>CM054166.1:12597105-12612105 GCA_028751875.1 Rapana venosa
TATATATATATATATATATATGTGTGTGTATCAATAATGTATACATATACGTACATGTACATAACTGTATACATACATACATATATGTCCATACATACAATGTATGCATGTATGTGTGTATTATTATACGTGGTATATCTGTGTATTATAATGTATGTACATGTACCGTGTATACATACGGGGATATATACATGCATGTATGTAATGTATACATGTATGGTGTGTGGTGTATATATATATATATTATATATATATTAATTATATTTATTATATATATATATATATAATATATGTGTGTGTGTGTGTGTGTCAGTCTCTTTTTCTGCCTCTGTGTTTGTCTTTCTGTCATGTCTGCTGTCAAACACACACAACTCGCCCCTTGGCTCACTGAGCAAGGCGTTACATCAAACTGACCACGAACAAGTCAGACCAACACCACACACACGCACACTAACACGCACACACACACGCACACACACGACTCAAAACCACACACGACAACACACACACACAAACACTAACACCACGGCCACGCACACTACACACACGCACCACCTAACCTACCGCTTCGAAACACATAGCCACACACTAACGATCACAAACATACAACACACCACTAAAACACACTGATCAACACACACAGATACATCACACACCTCGAATAACAACACACACACATAACAACACACACTCACACACCAACACACACACACACCACTACACACACACACACACACACACACTACACACACACACACACACTAACACACACCTAACACACACACACACACACACACACTCAAATACACACAACTACTATACATTGTAAACACACACATACAACTACAGTAGACATCAGATCCACTACACTCAGGCATGACGTGGCCATCTGGCGTACTGTACATGTCAGTGTCTCACGTAGTCTGTACTAGATCCAACTTGAATTATGTCCTTTAGTCGAGATACTGTTTTATTTTTCTTGTCGTGTAATGTTAGATTTATTATTTTATTTAATCCATTCCCGTCTGTATGCGGTTGTAAATTTGTAATCGTTCCACGCACACGGCCTACTCTTACGAAAAGCGGAACAGGATTTAACGTGTGCGCAAGATGTTCCGCATGCGTTCACACACGGGGGGGGCCTCGGTTTATAGTCTCATCCGAAGGACGTTTTGGGGAGAGTGGAGGAGTCTGCACTGATGTTAACTCCAGGGGGAAAATATCCCCTTGAACGGGAATCTATCTGTCTGTCTGTCTGTCTGTCCGTCTGTTTGTTCGTCTCCGTCTGTCCAGTTGTCCTGTGGACCCCTGTAAGAGGTGTACCCTGTGACACCGCTGCTCTACCTTTGATAGAGGTTCACCAAAGGAGGAGGAGGAGGAGGTTGGGGACAGTTGGGGGGGGGGGGGGGGGGGGAGGAGAGAGGACAGGATAGGGGGAAGTGGGGGTTGGGGGATGAGGAAGGTGTGAGGAAATTACCTACCTACCTACTCTCTATTTTTTTTTTTTTTGGTGTTGGTTTTGCTTGCTTACCTACTCTTCTCTGTGTGTGTGTGTTGGTGTTGTGTGTTGGTGGTGGTGTTGGTGTGTGGGGTATGTGTTGTGTGTGTGTTGGTGTGTGTGTGTGTGTGTGTTGGTGTGTGTGTGTTGGTGTGTGTGTTGTGTTCGTGTGTGTGTGTGGTGTTGTGTGTGTGTGTGTGTGGTGTGTGTGTGTGTTTTGTGCCTGTCCCACTCCCACCCCCCACCCCCACTCCCCCCACACACACACCAACTCACAAACACACACTCACACATACACACACACATATTTTTCCCTCTCCCTCCCTCCCATCTCTCTCCCTCTCTCTCTCTCTCTCCCTCTCTCTCCCTCTCCTCCTCTCCCTCTCCTTCGTTACGTAAACTCGCTGATCCGTGTCAGAACTGGACTTTTCTTCAGGGAGAGAGAGTGTAGTAGTGTAAGATTGCAGGTCGTAGCTGAGGCGTGTAAGGGAGTGAGTGTGTGTGTGTGTGTGTGGGAAGGGGGGGGGGGTGAGAAGGAGGGAGGGGGGGGGGGGGTTGTCCCTGTTGAGCAGTTTATGCAATTTCTTCAGGGGCCCCTTACTTTACTGTTTCCCCCCATCCCGTCCACCTCCCTCCAGGCGTTTAGAACTACTACTACTACTATTATTATTATATATCCTTTAGTCCGTGTAATGGTAAGAGGAGTCCAGGGAGGAAAGGGAATGTTTGGAGAAAAAAAAATGTACCTTACAGTTACAGTAGATGGTGGGGGTGGTGGTGGGGGTGGGTGGTGGCTTTTCGTCTGATTCAGCGAGAAAAGAGTGTAGGTCGTGACAGATAGTTGTAGCGGAAAACGAAGGAAGAGTGTGATTCGATTTTCAAACTTGGTGGTTAGAGATGTACATTTCAGAACCCCAGTGAAGTTTTGTTGTTTGTTGTTTGTTCAAGGATGGTAGCCTTTAAACGCAGAGAGATTTTTAAAAAAGAAATGTAACTTCTATTCCTGAAGGTGGTATGCAGCTACCTTTTAATGGTTTGGGGGGGGGGGGGGGGGGGGGGACGGTCGCATGTAATACGCCAAAAAACAATGTCGTCATTGGTGAAACCTTGGAGCTCTGTTCAAGCCGAGAGAAAAAAAAAATGAAATAAAATTTCGAGTTTATCTGTGGCTGGAGTATTGCTTCACTTGTTGAACATTGAAGTTATGTTAGAGCCCCAGCGGAGATTTTTTTAATGATTTTTAGAGGCCTGACCATGACTCAAAACGTTAAGGGATATTTGATAAAAGTCTGTGGGGGGGGGGGGGGGGGGGGGGGGGGGGGTTCTGTGGCAGGAGTAAACGGAGCGAGTATTGCTTAAGTTTTATTGTCGTTGAAGTTATATTAGAGACCTAGCGTGAAACGAAAGAGCATGGTTTTAACCTGTTGTTTGAGGTTATAGTAGTGTCCCAGTGGTGATTTCTTATTTGGGGACCTCAACTCAAACGCAAGGAGATGTAAAAATAAAATAAATAAAAACAAAACAAAACAAAAAAATTCTTGGGTTCATCTATGGCTGGAATATTGCTGTCACCTGTTGTTTAACGTTATAGGACAATCCCAGCGAGGATTTGCGAGTTTAGGGACCTCAACCTTAGCACAAAAGAGACGTGTGGGGTGAATTTTGGTGATGCATCAATCATGTCGGGGACGTCACTCCGCTGTTTTCGGTTTCAGCTCAGTTTTTCAGATTCTGTTTCGGTTTGGAATGATCAGTGGTCTGTTCTGGAGATAACTAATGCACTGACTTGCCTCTAGAGATAAGCAACACACAAAAAAGGTCCCGGTTTGAAGTGTGTGGTGGTTCGATCTCCGTTTAACGCTTGTGCCCGAAACCTAGTGGTGGTCAGAGTGCTAGTCTTTCAGAAGGTTTACCGGAAGTAGGGTGTATACTGTAAAAGGTTTACCTATAGTAGGGTGTTTACTTTGACTGTGTTAAAGGTTTACCGGTAGTAGGTTGTGTATACTGTGACTGACAGTGTAAAGGTTTACCTGTAGTAGGGTGTATACTGTGACTGACAGTGTAAAGGTTTATCTGTAGTAGGGTGTATACTGTGACTGACAGTGTAAAGGTTTACCTGTAGTAGGGTGTATACTGTGACTGACAGTGTAAAAGGTTTACCTGTAGTAGGGTGTATACTGTGACTAACAGTGTAAAGGTTTACCTGTAGTAGGGTGTATACTGTGACTGACGGTGTAAAGGTTTACCTGTAGTAGGGTGTATACTGTCACTGACGGTGTAAAGGTTCACCAATACTGTTACTGACAGTGTAATGGTTTACCAGTAGTAGGGTGTATACTGTGACTGACAGTGTAAAAGGTTTACCAGTAGTAGGGTGTATACTGTGACTGACAGTGTTAAAGGTTCACCTGTAGTAGGGTGTATACTGTGACTAACAGTGTAAAGGTTCACCTGTAGTAGGGTGTATGCTGTGACTGACAGTGTTAAAGGTTCACCTGTAGTAGGGTGTATACTGTGACTAACAGTGTAAAGGTTTACCTGTAGTAGGGTGTATACTGTGACTGACAGTGTTAAAGGTTCACCTGTAGTAGGGTGTATACTGTGACTAACAGTGTAAAGGTTTACCTGTAGTAGGGTGTATACTGTGACTGACAGTGTTAAAGGTTCACCTGTAGTAGGGTGTATACTGTGACTGACAGTGTAAAGGTTTACCTGTAGTAGGGTGTATACTGTGACTGACAGTGTAAAGGTTTACCTGTAGTAGGGTGTGACTGACAGTGTAAAGGTATATCTGTAGTAGGGTGTTTACTGTGACTGACAGTGTAAAGGTTTACCTGTAGTGGGGTGTATAGTGTGACTGACAGTGTAAAGGTTTACCAATAGTAGGGTGTTTACTATGACTGACAGTGTAAAGGTTTACCAGTAGTAGGGTGTATACTGTGACTGACAGTGTAAAGATTTACCAGTAGTAGGATGTATACTGTGACTGACAGTGTAAAAGGTTTACCTGTAGTAGGGTGTATACTGTGACTGACAGTGTAAAGATTTACCAGTAATAGGGCGTATACTGTGACTGACAGTGTAAAGGTTTACCAGTAATAGGGTGTATACTGTGACTGACAGTGTAAAAGGTTTACCTGTAGTAGGGTGTATGCTGTGACTGACAGTGTAAAGGTTTGCCTGTAGTAGGGTGTATACTGTGACTGACAGTGTAAAAGGTTTACCTGTAGCAGGGTGTATACTGTGACTGACAGTGTAAAAGATTTACCTGTTGTAGGGTGTATACTGTGACTGACAGTGTAAAAGGTTTACCAGTAGTATGGTGTATACTGTGACCGACAGTGTAAAAGGTTTACCAGTTGTAGGGTGTACTGTAAGCATTTTTGTGATTGAAACAGGTTTACCGTCATGTATCGAACGCTCAGAATGCAAACTATTCTCTGTCAAGTCACATATGAGCGAAAATGCGTAGCGCTGCCGTTAAGCGCCTGACAAGTCAGGCCCGGCGCAGGAGAATGGACCCAGAAGACAGAAAATAAACCAAGAAGGAGGTGACAGGGAAGGAAAAGACTTGAGGCATAGACAGAGAGAGGGATAGAAAAGAAGAGAATTTCGGAAGGTGGGGATGCTGTTTATAGTGACACTCACGGTATTCCTGCCTGCGAATGTGGGGTATGAGAGAGAGGAAAAATTCCCTGTTGAAGGGGCACACTGTTTGTTGTAGGTGGGAAAATGGTAAGCTATTGCGTTTCGTGTGTGTGTGTGTGTGCGTGTGTGTGTGTGTTGTGTGTGTGTAGTGTGTGTGTATTGTGTGTGTGTGTGTGTGTACGTGTGTTTAGGGGTTGTGAGTGTGTGTGTGTGTATGTGTGTGTACGTGTGTGTGTTTGTGTGTGTATGATGTGTGTGTGTTTGTGTGTATGTATGTGTGTTTGTTGTGTGTGTGTGGTTGTGTGTGTGTGTATGTGTGTGTGTGTGCGTGGGTGGGTGGGTGTATCTCTCTTCCTCTTCTATTTCACTGTCTCTGTCTTTCTGTTTGTCTGTCTCTGTCTCTGCCTCTCTCTCCTCTCTTCTCCTCTCCTCGCCTTTAACCCCCTCCCCCGTTCTCTCTCTCTCTCTCTCTCTCTCTCTATCTCTCTCTCTCTACTCTCTCTCTCTCTCTCTCTCTCTCTCTCTCTCTGTCTCTGTCTGTCTCTTTGTCTCTCCTGTCTCTCATCGTCTCTGTCTGTCCTTCTCTCTCTCTCTCTCTCTCTCTCTCTCTCTCTCTCTCTCTCTCTCTCTCTCTCTCTCTCTCTCATCTCTTCTCACGTGTGTGTGTCTGTCTTTCTGTCTGTCTGTCAACAGTCTGTCAGTGTCTGTCTGCCTGTCTGTCTGTCTGTCTGTCCTGTCAACAGTCATTCTACTTCCTCCATGGATTTGTTTTGTGTAGGGGAAAGAACGATATCTTAGTAATCAGATCTGAAAGGTTCTAACCACTCTTTTCTCTCAAAACACATAACAGTGGTGGGAGGCTGAAAAGCATGTAGGTGTGTGTGTGAGTGTTGTGTGTGTTGGTGTGTGTGTGTGTTGTGTTCTATCCTATTCTTTTATTGCGAGGATCGTGAATAAGCAAAGCGTGTGTTATTTAACATCCAGTCCCTGTGCATGCATTTTTTGTTTTGAATTATTTTTATCCGGGCGCAGCGCGTCGTGGTGTGTGTGTGAGGGGTGGGGTGTTATTGTAACGTACAAGAGATATAGATAGATAGATATATACATCTACAAACAAATAGAATACTATCGTCGTATCGAATGAGAAAGTCAAGAGAAGGAGGGGGGGGGGGGGGGGGGGGGGGGGGGGGGGGTAGAGTTGTAACGTAAATGGACCCTTACGCGAGTGTAACTTTGAGTAAGCCACACAACAAGATTTCACACAATGCAACGCTCGCAAGTGCGCCACGCACAAAACAAACACAACACACAACACACACACATACATCACTACAACACATCCACATCGTACATCACCCAACAAACACTACACACTACACCCTACAACACAACCACACCTACATCACACACACCCTACAAACACAACCACACCTACATCACACACACACACACACCTCACATCACACACACATACACAACATCACACAACACACACACACAACACACACACACACACACACACAACTAACAAAACACAACCAAACCTACATCCCCTATCACACACACACTACAACACACACAACAACACACACTACAAAACACAACACACACACTACAACACAACAACACACACACACACTACAACACACACCACCACACTACAACAACCACACCTACACACACACACAACCCACACTACAACACACACACACACACTACAACACACACAACACACGACACACAAACCACATCCTCCATCACACGACACACACAACACTACATCACACACACACACACACACTACATATACAACCACAATACCACACACCACACACACACACACACCTACAACAAACACACACACACCACACACACACCTCTACATCATACACACACACTACAACACACACACAACACACACACTACACAAAACACACACACACACACATGACAACACACACAGAGGCAGTGGTGGCGACAAGCATTCAACCAGGGAAGATGGCCGGACACCAAAAGTTGCATAACCAACGAGATAAAGGGGACACAAGGGGGAGGGGGAGGGGCCAAGATTTGGCGGTGTTTGAGGAGAGGGTGGTCATTGGCCTTTTAGGTATGTCTTCTACCTGTAGTAGTCTCTGCTATTGTCTGTCCCGATTGTTGAGGGGGGGGGGGTGGGGGGGGGGGTGGGGGGGGGGTCGGGGGGGGGGGGGGGGGGGGGGGGGGGGGGGGGGGGGGGGGGGGGGGCAAGAAGCCAGAGAGACGAGAGAGGGTAGGGGAAGAGGGGAGAGAGAGGGGTTGGGGGAGAGGGCACCAGAACAGAAAGAAAGGACACTGGACGGCTCTTGATGAATACAGACAAGGTAGGTAAAAAAAAATATTTACCTGTAGGACATATTTAGTATACAATTATATTATAAAGACACCCTCTCCTTCTCCTCTCTCTCTCTCTCCCTCTCACTCCTCCCTTTCTCTCTCGTCTCTCCTCTTTCTCCCTCTCACTCTGTCTATGGAAGACAGAGAGAGAGAGAGAGGGGGGGTGGGGGGTGGAGGGGGGGGGAGAAGGAGACAGAAGGAGAGAGAGGGGTGGGGTAGAGGGAGACAGAGAAGGGGGAGGGGAAGAGGGAGACAGAAAGATAGAGAGCGAGAGTGGGGGGATAGAACGAGAGGGAGGAAAGACACAGACAGAGAGACAGAGAGTCTTTATCATATATAATGTGTATACTAAATGTGTCCTACAGGTAACTGTATGATATATATTTTACCTACCTGTCTGTATTCATCATGAGCCGTCCAGTGTCTGTCTGTCTTTCTTTCTTCTGCGCGCTTCTGTTTACACCGAAGTGACTGTGGAGGGTTGGGGGGGGGGGGGGGGGGGGGGTGGGGGCGGGGGGTGGGGGGGGGGGGGGGGGGGGGGGGGGGGGGGGGGGGGGGGGGTGGGGGGGGGGGGGGGGGGGGTTTTTTTTTAATAAATTTTTTGGGAAAAAAGAAAAAAAAAGGGGTCCCAAAAAAGGCGCGTGGAAAAATTTGGTTGATAAAAACCCCTCCCCCCCCCTTTCCCCCCCCCAAAAAAAAAAAAAAAAAAAAATGCTGTTGAGGTTTGGTTTGGTCAGAAATTACATTAACAATGGAGATACGAGTAAAAAAATGCGCGCTTTTTCGGCGCATGCATCAACATAAAGCTCGCACCACACACACCGCACGAAAGCACGCGCGCCTACCTCAATTTTTTAAATTTTAAATTATGCGGGCGCCCCTCATTCAAAGAGTTTATTTAAAAACTCACTACAAGCTTTTTATCTACCTAATTTGGGTTAATTGATCGGGGTTCCTCATTTACCTGGGTTGGGGTTGGTGTGAATGTGTGTTCGTGCGCCTCTTGCGTTTATTTTATTTTATTTATCTTATTTTTTTATTCAGGATAAGGGGATAAGCACTTTGTGATTTTTTTTACAGCAGCCCCGTGTTTATGCGGATTTGTAATTCTTCTCTTACAGTGTTGTCTATTGTACCGATCTGCATGATTTGTAAGTGAATCGCACCACTTGTGTTGTGGACGGGGGGTGTGTGTTTGTGTGTGTGTGTGTGGTCCCCGGCGCGCCGTGCTGTGTGTTTTTGCGTGCGTGCATGCGTGTGTGTGTTGTTGGTGTACACATTGCTGGTGCGCCTGCAAACGGCACACCCCACCAGTATTCTTTTCGTAGGGGTTTTAAAAGGGGCCCAAACAAAAACAAAAGATAAAAAGGAAGAGAAGGCAAAAAAGAAAAAGACCCAAAAAAAAAAAAAAAAGATTTAAAAAAAAAAGAAAAGACGCCCCCCTCACCAAACCCCTTTTCCTCAAAAAATAAAACACGATCTTTATTGTTACTTTTGCCATAATGTGCAAGATAAAATAATGATAATAAAAAAATCTTTGAAAAAAAAAGAGACGAAAAAAGCCCCTTTACTTTTTTCATTAATCACCACCCCCCCCCCCACCACCAACCACCACCACCCTCCTCAAAAACCCCTTCCCCCCCCCCCCCCCCCCAAACCACTTCCCCCATCTCCACCCTCTCCCACCCTCCCTTCCCCCCCTAATAACACATCCCCTCGTTTTTTTTTCTTTCCCCACACAGGGAAAAAAGAAAAAAGTGGATGATGCTTGATGAGAGAGAGAGAGGTGGTGTGTGTGTGGGTGTGTGGGGGGGGGGGGGGTTGTGTGTGTGGGTGGGGGGGATTGTTGTGTGTGTGTATAAAGTGTGTGTGTGTGTTGTGTGTTTGTGTGTGTGTGAGCGAGCATATCGCGGATGTGTCCCATAATTGTGTGGGGTTTTTATGCTCGTGTGTGGGTGATATACATATATATACTGTGTGTGTATGTTGTGTGTGTGAGCGAGCATGTGTCCGCGCGCGCGCGTGTGTGTGTGTGTGTGGGGTGGGGGTGGTCGAAGGGATTTTGGTATTTAAGTAAGAAATACTTGGATTGGCGACAGACTCAGACACATTCCTTGAAACTTGACACTATTTTCGTCCCCCTCCCCCCCCCCCCACCCCCCCCCAATCCGGGCTGTCTGTCTGTCTCTCTCATCTCTCTCTGTCTCTGCCTCCCTGCCCTCTCTCTCTCTCTCTGTGTCTGCTCTCTCTCTCTCTGCCTCCCCTCCCATGTCTGTCTCTCTCTCTCTGTCTGTCTGTCTGTCCTCTCTCATCTCTCCTCTCTGCTAATACAGATATGACTACTTTGTTTTGGCCTTATGCACTTTAAGTGGTACTAACGTTCCATTTGTTATAGTGTGCACTTTTGCACTATAAACTATTGAACTACAACCCCCCCACCCCCCTTTCCTTACCCTCCCTCCCCCCCCCCCCCCCCCCCCCCCCCCCCCCCTTTTAAAAAGAACTGTTCAACTGGCTAACTTCATCATTTGCTTAGTTCAGCAATTCCAAAAGACAGAGTTAGGTTTCTTTGACAAACCTAACAGTGTTACAGTGATTGTGTCCAAACAAAACAACTCTCAGTCTGTTGGATGCCCAGGTTGTGGGCTGAGGATTCTTTTAATCCACTTGAGACTTTAGCTAGGGAGGCCCATTAGGGTTTGTGTTGGCAGCCCTTTACTTAGCTTAGGTGTCCAGCATGTCTCCATGAGTGAGTTTTGGAGCATTGGCAACCAATCCATGTGTGAATTGTCACTGTCTTAGCTTGAGTGTCTCAGTGGACTGGGAGGCCTAGTAAACAAGTGAGGCATGTGTACTGGTGCACCTTCCCTCACCTTAAGTGTCCAACATGTCTCTGTGAGCAACTCCTTGCCATGGTTTGCAGCAAGCAAGTGTTCTCAATGTAGAGGCCTATCCTCCTATTAGAAGCTAGCTGGCTGGCTCAGCCTTTGTCAGCTACAGTGGAGTCCTCTCTATTCATGGCCTTAGTCCTTGTGGTAGTCTAGAGTGTCCAGTAGAACAGTGATGTGGTAAACACTTCAGAGCTTGCTACAGCTAGTCTTATTCAACAGGCTTGTGGTGGGGCCTCTTTCTTGTTGAATAGCATCATGTGGTTAGGATTTGTTCATCTCAGTTTCCAAATGTATTCATTGGTCAGTTGGTCCTGCAACTGAACCAACCTAACAGGGTGTACATGGCATTTTAAAGTCTTTCTCTTGCTGGCTGTCTGAGGCAACTTTCTTCTTGAGTTAGGCTGCTGTGTGGTGAAATGACAGAATGACTTAGAAGGAAACAGAAGTTTTCTTCTCCTGCTTGAGCTGTGTGTGTTGTGTGTAGATGAAACAATAAATTGTGTTACCATAACACCCCTGCGTGGCCTCACATCATTCCTTTGAGTGTGGAGTGCCAGTGTCCTAACATCCCTATCCCACGAATCTCCTTGTTCACCCTCCAACACATTAAAAAAATTAACCGGACAATCGCCCCCTGACGATCAGGAAAAATGGAGAAACTTGGAAAGCGAACGGTTGGTAGAGAAAGGGGGAGGGGGGATGGGTGTTGGGCGGAGAGAGAGAGAGAGGAAGGGGGGGGAGGGGAGGGAGGGAGGCAGACAGACAGACGGACAGATAGAAAGTTGTCTACGCATGTATGTATGCTCTCTCTCAAAAAATCTGCACAGTGTCACACACACACATGCACACGCACACCACAGCACACTACACTACACTGCACCTCACACTAGACAAGCACACACCACACACACACACACACACACACACACACACACACACACACACACCACACGTGCACGTGCTGCATACACATGTACACACGACACTACACACACATACATACACACTAACACTACACTACACATATATACACACTAACACTACACACACATACGTACACACTATCACTACAACACACATACACACATACATACACACTAACACTACACACACACATACATACACACTAACACTTCACACACATACATGCACACTAACACTAACACACACACAACACGCACTACACCAACACTACACACACTACACACACACAACACTTTTTTTTTAAACTAACATCCAGATGTGCATCTGGTTTCCGACCCAGTTTAAGGACCGGCAACCCTCCCCCCTCCCCCCCCCCCCCCCCCCCAACCCCCCCACTCCCCCTCCCCCCCCCCCCAAAAAAAAAAAAAAAAAACAAAACAAACCCACCCCAAAAATCTTTCGCAGTTTCACTCTCACCCACACATTTGTTTTACTCGGCCACCCCCCCCCCCCCCCACCCCCCCCAATCCACCCTTGTTGCATTTTTAAAATTCATTTTGTGTGTGTGTGTGTAATGTGTGTGTTGTGTGTGATACTTAAAAATAGTATTGAGTCATTAAATACAGTTTGCTTATCATTATGCGATGAACTCTTGCTTTTCAGTTAGTACTGTTAGTAGTATTCATGTTATTTTTGGGGGTATATTGCTGGTTAGGTTTATTATTCTCCTGTTCAATTCGTTTTTGTAATCCTCCATACCCCAAAAGGGGGTGAAAGGAATTGAATCTTGAAAGTTGAATCTTGTGTGCATGTAGCATGTCTTTGTTTCGTTGTTCCTGCCCCCCCCCCCCCCCCCTCTCTCTCCCTCTCTCATCTCTCTCTCTCTTTCTCCCTGTCTTTTTTTCGTTCTTTCGCTCCGTGTAGACCCCAGTCTCTTGTGTACATGCATACATGTGCATGTATGTATCATTGTAAGCGTGTCTTTTCGCTAGCTGGCTTGTTTTTTGTTTGGTTGGGTTTTTTAATTCTATAGGTTTGTCTGTTGTGTCTTGTTTTCTGCCTGTCTTGGCTGTCTCTCTGTTTCTCTCTCTGTCTCTCTATTGCCCTCTCTGTCTCTCGCTCTTTGTACTCTCGTCTCTGTCTCTCTCTCTCTGTCTCTATCTCTTCTCTCTTCTTCTTCGCTCTCTCTCCCTCTATATCTCTGTCTCTCCCTCTCTCTCTCTTCCTCTCTGTCTCTGTCTCTGTCTCGCTCTCTCTATCTCCCCCTCTCTCTCTGTCTCTCTCTTTCTCCTCACCCCCTGTGTCTCTATCTCTCGTCTCTCTCTGTCTCCCCCCTCTCTCTCACTCTATCTCTCTCTCTCTGTATCCCCCTCTCTCTCACTCTATCTTCTCTCTCTCTCTCTGTCTCCCCCCCCCCCTCTCTCTCTGTCCCCCCCCCCCCCCCCCCCCCACACTCTCTCTCTCATCTGTGACTCTGTCTCTCTCTCCGCTGTGTCTGTCTCTGTCGTCTGTCTGCTCTCTCTCTCCCCCCCTCTCGTTCTCCCCCCTCTCCCTCTCCATCTCTCCTCTCCCTCTCTCTCTCTCTCTTTCTCTATCTGCCTGCTCACCTATAGCCTTGTCCTATCGATAGACTAGGTGTATATATAGCTAGAGTTCCAGAAAAAAAAGGCTTATCCAGTCTCCATTTGGGTACCTGCTACCCACTCTCTCTCTCCTCCCTCCCCTCTCCCACCCCCACTCTCTCTCTCTCTCATCTCCATCTCCCCCTCCCCCCTCTCTCTCTCTCTTTGCCTGCTCACCTATAGCCTTGTCCTATCGATAGACTAGGTGTATATATATATATAGCTAGAGTTCCAGAAGAAGAAAAAAAAGTCTTATCCATTCTCCATTTGGGTACAGGTCTGCTACCAGATTAACTCTGAAAGTAATCGGAGGTGGCCTCCTGAGAAAACAAATTACCTGCTTTTAGTCCCATCTCTCTCTCTCTCTCTCTCTCTCTCTCTCTCTCTCTCTCTCTCTCTCTCTCTGAGAGAGGGAGAAAGAGAGGGAGAGGGAAAGAGAGTGCACATTAGACTGATCTTTACATGCAACCTTGAAATTGTTGACAAATTTAATGTGAAGTGTTTTGCTTTGGTTTGTTTTGCTTCAAGATGTTCTGAATCTCATGTCAGGGGCATATGGCCTGGTACATAATTAAATGTTCCGAGTTTTTCTCACCTCCCTCTCTCCCCCCCCCCCTCCTCTCTCTCCTCTCTCTCCTCCTCATCTCTCACTCCTCTCCTCTCTCTCTCTCTCTCTCTCCTCTCTCTCCTCCTCCTTTCTCCCTCCTTGGTTTTAACCACCCCCCCTACCCCTCACAAACACACACACGCACGCACATGCGTGCATGCATGCGCGCACACACTCGTACACACAAAATACGCGTGCATGCATGCCTCCCCAACACACACACATTCATACACTCTAACACACACACACACACAAAAACCCACACACGCGAAAACGCACGCACGCACACACACACAAACACACCCCACAACGCCGCACGCACACACGCGCACATTCTTCACCCTCTTAAACTTCTTTTTGTATCCATCCTGTTTTAAGAAATCTGTGAAATTTTATCCCCTCCCCCTCCCACCCCCACCCCCCCCCCCCCCCCCCCCCCCCCCACCACCCCACCCCCCTCCTCACTGAGTTTTGGTGTCCGTCTCTGTCTCTGTCTCCCCTTCCCCCCTTCTCTCTTGTTGTTGCTCTTCTTCTTCTTCTTCTCCCCTCCTCCTCTTTCCCCCTCCTCCTCCTTCTTCCTCTTCTTCCTCCTCTTTTTCCTCCTTCTTTCTTCCTCTTCCTCCTCCTCCACCATCTCCACCTCCCTCCCCCTCCTTCCCTCTTTTTCTCCCCCCTCCTCACCTCAATTTTTTTTCTTTTTTTTTTTCCACCCAGGTATTTTTTTCTTCTCTCAGTTTTTCTTTCAGGGTTTTGTGGGTGTGTTTTTTTTTTTGTTTGGAACAAAAAAACAACATTCCAGAACGGATAAATATATATATGCAGCAAAGCTAAAGCAATTTGCTGCTGCAGCAACAGCAACAGCAGAAGCAGCAGCAGTAACAGCAGCAGCAGAAGCAGTAACAGCAGAGCAACCGGGGCAGGAAGGTGTGGTGAGGAAGAATGCAGCAGCAGTTTGGAATCTGCATCTTCTGCAGAGGTGGGGATGGGGACGAGAGGGGGAGGGGGGGACGGGGGGGGGGGGGGGGGGGAGGGGAAAGGGGGAATGAAGGGGAAAGGCAGGAGGGAGGAGAGAGAGAGAGGGAGAGTAGAGGAGCGAGAAGGGACTGGAGAGAGAGAGGGGAGGGGGAGAGAGAAGGAGAGAGAGGGGGAGGGAGAGAGAGAGAGAGAGAAAACAGAGAGAGGGGGATTAGGGGGGGAGAGAGAGGGGGACGCAAACGCAATTTTACTTGACGAATGGTAATAGTTAAGTTTCAAAAACTTTTTAAAAATTTCACCCAGCCCTCAACATGAAAGGAAGAAGAAAAAAAAACATCTGAAAGGGAAAACTAAAGCAAAGGATGCAAATGATACACATGGGCTACCAGAGACAGACAGACAGACAGACAGGGGCACATAGAGAGAGAGAAGAGAGGAGAGGAGAGAGGAGAGAGAAGGGGA
>CM054166.1:12619605-12622105 GCA_028751875.1 Rapana venosa
CGTAAGCTGCCAGTTTTGCTCAGTTCATTGTTCCGTCGATAGGGTTTTTTGTATGGGCTTTTTTTCTTTCTTTCCCGGTCTGTCTGTCTGTGTCTTCGTGTTTCTTCTGTGTGTCTGTCTTATGATGATATGTCCTGTCTTAGTCTGTCTGTATTCATAATGATGATGTGTCCTGTCTTTGTCTGTCTGTATTCATAATGATGATGTGTCTTGTCTTTGTCTGTCTCTGTCTGTCTCTTCGTGTCTCGTCTCTGTCTTCATGTGCTGATGTGTCTTGTCTTTGTCTGTCTCAGTGTCTGTATTCGTCTCTGTCTGTCTGTCTTCATATGATGATGTGTCTTGTCTGTGTCTCTGTCCGTCTGTCTTCATCTCTGTCTGTGTTCATGTGATGATATGTCTGTCTTTGTCTCTGTCTGTCTGTCTGTCTTCGTCAGTGTGTCTCTGTCTCATGTATTTGTCTTTCTCTGTCTGTCTGTCCATCTGCCTGTCTGTCCATCTGCCTGTCTGTCCATCTACCTGTCTTCTGTCTTTCTGTTCTCGTCTCAATGTCTGTCTTCATCTGTATTCCATCCATCTACCTGTTTTACGAGAAAAAATCAGCAGATAATATAGATTTTCTGTTACACATGCTAATTTTTTTCCCCTTCTGTCAGTTAGTTAGTTATCCATTTATTCATTCATTATTTGGGGTTTTTTTAATTTGGAAAGCAAGCACATGTGACTTTTATTCGCTGTTGTGTATTATTATCTATGCTTCAGATGAAACATGTGCACAATGAAACTGGAAGATAATTACCAAAGCAGAAGATAATTAGCAAACAGAAGATAATTAGCAAACAGAAGATAATTAGCGAAGCAGAAGATAATTAGCAAAGGCAGACATTCTGCGTCTGTTTGGGGTTTTTTGTCAGTCACTTTCAGTCCAGGATTTCGACGACAATATTTTGTGATAATCGAATTTTGGGGGGGTGGAATTGACAGCCCGAAGTCGGATAGCGGCAACCTAAATGGTGGGCAAACGGTCACAAATCTTATTTTATTTTTATTTATATCACTTTAAGTCACGTCAGATTTCTCTGCTTGAAATTCGGGCTGCTCTCCTCGGGGAGAGAGCGTCGCCACAGAGTAGCGCCACCCATTTTTTTTTCTTTTTTTTTTCTGTCTACAACTGCATTTGTTTCCCTATCAGAGTGGCTTTTTTTTTTTTTTTACAGAATTTTGCCAGGGACAACCCTCTTGTTGCCGTGGGGTTTTTTTACGTGCGCTAAATAGTTTTTGTGTAACATACGGGACCTCGGTTTATCGTCTCATCCGAAAGACTAGCGCCCAGACCACCACTCATGGTCTAATGGATGGGGGGAAATTTTCGGGTCCAAACGGGATTTGAACCACCGCTACACTTCAGACCCGGACTTTTCGCTTTCTAGACAGGCGCGTTACCTCTAGACCACCGATCCACCATCGGTGAATGAATCTCGGACCTCTAGCTGCGAAACAAAAATTTTAAAAAAGAAAGAAAACTAGGTAAAACCAAGTAATGATTATTGAAAGCAGCAGCGTTCAACAATATTATGTGTACGGTTCTTTCAACGTCATTAAAAGTATTACTTGTTGGGCGTTCTCCAGCTCAACACCGGCTCGATTCCCGTTCAAGGGGGGATATTTTCCCCCTGGAGTTAACATCAGTGCAGACTCCTCCACTCTCCCCAAAAAGTCCTTCGGATGAGACTGTAAACCGAGGCCCCGTGTGCGAACCCACGCAGAACATCTTGCGCACACGTTAAATCCTGTTCCGCTTTTCGTAATAGTAGGCCATTGTGTGCCGGTGGGAACAGATGACAGAATTGACAAAACCGCATACACACGGGGTAAAAAAGCACATTAGTGCTTATTGCATTATCCTCGATATAAAAGAATAAGATAAATAAAATTAACACCCTGGGGGGTCACCTAGGATCTGCCCACTCTTGTCTCACTCATCCCACCACCTGGGAATCACTCTGAGAGCCTGTAAAGTACAGGTTGGATGAGAATGTGTGAGAGTGTGTGTGTGTGTGTGTGTGGTGTGTGTGTGTGTGTGTGTGTGTGTGTGTGTGTGTGTATGTTTGTGTGTGTGTGTGAGTATGTATGTGTGTGTATATATTTGTGTGTGTGTTTGTGTGTGTGTGTTTGTATGTGTGTGTGTGAGTGTGTATGTGAGTGTGTGTGAGTGTGTATGTGTGTGTGTAAGTGTGTGTGTGTGTCTGTGTGTGTGTGTTTGTGTGTGTGTTTGTATGTGTGTGTGTGTAAGTGTGTGTTTGTGTGTTTGTAAGTGTGTGTGTGTAAATGTGTGTTGTGTTTGTAAGTGTGTGTGTGTGTGTGTAGTGTGTGTGTAGTGTCTGTGTGTGTGTGTGTGTAGTGTGTCTGTGTGTGTGTGTGTAGTGTGTGTCTGTGTGTGTGTAGTGTGTCTGTGTGTGTAGAGTCTGTGTGTGTAGTGTGTATGTGTGTGTGTGTGGTCTGT
>CM054166.1:12629605-12637105 GCA_028751875.1 Rapana venosa
AAACAGTGCCCAGCCAATCACTACCAAGATCACAGTCACTGGAAAAGAACTCGAGGCTGTAGATCACTTCAAGTACCTTGGAGCTATTATTACTGAAGAAGGTTCAAAGACCAAAATCCTCGCAAGAGCTGCACAAACAGTGGCAGCATTGGCGAAGCTCAAGACCACCTGGAAAGGCCGAAACATCTCCCTCAGGACCAAGGTCAAGCTACTGCAAGCATTGGTCATCTTCACATATCTGTATGCATGCGAGTCCTGGACATTGAATGCAGATCTACAAAGGAGGCTCCAGGCTTTGGAGATGAGATGCCTCAGAAGACTCCTTGGCATTTCATACATGGACCACGAAGAAGTCCGACAAACCATCACCCAACAAGTAAAGCACTACGAAGACATGCTGACCAGAGTCAAGAAAAGGAAGCTCAGATGGTATGGACATGTGACAAGATCAGATGGGCTCTCCAAGACCACACTGCAAGGAACAGTGCAGGGGAAGAGAAGGCGAGGCAGGCCGAAGAAGAAGAAATGGGCAGACAACATCACTGAATAGACCGGGAAGAGCTTCTCTACAACCCAGGCACTTGCTCACAACCGCCACAAGTGGAGCCAACTGGTGCAACGTTCGTCACTGCAGTGCCCCTACGACCCTGCTGTCTAAGTGTACTACGACGACAACGAAGAAGAAGAAGAGGAAGAAAAAGATATTCTGGCTTTAACTCAGTTTTTAAAAAATCGAAGATGATGTTGTATCCATATTTCAGACTATAGACAGAACACAAAAATCCCAACAATAAACAACAGTATAATAATAATCATAATCATAATCATAATAAAAATAATAATAATAATAATAATAATTTTTTTTAAAATAATAATAATGGTAATGATGATGATATGTTGGGCCGTTCAAGAAATGATTTCTAATTTCTAATCATTTGCGATGTGGGCATACAAAATTTATCCGTGGAGGCGGTTGGGGGGGGGGGGGGGGGGAATCTGAAAGGGAGGCGGGGGGGAGCACATAAATTCGTGACACCTTCCCAGGGCCTTGGTCATGCGATGCAATAATGCCGTATTAAGCTATTCAAATATTGAACTGCATCAACAAAATCCAAAGTGGTTTTTATCTTAGAACATACATGTA
The DNA here is from genome assembly GCA_028751875.1 of Rapana venosa. Taxonomy (NCBI): domain Eukaryota; kingdom Metazoa; phylum Mollusca; class Gastropoda; order Neogastropoda; family Muricidae; genus Rapana; species Rapana venosa. Next base: position 12,630,750 of record CM054166.1, read on the forward strand.
TACACTTGTCGTGTGCTCTGAGATTTTTGAAGTTTTGTGTTGACGATCGTCACCTGAATCAGTGGTTGTGTACACACACACACATGTTGCAGCTAACTGATAACGAGACTAAAAGCCGCGATAGCCATAGCCATAGCGATAGTGATGGCGATGGCGATGTTCTTTGAAAGCAACGTGGGGGAGAGGAAAAGAGTGCTTGTTTTCTTGAGGGAATGTGTGAACCCCCTCCTCCCCCCCCCCCTCTCTCTCTCTCTCTCTCTCTCTCTCTCTCTCACTCACTCACTCTCTCACGCGCTCTGTGTGTGTGTGTCTGTCTGTCTGTCTGTCTGTGTGCCTGTTTTTTTCTGTTATTCTTTTATATCGAGAATAATGTCTGTCTGTCTGTCTCCTGCTTGTCTGTCTGCTTTTCTGTCTCTGTCTCTGTCTCTGTTTCTCTCTCTCTCTCTCTCTCTCTCTCTCTCTCTCTCTCTCTCTCACACACACTCACACTCACACACACACAACGTACACACACTCATCTTTTTCTATCGCTCTCTTTGTTTCTTTCTGCATTATTCCTTTTGTTCCTGTCACCTCCTCATTTGTCTTATTTTCTGCCTCTCTTGGTCCATTCTCCTGCCTGCTTTTTTTTTTCTTCCAAAGACTTTAAAAGATTAATAATCATCCCCCCTACCGAAGTGGGATTGCGCTGGGCCCGGCTCGTCAGGCGCTTAACGGCAGCTCCCAGACGCATTTTCACTCATATGACAGACAGTAGTTGCTGTCTGAGCGGCTGACGGAGAATCAAAATCAGCGAGAGATAATTAAAAACCAACAACAAACAAACAAAACCCTGAAGATAAGAAAAGCTGAAGTCTGGTCCCCTTTTCCTTTAAGAGCAAAGACAATCGGATATGACGTAACCACTACACCAACCAATCCCTGTGCGAACTCCCAGCTCCCCCTCCCCCAAAAAAAATCCACAGTATAAATAAGAGAGACCTGGCTTGGACTGGGTTAGATTAGATAGCAGCCGTGTGAGAAAGTTGAAACGTTCTCTTGCGTTTTTATTTTGAGTTTGTCTCTGGACTCGAGAAAATCTTCTTCGCTGGGAGTGTAGTATAACTCGAACGAGAAGTTAGCCCAGTCTGTTTTGTTAGCTTGTAAAGAAAGGACAGAGGAAAAAGTTGCAGCGAATTTTTTTTTTTTTTTTTTAAAGAAGCCGACGTCAAATTTTATGTCGTTTCTCCACGTCTGCCGGGGGAAAAGAAAAAAAACAACATCGACAGCTACTAATGTCAAGGTGTGGTCAGATCGCACTGTTCTTCGGTTTGTTGGTGGTCTTTGCGAATGAAATCATGGCCCCTCATTTCAGAGGTGTCCAAGGTGAGAGAGTATGAGAAGTAAGCAAGTTTTGGGGGTTTTGTTGGGGGGGGGGGGGGGGGGGGGGGATGTTGTTGTTTTGGGGTTTTTGGTTTTTTGTTGTTCTTTTTGTTTGGTTGTTGTTGTTGTTATGTTGGTTGTTTGTTTGGTTGTTGTTTTTTGTGGGGGGGTTTTGTGTTTTTTTGGGGGGTGTTTTCTGTTAAGCGCTTTGTGCCACAAGGGAAGAAAAACGCCCTCTAAAAGAATTGTCTATTGTTGATATCGGTATCGTTCTTATTATTTATGTACTGTTTGTTTGCTTATTGATTTGAACGGTTTAGTGTTTGGACGGGTGCGTAGAATGCAGTGTGTAGCTTCCATTGAGATTTGTTCAAACACGGGCTACATGAATTTGTTTGTTTATTTATTTATTTATTTGAATAGACTGACTGTATAGGTGTGTAGATTGCACTAAGTCTGTTTCAGATGAGATTTTATGCTTTTTCTTTCTTCTTTATTTAGGGGGTGGGGTGGGGGGGATTTTTTGCATTTAATATGGCTGAAGTCAGTCTCGACATAACATTGTCAAAGCATAACAACATGTTAATGTAGACCTTGACACTTTGCTGACATCAATGACTGACACAGCTTTTGGCCATGAGCCAATTTTTATGCACCAGGCAAATAAAGCGTAGAAATAGCTTTATAAGACATTATCTACATGGGGAAAAGCCATTTTATGCATCAGGTAAATAAAGCATAGAAATGGCTTTATAAGACATTGTCTACAGAAAAAAAGCCATTTTATGCATCAGGAAAATAAAGCATAGAAATGGCTTTATAAGACCTTGTCTACAGAAAAAAGCCATAGCGAGAAATACACATGTAGACAGCAAACAGTTTCTTTTAAATGGGTGGCGCTGCACTTGTGGCTATGCGCTCTCTCCCCGGGGAGAGCGAACCTGGATTTCAGACAAAATAATTTTTGTTTTAAACTGCCGTGACTGAAAGTAGCCAACAACACAAATTACATAACAGTACAATACTATACAATACATTACAACACAATACATTACAACACAGCACAATAATTTGCAATGCAACACAATGCAACACAACACAACACAATACAACACATCGCATCTCAATACAGTACAATATGTGAATGAGAAAAAAATATTAAGCCCGCATACACACGCGAAAGACAAAAGACTGCGTAAATATCAAGCGTGTAGAATTTTGTCCGAAATTTTGTTGGTTGTTGCTGTTGTTGTTAATGAAATCTGCACACATGCACGTGCGGGTGCAGAAATAAAACAACCCGTGAAACGTTGTGTACAGGACATCCAGGTAATCTCCGTATCTGTACCGTGCGTTGAAGCCAGATGTATCCTTATCTCACACTCTTTGTTGAGATGCATTAACTAAGAGTGCTGTCACGAGATGTGTGGAGATTAGTGGTGGCGATGCATTAACTAAGAGTGCTGTCACGAGATGTGTGGAGATGAGTGGGGCTGTGATCGCCAACTCTCTGTCACAAGACAGCAGGTGTGTGTGCTTATCTGATATAATTATACCCGGCACTTGTTCAGGCGGGGTTTCGTTTCATCCATGTGACATCGCACTTAATGCACGCGCGCGCACACACACACACATACACACACACACACGCACGCACGCACAAACACACGCGCGCGCGCGTACACGCACACACACATACATACATACACACACACACACACACACACACACACATATATATATATATATATATATATATATATATATATATATATATATGGGATATGTCGAGGTGATGTCATGATATATCATGCACTAGACTATACGGGATATGTTGACATGGTATATAAGACCTTGTCTACAGAAAAAAAGCCATTTTATGCATCAGGCAAATAAAGCATAGAAATGACTGTGTAAGACATTGTCTACAGAAAAAAGCCATAGCGAGAAATACACATGCAGACAGCAAACAGTTTCTTTTAAATGGGTGGCGCTGCACTTGTGGCTATGCGCTCTCTCCCCGGGGAGAGCGAACCTGGATTTCAGACAAAATAATTTTTGTTTTAAACTGCCGTGACTGAAAGTAGCAAACAACACAAATTACATAACAGTAAAATACAATACATTACATTACAACACAATACATTACAACACAGCACAATGCAACACAACACAATACAACACAGCACATCTAAATACAATACAATACAATACAGTATGTGAATGAGAAAAAATATTAAGCACGCATACACACACGAAAGACAAAGACTGCGTAAATATCAAGCGTGTAGAATTTTGTCCGAAATTTTGTTGGTTGTTGCTGCTGTTGTTGCTGAAATCTGCACACATGCACGTGCAGGGGTAGAAAAACAACAACCCGTGAAACGTTGTGTACAGGACATCCAGGTAATCTCCGTATCTGTACCGTGCGTTGAAGCCAGATGTATCCTTATCTCACACTCTGTATTGAGATGCATTAACTTAGAGTGCTGTCACGAGATGTGTGGAGATTAGTGGTGGCGATGCATTAACTAAGAGTGCTGTCACGAGATGTGTGGAGATTAGTGGGGCTGAGATCGCCACTCTTTGTCACAAGACAGCAGGTGTGTGCTTATCTGATATAATTATACCCGGCACTTGTTCAGGCGGGGTTTCGTTTCATCCATGTGACATCGCACTTAATGCACGCACGCACGCACACACACACACACACACACACACACACACACACACACGCGCGCGCGCGCTCGCGCACACACATACACACATACATACATACACACACATATACATATACATATATATATATATTATACGGGATATGTGGTGGTGATGACATCATATATGACGCACTAGACTATACGGGATATGTGGAGGTGATGTCATGGTATATGACGCACTAGACTATACGGGATAATATGTGGAGGTGATGTCATCATATATGACGCACTAGACTATACGGGATAATATGTGGAGGTGATGACATCATATATGACGCACTAGACTATACGGGATAACATGTGGAGGTGATGACATCATATATGACGCACTAGACTATACGGGAGATGTGGAGGTGATGACATCATACATGACGCACTAGACTATACGGGATATGTGGAGGTGATGACATCATATATAACGCACTAGACTACGGGGTATGTGGAGGTGATGACATCATATATGACGCACTAGACTATACGGGATAACATGTGGAGGTGATGACATCATATATGACGCACTAGGCTATACGGGATAACATGTGGAGGTGATGACATCATATATGACGCACTAGGCTATACGGGATAACATGTGGAGGTGATGACATCATATATGACGCACTAGACTATACGGGATAACATGTGGAGGTGATGACATCATATATGACGCACTAGACTATACGGGATAATAAATATGTGGAGGTGATGACATGACTTGAAGCTACAGTCTCTGATATGCAGTCCACGACTCCGCCAGGTTCCACTTGACCAAGACACGCTGTCAGAAAAACTTCAGTACAGTGCCACTCCTCAAAGAGTTTAGGGAGAAGTCAGGTTGAGGCGGGTTTTTGGGGTTTTTTGCGGGTGTAGTGGTGGATTTTTTTTTTTTAGTCTTAGGCAGGATGGGAAGGTGGTTTTGTTTTAATTTGTGGGTTTTGTTTACATTCTTACCCCCCCCCCCTTAAATTTTTTTCCCGAAAGGAATCTAACATGCAAATTAATCTACAAGCGCCTTTAATTGTTAGCAAGATTTTTCCCTCCCATACTTTTCATTTCTTTTTGCAGATGGGAAGGAGTCTGCAGAGTGTGGATGTGTGTTGTGCAATCAGGCAACTGTGTCCTGGACTGCACTGAGTAGACATGCAGCACAGGTCAGCATCGTGGGTCACATACTGAAAGCATGGCCCGTGGGCAATTCTTGCATGATCAATGACCTGTAGGTCAAGAGAAAAAAACCATCAAAATTCTATCAATCGTAACCTGAATTTTGAAACGCAAACGGAAAACAAAAATAGGGCGAGAAGACCAGTAGCTGTTTTGTTTGGTGGTGGGGGGGGGGGGGGGTAGTGGGGGGGGGGAGCTTTCTTCCCACTCATTTCCCCCCCGCCCCCCCCCCCAAAAAAAAAAAAAAAAGAAAGAATTTAAAGTCACTATCCAGATTAACTTTTTTTTATGGAGTCATTGACAAAATTGGAAACGAAAACAAAATTTTCGAAAACCTCATAGAACACGACTAAAGTCTGAAAGCTGACAACATCACGAGCTAAAGCAGCGCGTAGCGAGACAAGAGCTGTGTCAGATTTTGGCAGAAGACCTCGATGATGCAGATGCATGGCATTAGAATCAACACAGAAAAAGTATATTAGATTTTTACAATTTTTTTTTATTATCGACTTAGCATAGGACAAGATAGCTCTGATCCACAGAATCTTGAAGTGACAAAACGTCGCAGATTCAGAAACACGTTGCGAGAAAGCATTCGGCGAAACCGTCAACCATTCCAGTTGAAAATTCATCCCAAATCCCCATCTAAAGTCTGCACCCCCCAACAAAAAAGTGGATACGTTAGTTACTGTGTTCTAGTTCTTCACAAAGATCAGCGCATGAGAGTGAAGCAGCAAGACTATAATGGCAGTCGTCCATACTGTACTGAGAGAAGTGCATGAGTGTAAAGACGGTCACCGACATGTTTGGACAAATCTGGGGGGGGGGGGGGGGGGGGGGGAAGTTTTGGTGTTTGTTGGGTTTTTTTACTGAGGTTCTAGTATTTCTGAAAGTTTTAGTATATTTTTACTGGAGGGGATCTAGTATTTGTGGAAATTTTGGTTTATTCTTACTTGTTTAGTATTTCTGAAAGTTCTGGTATGTTTTCACTAGCGTGGATCTACTATCTAGTATTTCTGGAATTTTTGGTTTATTCTTACTGGAGTATGTTTTGTATTTCTGAAAGTGGTATATTTTTACTGGTCTGTTTCTAGTGTTTCTGAAACCTTTAGT
>CM054166.1:12642105-12722105 GCA_028751875.1 Rapana venosa
GGATGCCTCGCAGGACATCCCTCCAGCCAGCATCGACAGCAAAACGTCCCAGGACTCTCCCGAAGAGCAGCGATCCGAAGCCTCGGTCCCTTCGGGGCCCATCCCCAGCAGCCCTGCTCCTGTGTCGGTCGTGGAGGACATCCCCGTGCAGGTGAACGGCGGCAGGGAGACCGGGAGCGCGCGGGAGAAGGAGTGGTGCCGGATCTGCCAGAAAGAGTTCCCCAAGTCCTACATGCGCTACCACGAGAAGGAGCACGCGGATCAGAAGCCCTACGAGTGCTCCATCTGCAAGAAGCGGTTCGGCTACAAGAACAACATGAAGTCCCACATGAAGCTGCACGCGGGCATCAAGCCCTACCAGTGCAAGGTCTGCATGGCCAAGTTCACCCGCGGCTCCACGCTTCGGCGCCACTTCCGCCGCCACGGCTTCGACGTGTACCCGGGCTCCGCCAGTCTGCAGGACCGCTCCAGGGAGGCTGCGCTGCTCGGCCAGGCCTCGGCCCGCCCCGCTGCTCTGATGGGCAGGAAAGCCACCTCGGGGTCGCCGCCCCTGGCGGGGTCCCGGGCCATGAAGGCTGACCCCGCCTTGCTGGTCAGCCTGGGGAAGCAGGACATGGCCGCCGGCGCTGGGAAGGCGTACGACGCCTCCGCGTACGCCACACCCGACGCCGTTCGCCAGAAAATGCTGGAGATGTTCAGGAACTTTCCCCAGGCCGCCATGCTGCAGCACTGCCTGCCTCAGCAGTACCTTGGCTACGGCGCGGGCTTCTCGCCCTTACCGCCAGCTGTGCGCCCTCAGCAGAACGAGCAGCCGGTGGATTTCTCCATGCCGGGGAAGAAACGGCAGAGGAATCACTCTTCCTCCTCCTCCTCGGCCTCCACCTTCACCCCGACCACGTCTCAGGGACTGGCTTTCCAGAGCGCCTTGGCTTCACGCCTGTCCCCAGCGTCCGGTCAGTCCGCGTTAGGAAACCAACTGGCGGCCTCCGCGGCTTTACTGGCCAGCAGCAGGTCGCAGAGCAGGGCAGGGGATCGGGATGGCAAAGCCGGAGAGAAAGGAGAAGAAGCTCCTCCCCGAAGCGGGGCCTCGTCCTACCACCCCCACCAGTACCACCCCAAACAGAGAGCCAGCCTGTACGAGACGGTGGAGCGCCTGATGGAGAACCACAGCAACAAGGAAGCCGCGTCCCAGCCCTTCGCCCACAACTTTACCAAACACGAAACCCCGGTCCGGTCAGCTGTTCCAGACGCCACCTCTCCGCCACCACCGCTGCCGCTGCTGCCCTCAGGCCTGAAGGAGTTCAGCAAACGCAACGGTGTGCCGGACACCGTGGAGGAGTTCTCTTCCCGCGAAGCCGCCATGTATGGCAGGAGGAAGCCGCAGGACGAGTCGCCTTCGAAGAGCGTGGCTCAGGATTCCAGCACTCAGGTGGCCTTGTGTTGTCCCCAGCCGTCGTCCTCGAGCAGGTCTTCGGAGCAGCAGCAGCAGCAGCAGCACAGGCGGGACTCGGGCAGTCCTTCGGCCAGGTCTGCCTCAGGGCGGGATCCTCTCCAGCAGGAGACCATCGGCAGCCTGATTCAGTCAGGGCGGCTCTTCTGCTGCAGTCCCTGCGACTGCTACTTCTCGGACTACACCATGTACCGCCTTCACTGCAAGATGCACCCGGCAGACCACCCCTTCCTCTGCTTCCTGTGTCAGCTGGACTGCAAGGACAGGACGGCTTTTGCCAGTCACATGCTGACCCACCTTCAGTAGGAGAGAAGCGCGCTTCGTGGAGCCATCAAGTGTTTGCCGCCCTTGCTTGCTTGCTTGAGGGTGGGTTGGTTGGTTTGGGGGTGGGTTTGGTTTTTTTGACAAGGTTTCAAGTAGCTCTACGGGTATTATTACTATTCTCAGCCATAGTACTTCATGACTGTGTCATTTTTCTGGTAGCTAGAAATGTTGACTTTTTTTGGTAAGATGTGTAACATCAAAACGGGTTTGTTTGTTGTTTTTCTCACACTGTCTGAACATGTCATTGGCTTGTCTGTGTGATTTGATGCGGGTACTCTACTGTCTGTGTACGGGTGGTGTCAACAGTTCAGGAAACCATACCTTGTATGGAAGTGATGGTGCAGATTTGTTAGATCGATTCAATTTTTTTCCCCGTAACTTTTCTCAGTTGATTGTTAGAACTGTATTTTTGTGTGTGTGCAATGACAACTGAAGTATTGAGCAAACCCCACCACCAGTTTTCCTACATAATCATTGTTTATTTTGTTCTTTTTTGGTTTCCTTTGCTTGTTAACTCAGAAATTCGAGTACTCAAATCCTAGCAATTTAGTTAGGGCTGTTGAGCATTGAAAGTATTAACAGGTCGTTTGTTTATCTACGCAAAAAAAAGGGTATAAAAGAAAAAAGCAACGGAAGAAACAAAGACTAAAGATGAGAAGGAAAGTATGAGGTATGAAAGGAAGATGTAAAGCAGTTGAAAAAAGAAAGTTTGTCACACACAGAGAGAGAGGAGAGAGAGAGAGAGAGAGAGATGATGGAAGGCTAGTGAACAGACACTTGAAGCATCTCATATAGAAAAAGAAAATACTTTGTACTAGGATTGAAGATTCGAATCCTTCATTGCGATCAGTCTTTGTTTTTACATAGAACACACACACAGTGTAAATTCAGTTCCTTTGGGGTTTTTTGTCCCTGAAGAAAAATCTGAATGTATAGATATCAGTTCAGTGAGTTTGACCAGGTAGATAACCATTTTAGTTGTAAAAACAAATGATTAAAGTGTTAGATTCAGGCTTTTAACACGACCTTCTTACTTTTTTCTTTGGGGGAAGAAAACACCTTTCCTGCATCATAGGGTGTTACTAGTGATCACATTGTGTTTAGTACTCTCTTTTTCTTCAGAGACTGTTCAACCAACTTGTATCAGTCAGTTGATGGTTCGATTCTTAATTCATTTTGAAAGCATTAAACAAGAGATTGGTTAAAATGAAGGAGACTAGATTGTCAGTCTAAACCTGTTTATTTTCCACTAACTTTATTCAAATTTTTTTTTCATTTTGTTTCTTTCTGTGCTTTTTTTTCTGTCAGATTTTTAAAGTGGTTGTTTTTGTTTTTGGGGGGTGTTTTTTTGGTTATTGTACAGATAATGTGAATGACTCATAATTTGAGACATAGTTTAAAAGATGAAGTGTTAATGGCGGTTTTTAGCCTGAGTTATAAGCAATAGTTTTTAAACAGTGTGAGATGGCAGGACCATGTTGAAATGAAATAACCAAGAATTAAACAAAGGCATAGATTTTTTTTCCCATTGTCATGGTTTTCATTTTGTTTCTTTTTTTTTTTTTTTTTTTTTACTGCTTTCAAGTGTTGTTTGTGTGTGTGTGTGTGTGTGTGTGTGTTGTGTGTTTTTTCTCTTTTTTTTTCATTTTATTCTTTTATATCGAGGATAATGGAATAAGCACTTAAGTGCTGTTTTACATCCAGTCCCCGTGTGTATGCGGTTTTATAAATTCTGTCATCTGTTCCCACCGGCACACAATGGCCTACTCTTACGGAAAGCGGAACAGGATTTAACGTGTGCGCAAAAGATGTTCTGCGTGCGTTCGCATACGGGGCCTCGGTTTATAGTCTCATCCGAAGGACTTTTGGGGAGAGTGGAGTCTGCACTGATGTTAACTCCAGGGGAAAATATCCCCTTGAACGGGAATCGAACCCGGGTCGTCAGATTGCGAGCGCAGTGTTCTGACCACTAGGCTATCCCGTCCCGTGTGTGTGTGTGTGACTGTGTGTGTACGCGCAGGCATGTTTTTTTCTTCTTCTTTCTTCTTCTTATGTTCTTTGTTATTAAAGGTACATTTGAGTTCTAGCATTTCTATTCTTTGAAGAAGACTAAACATGTTATTTCATTGGTTCATGCCTAGTAACCAAAAACATTTAAAAGGTAGCTTACACTAGATATCACAGTTCAATAGGAACTGTCTTAAGTTAAAAAGGAAATATCATGCAAGAGCATCTGTTAACCGTCGTGTAACACACACACACACACACACACACACAACACACACAAACACACACAACACTCACAAACACGCACAAAACACAACACACCACACCACAACACAACACAACAACATACACAAACACACATACATACACACTCGCACGCACACGCACGCACACACACACACACACACACACCAAACACAACAAGACACCCCACACACACACACAACACGCACAAAACAAAACACACACACAACACAAACACACACACACACACACACAACACACACACCACACACACAACACACACACACACACACACACACACACACACACACACACAGTGTGTGAAAAGAAAAAGTTAAAAGTCTCTGTTGAAAACACAGACGTCCTCTTGATACTGACCGTCAATGGTGGTGTTCAAAAGAAGGTAACCAAGCTCACCTCATTCCTCAATGTCAGCAGAATTTAACACCAACACAACAAACTGGCCTACTTCTGTGGAAAGAGCTCATTCTGTTAAAAAAAAAATTTTTTCATTTTTACAAAATAGGAAGGAAGAGAAGGGAGCACCTTGTTTAACACTTCACTGAATAACCACACGTTCAAATGACTGTGTACTCAAAAAAATAATAATAATAATTTTTAAAAATTAAAGAGACAATCTTATAACTTTGGGAATATAGCGCAAACAGTGTCCAAAATATTTGTCTGAAGCTCAAGAAAAAAAGCTCAGAAAATAATAAAATAGAATTGTAAGATAAAAATTAATGTAAAAGAAAATCTAACGCCCAAGCGAAAGTTGGTCTAGATGAATGGAAAGGTTGTATTCACTTGAACATGCATACTTTTGAACCCGTTGTGGTGAAATGTAAGCACTAAAGTTGAAGTAGATAATTTCAGAAGAAAAGATACTAGTAAGAATAAAAAAAAATGTTATTAGTTAAAAGAAAAAGTCAATAAATCCGACCCTCAGACATAATGTTGGTCAAAAATTGTGTTCACTGAACCTACGCTTACCTCTTGTGTTTTCAACCAGGATTTCTGGTGGGTTGTTTGTCTCATATATATATATATATACGGGTTCCTACCTTTTTGTGGTCTTTATTATTTCTTTTTAAAGAAAAATGTATTTTCAGAGTTGTGACAATTTTTTGATTTATGTATCAGCAAAACGCGCTGCCCAAAATGTTATATCAGCAATACCTCAGGACTGTACCTTATTCTACTGCAGGGACATGTTTGTCTTTTCACAACTAGCTGCCTCTTACAAAAAACGTGTGGAACCTTTTTTTTTTTCTCTCTCTCTCTTGCTTATTTGAATATAGAAGGTTTGGAAAAGGAAAGAAAACGTCCAAGTGTATAACTGGCGGTAGAAAATGAGTATATGAAGTTTCAGGGAAAAAGCGTGGGAGCGTGAACGCGTATGACTGGCCAAAGGAAATTGTGTGTGAGGAGAGAGAGAGAGAGAGAGAGAGAGAGAGAGAGAGAGAGAGAGAGAGAGAGATTCCTTTCCGGAATGGAGACTGGACAACAAGGAAACTCTACAGGGGCTAACGACGAAGAGAAGAGAGTGGTCACTTAAAAATCAGGTGTGTGGTAGATCCGTTAATTTTTGCTCAAGGTGGTTTTCCAGAAGCTAAGTTTTCGGATTAGCCCCTCTGTACCAATAATGCGCTTCAGTTGAGCGCATAGGTGAGACATGGCTTTTTCTATCAGTAACGAAAAGATGAAGAAGGAGGTCGAAAGAAGAGAACTGAACATGAAGAGGAAAGACATTGTTGTGAGGTAGCTACCTACTGAGGAAAAGAGAGAAGAAACAAAACTGGACAAACCCAGAGACGGAAAGAAAAGTGGAGGAATAGAGTGAACTTGGAATGGGAACGGTACGTTGATGGGTTACATACAGCATCTTGTGTTGTCCTTGCTTCATTCTGTGCTCATTTACAGATCATGTACTGGTCAGTGTGTTCCAGAACGTGCACACGGTGTTGATTAACATTATACAGGGGAGGAGCACGGCCTTTGTTGAAATGGGTTTATCATTTTCAAGCCATCAGTTAACCTACGATGAACTGCAGTGGTTTTTTTCAGGAACCGTCAAACTCCTGTCATCATGAAATGTGTTCCCCCGTTTCTTTTCATGCAGTCGTCATCACCATTGGGACATCTACTGATGTGTGTGCAGAAAGTAACGAAATGAAACGTTATGCTTAACTCTCAGGTGGATTATTTTCAAAGAGTCACACGGGTGAGATTTTTTTTCTTCTTCTCAGCATATTTTGTGCACTGTTGTGTTATCATGAAAGTTCATTTACATCCCCCACTACCTTTTCCTTAACGTCGCTCAAGTTGTGCATGTGGAATGGAAGGGGTTAATAGAGGGGTCCGAATGGAACTCTATTGCGCTGTTGCAGAGTTTATTTGCAGTGCATTGCTTCAGGGACAGGCAACCTTAACCTAACATTGTTACCATGTTGCGAATGTGGTTTGGCGTCCATGGTTAAAATCGGGTATTTGTTGCCTGTGAAGAGTTTTGTGGGGGGGGGTTCCCTGTCAGGTTTTCGGGTCCTGTTGAGTTTGTACAGCAAAAGGAAGTGATGATTAAGGATGAGTGAGAACGGGCATGATGACTATGCATGCCATGGTGAGTGAGCGAGTGAGTGTGTGGTGGTCTTGTTCGTCTTTGGTGTTTCCAGTGCGTATGCCATGTTGATGTTAGGAAGCCTGGTGTTAGGTGGGATGGTGTATGCAATACGTTTTTCAAGTTCGAAGTTCGACTCGTTATATACCTGCGGTGAAAATGTGAGAATTTGACCCCCGAGTCTTGTGGTGAGAGGAATCTGCGCACCTGTGTGTCAAGTTTACCGTCATTGTTTTCTGTGATTTGATAATTATATGTTTTCGCTCTCAGGAGGACCTGTCTGTCCATTGGGTTGTTTTTTTAAAATACTTTTTCTGGATACCTCAAAAAAAAAACCCAAACACCTCTGTTAGCTGCCTCAAGTTGAATGAACCTGCATCTTTGCACTGCAGTCACTGTTTTGAATTACCTCATCAAGTACTCTTAGCTGCCTCAGGTCTGCACATGCGCAATCACGGACCCGTTTTTTCCCCCATGTTGACCTTTTTTTTTCTCTTTTTTACCTCAAGGTAAAACTTGATTACCTTTTATGTTGTTTGTTTAAATCTGTGCAAGAATTGGTCGTTTGTGCTTTAGTCTCCCAGCTGTTGGGTTTGGGAAAATTCTTATTTTACGTATATATGTAGTTTGTAAAGGAGGAATTGTTGAGAAATGAGATGAGTTTGAATCCTGTTTCTCCGGGAAAAGAACAGTTTGAAAGCGTATTTCTGGCCCAGGCAAAACAAACAAACAAACAAAGGTGTGACAGTTTTTGATGTAAGCAAAGTTCGATTTTTTTTTCTTTTTGGTATGCGACTGTTTAAAGGTTCATCAGGGCTATAAATTGGATTGGATTGGACAATTTAAGGTAGCTGCATTCTGACTTCATGAGTACTGTCCTTTTTGAAATTTCCTGTGCACAATCATTTTTCCTGCACAGTTTAAAGCTGTTCATTTCAAAGTTTTCCCCGTACAAAGTTAAAAACTAGCTGCTCTTTTCAAAATTTTCCGTGCAGAGTTTACAAACTGTCCTTTTAAAGCTTTCTTCAACACAGTTCAAGTATAGACTGTCCTTTTCCCCAGCATAGTTTAAAACTGTCCCTTTCCCAGCACAGTTTAAAACTGTCTCTTATCTGAAAAAAATTTGTCTTCTTTTGTTTGTACAGTCTGAACCAATAAGTTTTTCCAAACAGTTAAAAGTTGGTCTTGTTTTTAACAATGGTCGTAATCTATACTTTTAAAGATTGTTTTAAAACTGGTCTATTCTCGAATCATTTTTAACATTTTTTTTCCAAAACAGTTTGAAGATGTCCTATCCTTGTAGTATCCATTATGAAAAATATATCCAGGTATTCAATATCAAAGCATATTATGTTTGTTCTTACTGTCAAAGGCCAAAACAGTATAAAACACACATAAATCTGTGTTTAAATAGTCGTGTGTTTATACTTGTATCAAGTTACTATTGGGTTGTTGTTTTTTTTATAGTTTTTTGAGATGTCAGTCAATTACGGAAATGGTATTCAATACAAATTTTTAAGCTTAAAATAAGTATGCAACAATATCAAACTACTTTTACAATATTTTTGGGGTAATGATATCAGAATATCAGATAGATTTCGTTCTGAAATATTTGTGAAAGATTTCAAGCCGTCTGATATTTCTGATAAAATAAACAGTACCGGTAATACTTCTCGAAAAATAGACAACACTGGTTACTCAAAAACAGTGGAAAATTTATACCAAATACGATTATTTGAAATCAGTAATATGATAGACTCGACTTTTTTTTTTAATCTGATCGGGTTTTTTTATTTAAAAAAGGGTTATGACTAGACAAAGCCATGCAGTGAATAATATGTTTTGAATTTTTAAAAAAGATCATGATCACTTTCTATGGTTTTTATCAGTAATAGTATTTAGTGCAGTGGTGTCCTGTTTTTGCGCAATATGTGGTTTTCCAATTTCTTGAAAACATACGGGTTTGAATAAAAGCAGTTCTACTTTATTCTGTCACAAAGTGTCTGTATTATCATGTAAATATTTTAACTTCGGGCATGTGGTCAAGTCTATTGTTGCTATTTGTTTTAATACGCGGTTTTGTTTGGGTTTTTTAAATTTTTTATTTGGGGGTGTGATTTATATCATAAACACCACTCAACTGGTTTCTATAATCATTCATGGAAATGGAAAGAAAAAAAAAGAAGAAAAAAAAAACACAGGGGGAAAAAACGCAAACCTAATTTTTGTCTCAGGATAATTCATCATGAAATATGAATTATTTTTATGCTGATGTTTCATCTATGAAAATGAATCCTGTACATAGTTACACTGTAACGGATGTGTCACTACTTTTCTCGGTTGCTCAGGTTTTTGCAAGAAATTCTCTCTCTCTCTTGTAAAAAAGGGAGAAAGAAAAAACCAACCCACAAAATAGCCAATCCTACCTCAGGGTGATAATACCCACATTGGTGTGTGCCTGATCGATGTCTCGGGGAGCGCGCGCGCGTATGTATTCATGTGAAGCAAATTTGCCTGGTGAACTACAGTAGGGTACTTAAACGTGTTGCAATCAAAGGGAAGATTTGTGTTGGAGATGTGTCAAGTCATGATTGGTGTTTGAGATGTGTCGAGTACTGATTTGTGTTTGAGATGTGTCGAGTCCTGATTTGTGTTTGAGATGTGTAGTCCTGTGTGCTTGTTGTGTGAAAAACGGATCTGGGTGTGTGGTTTTTGTTGTTGTTTTTTCATCACCATTCAATATTTTTTTCTACGTTTATTTTATTTTCTCTTTTCTTTTCTTTTCTCTTTTTTGAGGATGGAGGGGTGGGGTGATAGTAAATTTGCGTTTTTAAGAGTGGCAAAGAGAGTGACAGTATACTGTGTGTAGTCTTATCTTCTTTCATTTTGATACAAGTGCCTGATAGCATCCCCCCCCCCCCCCCACCCCACCCCACCCCTCTTTTTTTTTTTTTCTTTCTTTAGAAATGGGTAATGGGTGGGAATACCATGACTTCAAATTTTAGTGTTGTAGGTGACTTTCATTTCATTTTCTTTAACGTTATTAGTTATCGTTTTTATTTTATTTTTCTGCTTATCTTTGCTACATGGCAGATTAGTACAGTGTTGTTAGTAAACATGCAGGTATTTTTTGTCTACATTTAATTTCGTGTTTGCTACCAAATTGCAAGGTATTTCGGTGAATTGTGGACTTCAGGACTTCAATCGTCAAAAGCGAGTCTTGAAAAAAATATTTGTGAAGTTTTCGGTTTAACACGCTTTTTTCTTTTGCATCTATAGACATTACGTAATATCAACGGCCTTGGTTTATGTTTTCTTAGCCTAGACATTAAGTATTACCCGCGTCTTTGGTTTCTTCTTCTGTTTTCTTTGCATTTATAGACATTAAGACGTCAGCTGTTTCTTGTGTTTATTTGCATTAGACATTAAGTCATATCCACGTGCGTGGTTTCTTTTCTGTTTATTTGCATAGACATTAAGTCATATCCACTTCTTTCGTTTCTTCTGCTTCTTTACATAGACATTAAGACGTCCATGGTTTCTTCTGTTTCTTTACATAGACATTAAGACGTCCATGGTTTCTTCTGTTTCTTTGCATAGACATTAAGACGTCCATGGTTTCTTCTGTTTCTTTACATAGACATTAAGACGTCCATGGTTTCTTCTGTTTCTTTACATAGACATTTAAGTCATATTCACGTCAGTGGGTTTTTCGTGTCTCGTCTTGTCAGACAGGAGGTCTGTTTAGTCCAGTATTAAGAACTAAGTCCGCTTTTTCCTGTTGTTGGTGATCTTAAACTTTAGTTCCAACAGATCCGAAGTCTCCTCTAAGGTAATGAAATGCCTGACTATTTGAAATCGAATTTTTTAGTAGAGACAGCCTCATCTTTCGTTAAAATCATACTAAATCATATAACCTGCATTAGATTTTTTGTTGTTGTTGTAGTATGTGTGTTGTGTTTGGTGTGTGTTGAAGATCAAGACATTTGATTCAGGCCTGAATAAATGCTCATTGGTTGTGTTTTGCACAATTTCGTCTTCTGTGTTGTGAAACTTTAGTTTCTTAATGCCTTCGTCTTCGTCTTCGTCTTCTCTTCTTCTTCTTCTTCTTCATTTCTTTCCTTCTTCTTCTTCCTCTCCTTCTTTCTCCTTCTTTTACTCCTCTTCCTCCTCCTCCTTTTCCTCCTCCTCCTTCTTCTTCTGCTTCTTTCTTCTTCTCTGCTTCTACTTCTTCTTTTCCTCCTCTTCCTCCTCCTCCTTCTTCTTCCTAACCTTCTCTTTTTCTTTGTAGAGTTCTATAAATGTGTGCTTACACATTTCTATATCATAACACTAAAATTATTCGTTTTCATATCTTTTTTGGTCATGGTAAATGATTGTCTGTACCGTTCGTGTGTTTGTGGTAGTGTTTATTTATTTTTTTTTAAATTATTATTATCGTCATCATTAGTATTATCATTATTGTTTTAACATATTTCGTTGTGTGTCTTTGTTGCAGTGTGTTGGTGTTTCCACATTTTTCGCGTGTCTTTGTCTTCACGCAGATATTTTGTGTTTGCACCTTTGTTCCACCTTTGTTCTCAACGTATATTATTTTGTATTGTTGGTACCTTTGTTCTTTGTTGTGATGGTGTGTGTGATGGTGTATGTGTGTGTGTGTGTGTGTGTGTGTTGTGTGTGTGTGTTTGTGTGTGTGGTGTGTGTTGTTCTGTCTAAAGTTGTCATAAAGCTATAAATATATGTTTGGTAGTTCATGTCTCTTTGTTCAAAGGCATACTCGGTAAAGCTCTGCACAATTTCTTTCTGTTTGTTTTTTTCTCTCCATACTGCTAATTGATGAGGGCTCCTACTGAAATGCTCATATAGTAACAAGAAGAAGAAGTGCTCATTTGCATCCTTGTAGCGCTGTAAGTAACTGAAAAATAAGGCATAGACAACAAGTACTGGGGTCCTTGGGAATAAGTCGGTAGGTGACCAAAATGGCAAGGCTGTATTTGAGGGTGGGGGGTGGGGGTGGGGGGACAAAACCAAACCATGACAAAGTTAATGACAAAACCAAACTTGTCTCAGTGAGAAGAAAGAATAGAAGAGCAGAAAGCATGAAGAGGTGAAGAGAAAGTAGCGCCTCCCCCCCCCCCCCCCCCCCCCCCCCCTCTCTCTCCTCTCTCTCTCTCTCTCTCTCTCCTTCTTCGTTTCCGTAGTCTTTTGTAAGAGTTTCAGTTAACTTCTTACATACTCTCTCGAAGATCTATCTTCACACATGGATTAAAAACTTGGCTTTGCCTTTTACAACATGGTAGACTGACTAAGCATGGTTCTGACGTAAAAATAAGATGCACAAAGAGAGCATGTTACACCATCAAAATCATTCTTTTGATAACGTTTCGGAAATGTAGATTCTTTTTTGTTTTGTTTTAAAGTTAGACCTGTTTGTGGAAAGAGAGAAAGAAGGAAAGACTACTTTCTGAGTGATTGTGCAGGTAGGGGTAGATAGAACCTTGTTGAAAACGGTTTTCGTATATGTCCACTAAATGTTTACAGTTTGAATTGGAACCATGTACTTTGTAGGCATAAATAGACTTTTCTGACTTGCTCGGTTTGTGTCGCTGTATGGAAAGATTGAGGGTATAGTGATGACTTCTTTTTTTTGTTTTAAAGCATACAAGTGACAAATTAGCTACGCATAAGCACTACGCAGGAAAAGCATAACATTTTGATAGTGTGGCATTATTATCTGGCTTCTGGATGCTTCTCAGGAGGGAAAGGCACTGCAGTTTGCAGTGACAGGGTTATATCAGAATTGGAAGGGTTGACAAGATGTTTCTCTCTTCTCCCCCCCCCTTCCCCCCATTTCTTTTCTTTTAAAGCGCGCTGGGCTCTGTGTTGTAGCTTTTACATTTTTATTATCATTATTATTATTATTATTATTATTTTAACTTTTTCTCATTTACTTCCAGTCGCAAACACGAAAAAACAAACAACAGCACACAGGTATGTGTTTATATAGCAATGTTTGTTCATTCACACTGAGTTGATTTTTTTCTTTCTCAGTTTTTCAACAAAAGCTTAAGTCGAGATAATACAATAAAAATACGTATAGCTTTGTAAAGCTATGCATCTGTTTATTTTAAAGCTTATTTTCCTTCAATATTTTTAAAGTCAGCGCATAAATCATTAAGATAAAGGTGGTGTTTTTTGCCCTGAGAGAAGTCTTTCGAAAAATTAATTAGGATTTAGGGGATACATTTTGAGCAATTTGGCTCAGCTTGTAGATGAACATATCGTCAGTCGTGAGAAGCTGGCTTTAGTTTTTCTCTTTAATTGCTATCGGCAGTCGCTCTCTCTAAGAGTTACTTCCCTTTAATGTCTACACTTCCGGGATTTTTGTTTTACTTTTACAGAACGCGAAAGGATAGAATCCTCTGTGTGTGTGTGTGTGTGTGTGTGTGTCTGTCTGTCTGTGTGTATTTTCAGGAATCCGCACCCACACTGACCCCTCACCAATAGGCTATTGATATGACTCAAAAATTGTGTGGATATTGACTCTGAGTAAGCACAAAGAAAGAAGAAGAAACCGTTTGGACAATGAATAGAATGCTGTTGTTTTTGTTATTCAAGCAGACTGGGATTGTTGTGGTGTTTTGGGGTTGTTGTGTTGTTGGTTTTTTGGGGGGAGGGGTGTTGGTTGGGTGTTTTTTAAGAACTCGGTACATTTTTGGAATAAATATATTTTTATTGGTTTCAATCCTATCATTGTATACTAAATGATCACATACTATTTGTGCATGTATCTGTTGCAGTGTGGAATTAGGCGTTACGTATAAATCAGGGATTCTCTCTCTCGCTCTCTCTCTCTCTCTCGCTCTCTCTCTCTTTCTGGCTCTGTGAATTGTTCACTACAATATTTTCATCAATTTGGTCACGAGTGCTCAAAGGCCTAGCAACAACTTGCAATGTTTGTCCTGGTGTGATACTGTTACTTTGCCGTGCTGGTTTATGGAATTCTAGACTTTCGCCGCATAAATTTCGCCTTATGTATGCAGTTTCGCTGCGCACTCAAATTTTGCTGGATTTTTTTTTTAAACATTTTAATTCCCCCCCCCCCCCCCCCCTCTCTCTCTCTCTCTCTCTCTCTTCTCTCTCCGCTCTCTCTCTCCCTATCCCCCTCCCTCCCCCATATCTTTTCGGATTTTATTTTGGGGGTTGTTTAGCTTTTGTTGTTTTGTTTAGTTTGGGTTTGTTTTGCTTTGTTTCGTTTTTAATTGTAACCATATTCTTTGTCCTCTACACTTCCCCCAAAAAACAACAACAACAAAAAGAAGTGCAACGTAATAAGAATTCGGCAAAACTGCAGCTACGGCAAAATTTGATCACCTGCAGCGAAAGCCCCGAGGACAAACTTTCATTTCCCCTGCTGAACATTTGATTCAGTGACATTTCCATACACACACCCTGTGTTGCAGTAGAGCACCAGTGGATTGTGTGAAATGGTCTCTGGTTTTATTCTACTTTAACTATACGTAACCTCAGGTCTACTTCAGTTTTCGCTGCTTTATCCAAGAATGTGTTATGTTTATGTAGCAACTCTGTTAAAACCACCAATCGCGAGTTGATCTATAAAGCGCGTGCGCTTTACACCCAATGACTCTTCCCGTTTTGTTTTTTTGAGTAAATGACAGGGGCGAAATGTTGGGGAAGGAACAGACTTTTTTTTTCTTTTCTTTTTTTTTTTTTTTTTTTTTTGGGGGGGGGGGGGGTCTTGTTTTTCTTTCTTTTCTTAAAAAAAATATTGTATTTGAGAGTGTGAACGTTTGTTTTTGTGGATTGTTAAAACAGTGAGAGTGGAAGTACGAATCAAGAAGCAGTAGTTTGCAAATTACGTGTAACCATGATGTATTTTTGATTGATATCATGATATTGGAATGTATTTGATCACCTGGTTTGTTGGGGGGTTTTCCCCCCTGTCTGACTAAGTACATAGTGGATTTGTCCGTGACAGGTACTCTATACATGTGTGTATATAATATACTGAGTGGCTTGGTAAATTGGAACTCAGGCTCACAAACTGTTGTGAGTTTATATTGATTATGGTACTGCCAGGTTATACCTGTGTGTCTGTGTGTTGTGTGTGTGTGTGTGTGTGTGTGTGTGTGTGTGTGTGTGTGATTTTCTTTTTCTTGCATCATTCAAAATGTTTTTTGAAAAAGTATCTCAGGAATAACAACTCAGGTGAATTTGTATCAGTATATATATATTATATGGATATCTTTTGTATGTATTTTTTTTTCTTGGTAAAAAATTTTGGGGGTTAGAATTTTCTTTGTGTATATGTTGTGTAACTTTTTCCCCCTCCCTTGAAGAGAATTGAATGTGGGTGAATGATGTATAACTATGTAGATGTTATTATTGGGTTTTTTCTGTTTTAATGTGTGTATTACGCTTTTGCTTTATACGTTCATTGGTAATTGTCAAAAGCGGTATGTTTTTTTGGTTTTTGATTGCACTGATATATTTTGATTGTATTGACATGTATTACGTGTATTCCACAGTGATTTTTATTACTGTGGGGGATTGTTTTATGAAGTCTTATGAATGTGACAAGCTTGTTTGTGTGTGCCCGTGGGCATGCATGTGTGTGTGTGTGTCTCGCCTGCAAGGGGGGGGGGGGGGGGGGGGGGGGTTGAGTACGCTTTTTTCTGTTGCTTTGGCTTGTAGAATGCATATCAGCTTGATGTCTTCCAATATGTGCCTTTGGTGTGTCCTAGCCAATCCGGAATCAGTTCGACAAAGTCGTTACCTTCCCTATGTCTTTTTCAGCTCTCTGTCTATCTCATTCTACTTGTCCCGTACTCTTCTTTCTCTCTCTCTCTTCCGTTGTTCCTTCTTTTCTTTTTCCAATCTTTTTGGTAACAAATTTCTCTCATTTTTGTTCCAAGGGGTGTAATTCTCTCTTCTTTTTTTTTCTTCGTATCTTTCTTTTTCTTGCGGTTATTATTTTTACGTTAAACATATCTCTGGAGTAGTTGAGGGGGGAAAAAAACCGACCCCCAAAAAATGTGAATATTGAAGATACGTCATACCTGCCTGACCTCTTGGAGAGTTGAACATATGTCACCTTGGGCTTGGCTCCGAAATGCGCGGTTGGCTTGTGGGTTCGGTTCTTCCGTTTAGTTCCAGATGTGGAGTAGCATGGTTATACATATGGAAGATTTTGTACAGGGTGAAGTGCTTTATGAGCAGCTCAAAAGCATGGGTGAAACTTTATATAATATGCTGTCTCACTAACGTGGCAATGTTCGTTTTTTTCCGAATGCGTAAGCGCGTGCACGCTCGTGTGCACTCATATGCTCGCACACGTGGACGCGTACACACGCATGCACACGGATGCACACACTTTATATGCGCGCGCGCTCGGACAGACTCTCTCTCTCTCTCTCTCTCTCTCTCTCTCTCTCTCTCTTCTCTCTCTCTCTCTCTCTCCTCTCTCTCTCTCTCTCTCTCTCTCTCTCTCTCTCTCTCTCTCTCTCTAACACAAACACACACACGGGCAGAGAGAAAGAGAGAAATCGAACGTAGATTCTTGTATCAAGTGTTATTCCTTTCAATTCCAGAAGTGAATAATGTAGACAGACTGATGTATGTATGCTAATAATAACAAGTCATTGATCTGACATCATAAGATTGTAATGCAGAAACATCAGGTGTACAGAAAAATTTCATCGTCTGCAGAATTTATCAATATGTGTGTTAATATTGTCATGGAAGGTACGAATGTATATATATAGGAACAACAACTGAAGGACCTCTCTCTCTCTCTCTCTCTCTCTGGAAAATGTCTAAATAAAGATTATGGTTCTGGCCAATGAAGAGAGGCGTGTGAAGCACTCACTTTTTAAAAAAAAAGAGGGGGGGGGGGGGGTCTGGGGAAAAAAAAGATGATGCTCCATGACCTGCATGCAAGTGAGGCCACAAAACAACAACAACAACAACAAATAACAACAAAAGATTATGGTTCGCGAATGTACGAAAAGCAATCAGGATTTATAATATATATATATATATATTATATATATATATATATATATATATATATATTTTTTTCTTTTTTCCGTCTCTCTCTCTCTCTCTCTCTCTCTCTCTCTCTCTCTTCATAAAGTGTGTTATCTTAATAATTATAATCTTGTTTCTGTACTCCTTTTCTTCTTTAAAGACTTAAAACGAAGATGGTTATTGTCTGTGTACAATCAGAACGCTACTCTGGGGATTGGGTGGTTGTTTTGGTGTGTGTATGCACTTTATATCTGTATTTCAGTCTCTATCTAGGTGGTTTTTTCTCTTCTTTCTTTCATTCATCTTTCTGTCTTTATGTCTTTCGGGCTTGTAAAGTGTATCTTAAAAAGAAAAAAAAGTTATGTGTACAGTGGAAAGACACCATCGGAGATTGTGTTTAAATCTTTTCCCCCTTTTTTTTCTTTTTCTTTTTGCTCCTACTTGTTTTAACTTGCTTCTTTCGCTCACCCTCCACCCCCACCCCCCCCCCCCTCTCTCTCTCTCTCTCACTCTCTCTCTCTCTCAATGTGTAGACTCGGTGAATATTGTATGTTGATACGTGTATATGAATGTAAGAAAGCAACAACAGCAAAAACAAACAAAAAATTGTATAAATGTGTACTTTGATCATTGTGGGACTCTTAACGTTACTATTTGGACTCTCTCTCTTACTCTCTCTCTCTCTCTCTCTCTCTTTTCTCTCTCTTCTCTTTCTTTCTTCTTCTTTCTTTTTTTTTTCTCTTCATCATCTGCATGAATATGCCCGCCATTGTCAATTTGTTATTTATGTTTGTTTTGTGTTATGTTTTGCCTTGTTGGTTTTTTTCTTCCTAAAAATCGTTGCAAAAACAGTGTCTCTCCCCCCCCCCCCCCCCCCCCCCCCTATCCCACCCCCACCCCGGCTTTTCTTTTCATTAGACTTTTCCTCCCGCAAAACCCCGATATATCTAATGAGTTACATATTCTTCGTGATAAAGACGACGATTTTGTTAAAACAGCTTTTTTTTTTTTTTTTGGTCTCTTTAAAACTCGCTGTTGCCATAATATTATATACAGATCCTTACTGGGATCTACGCAGACATTCCACAACTTGACTGTGTTCTTCAATAAACATAACTTTTGGGGGGGGAATGGGGAGGGTAAGTCGAAGCACCCACGTTCTTGATCACAGAGTAGAATAGTAATGCAGAGGAGAGGAGGATGGTGGGGGAGGGGGGGGGTTCCAAAATGTAGGGGGGACATTTTTGAAAGTTTGTGCCATTCTTTTCATCATTCTTTCAATGTAGGTTGACGAGTTTTGACGATGTTGGTTTTTTTGTTGTTGTTTTTTTCTGTCTTGCTTGTTAAAGCGTGATGATGATAATGATAAAGATGATGATGATGATGGTGTGTTTTTGTGTCTGGATAACGGTTGGTTGGTTAGATGTATGACGAAGAGAAAGAGATTGGGGTTTTGTGGGGGTTAAAAAACTTTTTTTTTAGTGCTTTGAGAATTCTTGCACAGTGTTAAATAACTTGTGGTGTTTTTTTTAAGGTTGGTAAACGGCTGGGGGTTTTGTTTTTCTTTTGTTTAGGGTTTTTTAATTGTGTTTTTGTTTAGTCTTTTTTTTTCTTGTTTTACCAATCATCGTAAAAAAAATCATTGCGTTACAGACTTTGTGAATTACCTTTTTTTCTGTCCTAACCATACATATCTTATTTTTAACAACAAAAAAGGTCTAGGAGGGATGATGAACGGTTGGAAATAAATGATAACGATCATAGCGGTTGGCTGGGCTTTTAACATCATTTTAAATTGAATGGTACATTATACAAAAGGCGACTTGGTTTTAGGAGTACAAATGACCTCTTTAAGCCAGCAATCCTGAATATTATTCCAGAATGTCTTGTAGAAGACTTTCTATATTCTGAGGATGTTATGGGAGCAAAACGGTAAGAACACAACATTCAAGTGTTGGAGAAAAACAGATTTTTAGTATATTCAAAACCTTCTTCTGGCTAAATGATTGACCAACTGACCTACTTTCTTCCGATAGAATGTTCGGATAAATATCTTTACCAAAACGTTAAATGTAGAATATTTCCCACTGTAAAATCTTGAAGAATTCAGTCACGTGAAAATTTTTAACACATTATTTTTCAAGGTGAAGTTGGGGGATTATTTGTGAGCTTTTCATCAACAAAGGGGAAGGGGCATTGTTGTGTCTACCCTTCACAGGAATTTAGCATGGGCAAAACACACCAGTTCTGCTTTCAGAAGCCCCAAGAATGAATATCACAAGACCCTGACTGTGACTTGGAAACTAAGGAATTCCTTTTTTCGGATCATGAGACGGTCCGATTTGGAAGTAGGTCACACTTCTCGGTCTGCAGACCCTTTTCTAGAACCTTCCTCTATTGTGGTGCGAAGGATACAGAAACAATAAACACTCTAAAATCAGGGGTTCTAAAATCTTGAATAAATTTCGCTCTCGAACTATGGCGCCACAACATTGGAAACTTAACCCAAGGTCAAAACGAAAGTGAAAGAGATTGATTGCAGCGATTTAGACCCGAATACCCGTTCTTGATAGATGGGGAGGGAGGGGTAGGGTAGGGCTGGGTTTTATGGGAGGGGTGTCAGTTTTAATTCTATTATCAAATCATCCGGGCTCTTAACAATGGGCCAATGGCTTCCTAATTCAAATTTGGGCTTAAGCTTTCGCCCCCACAGTTCTGGGACAATTCGGTTGATCGCTCTTCGTCCGAGCATGAATTGACGCAGTCAGAGACATCAGTGAGACCGGTTGATGGCTTGGTGGTTGTCAAAGGTGACTACCTGTCGCAGCACGCACGTACGTGCAAGGTGGTGGTGTGTGAATGCCTTTGTGACCGGCTGTGTGTCAGTTGGTTGGATTTCCGTCCCTAACCCCCTGTAGTGTTCTTCATGGCTTCCCTTCAATGCCTGTCGTCTGTTAGCGTCCTGTGTTGTATATCTGCCAAGCTGTTGGGTACGTCGTGTGGGTTTCTGTAGAAACTGTCGTCGCTTTTTATTCGTTCTCGGCAGAATTGTAGTGTGTGGTGTGGCTCAGTGGTCGTGTTGTTTTACTGGGGTGTCAGGTCTTGTGTATGGTCTGGGAGGGGGGGGAAGGGGGGGGGGGGGGGGGGGGGAGCTAAGTCTTAATAATGATTGATCTCCACCTTTCCTCACTTAACCGAAAAAAAGTATAGATTTGTGTCAGGAAACAAAGTTAGGACTGGTGTAACTTTTGTTGTCTTGTCAAGATTAAGGTCTGGGTTTTTTGTGTGTGGTTTTTTTTTGGTTGCTTGTTGTGTGTGTGGTTTTTTTTTTTTTTTTTTTTTTTGGGGGGGGGAGGTCACGACTTAGGTTTTGTATAGAATTATGTGTTCTCCTAGAAATCTGGGGAATGATACTGATTCAATATCTTGTATAGAATTCTGTTTACTACGAGAACTCTGGGAAATGATATTGTTTCGATATCTTTGGGAGCATTTTTCGATGTATGCTTACATTTTCAAGTACAAGTTAAAGTTTGTAATTGTTGAAAACGTGGAGTCATGAGAAGGGGTATGATAGGAAGTCTTGTTGTTGATTGTCGGATAGGAGTAGTTTGGGGTTTGTTTGTTTGTTTGTTTTTTGGTGTTGGTGGGTTGTTGTTGTTCTGTGTGTGCTCTAAATCGGATTTATCATTTTACAACCCCTGATCAATTTAATCTTAGTTGGTGATAAGATTAACCATCTTTGGCTCAGTCAGAAATACATGGTAACATATTATCACGTTTTTCTTCTTCCTTTTTTCTCCTTCTGAAGTTGGTCATTTATGTATGTGTATGTCAGTAAAAGGTGGCTCTGATCATTGTGCTAAAAGAAGAAAAAAGCCTCGACTATCTACAACAGTCTCTTTTTCATGACACCACACGAACATCTTTCTTTCTCTTCTTCATTATCATGAACGCTGTATTAAATGTGGTCAACAATATGATATACATTTCCAGTTTTGGGGATTTTTGTTTTGTTAGGTTTTTTTTTTTGTTTTCATCTCATTTTTGTTTTTTGTGTTTTGCTTTGTTTTTGATCACTTTCACTTTTGTCATACGCTTTTGTTAACTCTAGTGGCATTTTTAATAGCCTGTTTTCTCGTTTGCAGGATGTTTATTTTGTGTGTGTGTGTGTGTGCGCATATTTGGGCAGACGATTTTGTTGCATATATGTGCTGCATAGTTTTATTTTGGTTTGTTTTGTTTCGTTTTGGTGTTTTTTTTCATATGCTGCAATATTGCAAAGTGTGGCGGCGCGAGTTTGTGCATATATATATGTTGTGCGATATTGTAAAGGCTTCTTGTGAGTTCATGCGTGTTGTGTGTGTGTGTGTGTGTGTGTGTGTGTGTGTGTGTGTGTGTGTACGTGGTACACTTTGTGTCTTCTCTTGCACTGTGTGTATTGTGTCAGGTTTTTTTTGTTTTGGTTGCACGTATACATGTGTATAATTTTGCGTGTATGTGTATATTTTCTCTCTGTGTGTATGTCTGGTATTGTAATACGTCCACGCTTTAATCGCGTGATGGTTTATGTGTATTTTCAGAGTGTATTCTTTACGGGATTGTGTATTACTTGCTGTAGGTTGTATGTGTGCGCGCGCGCGCGCGCGCGCGCGCGTGTGTGTGTGTGTGATCGGACTATTGGAGAATGTGAGTGTATAAACAAACAAACAATATCTACCTCACTTTTGGAATATTTGTTTTTTTCCTCCCCCGTTATATATTATTGTTATGGTATTATGAGAATGCATTAGCTGATGTAAGTCCAAGCCTTAATGTACTGGGAAAAGACCGAAGTATTTTTGATTTCATGTATTCTTTTTTTGTCGTTTCTTTTAACATCAATATCAGATTTGTCAAATATATTCAGCGACATGTACATTTCCACCCTACCCTCCACCCCTCCATCCCATGAATTTTTATTTTTCGTCTTAACTTCATAAAATATTATTTTTATATTATCTTTTTCTCTATCTCATTACTTTTCTACTTTCTACAAGATTTTTATAATGTGGAGAAATTTATGGAAACTTGTTTTTTTTCTTTCTTTTTTTTTGTTTTTGTCCCCAGAAGCATTGACTTGCTGATGTCTCAAGGCCGTGAAACATTTACACACTTGAATTGCTGGGTGGAAAGTATTTGTTAAAAGCCGATTGGAATAATCCTGTTATTTTTTTATCTACAGGAAAAAACCAAACCTCTCTCTCTCTCTCTCTCCCCCTCTCTCTCTCTCCCCTCTCTCTCTCTCCCCCTCTCTCTCCCTCTCCCTCTCTCTCTCTCTCTCTCTCTCTCTCTCTCTCTTTTAACAAATCTTATAAACCGCTTTGCTAAATAAAGTACCCAATTTTTTGTCTTGTCTCATTCCGATTACCAGCTTTTACTTTTTAAAATTTTTTTTTGGGGGGTGGGAGTATTGTTTGTTCTTCTCACCCCTCATCCTTAGTTACCCCCCACCCCACCCCACACACACACTCCCCCACCCCCCCCACCCCCCCAATTTATCCTCTCGCTCTCCTCCTTCGCTGGTGGATTTTATTATGTCTATCATATCTTTCACTATTCGTTCTTAGAACCTTTTGTCTTTTGATATGTACGAAAAGCAGCTGAATACTGAATTTGTGAATTGTTTTCGTAGGATCAGGCATTGAGGAATTTGTGTGTGGTGTGTATGTGTGTGTGTTTCTTTTGTTGCTTTTTTTTTTTTTTGGGGGGGGGGTGTTATTTTTGTGAGTAGGGCCCAAATGTTAGGAACTCCTAGCCCTGTTTTTTTGGTTTGTTTGTGTCATTTAGACAGATTTGTGTAGTACACTGACATTTATAGTCAGAAGGGTATTTTTAAAGAAAAAAAAGTTTAAAGATGTTCATTTTTATATGAAAATAAAAGAGGAAAAAAAAAAGAAAAAATTGTGTGGGAATGGTTTGTTTGAGTCTTGTCTGTCTGTCTTTGTCTGTCTGTCTGTCTGTCTGTCTGTCTGTCTGTCTCCTCTCTCTCTCTTTTCTCTCTCTCTCTCTCTCTCTCTCTCTCTCTCTCTGGCGCGTTTGTGTATGTGTGTGTGGTTTTTGCGTGTGGTTTCTCTCTCTGTCTCTTTCTATCTGTATCTCTGTCTCCCTTTGTCTCTCTGCATGCGTGCGTGCGTGTGTGTGTGTGTGTGTGTGTATGTATGTGTGTGTCTGTGTGTGTGTGTTTTTCTCTCTATCTCTTCTATTTGTATCTCTCTCTGTCTCTCTTTGTCTCTCTGCATGCGCGCGTGTGTGTGGTGTGTGTGTGTGTGTTGTGTGTCTCTCTCTCTGACTCTCTCAGTGTGGTGTGTGTACGCGCGCGCGCGCGGGTGTGTGTGGTTTCTGTCTCTGTCTCCATCTCTGTGTATCTCTCTGTCTCTCCCTCTGTGTGTGTGTGTGTGTGTGTGTGTGTGTGTGTGTGTGGTGTGTGTGTTCTTCACCTAGTAGTGAAGTCATAGACATTAAACAAACCAAACTACACTACACTACACTACGCTACGCTACACTACATTACATTACACTACACCACACTACACTACATTACACTACACTACACTACACTACACTACACTACACTACATTACACCACACCACAGTACATCTCACTACACTACACTACACTACACTAGCAACAAACAAAATTAACTACACTACACTACACTACTCTACACTACACTACATTACACTACACTACACTAGCAGCAAACAAAATTAACTACACTGCACTACACTACAACACTCCACTCCACTTCCCTCTACTCTACTCTGCTTTCCTCTACTCTACACTACTCTACTCTGCTCTCCTCTGCTCTCTCTGCTCTCCTCTGCTCTACAAATACTCTGCTTTTCCTCTGCTCTCCTTGCTTTCCTCTACTCTACACTACTCTGCTCTCCTCTCCTCTATTCTACTCCACCCCCCCTCTACTCTACACTACTCTACTCTACTCTACTCTACTCTACTCAACTCTATCTACTCTACTCTACTCTCTCATCCTCTGCTCTCCTCTACTCTGCTCTACTCTCCTCTCCTCTACACTACTCTGCTCTCCTTTTCTCTACACTCCATCCCCTCCACTCCACTCCACTCCCACTCCACTCCTCCACTCTACTCTACTCTACTCTACTCTACTCTACTCTAAATCTACTCTACTCTACTCCCCTCTACACTACTCTGCTCTACTCTATTCTCCTCTCCTCTCCTCTACACTACTCTACTCTACTCTACACTACTCTGCTCTACTCTCTTCCCCTCTACTCTACTCCTCTCTTCTCTACTCTACTCCCCTCCACTCCATCCTCTCCTCTCCTCTCCTCTACTCTACTTACTCTACTCTACTACTACACAGTACCGCATCACAGCACACCACACCACACCACACCACAACTACACTACACTACACTACACTACTCTATACTACACTAGGATTTTTTCTGAAATGTAAGGTGCATCCATCCCCTGATGATGGTAACGACCAACTCTCCTTGGGAAGAGCGCCATGCAGAGGAAAAAACCCGTGGGAATGCCGGGAGGGGGGGGGGGGGGGGGGGGGGGGGGGGGGGGGGGGGGGGGGGGGGCGGGGTCCTGGTGGGGGCGGGGGCCCTGTGTGTATAAATAACATCTCCTGTGCTACAAATTCCTCTTTTCTATCCCTTTCTTTGTTTTTGCCTTGTTTCCTTTTCTTCTTGTCACTCCTTCTGATCTTATTTTCTGCCCTCTCCCTGCCATTCTCCCCCCCTCCCCCCCCCCCCCCCCCCCCCCCCCCCCCAGAAAGACATATACAATAACAATTCTCTCCCATGCCGAAGTCGGATGCGCTGGGCCCGATCTGTCAGGCGCTTAACGGCAGCGCAACGCATTTTCGCTTCTGTGACAGACAATAGTAGTTGCTGTCCGGGCGTTCGACGACGAGGAAGAAGAATGCAGAGAAAGCTGCCATGACTGAAAGCGGAATACAATACAATACAATATCACACAACACAACACAATACAATACAATGCAATCCAACCACAATACAGTGCAAAGCGATGCAATATTGATGATACAGCGGCAATAAGCTCAACACAATACAGCATAAATATAACACTATCACCCCCCCCCCCCCCCAAAAAAAAAAAAAAATGCAATAGCACTCTCTACAGAATAAACAATAAACAGCCCAATGCAATACAATTCAACACAATACAACACAATTCAACACACATTATAATCATTATATATATATATATATATATATATATATATATATATATATATATATATTATATATATATATTATATATGTATATATATATATATATATATATATCACTGAAGTCGGAATGTGTCAGCTGAGGCCAGCGGGCAGACCTCCTGCAGAGTAACAATCACAGGAGAAGACCAGGTACTATCATTCCCACCTAATATGGCCAGACTCATCCAAATGATCTACGACAAAAATGAAATAGGAGCTAATATTTACACCCAGAGAGAACAATCTCTTCAAGCGGACTCAACAACCGAGAAGGGAACCTGCGACTTACAGAAAATGCTCCATCTAACCACTGTATCATTCCTCCCCCACCCCACCCCCCTCCTCCTGCCATAAAGGTAAAGGAGTGGTAGTGGGGGGTTGTATCTATATAACTTGTACACCAATTTAACTCACGGCAGATTTCTCTGCGTGGAATCAGGCTGCTCTTCCCGGGGAGAGTACATCTCCGCTACAAAGAGCAGCGCCACGTATTCTTTCTTTCTTTTCTTTTCCCTGCCTGTATGTGTATTTGCTTCTCTATCAGAGAGGCTTTTTTTTTCCCTACAGAATTTTGCCAGGGGGGTTCTTGATGCCGTGGGTTCTTTTACATGCGTGTTGCACGCGAGACCTCGGTTTATTATATCATCCGAAAGACTAGTATCCAGGCCACCACTCATGGTCTAGTAGTGAGTGGATGAGGGCAAAGTTTCGGGTACAAGCGGGGATCAAACCTGGACTTCTCGCTTTCCAGGCAGGTGCGTTATCTCTAGACCACCGATCAACTAGTTGGATGGGGGGGGATGGGGGTGTATCAGAGAGTGATAGAAAAGGAGTGACAGTAACTCAGAAAGCCGAATGAACGATAGATACCCAGTAGTTTTTAAGTTCACTCACTGAGCCTGTATTGGGACTATTTACTATAACATTGGTGGTGTTTAGTCAGCGGAACTTGCGTTTGTCGTCACTGAGTCGTGAGTTTTTTGGGTTTTTTTTTAAAAATTGCAAGCGTGTGTGTGTGTGTGTGTGTGTCGCGCGCGCGCGCACGTGTGTGTTCAGACTGGCAGCTTTTGCATGTAGGCAAACCTGCAGGCGAGTTTATATTTTACAATGAGGAACTGGCCAGTAAGGTTAAGGGGAAAGTGTGTTCGATGATTATTCTGTTTTTAAAGCAATCACTCATATTCACCCAATATGTTCTTGTTAAGGCGATTGATACAACAACAATGCATTAGTTAACTACTGTTGCCAAAAGTGTATAACAAGGTATTCCCATCAGGAATACATTACTTCCTTCCATAACAAGAGAAACAGGAAAACTTAAGAAAAAGAATGAGCAAGGGCTGGGCTTTAAACCACAAGTTTTTGTGTGTGTTTTTTCCCCCCATATCTGTTCGATAACCAAAGCAAAGTAGCCTACGCCTACTGGGCAATATCACCAACTGAAAGCGGAAGTTGCTGAAAGACTTTTCGGTAATTAGACGATGGATCACATGAGAGCGTCTCAAATCCAAGATGGCGCCGCCCGCACCGCCCACAGAGGATGGTGGAAATTTATCTACAGCACCAATGGTATGGCTCAAATTGAACATTTTTTCATTGCCACAATATCAGTAATTTGTGCCACTTATTGTTAGATGAACAATATTTTAAAAAATGAATGTCCATTTAGCAGGGAGCAGATCGCTTGTTTCGTGTTGACATTACCGAGATAAAAATTTCAGTCGTCTGCTCAAAAAATGTTCTTTCTCGAAAACATAACCGCCTCGATCATTGTATTTACAGTGCATCTAACATGTGAATTGTATCAAGAAAATGTTGCACAAAGAAGTTCTATGCTACAATTTATCGAGAGTTTAAAAGTTATTCGATACTGTATACAAATTGAATTGTTTTCCTGGTAACCAGAAGATTTAATAGGATCTTACTCAGCGAACGACTTGAGAGGGTGGAGCACGAAGTTCTTGATCACAAGTTTGTGATGTCAGATTTGACATTATCATTTCCATTATGTAGGCTGTGGTTACAAATTTTGAACATCGCAACAATGTTGGTACAACATGTCACATATCAGTTGTGAAGAAGCTTTCTAAGTAAGTTGGTCCTTGCAATGTAAACAGAACACACCCACAAAATTATTAGACACCATGATACAGTCTTTCACTCAGAGTCAGGTTTATTTTCTTTGATCAGTAGTTTTCCATAGAATATTTGCCAAAATATTATCATCAAATAAATTAATGGTGGCTGATCATGTGGCAGTGTGAAAAATGTGATGGTTTGCAGTTTGCATGCTGCAAGTATTGAATTACAATAGTTGTTAATATTCAATGTTGACCAATGGTACACATTATCATTATGTTATAGGGCTTTGAGAAAATAAAGTGTACTCTGTTTTGTGATTTATGTTTTTTGCTCATAACTAGCAGTAGCATGTGTTTCCACAGCTGTGACCGTCTAAAATCACTAAATGTGAATAGACGTTAAACTGAAGATATCTCTCTCTCTCTGTGACTCTTATTTTTCGTTTATTATTCTTTTATTTTGAGGATAATGGAATAAGCACTCATGTCCTTTTTGCATACAGTCCCTGCATGCATGCAGTTTTTTTAATTTTGTCATCCGTTCCCACACTGTGTGTGTGTGAGATACCCCAAAAATTGTGTATTCTTTTATTGGAAGGATAATGGAGTATGCACTGGTGTGCTTTTTATGTCATTTTCCATGTGCATGTGGTTTTGTTATTTTTCTCATTTGTATCCATGTGTGTGTCACATTTTTTGTTTTAAATTTTATTTCGAGGATAATGGAATAAGCACTCATGCTTTTTTACATCCAGTGCCAGTGTGTATGCAGTTTTGTAAATTTTGTCATCCATTCCCATTTGCACATAATGGTCTACTAAGTAGAACAGGTTTTCACTGTTTTGACATGTGCACAAGATGTTCTGTGTGCATTTGCACATGGGACCTCAGTTTATAGTCTCACCTGAAGGACTTTTGGGAGGAGTGGAGTTGGCATTGATGTTAACTCCGGGGGAAAATATACCCTTGAACGGGATTTGAACCCGGGTCGATAGATCACAAGTGCAATGCGCAGCGCTCTAGCCAACCAGGCCACCCTGCCCCATGTGTGTGTGTGTGTTTATTTATTTATTTATTTATTCTTTTATATCGAGGATAATGGAATAAGCACTCGTGCTTTTTTTACGTCAGTCCCTGTGTGTATGCGGTTTTGTAAATTTTGTGATGTTTCCACCAGCACACAATGGCCTACTCTTCCGAAAAGCAGAACAGGATTTAACATGTGCGCAAGATGTTCTGCATGCGTTCGAACACGGGGCCTCGGTTTATAGTCTCATCCGAAGGACTGTGTGTGTGTGTGTGTGTGTGTGTGTGTTGTTATTGTTGTCTTCGATTTTACATTTGTTCACTCTCAGCGATATTACACGGGGTGTGTGTGTGTGCGTGTACTAATTATAGAGCTGAATTTTTTTGTGGGTTTGGTAACTCTTCTTGTGGAGATTTTAAATATATTGTAAATGACTAGATGGTTTATTAGTATGTTTTTCATCTTCTGCATTCCCGAATCATCATATCATAAACACAAATGATATAAGTTATTTTGTTGATGGATTTTTCCTTTCAACATTTTTTAAAATTTATTTTTCTTCTTCTTCTTCTTGTTTTATTTTGTTTACAATTTTAGTCAGTACAGAAATCACTAGCTGCCATACAATACATACAAATTGTGGTGTTATACTTTCAAGAGCCCAGTATGAGCACAGCAGTATAAGCCAGTTCAAGCTTGCTGCTCAGTTGGTATGTAGCTCATGTTGTTCTTCCTCAAGTCCCTGTCACGCTTGTCATATACTGTTTATATTGAATTATGAGAGGAAAAAAACCCTCTGTGTAAACCAAATAACCTTTTTCTTTTTATATATGTTCTTCAGCTAGAGCTCTGGAGGTACACACACACACACACACACATACACACACACACACACACACACACACACACACACACACACACACACACACACACACACACACACACTCAGGAGGGAAGGTGGCAGGATGGTTAAGACGTTCGCCTGCCAACAAGTAAACCGTGAGGTTCTGGATTCGATTCCCAGCCTCACCCTTTCTTCCCAGTTTGACCCAAAAATCGAACTGAATCTCAAAGTCCTTCGGATGAGACTATAAACTGAGGCCCCGTGTTTGAACGCATGCAGAACATCTTGCGCACACGTTAAATCCTGTTCCGCTTTTCGGAAGAGTAGGCCATTGTGTGCCGATGGAAATAGATGACAAAATGTACAAAACCGCATACACACGGGGACTGAATGTAAAAAAGCACATGAGTGCTTATTCCATTATCCTCGATATAAAAGAATAAATAAATAAATAAAATAAACACACACACACACACACACACGCGCTCACACACACACAAAGGGAATTAAAGCACTGGCGTGTCTGCACTTCAATTCAAGCTCTGAAACTGACCTGGGAGAGATCGTAAAAAATCCCGACCTTAACTCACCAGACACCGCCAGGATTCGAACCCACGACTTCATGAACCCATCAATTGAAGACCTATGGGATTGCAGCCAAACGGTCTTAACCACTCAGCTATACTATAGCGTCTATCCATCATTCATTCGTCGCTGTGTTGACTTTCGTGCTTCAGG
The DNA here is from genome assembly GCA_028751875.1 of Rapana venosa. Lineage (NCBI taxonomy): Eukaryota > Metazoa > Mollusca > Gastropoda > Neogastropoda > Muricidae > Rapana > Rapana venosa. Next base: position 12,671,758 of record CM054166.1, read on the forward strand.
AGAACGGGGCACACAGCACAGCAGCAGCAGCAGCAGCGGAGGGAGGGGAGGCCAATGGACCACGCTCCTGGGAACGGCCTTGGAGTCTGGAGGAGATGAGAAAGGAGTCTGGAAACTGGTCCCTGGCTGGAGATGCTGGAGTGAGTAACGGGATTGGGGGGGGGGGGCAGTACTAAAATTACCTCCCTTGCGTAAAGAGAATGAGCGCAACACCGTGTTACTAATTCGGGAGACACCAGCGAATTGTGCGAGGCTCTTGTTTCCTTGACTTAAAAGTTTGGGTGGTGGTTTTGACTTTTTTGTGCATACACTTCACCTACGGGGTGAAATGTAGAATTTAAGTGTGCAGACTCTGCTTAGAGACCACGTTGCCCGATGTTCTGATCATGTCAGTTTGTAGCTCAGAGGTTGTTGCAGAGCCGGGAGCTAATCTGTCTCCACTAGCTGTCGCAGTAGTATTTGGCTGGAGATGGGGAGAGACTTGTGTTGTGGTTTAAGTCTTTAACTTGTATGCTTTTAGGTGCTTTGAGATTTTACATTGCATTTTTTGTTGTTGTTGTGAATACTTATGGATCTGTGGTCTAGAGGTAACGCGCCTGTCTAGAATGCGAAAAGTCCAGGTCGGGTGTGTGCGTGGTTCGTACCCCGTTTGGGCCCGGAATTTTTCCCCATCCATTAGACCATGAGTGGTGGTCTGGGCGCTAGTCTTTCGGATGAGACGATAAACTGAGGTCCTGTGTGTTACACAAAATTTTCAGCGCACGTAAAAGAACCCACGGCAACAAGGGAGTTGTCCCTGGCAAAATTCTTAGAAAAAAGCCACTCTGATAGGGAACAGTTGCAGACCAAAAGAAAAAAAAGGGTGGCGCTGCTCTTGTGGCGACGTGCTCTCTCCAGGAAGAGCAGCCTGAATTTCACGCAGAGAAATCTCGTGACTTAAAGTGGTATGAAATAAAAAATAAAATAAATAAAATATTCACATATTTTGCTCATATGTATATATTTACTAATTTCTGTTGGTCTTTTTGTGATTTGTGGCCTTATCTTTTCTGATTCGTTTTCTCCCAGTTGTCAAAAAGACCACTAAGACTCTGTTGTGGTGAAGGCAGCAGTACACTGCTGATTTTCCAAGTCAAATATAAAGGAAAGTGGCAGGATGGTTAAGACGTTCACCTGCCTAACAAGTAAACAGTAAGGGTCTGAGTTCCATTCCCAGCCTTGCCCTTTCTTCCCAGTTTGACAGGAAAATCCAATTGAATATCAAAGTCCTTTGAATGAGACTATAAACTGAAGCCCTGTGTGCGAATGCATACAGAACATCTTGTGCACTTATCAAAATCCCATCCTGCCTTTCAAAAGAACAGGATATTTCATGCCATTAGGAATGGATGGCAATTTCTTTTGAAAACATGCGCACACACATGTTGTGTTTAGACACACCCTTGAAGTTGGAATGCGGCTACCTAAATGGTGTGGGAAAAGTAAAAAGGCCACATGTACAAAAATCTCATCATTGGTGCCCTTGGGCTCTACCCGAGGAAAAAACAAAAAAACAAACAATTAAGTGAGCTAGTTTCTGCTCACCAATTTTTATCTCTCTCTCATGCCGCACACAAACACACACCACACTCTCTGTCTCCTCACAACCACACAAAATCATGCTTTGAACACCACACACACACAACACCACACACACAAAACCCCACAACACAACACACACAAGAGTGCACACAAACACACAGTCACTCACACAAACACACAGAGTCACACACACCAGAGTCACACACACACACACACACCACACACACAAAAAACCACAACACAACACACACTTTCTCTCTCAGTCCCCACACACGCACACCTTTTGTCTTTTCCGCTATCTCTTTTCTTCTCTTCTCTCTCTCTCCCTTTTCTCTCTCTCTTTTGTTCCTCTCTCTGTCTCTTCTTTTCTTTCTATCTTTTCTCTTTACTGTTCCATCTCTCTTTCCCCTTTTCTTTCTCCTTCTTATGTCTCCGTCTCTTGCTCTCTTTCTCTTCTTCTCTCTTTTCTCTCTGTTCCTCTCTTGTTTCTCTTTTCTCTTTCTATCTTCCTTTCTCCTCTCTCTGTCTTCTCTTTCCTTCTATTTCTCTTTTGTCTCCGTCTTCTGTCTCTCTCTTTTTTTTCTCTATCTCTCCTTTTTTACGTCTCACTCCTCTTTTCTTCTCTATCTCTCTTTTTTACTGTCTCTGTCCCCTCGCTCCCTCTTCTCTTCTCTCTTTTCTCTCTCTCTCTCTCTTACTGTCCCCGTCTTGTCTCTTTTCTATCTGTCTCTGTCTCCTCTCTCTTTCTCTTCCTATCTCTCTTACTGTCTCCGTCTCTCTCTTCTCTCTTCCCCTTCTCTCTCTCTTTCTCTCTCTCTCTCTCTCTCTCTCTTTTTCCCTTTCTCTCTCTCTCTCTTTCCTTCTCTCTATCCCCTCTCTCCGTCTCTCTGCCTCTCTCTCTCTTTCTCTCACACACACGACTTTGCTGACAATATAAGTGAATCCAATTTCAATAGTAACCACGCATTGTGACATGTATACATGTAATCGTGTGTTCCAGCTGCTGCATAAACTACAGGAGTTTTCCCAGCGCATGATCGCCCGCACGCACGAAATGGAGAAAGAGGTCAACGGCTTGGTGCATGAAGCCAAGGTAACTTCTTTTTTTCTTCTTCTTCTGACCATGTCTGTTGTATCTCACAGAGGGGGGTGGACGACAGGTGGAACAGCCTGGTGGTTAGAGTATCGAGTGCATGATCTGATGTGAGGGTGCAGTTTGAAGACGCTGTCTCATTGTGGTATTGTTGTTGACACATATATATATATATATATATATATATATAGATAGATAGATAGATACATATATATATATATATATATATATCTATCTATATATATATATATATATTCGCCATTTATATATATTACTTTCATCTGAATATGGGATGAATTGAATAACAGTATTGATACAGAAGTCATTGTGGTATTGTTGTTGATATATGTTCACCATTTGATGAATATTTTCAGCTGACTAGGGGATCAGTTGAATAGCCGTGTCAATACAGAAGACATTGTGGTATTGTTGATATATATATATATATATATATATATATATATATATATATTATATATATATATATATATAACCCCTGCCAATTGTCAAAGAGACCACTTAGACTCTACCTTTTATATATATATATATATATATATATATATATATCAACAATACCATATATATATATATTTAATAAATTATATATTATATATATCAACAATACCATATATATATATAATAAATTTTATATATATATATATATATATATATATATATATATATATATATATATATATATGTGTGTATATATATATGTAATGTTCACCATGTGATGAATACTTTCAGCTGACTGGTGTTCGTCTGAACAACGTGACCAATGACTTCATCATGCTGGCCAACACCCAGTTTGTGGAGAATGTGAGTTTCACAGTAACACCATGAGTAAATCCCATATTTTTTAATGCATATTTCAACCTTTTTTCCTCCAGCTCTTTAAGAAAGTCTTCCCCCATGGGGATGCTGGGAGCCTGTCAGTATAAAAACCATCCCCACCTTCTGGAAATTCTGTGCTAGGAATTCCCTCTTTTCTATCCCTCTCTTTGTTTCTGCCTCGTTTCTTTTCTTCCTGTCACCTCCTTCTTGTCTGTTTTCTGCCTTCTTGGTCCATTCTCCTGCTGCCTTTCTTCCAGATAAAAGATAACAGTTCTCTCCATCGCCGAAGTCGGATGTGCTGGGCCTGACTTGTCAGGCGCCTAACGGCAGCGCAACGCATTTTCCTTCTTATGACAGACAACAGTAGTTGCTGTCTGAGCAAGGAGAAGAAGGAGGAGGAGGACCCCAGTGTCAAGAAAGCTCTGTGGTGACCAGGAGGACATGCTGCAGTATACTGCTGCCTTCATTGTAAAGACTGAACTGTCCATCTGATGAATGCGAAAGAGAGGGGGGGAAAAAAAGAATATTTGTGGAAGAAGACTTTATTTATCCATTTTATCTATTTATTCTTTTATTTCGAGGATCATGGAATAAGCCGTCGTGTGCTTTTTTTTTTACACCCAGTTCCCTTGTGTATGTAGTTTGTGTGAATTTTGTGATCTGATCCCACCGGCTCACAGTGATTTTGTAAACCGACTTTAAAATTATATCATATTTGAAAATGAAGTAAATATATAATTATCATTTTGTCTTTTCCTTTCTGCGTTGCTTTGTCGCTTTGGTTTAGTCAGTAGCTTAAGCTATAAGTTTTCAGTGAAATTTTTACTGTTACCTTCAATAGTTATAAGTTAATTATTTGAGATTATTTTTTGGGGACACAATTTGACAAAGAGAGAGAAGGAAACCAAAATAATACAAATAAAGCTCCTTTCATGAAGGACAAAGGAAGAAGCGGAGTCCATTCACATTTGCTGAATTGTGTAAGCTATGTGGAAAAACTAAACTAGTGAACATCCCTGAAATGAGAATGTGGCTACCTTTATAAACAAGCTGAGCTCACTCAGGTTTGCTGAACGTTCCCAAAGTCGGAATGCGGCTACCTTCATTAACGAGCTGAGTCCTTTCAGGTTTGCTGCTCTGTGCAGGCTGTATAGAAAAAGTTACTCCAGTGAACATCCCTGAAGTCGGAATGCAGCTACCTTCATGGTGGACAGAAACGGTCGCATACGCAAAATCTCACCATTGGTGAACCTCGGAGCTCTAGCAGAGGAATGAAACAGCAAACAAACCAACAACAAAAGATAAGAGTGCTAGAAACTGTATTTTTACTCAAGGGATCATTGGTATTCTTAGTGTTATATTACAGCTTCGTTGTTCTGCTTCATTGTTTGAACTTGTGGCATGTGTGTGTGTGTGTGTGTGTGTGTGTGTGTGCAGCGTGTGTACGATGAAGACGTCACACAGCAGGCTGAAGCCACAGAGGAAAAGCCACCCGAAAAAACGGTCAGTCTGTGTGTGTAGGGTGTGTATGTACCTGTGACAACATATATTGACGAAGAAATTGTCAAGTCTGCCAGTAGGATATGCATCTGCTTAGAAGAAAATCTATTGATGAAGAAACTGTTGGTCAGTTTGAAGAATATGTCTGTACTTTTAACAAAATATATCGATGAAAAAAACTGGTCAGTCAGTTTGTAGAATGTGTATGTATCTAGAACACAATATATCAGTGATGAAATGGTTAGCATGTTTGTAGAATATGTACGCTTAATGTAACAAAATATGTTGTCTGAAAAACATCGTCCGCCCATCTGTAGGATATCACTGCTTTTCAAACCCTCCGTTTAGTTTCCCAGCCAAAGTTCATGACTGGCAGCTGGCAGGGCGTGGATATAAATAAACAGGGCAAAAGGAAAGGCAGCACTAGCCGCTTGCAGCTGTAGCCGTGTTCAGCCGTAAATTACCCTTGTGTCTTTCACACATCCTCTTGCACAGTGAATTGTTTAAAAATGACAAGCAAAGCACTCTTTAAAATGAGCTTTAAACGAGCTTTCTTTTGACTCCAAACTCCATGTACTTTCTTTCATACTGGTTGATGTGACAGCAGTTCAAACAGACATGAAGATAAACAGGAGAGGTGCAGGAAGAAACACAATCACAAAAAACAGACATTTCTAACTCTCTCTCTAAAAAAGCATATATTTATATTATATAAACAATGAACATAGAGAAAACATTGAATATGTCTGCATGCAGACTAACCTTTTGGGGGGGCTGCGGAATTTGAACCTGTTGGCAGAACGAGGCCATAAATAAACACACCGTAGCGGCTACCGCGCGTGGCCAGCGCCGTGAGAGGCAGGGTGATGGAGAGTGTGGGGAGAGAGTCTGCCGCAGTCATTAGTGTCAGCTTTCTGACTTCTCTATAAACACTCCTGCTGGTCAGGCGTTACAGCACGTACACAGTCTACTGTTTCATCAGCTTTTAGCGGTATCCTTGCTACAGCTGAAGGTTGGTTCATGAACCAATTCCAGTACAGCTCATAATTATAACCCCGAGAACACAGTAGAAAACAAATGTCTTGTCAGTATCCTATACTGTCATCAAGCCAAGATACCTCACAAATGGCTCAGGTTTTTATTTCACTGATGTTTCTGATACTATTCAAAAAGCATTTTCTGATCCTGTTAAGAAATTGTTGTGATCAAATGTTTATCTACTTATCAGTCCTGTGTTGTGTAAAAAAACAAAAACAAATTGCACACAGGCCTACACTTAGACATCAAAGCAACACCCAAAAAAAAGCGGAAAGAAAACACACACACACACACACACAAAACGGATGACAAAATTGACAAAACTGCATATACACGGGAACTAGATTTTTAAAAAAAGCACATGAGTGCTTATTCCATTATCCTTGAAATAAAAGAATAAGCAAAATAAATAAACACACACACACATGAGCGCACATGCACACACACACATACACACACAAGCAGACAAACATACACACACACAAAATGGCATAAATACATATACGCATACCCTATACTCACACATACGCACGCACGCACACTCATACACGCGCGCGTGTGCACACCACACACATGTAACTACAAGAAGATGCGCACGGCACACATGTGCTTGAGAAAACTAACAACTTGAAACTGACACACAGCCAGGAAGCACCTGGCACATGTAGGTGCTGTGGCCTATCACACAAACACACACACACACACACACACACACACGTTCACACATGCATACACGGGCACATACGCATACACGCACGCACACACGTGTGCGCGAACACACACCACGCGCAAACGCACACGCGCGCGCCCACGCACGCACGCACACTCACATCCCAGCACACACACACACAATAACACACACACACACGCACACGCATGCATGCAGGGACGCACGCACACACACACACACACACTCACACAAAGTAGATCTCTCTCCCCCGTCTCTCTCTCCTCCCCCCCCCTCTCTCTCTCTCTCTTATGCAGTCTCCTATTTTAGGGTTGTCTGAAGACTGACTTACTTACACACACATACACACACACACACACAGAAGAGAGAGAGAGAGAGAGAGAGAGGAGAGAGAGAGAGAGAGAGATGAGAGAGAGGAGAGAGAGAGAGGAGAGAGAGAGAGAGAAAACACACAAACACTCAGCCCTTCGTTTCTTGGGAAACACCGTGTTTGTAAAAAAAAAGTTTAAAATTAGTTAACCTAATTAGCTGTACAACCGTCACCACAAACAAGTAAAGCAGGTATTAAAGTTTTGTTCACTAAAGTATGAGTACTGTACAAATCAAGTAGGACATCCAGCAGCGAATTATAAATAAGCCTTTCAAATAGAAATTCGCCCAGTCGCTAATAGACAGCAAAGAAGGAATGTGTGCTGGCACCGCGAGACGCTGGACTTGGACCTCTGACCGCGCGGTGCCTAGATAGCAGCCAGATGGTATTTTAGGTTACGGAGGGAAAGTGCCAGCCGCAAACTAAAGAGTCGGGTTTTTCCTGTTTTGAGCAGCCGTGATATGTGTGTAGTTAATAATATATTGATGAAGAAATTGTCTGTATGTTTGTAGAAAGTGTATGTACTTATAACAAAATGTATCGTATGAGAAACGGTCGGTCTGTCTGTAAGGTATTATGTACTTATAACAAATGTATCAATGAAGAACCAGCCATTAAGTTTGCGGGATATGTAAGTGCTTACAACAAAATATGTCATATGAAAAAATGGTCAGTCCATCTGTAAGATATGTATGTACTTATAACAAAACATTGATGAAGAAGTGATTAATATGTCTGTACCAATAACAGTATATATTGTATGAAGAAATGGTCAGTTAAGTTTGTAATATATGTATGTACTTTAAAAAAATATATCGATGAAGAAACGGTCGGTCGGTCTGTAGAATATAAAAAGTTTCAAGGAGTCCCATAACCTATAAGGTCATAGGGGAGCGAAGCGTCAGACACCTCACTTCTCTAGGGCCAGCATATTGAGGACGGCGCCCATCTCCTCTCCCTCGTAGGATATGTAAGTACTTAATACGAAAAAAACGACTAGCGCAGGTCAAAGGCCAGCAACTCTTATGTGACCCACAAGGAGGTGAACAGGTGTTCAGTACATACAGAGAAACAGATAGACAATAGACTGTATTTGAAAACAGTGTTTTGCTGTCAAAGTAAATAATAATAATAAAATAATGATGATGATGATGATGATCATAATGATGTATGGAATTTCTAGAACTCTAAATCTTGCACAGCAAACAAAATAATCAAAGCGCTTGCACTCAAATAATTAAAATCTTCCTTTCAAATCATGCACAACAACAACATAAAAAATTAACAGATTTCAAATTTAGACACTCACACACTCACACACACACACACACACACACTCACTCACTTACTCACTCACACACACACAGCACACACTCTCACTCTTTCACTCACTCACTCACACTCACACATACAACACACACACACACTCACTCTCTCACTCACTGACACACACACACACATCTCTCTCTGTCTCTCTCTGTCTCTGTCTGTCTCTCTCTCTCTCTCTCTCTCTCTCTCTCCTCTCCCTCCCTCTCTCTCTCTCTCCTCCCTCCCACTCCCTCCATCTCCCTCCCTTTCTCTCTCCCTCTCTTGCTCATTCAACGCACACACACCACACACACACACACACACACAACACACACACACACACACACACACACACACACACCACACACACACACACACACACACACACACACCACACACACACACATAACACACACACACACACATAACACACACACACCACACACGCACACACACACAAACACACACAACACAACACAACACAACACACACACACACACACACACACACACACACACACCAAAAACTTATTCCCCAAATTTTTTTCCAGTAAAAAAAGACCCATGATTATTATACATCATACTTCATAATAACACAACACAACATCCACCATGTCGTGCAGGAGAAGACGAGAGAGGAGCGGGAGGCTGACCTGATTCCCAAAGTGTCAGAGGCCTTGAAGTTCGGCATTGACGTCATTGATCAAGCCTTCGAAAAGTTGGACAGCCATGTCGTTGACTCGGATTCTGAGGACGAAGACACCAGCTACAAGGTCGATCCAATCCTCGAAGCAAAGGTCAGTGTTCTTTTGTTTAGAGTAGTAGTACTAAGATGGAACAGGAGATTAGAAGACGGAGATGGAACTGGATCGGACATGTCCTAAGAAAGGACAGGAGTGACGACTGTGCTGTTGCCCTCGGATGGACACCTGAAGGGAGAAGGAAAAGGGGACGCCCCAAAAACAACATGGCGACGAATGGTAGAAGTAGAGCGGAACAGCGCAGGCTGGAGCACGTGGAACACCGCACGACGCACAGCTGCAGACCGGAACCAGTGGAGGAATGATGTTCAAGCCTTGTGTGCCTCCTGGCACAGAGAGAATTAAGGTTAAGGAATAAGATGGAATATGGAGATAACCCTGCAAACTAAGCTGTTCGGCCCACGAGAGGAGCTGGAAAGGACTCGCCACTATTTCTTGCAACCACATCAGATAGTGTTTAAAGCAAACAAGAGAAGAAATGATGGATTTTTTTGTAGTGCTGAATCTTGTAAAGCAAAGCAAATCAAAGCGCTTACATGCAAATCATTCATGTGCATGCAACCATTCACAAAATAAGAATAACAGATTTTAAATTTACGCACACACACACTCACACAAGTGACAGAAAAGTGTGTGCATGTATGCACACACGCCTTTGGATGAGACTAAAAACTGAGGTCCTGTGAATGCACACAGATCATATTGCGCACAAGTTAAATAAAACCTGTTGCGCTTTTCAGAAGAGAGTAGGCCATTGTGTCAATGGGAATGGGTTACAAAATTAACGAAACGGCATGCAGTCAGGGTCTGGATGTAAAGGAAGCACTTGATTGTTTATTCCATTATCCTTGAAATAAAAAGAATTAAGATTTTTTTTTAAAAATACTGTTTTGAATGCATGCACACACACACACACAACACACACACACCACACACACCACACACACAACACACACACACAAAACACCCCCACACAAACCAAACATCACAACAAACACACAACACACACTTGCACAACTCACCAGTTTTATCTTTGATGAAACAAAAATGTATGGATGCAGAAATTTATGCATACCAAACTCAGTAGTTTGATGAAAAATGTGTGTGTGTGTGTGTGTGTACACACACACAAGTATATATTACAGGCAGAAATATACATATCTCTAGAAACAAACTTGTCCAAGTGCTTGTTAAAGATCCTGTAATTTATATCAAAGTGCCATGGGTTATGTGAACAAGAATGTACCCAGCATGCATCCTCTGTCTGGAGGGATATTACAACTTGAAAAATTCAGTGCAGTGCCCCAACGACTCCTCAAGGAGTTTAAGAGAGAAGAGACAGCAGGATTGACGGAGGGAAGAGAGAGAAGAGAGAAGCAGATGAGAGAGGGAAGGAGTAAGAGAGAGAAGAGGAGAGAGAGAAGAAGAGAGAAGAGAGAGAAGAAGAGAAAAGAAGAGGAGAAGAAGAGAAGAGAGAGAGAAGAGAAGAGAGAGAGAGGAGAGAAGAGAAGAGAAGAGAAGAGAGAAGAGAGAGAGAGAGGAGAGAGAGAGAGAGAGGAGAGAGAGAAAGGAGATAGAGAGAGTGAGAGAGGAGAGAAGAGAGAGAAAGAGAGAGAGAAGAGAGAGTGAGAGAAGAGAGAGGAGAGGAGAGAAGAAAAGAGAGAGAGAGAGAGGAGAGAAGAGAAGAGACAAACACAGAGAGACAGACAGCAAAAGATTGTTTAGATACCTTCTATTTCTTTCTGTTCCTCAGCTGGCACTCCACAACATTCACCGTTGGTGATACTTTTGCGTATGCGAACGTTTTTGCCCACCATTAAGGTAGCTGCATTCCGACTTCGGAAATGCTTACTGAATCTAGAGCTGTTTGTAGTACTGCTCTATTCAGTCAGAGTACTCTTTTCTGAGACCTAGCAGTCAGCCTTCACTGACAGACAAACTGCACTTTGGCATCGTGTCTGCAGGAATGACTGTATTCTACGACATGTGTGGTCGCCAGAGTCATCAACATCAAGATTTTGTTAGTTCTTCAGTTTAACGTCCTTCCATGTTTTAGTGCTGCTGTAATTAGATTGAAAGATTTGTGTTGGACTGATGACAGTGGTTTGTGGACTAGAAGGTGTTGTTGTTTTTTTATCGTTGCAGGATCCCTACGTGACACGGACCTTGCCTTGTCTGATCGGATCGCCCATGTTCCTTCAGGACGATAACGTCGGCCTTATGGAGGATGTGTCGGGTAGGACGACTTTTAAAAAAAAAAAAAATTTTTTTGTTGGTCTTGATAGTTTTCTGAAATTTGCTTTTCTCACAGAGCACTTTATAAGTATTAAAAACCACAGATTGATTGAAAATTGCTTTTGTTTAGAGTTAGTGGTTATTTCATTTATTTATTTTATTTATTTATTCTTTTATATCGAGGATAATGGAATAGGCACTTATGTGCGTTTTTACATCCAGTCCCCCTGTGTATGCGGTTTTGTAAATTTTGTCATCTGTTTCCACCGGCACACAATGGCCTACTCTTCTGAAAAGCGGAACAGGATTTAACGTGTGCGCAAGATGTTCTGCGTGCGTTCGAACACGGGGCCTCGGTTTATAGTCTCATCCGAAGGACTGACATTCAGTTCGATTTTTTGGTCAAACTGGGAAGAAAGGGCGAGGCTGGGAATCGAACCCAGAACCTCACGGTTAACTTTTTGGCAGGCGAACGTCTTAACCATCCTGCCACCTTCATCACTTCAGATTCATTGTGTGTGTGTTTTTTGTTTTTGTTTTTATTTTTTGCTCCTTGGCTAGAAGTCCGACATTCGCCACTGGTGAGATTTTGCGTATGCGACCATTTTTGCCCACCATGCAGGTAGCTGCATTCCAACTTCAGGGACAATATTGTGTATAAATAGAATCCTCACCTACCCCTTGACCGAGTGGTTGTCGGGGCATGCATTGATGGCGTTGCAACTAAAACAAAAGTGGAATACGTTGTGAGTGTTCATTATTCCATTATCCTCGATATGAAAGAATAAAATAAAAGAAAGAAATAAAATAAGTCTTAGTGAATTGCTTTGTGTAGTTTTGCTTTTTTCTTAAAGGTCTATCTGGGATTTTCTTTTTTCACAAGTTGTATGATACACAAGCTGCATCCACAGCTGTCAGTTTCCTCCACATTCAGCTGCTCTCAGCTGCTGTCCATTCCATTCCAGCCCAACCCAGCTGGGTCCAGCTGGTGCTAATTATAGCAGGAACTGACCACACTAGGACGTGGTAAAAGGAAGGTGTGGGCTAATTTCAGCACTGGGCCCTGGACCCTTGACTGAGTTATGCTGGATTTGCATGCTGTGATGTGAATGCCTGTGAATTGCTACAATTTAGCCAGTTAACAACCTATACATGAAAATTGAGTATCGTGTCAGGCTAGTTTTATACCGTTTTCAGTTAGCCATTTGTCACAATATTTTCTACAGATGAGCCTTTCTTTTTTGCATGTATTTTTTATTTTAGGCTTTTGTTGCTTGCAGATCATGGAGCATTGTCTTTTAGCTATTTTCTTTTGTATTCATGTGTGTGTGTGTGTCTGTGTGTGTGTGTGTCTGTGTGTGTTTGCATATATGTATGTATGTATGTGTGTATGTATGTATGTATGTATGTATGTATGTATGTCTTGATTTGGTCATCCCTTCATTTATTTTGAAGTATTTGTGTGTTCAGATGAAGAAGAAGAATCAGACCATGGCAGCATCAGTGAGAGCGAGGAAGAGAAGAAAGACGAGGAATCAGAAACGGAGGTGAGTGTTTGTACATAAGATGTATATTATGTATTATACGTTGTTTTTATTCTGCATGGTATTTTTTACTGCATCAAACCCTCTTTCGTTAAACTTGGTGTGTACCAAATTCATGGGTTTTCCCCCACCAATCTGTCTTTTTAATTTGTGTACATACTTACATGTTTCAATTCTGTAAGCTTGTTAACCCTGGTAGCGCTGAATAGACAGCAGCAAGGCTCAGTGCTTACTGGCTGAATTAACATTGGCTACCATCGTTTTGAAGCGGGGTGGGCTCAAACAACCCTTGATGTTGTTGATATGTAAAACTGAACTAAGTGTGTAAAGCTATAAATAACTGGAAAGAGTAGATAACAAGCTTTTAAATAAGTGTAATTTTATAGCAGCATGTAGTGTTTATGATTATGTAAAAAAAAAAAATTTTTAATCGTGTGCGCATGACGGATCACTATTGCGCCATCAGGGCTCTGGATCGATTTTAACATGATAAGCAATGTTCTTGCGGTGCAAAAATGTTATGATTAGGTAAATACTATCTCTTGACATAAGTTTTGAAAAAATAAGGTATTTGTATTGCTTTATCGGTCATCAAATACTTGGAAAAGTTCAGTGAAAGGATCTAGGCTATTACAACCGTCATGGCGGAATGTGCGAAGTGGTGGCTTTCTATGATGAAAATACAATGATTGTTTGATTTCATGTGATGCAAAGTACTCAGCAGCATATCGATTTGACTCAACAACAGTTATTTCGAAGCCTCGTTGCATCAGAATAAAGTAAAACAATCTGTGATGTCAAAATTGCTGAGTAGCGAAGAAGTCCGATCAGCAAAACCAGTGCTGCTTCATTCGGTCGGATCATGATCAATTTTTACCAATTTTTAAAAAAAATATTCCACGATCCTTACCTCATCGTCTCTCTCAATGTTTAATTCAACCAAATCCAGCCTCTAAAACTTCTCCTCACTGTCAATATTGTAAAAAAGCTTGAAAAACTCTTGAAGAAATAATGGCGCAAACGCTGCTGCCATTTTTCTTGAAGACAGTCATGGCTGGTCCGAAAAACAAAAAAACCCCCACTTGAAACCAATCAGAATCTTCGTTGCTTGTGTGTGTTGAACGACCTTCACCCCTTTCTGCAGCCCTACAATGGCCTTAACATTCATTGGCTGACCTTTGAATGCGAAAGTGAGCTTTCAATTACCATCACCTACGTCATCCCGGAATATTCCGTGATCCACCACATAGCTCAGACCTGTTGTTACCGGAATGTTCCGGGAACCACGCCACTAGGGTTAAAATCCAGACTTACCAACAACCTGACTGCCAAAGTTATAACACAAGGGTTTGTTGGAAAATGCCGTAAAGGAATGTTCTTACCTTTAAGGATTTTTTTTATGTTTTAAAGGTTAATAATATTTTTCATTGGAAAAGAAAATGTGTGTGTTTTTTTTTCTTCTTCATATTTGCATTGTTTTGTTTTGTTTTGAGTTGAAGCATTTTTTTGGTGGTCTTGTTTTGTTCTGAGTTTTCAGTTCTTTTTACAAACCCCTTTATGATAACATTTTTATTTTGAAGTGTGCCACAAATTTGTGACTAATTCTTCAGTTCAGCCTACCTGGCCTTCAGAAAAATCAATCTTTATTTTTTCCCTTAATTCCCCATAATTTTTTTTATATTTCCTGACACTTTACCAGCCAGAATATACAACAATTGTGAAGTACTGGGGGCCATAACAAAATGAATATCAAACCATTGTGGGATTTTTGCTTGTTTTGTTTTGTTTGAAGTGTTTAGACAGTCGGAAATTTGTGTTTGGTGTTGTTTGTAGTATTCAGACAGTGAGGAAGAGGACAGGAAGCCTTCGTCAAGCAAAGGGAAAAAGAAAGTGGACTCGGATGAGTCTGACGCAGAGGTAAACCCCCATGCAAAAATTGGTTTGTGGCGTAAAACATGGAAGGATTTTATTATGACACACACTTTGAATATTAGATACGCTTTTGGCAATATGCACCTGGTCTTGATCGCTTTTCCTGCTGCTGCACATGTGAACAGTGAACGTTTGTCTACATCACACCTGAAACAATGTTGAAGGCTTCGCTGGTTCACACTTGAAGCCTTCCTACAGCACATTTGAAGGCTTCCATAATGTACACCCGAACAGTTTTTCCCTCCACCCCCCTGAAAACATCTCACTTAGACAGAAAATTGAGCATGTTCTGAATTTAGGTAGGTTATTGAAATTTAAGCATTTTTCTGAACTCAGTGGGATTATTTAATAATAATAATAATAATACATGGAATTTATAGAGCACTATATCTTGCAATTACAAATCAGAGCGCTTCCATTGAATCCGCTCCCACACAAACAGCCAACAATGATTAACAATATTCTAACAAGTTCAAATGTACACACACGCACACACGCACGCACACACACAGGTTGTACATTTCAGCAGGGTGGTGGAATTTTGGATTTTAAAGGCAGAGACAGACATGAGATGAAACAAGAGGGGAAAATCTTAGGTTTGAAATAGGTATGTTTATTATTTATTGTATATGTTTATAATTTTTATTTATATATAAGCATTTCCTGAATGTGATAGGATTATTGGTATTTGAGCTTTTTATTTTTTTTGTAAATGTGGTAGGATTATATATGTTTAAACATTTTTTTAATTTAGCAGGATTATTGAAATTGAAGCATTTTCTGAATTTATCAGGATTATTAATATCAAAGCATTTTCTGAATTTAGCAGGATTATTAATATTGAGGGACGGGATAGCTGAGTGGTCAGAGCACTCGCTTTCCCCCAGCTAAGGTTAAGCAGCATCGAGCATGGTTACCGCTTGTATGGGTGAACGTTTACGCACCTTGCCTTCAGTCAGTCCCCCAGTTCACCCAGCTGTAAATGGGTACCTGTCTCTTTAGGGTCAGGGAAGGTAAAGCAACGAAGGAGAGGAGATGGGCGCCGCCCTCAATATGCTGGCCCCTAGAGAAGCTGGGGTCTCTGACGCCTCGCTCCCCTACGACCGCATAGGTTATGGGACACCTTTACATTTACGTTTTATTGATATTTTTAAGCTTTTTCTGATTATGGTAGGATTATCAATATTTAAGCATTTTCTGAATGTGGTGGGGTGATATGATATCTGAATTTGGCAGGAGTTTCTGAAATGAAAAATGTTACTCTGAGGTAGTGCTTTAACTTGTTGCCTTGCGAAGCTGACAAGATGGTCTCTGTGAATTAGCAAGATGATTTTCTCGGTCAGAGAGTTGTAGTCAAGCTTTAGTTCCACCTAGCAGTGTGTGTGTGTGTGTGTGTGTGTGTGTGTGTGTGTGTGTGTGTGTGTGTGTGTGTGTGTGTGTGGTGTGTGTGGGTGTGTGTGTGTGTGGAGTGTGTGTGGTGGAGTGGTGTAGTGTGTGTGTGTTTAGTGTGTGTGTGTGCTTGTGTGTGTAGTGTAGTGCAGTGCAGTGTGTGTAGTGGAGTGTGTGTGTAGTGTGTGTGTAGTGGAGTGGAGTGCAGTTGTGTGTTAGTGTGTGTGTGTGTGTGGAGTGTGTGTGTGTGTGGAGTGTGTGTGTGTGTGAGTGTATGTGTGTGTGTATAGTGTGTGTGTGTGTGTGTGTGTGTAGTGTAGTGCAGTGGTGGTGTAGTGGAGTGTGTGTGTAGTGTGTGTGTAGTGGAGTGGAGTGCAGTGTGTGTAGTGTGTGTGTGTGTGGTATGTATGTGTGGTGTGTGTGTGTGTGTATTTGAATGTGTGTGTGTAGTGTGTGTGTGTTGTATTTGAATGTGTGTGTGTGTGCGTGCGTGCATGCGTGCGAGTGCATGTGCATTAGTTTTAAACAGCCCATTTGTGCAGTTTTTGTTGGAATACTTGTTTATTACGTTGGGTTTTTTTTCATTTTGACAAATTGGTAAGATTCTGCAGAGTGAAGAAAATATCCATCTCAAACATTGCATTCTTCAAAGTAACACCATCACAACTTGTTGTAATCATACTAGTTTACATTACTTCAAATCACATTGAACCACCTAGCATTGTATGGAGGTTTGAGGGCCCAGTGGATAAAGCATTGAGCTCACAGTCTGATAGCTGAGGTTCAGGCCCCCTCTCAAGCACCCTTTAACTCAATGGAGTCGCAGTGAAATGGATCCCGCCATTTTGTGGTGACGCGAGATTTTGGCTATATTTGAAAAATTCAGCAGATTTACCCTACATAATAAACGCATAACAAATTACACATCATTGAAAAGTTTATTATGTTTACTTTTGAGATTGTTATACAGTTTTTTAATAGATGATTGTAATTTTTTTTTTTTTACAAATTTTCCAAATATGTCACTGAATGCTGAAAAATGAAAAGTTTTGAACATTAGGGTTGCTTATCTTACATGGATTGAACTGTTCATCAACTAGTCCCCATGAAGCAATGTGATGATTTTTCACCAAAGTAAAGTTCCCTGAAGTTGGCTGAATCCATCTGATGTCACTCTTTGCACTATACAATTTTTGTTTTTAAAATCATAACACTGGAGAGCCCTAAATCCCAAAGAATACGCTTGTCAACATATCAAAGAAAAGTAGCCAACACAAGCAAACTAGGCAAGCTTATGGTCAAGGAAAGCAACTGTGTTTAGAAAAATGATTGCCCTACAGGCCAGAGTACTTTCCCTTCAGTTGAATATTGTTTAGTATATTACAAAAATTCATAATTCCGCCGAATCTTAAGCTTCGGCACGTCATTGAGTTAAAGATATTTTTTCCCCCTAGAAGTTAACACTATCCCTACGTTAAGGGAAAGAACCCCTCTTCCCCTGTACATGTGCACTGTGCACATTTGTATGCTTCTGTAACCCAGTAGTGGGTGATACGGAGGGAAGGGCTAGTAGAGGGTTGGTTACCCTTTAGCGGGTTACCTGTAGGGAAAAGGTTAACATCAGCACCGACTCCACTCCCCCCCAAAAAATCCTTCAGATAAAACTACAGACCAAGATTCTGTATACGAACACACTATGGAACATCATCTTCTTCCTTTTTTGTCATGTTTTTCCCAGGGGAGGTTTGACATTGATGAGCCTTCTCCATCTCTCTCTCTGTTTTGAGCTTCCTCCTTATTCATGCCCCTATCTCTAAGATTATCTGCAATACAGGCAGCCCAGGTTTTGCTAGGTCTTCCCTTTGGTCTCTTTCCATCCACTATGAAGTTCATTGCTCGTTTTATGATGTGGTGGTCTGCTTTCCGTTGAATGTGCCCAAACCAGCGCAGTCTATTGCTACTAGCTACAGACTTCAGATCATCAACTTTGCACATTCTCCATAGTATGGAACATCTTGCGCACACATTAAAACCTGTTCCGCCTTTCGGTCGAGCGGACCTCGTGTGTGCCGGTAGGAACGGATGACAAAATAAAAAATAATAAAATAAATAAATAAAAACAAAAAAATAAATAAATGCGTGCTCACTTTTGTAGCAGTGAAACATCATTCCCCCCCCAAAGTCGGAATGTGGCTACCTTAATGGTGGGCAAAAACGGTTTCATAGGCAAAGTCTCGCTATTGGTGAACCTCGAAGTTCTAGCCAAGGAAGGAAGGAAACCGGAGTTTTAGAAAAAGAAATCGTGAGCATGGTCTGTCTCAGTGTTTGTTGTTGCATGGAATCGCTATTCATAACCACAACATATAACCAGTGCCACCTCTGCAAGGTCCTTCTTTTCTTGATAATCAGGTCAAGAGTTCCACTCCCCAAAGTCAGAATGCAGCTGCCTAAACGGTGTTGTGTATGTGTGTGTGTGTGTGTGAGGGAAATAGTTGTATACGAAGAATGGGGGAAAAAAATATCAAGAGTTTCATCTGTCAGTTTGTACCATTTTCCACAGTTTATTTTATCTTTTTATTTATTTTTATCTACCCCCATTTGTGACTTAAAATATCTCTGCCACATGTGAACCCCCCCCCCCCCCCCCCCCCCCCCCCCCATTTTATTTTTCTGGCATGTTTAAACAAAATTTTTTTTTTTTTTTTACTTATGCATGTGTTAGTTTTCATCCTATGTTTTCTTTTTCCAACACACACTTTTTTGTTTTGTTTTTTGTTTTAATATAGTTTACCCCGTTTTTCAGTTTGTGCCTCTTCCACCTTTTAATTCCACCCTCTCCTCCACTTTTTTTTTTTTTTAATTCATGACATGATGCATCCAAATTTCCGCATCTCCCACATATAATTTTTTCCTTGGGGTTTTTTTTGGTGTGTTTTTGTTTGTTTGCTGCATGTGTCCGTCTGTCTGTGAAGTCTACGTATGCATTCCCTGCACTTTTTTATTTTTTCCCTTCACTTAAAAAAACCCCCAAAACATTTTGCACTATTTTGCTCGCAATGGGACTTGTTTGAGAAATTTTGCCGCTGACGTCTTGTTGCTCGTATGTGTGATTGCCTTCAGTTCTTTGGTCTTTTTGTATGTGTTTGTGTGGTGTGTTGTGTGTGTGTGTGTGTATTGTGCGTGTGTGTGTGTGTGTGTGTGTGTGATGTGTGTGTGTGTGCGTGTGTGTGTGTGTGTGTGTGTGTGTGTGTGTGTGTGTGTGTGTGTGTGTGTGTTGTTTTGTATAGGCGTCTGGGAGTGGGCAGGATAACTTTAGTGATCTGACAGTGTGGGCTGGAGCCACTATTGTCTCGGTTTGAGGGAATCCCCCCCTCCACCACCTCCTCCCTCTCTCCCCCTATCCCCCCTCCTCCATCCCCCTCCTCCCTCCCCCTACCCTCTCTCCCCCTCCCCCTCCATCCCTCTCCCCCTCCCTCCTCCTCACCCCCCTCCTCCTTCACCTCCCTCTCCCCCTCCTCCCTCATCCCTTCTCCCTCCCCCCTCCACCCCCTTTCCTCCCTCTCCCCCCTCCTCCCTCACCCCCTCTCCCCCCTCCTCCCTCTCCCCCTCCTCCCTCACCCCTCCCTCTCCCCCCCTCCTCCCCCTCCCCTCCTCCCTCTCCCCCTCCTCCCTCACCTCCTCTCCCCTCTCCCTCACCCCCCCTCCTCCCTCCCCCCTCTCCCCGTTAACATCAATACCAACTCCACTCCCCTGAAAGTCCTTCCTTCGAATGAGACTTATACCAACCAAGGTGTCTTGCATTTGAATGCATGCAGAACAGCTTGCGCACACGTTTAAACCCGTTCAGCATTTCGGAAGAGTTGGCCATGGCATGTTGGTTGGAATGGATGTTAACATATTTTCAGATGCATGCACAGAGAGACCAAAGGGAAGGCCTAGCAAGACCTGGGCTGCCTATATTGCAGATGATCTTAGAGAAAGGGGCATAAATAAGGAGGAAGCTCAAAACAGAGAGAGATGGAGAAGGCTCATCAGTGTCAAACCTCCCCTGGGAGAAACATGACAAAAAAGGGAGAAGAAGAAGAAGACACTGGTGTCATATTTATACATCATTCCCTGAAGTCGGAATGCAGCTACCTTAATGGTGGGAAAAGGGTCATGTAGACAAAAATCAGCGTCAAGCGTGGTTACCACTTGGATGGGTGACTGTTTGCGCGCCTTGGCTTCAGTACAGTTCCCCCAGCTGTAAATAGATACCTGCCCTCTTTAGGGTCAGGGAAGGTAAAGCAGCGAGGGAGAGGAGATGGGCGCCGCCCTCAATATGCTGGCCCCTTGAGAAGTTGAGGTTTCTGATGCCTCACTCCCCTATGACCACATAGGTTATGGGACACCTTTACCTTTTACACAAAAAATCTCACCATTTGGTGAACCTCGGAGGTCTAGCCAAGAAATAACAGCAACAAACAACAAACAAACAAACACAAAAACAACCAAAAAACCCCAACAAATAAAACCTTTTTCTTTTTCATCAGACACTCAGACCGCAAAAAACGAACCAAAAAACCTAATCGAAACAAAAAAACCGAAGAAAGCGGGTGTTTGTCCCCCAGTATATTTTTCGCATCTTGTTGCCTTTTGGTGCCTGCTGCTGTTGTTCGCTGTTGTTTTGCCTCGAGTCCCTTGCCCCTTGCTCGCTGGGGTTCGCTTCAGCTTTTGTTGGGTTTTTTTGGTTTTTTTACTGTGGTTTATGTGTATGTGTGTGTCTGTGCGTGTGTGTGTGTGTGTCTGTGCGTGTCTGTGTGTGTCTGTGTGTGTGTGGGTGCTTAGTTAAAAGTAGTTATCTAGGTTTGGTTGAAGTCCTGTGAATACTTGAGTGAAATATGATTTGTGGGGGTGTGTGTGGGGGGGGGGGGGGGGGGGGGGGGGTGGTGGTGGGTGGGGGGGGGGGGGGTTAGGGGGGATGTAGGGTGTGGTGGGGGGTGGGTGGGATGGGTGGTGTAGGTGTGTGTGTGTGTGAAAGAGAGAGAGAAGAGAGAGAGAGTGTGTGTGTGTGTGAAAGAAAGAGAGAGAGAGTGTGTGTGTGTGTGTGTGTGTGTGAGAAAGAAGAGAGAGAGAGAGTGTGTGTGTGTGTGAAAGAGAGAAAGAGAGAGAGTGTGTGTGTGTGTGTGTATGTGTGTGTGTGTGTGTGTGTGTGTGTGTAAAAGAAAGAGGGAGAGAAAGGGAGTGTTTGTGGGTGTTCTGGTGTGTTGGGTTGGGTTTGGTTGGGTTGTGTAAAAAGGTAAAGAAGATTGAATGTTTCTCAAGTGTTTTTCTTTTTACACCTAGGAGCACAAAGTGCCTCACAAAAGACAAGAACAAGATCCCGTGTATGTATAGACATACAGTAGAATTAAATCCAGGAGTCGTTGAACTCAGCGATTCTATGTAATTTTCCCCCAGAGGAGTTAACATCAGTGCCAACTCCACTCTCCTAAAATTCCTTTGGATGAGACTTAAAACTGAAGCCCCGTGTGCGAACACTCGCATACAAAATGCACGCACGCACAGGTGTTGTGTTTAAAAACCATCCCCAGAGTTGGATTACAGTTACCTAAATGATGGAGTGGAGGGGGGGTGGAAGCAAACGGTCGCATACGCAAAAATCCCCACCATTGGCGGACCTAGGAAGTCTAGCCTTGGAACAACAACAACAACAATTTTTTTAAACAAAAAAACCAACAACAAACAAAAAGGAATTTTTTTTTGGTGTGGAAGGCTTGTGTGAAACCTTGACACTGATTGATATTTTTGTTGTTGCTTTTGTGATCAGAGTGAGGATGAGAGCGACAGTGACGGGGATATGTTTGGCACGGCGACGAAGAGGCTGAAGGATTCTGACGAAGATTCTGACACGGAGGAGAGTGATGAAGAAGAGGAAGGAGCAGCAGGAAGGAAAGCAGCGGACGACGACGACGATTCTGAAAATGAAAAAGGCGACGAAGAAGGCAGCGAGAAAGAATCGGTGAGGAGGGCTTGTGTTTTAAGAACAGAAGGTGGAAGGGGTTTTTTGGTGCTTTTTATTATTATTATTGTTATTATTATCATTTTTATGATAATTTATTTATTATTTTTATTATTTATTTATTTGTTTTTTGTTTTTTTTTAAATTAATCTTTCATTTTCTAAACGGCATGCATATGCACCTATATGAATGTGTCATCATCATCATCATCAGACCCGTGACCTTGGCGGTCGTGGGGGAGACATGAAAGACGATGCCGTGGTAAGCCTCCTCCATCCATCTCGGTCCTCGGCTCTGCGCAGTAGTGCCGAGTCATTCATCCTGGTCCATTCTCTGATGTTGTCCATCCATGACTTGTTCTGTCTTCCCCTCCTTCTGCCACCTTCGAGTGTTCCCTGCAGTACTGTTTTGGGCAGAGTGTTGTGGCGGGTGACGTGGCCGAACCATGTCAGCTTTTTCTTCTTGACGATGGTGAGAAGGGGTTCCTGTGGACCTGCCAGCTGTGTTATTTGACTCTTGACAAATTCATTGGTCTTTCGTTCTCTCCAAGATATGCCCAGTAGTTTTCTATGGCATTTTGTTTCGAATGACTGGATTCGCTTTGCTGTTTCAGCAGTCAATGTCCAGGTTTCACTTCCGTACAGCAGGATTGACTGAATTAGGGCTTTGTAGAGCTTTAGTTTGATTGGGAAACTGATCTCTTTACTTTTCCATATGGTGGTGAGTTTTGTCATGGAAGATGTTGCCATGGCTATTCTGACTTTGATTTCTGTCGTCGATCGCCCGTCCTTTGTGAGTGTAGCGCCGAGGTATTTAAAAGCATCTACCTCCTCCAGTTGTTGGCCGTTCATGTAAATTTTAGCGGTGGCATTGCTCGTGCTGTTCACAAGTACTTTACTTTTCTCCGAGCTCACCTCCATCCCATATGCTCCAGCTCTGTTCTCAAGTCTGGTCGTAAGATCTTGCAGCTCTGTGTTACTTCCGCCCATGAGGTCAATGTCATCGGCAAACCGTAAGTTGTTGAGGGGTCTGCCGCCAATGGAGATGGTAGAGTGGAAGTGTACACACATATAAAGATATAAACATGCATATATCCATTCATACATGTACATACACACATCCGCATGTATGCATGAATACAAGCACATATATATGCATGCTTGTGCATGCAAACACACACACACACACACACACACATATATGCATGCTTGTGCATGCAAACACACACACATTCATGCATGAGTACATGCACATACACATACACGCGTGTAAACAAAAATGCATGTATACTCATACACATGCAATCACATGCATGCTTTCACACACACACAATGTAGTACTTCAGTATTATCATTAAGAAATTTGTTTTTAGATAGATGGCTTGATGAAAAAAGCAAATGCATTGCTTATTCAGTGTACCATCTGGAAATAAAAATATGACTTGACTTCTCACACACACACACACACACACACACACACATGCTTTTCGGAAGAGTAGGCCATTGTGTGCTGGTGGGAACGGATGACAAAATTGACAAAGCTGCTTACACACGGGGATTGGATGCAAAAAAGCACAGGAGTGCTTATTCCATTATCCTTGAAATAAAAGAATAAAAAATTTTTAAACCCGCACGCACACATAACATCACACCTTGTACGATACATATTCATACATTTGTCTAATATCACTTATTGTGAAAAGACATTAAATTAAAGAAGATATACATACATTCATCTTTCATACACGTAGATCTGTGCTTACTCATGTCGTTGCTACATTTACGTAGCAAAACATTGTCCCGTCATGGCATGTAAACAGGGCAAGACAAATCAAGACAAGACAAAAGTCTAACCCTTCGCTCGCTCGTAACCTAAATGAATTTCTCTGCTTGGGATAATGTAAAGGTATTTCAATTTGATTTTGAATTTCCAAACCCCACCAGAGGTACATAAAAGTGTTACATATACATGCCATGCCTGTATTGAGCTTTGTGCCCATTTGGGACCTCTCAGTCGGTCTGTCTGCCTGTCAGGCTGTCTGTCTCTTTCTCTCTGCCTGTGTTGGTCTGTCTGCCTACTTACAGGCTCTCTCTCTCTCTCTCTCTCTCTTCTCTCTCTCTCTCTCTCTCTCTCTCTTCTCTCTCTACTCTCTCTCTCTCTTGCTGTCTCTCTCTCTCTCTCTCTCTCCAAAAATTGTTTACATGTTTTGTATCTTTATAACTGTGCAATGTAAAAAAAAATTTTAAATTTTAAAAATTTAAAAAAGTTTTACACATTACATGGAACTAACTCACAACACAAAAGACAGACTCACCTTTGGGAAACAGTTCAACAACAATCATTGAAGTTGTCAAGAAAGCGATATGGTTATAAGTACATCAACAGAAAACTGACATTTCCAGTAATAGACCACAAGAATAATAAGTGACAGTAAAAGAAGGGGCATTCTTGAGTGGTCATTGTGTTGAAGAAAATCAAAATGCTTTGAATATCATGAGAAAATTAACTAAATGACTTAAAAACTTAAAATGACAGACAGAGAGAGAGAGAGAGAGAGAGTAAAATTTCTGCAAAAATGGGACCTTTTCCTATAAACTTTTGGCATATAGAATTTTCTTTCTTTCTTCAATAAAGTTTGGACATGTGAAGATATAATGATAGTCATTATTCTTTTTTTTTTTAAATCATTTTTCATTATTTATATTTATTTTTCATTATTCATATTCATTATTCATAGTTGTTGTTTATATTCATTATTCATATTCATTTTTCATTATTTACATTCATTATCCATATTCATTATTGATTATTTCATCTTTCATGTTCAGTATTTATATTCATTATTCTTTATATTCATTATTCACATTCATTTTCAATCAATTTTATTCATTATTATTATTCATTATTCATATTCATTTTTCATTATTCATATTTCTTTATTCATATTCATTATTCATATTTATCATTCATATTAATTTTTTATATCCACATTCATAATTCATTTTTCACTGTTTATTATTCATATTATTCATTATTCATCCACGTTGCAGGGTCGGCCAAAGAGTGGCGGAGACTTTGCGTCGGAACTTGCGGCCAGAATCGGGGCGGCCGTTCCCAAACCTCCGCCACCACGCCAAGCCGACAGCGAGGATGAGGGGCAGGGAGACGAGTGGGGCGAGCCAGAGGTCAAGGCCACTCGTAAGGGTTTTTTTGTCTTTTTTTATATTTTTATTTAAGATTTTATTTATTTATTTATTTTATTTAAGGTTGCTACAATTTCCACCTCCATACCTTGCCTCCTGTCTGTCTCGCTGTCTGTCTCTCTGTCTCTTTCTGTGTTCCCTCTCTCTTTCACATATGCATGCACGCACTCACACACACACACACAAACACACACACACTTATACACACTCATGCATACGCATGCATGCTCACACCCACACTCACCCCCAACTACCTCCCCACACTCACACACACAACACAACACCAACACACACACACACTCTCTCTCTCTCTCACACACTTACACACATATATTATCTCTGTGGAATGCACGCAGAACATCTTGCGCACACATTAAATCCTGTTCCGCTTTTCGTAAGAGTAGGCCATTTTGTGGCGGTGGGAACAGATGACAGAATTTACAAAACCGCATACACACGGGGACTGGATGTAAAAAAGCAATAAGTGCTTATTCCATTATCGTCGATATAAAAAAAAATAGAAAAATTAAAATAAAACACACGCGCGTTTGCGTTTGCACACACGCTCACCCCCCAACTCCCCACCCCCCTCCCCAACACACACACACACTCGCATACAAACACACGCACACACACTCATCCCCACCTCCCACACACACACTCACCTTGCCCCCCTCCCCCACCCCACACACACACACACACCCCACCTCCCCACCACCTCCCACACCCCCACCACCTCCCACACACCCACACACACACACGTAGTATACACACACACACACACCACACACCTAAATATATGACACGGCGTCTTCTCTGTCTTCAGGTTCTGGGAGCAAGACGAAGAAAGCGGAGGAGAAGCGAGAACACAAGAAGAAAGAGAAGAAAGGAAAAGGCAAACATTCCAGATCCGTCAGGAAGGAGGAGGAGGAGGGAGGTAACTCATGAAAACAGAACTTTTGAATTTTTATTTTTTATATTTTATATCGAGGATAATTGAATAAGCACTCATGTGCTTTTTTTACATCCAGTCCCCGTGTGAATGCGGTTTTGTCAATTTTGTCATCTGTTCCCACCGGCACACAATGGCCTACTCTTTCGAAAAGCGGAACAGGATATAACTGTGTGCGCAAGATGTTCTGCATGTTGACAGTCGCTGCAGCCCAGTGGTTAACTCCCTTCCACTTCAACGGGACGGGATGATAGCCTAGTGGTCAGAACATTGCGCTCGCAATCTGACGACCCAAGTTCGATTCCCGTTCAAGGGGATTTTTTCCTCCGGAGTTAACATCAGCACTGACTCCACTCTTCCCAAAAGTCTTAGGGATGAGACTATAAACCGAGGTCCCGTGCGCGAACGCACGCAGAACATCTTGCACGCACACGTTAAAAGCCGTTCAGCTTTTTGGAAGAGTAGGCCATTGTGTGCCGGTGGGAACGCATGACAGAATTGATGAAACCGCATACACACGGGGAGTGGATGAAAAATAAAGCACATGAGTGCTTATTCCATTATCCTCAGAAATAAAAGAATAAATAAATACCATGGGTGTTCATGAAGTGGTGGGGTTCGAATCTCGGTGGCTTCTGGTGAATTGAGGTGTGGGGAGTTTTACGTCCTCCTAGGTCAACTTCAAGTGCAGACCTGCCAGTGCTTGAATTGCCTTCACGCACAAAGGGGACAGGGAGATGAGCAAGGAGAGACAGAGGTCAAGGCCACATGCAGAAGATTTAAGCATGCATGTGAAAGATCCCGTAATTCGTGTCAGCGTTTGATGGGTTACGGGAAACACGAACATTTCCTGCATACATCCCTGAAGTCAGAATGCAGCTACCTTCATGGTGGGGGGGGGGGGGGGGGGGGGGGGGGGGGGAGGGGAACCGGTCGCATATGCAAAATTTCACCAATTGGTGAACCTTGGAGCTATAGCCCAGGATTGGAAAGAA
Organism: Rapana venosa; assembly: GCA_028751875.1. Classification (NCBI taxonomy): domain Eukaryota; kingdom Metazoa; phylum Mollusca; class Gastropoda; order Neogastropoda; family Muricidae; genus Rapana; species Rapana venosa. Next base: position 12,699,181 of record CM054166.1, read on the forward strand.
AAAACAACCCACCAAAACCCCACCAAAACCCCTCCAAAAACCCACCAAAACCCCTCCAAAACCCACCAAAACCCACCAAAACCCCTCCAAAAACCCACCAAAACCCCACCAAAACCCCTCCAAAAACCCCACCAAAAACCCACCAAAACCCCTCCAAAACCCACAAAAACAACCCACCAAAACCCCTCCAAAACCCACCAAAACCCCACCAAAAACCCACCAAAACCCCACCAAAAACCCACCAAAACCCCACCAAAAAACCCACCAAATATGCCAACAAAAATCCCCAACTTTTTTCCACACCTGACCTAGAACTTGTGAGGTTTGACCAAATACGAAATTTTTGCGTATGCGACTGTTTCTTTCTTTCCTCAATTTAAGGTAGCCACATTCTGACTTCAGGGTGTTTGATTTTTTTTGTTTTTAAATAAAGAAGAAAAGGCACATCACTGCGAACAATTAGAAGATAAAGCTGAAAATGTATGTAAAAAAAATTGTTTTAAACAAAGAAATGGAAAAAAACTCACACTCGAGAAAGCAGACTATTACAGAATGTAGAATTGTCCAATTTTTTTAGGTGAGTTTTTTTGGTTGTTGGTTTTATTTTTTTGAGGGGAAAGCAAAGAAAAGTGATGTCACTCACCAAACAAAAAATTGGAATATGAAGAGGAATCAGGGACTGAGACTTGGCTTCTTGTTAAAAAAATTTTTTTTTAAAGGAGTGAAAGGAAGAGCTGGGAGGATAACATCAGCAAATGGACAGGCCTAGAACTCAACAAAACCCTGAGAAAGGCAGAACAGAGAGAGGAATGGAGGGAACTGGTTGTTGAGTCTTTGAGGGTACCCCACGGTCGTCAGACTACGGGACAGATAGATAGATTTCACCGCAGGATTCCAACTTGTAACTTTCATCAGTTGACAACTTGATCAAAGCTGTCTAGAGTAGATACAAGGTAAAGGTGTCCCATAACCTGTAAGGTCATAGGAGAGCGAGGCATCAGAGACCTCGGCTTCTCTAGGGACCAGCATATTGAGGGTGGTGGCACCCATCTCCTCTCCCTCGCTGCTTTACCTTCCCTGACCCTAAAGAGGGCAGGTACCCATTTACAGCTGGGTGAACTGGGGGAACTGTACTGAAGCCAAGGCGCGCAAACAGTCACCCATCCAAGTGGTAACCACGCTCAATGCTGCTTAACTTGGCTGGGGGAAAGCGAGTGCTGTGACCACTGAGCTATCCCATCCCCACTCTCTAGAGTGAAATAGCAACATATTCCTGATGAAATAACAATACTGCTGTAACCGGGTAGGTTAGCTAGCCTTTCTTCTTATCCCCCTCCTCTTCCTCCTCCTCCTGTCTGTCTGTCTGTCTGTCTCGCGTGCTCTCTCTCTCTCTCTTTCTCTCTCTCTCTCCTCTTTTCTCTCTCTCTCACTTTTTATATCTTTCTCTCTCTCTCTCCCTTTCCCTCTCTCTCTCTCTCCCTCTGTCTCCCCCTCTCTCTTTCTCTCCCTCCCTCTCTCTCTCCCCCTCCCTCCCTCTCTCTCTCTCTTTTCCTCTCTCTCTCTCTTTTCTTCACTCTCTCTCTCTTTCTCTCTCTCTCTGTCTGTATGTGTGTCTCTGTCTGTCTGCCTCCCCCCCCCCCCTCTCCCTCCCTTCCTCCTCCCTCTCTCTCTCCCCCTTCCCCTCCCCCTCTCTCTCTCTTTCTCTTTCTCTCCCTCTCTGTCTGAGTGTGTGTGTGTGTCTCTCTCTGTCTGTCCATCTCCCCCCCCTCTCTTTCTCCCTCCCTCTCTCTCTCTTTTCCTCTCTCTCTCTGTCTGAGTGTGTGTGTCTCTTTCTGTCTCTCTCTCTCTGTCTCTCCCCTCTCTCTCTCCCTCCGTCCCTCCCTCTCTCCCCCTTCATCCTTCCCTCCCTCCCTCCCTCTCTTTCCCTCTCTCTCTTCTTTCTGTCTGAGTGTGTGTGTGTCTCTCTCTCTGTGTCCATCTCCCCCCCCCCCTCTCTCTCTCCCTCCCTCCTTCCTTCCCTCTCTCTCTCCCCCTTCATCCTTCCCTCTCTCTCTCCCTCCCTCTCTCTCCCCCTCCATCCTTCCCTTCCTCCCTCCCTTCTTCTTATAGAATTTGATGTGATATATATTGTTGTTATGTTTAATGGATGTGTTGTCTTCTTCTTCAGGCGACATGTTTGGCCAGAGCATGCAGGCAGAGGAAGACGACCTCTTCGGCAAACCGGGAGGACTCTTCTCTGGCAAGGGGCTGTTCGATGAGGACGACGAGGAGGAGCCTGTGAGTACACGATAAGAGAAGCTTTGGTTTTGAGTAGACGATGACAAGCCTGTGAGTAGTCGATGATTGAATCTTTGGTTTTGAATCTATGGCAACAAAGCCTGTGAATACACGATAAGAGAAGCTTTGGTTTTGAGTAGACGATGACAAGCCTGTGAGTAGTCGATGATTGAATCTTTGGTTTTGAATCTATGGCAACAAAGCCTGTGAATACACGATAAGAGAAGCTTTGGTTTTGAGTAGACGATGTGAGTAGATGATGATTGAATCTTCGGTTTAGAGTAGACGATGTGAGTAGACGATGATTGAATCTTTGATTTTGAATCTACGATGATAAGCCTGTGAGTAGATGATGATTGAAGCTTTGATTTTGAATCTTTGATTTTGAATCTTTGATTTTGAATCTACGATGACCAGCCTTTGAGTAGACGATGTTTGAATCTTTGATTTTGAATCTTTTGAATCTTTGATTTTGAATCTTTGATTTTGAATCTTTGATTTTGAATCTTTTGAATCTTTGATTTTGAATCTGCGATTTTGAATCTGCGATTTTGAATCTGTGATGATAAGTCTGTGAGTAGACGATGATTGAATCTTTGATTTTGAATCTTTTGAATCTTTGATTTTGAATCTTTGATTTTGTATCTGCGATGATAAGCCTGTGAGTAGATGATGATTGAATCTTATGACAACAAGCCTGTGAGTAGACGATGATTGAATCTTTGGATTAATGCTGCAACAGTAGTTACAGCATGTTTTTTTACATTTAAAAAAAGAAGGAAGGTGGCAGGACGGTTAAGACGTTCACCTGCCAAACAAGTAAACCATGAGGTTCTGGGTTCGATTCCCAGCCTAAGCCCTTTCTTCCCAGTTTGATGGAAAAAACCAAACTGAATGTCAAACTCCTTCGGATGAAACTATAAACTGATGCCCCGTGTGTGTGAACACACGCAGAACATCTTGCGCATACGTTGAAAACCGGTTCTGTCTTTCGAAAGAGTAGGCCATTGTGTGCCGGTTGGAACGGATGACCAAAAAAAACAACCAACCCCAACCATCATGCACACAGGTGTCGTGTTTAGACACTATCCCCAAAGTCGGAATGCAGCTACCTAAATGGTGTGTGTGTGGGGAACGGTCACATAACGCAAAAAATCTCACCATTGGTGAACCTCAGAGCTCTAGCCGAGGAACGGAACAAAATTTAAATCAAACAAAAAATGGTAACATTTTCAAAGGCAAACTACAGTGGATCGGTGGTCTAGAGGTTAGGCACCTACCTAGAAAGTGAAAAGTCTGGGTTCGAAGTGTGTGGGGGTTCAATTCCCGTTTGTGCCTGGGACTTTTCGCCCCCATCCACTAGACCATGAGTGGTGGTCTGGGTGCTAGTCTTTCGGATGAGACGATAAATCGAGGTCACAAATATTGCGCTTGTAAACGAATCCATGGCAATAGATGAGAGTTGTCCCTGGCAAAATTCTGTATTAAAAAAGCCACTCTGGTAGTGAAATGGACACACAGACAGGAAAAGAAAAAAAACCATAATGGATGGCACTGTTCTTATGGCGACACGCTCTCCCCAGGGAGAGCAGCCTGAATTTCATGCAGAGATATCTGCCATGTCTTAAAGTGGTATACAATTCAATACAATACAACACAATACAATAATACAATACAATGCAATAGACTACAATATAATACAGTACAATACAATGCAATGCAGTGCAATTCAGTACAATCCAATGCAATACAGTATAATGCAATGCAATTCAATGCAATGCTATACAATGCAATACAATACAATGCAATGCAATGCAGTACTCGTTGCTGGTAGATCAACCGTTTCCTTTGACACAAGTTCTTTCATTTTAACCATTTAGCTGATCGGTAGAGATTTTTTTCCTTTCAATTTTATCATTATGCTCCCACTATACTATGGTTTTCTTGAGAAAGATGCCGACAGACAAGAAGTTCATTGATTTAAAAAAAAAAAAAGTATGGCACGAAGTGGCTTACTCTCCTGAAAGGTGGATCAAGTCTTTAACGTGTGCACAAGATGTTCTGTGTTCTCATATGGAACTTAGGTTTGTAGTCTCATCCGAAGGACTTTTTGGGGGACAGTGGAGTCAGCACTGATGTTATTAACTCCAGGGAGAAAAACAAAATCCCTAAAACTGGATGTGAAGAGCGGTGGCTCGATCCTGGGCCGTCAGATCACGAGCACAACACTCAAAAAATAGGCTGCCCCGCTTCGCGTACCATCTAAGGGGAATCCCCCCACCCCCCCCTCCACCCCCACCCCTGGTGTTAACACAGTACCCATTCCCTTTTTCCCTTTAAAGTGCCCCAGGTGAGAATTCTTGTATGGTGTGTGTGTGTGTGTGTGTTTTTTTTATTTATTTATTTATTTTTTATTCTTTTATATCGAGGATAATGGATAAGCACTTATGTGTTTTTTACATCCAGTCCCCGTGCGTATGCGGTTTTGTAAATTGTGTCATCTGTTCCACCGGCACGCAATGGGTACTCTTCGAAAAGCGGAACAGGATTTAAGTGTGCGAAGTGTTTGCATGCGTTCGCCGGGGGCCCCGGTTTATTGTTCATCCGAAAACTCTGTGTGTGTGTGGGTGTGTGTGTGTGTGGTGTGTGTGTGTGGGTGTGTGTGTGGATGCCATGCAGGTTTTTATAGTATGGCTTGCAGGGTCAAGTTGCTGTTGTTCTGGAGGGTGTATTCGTGTCGTGTTTTTTTTTGGTGTTGTTTTGACGTGGGGGGTCTGTTTTTGACGTGCCCCAAACGAGGAAAGCAAAGCCTGCCCCTTCAGTGGTGTCTGAAAAATCAGAGAGTATGTACATTGGTTTTTGTTGTGTTTTTTTGGTGTGTGTATGTGTGTGTGTGTGTGTGTGTGTGTGTGTGTGTGAGTGTGTGTGTGTGTGGTGTGTGTGTGTGTCTGTGTAGGGTGAGTGTGTGGGGGGGGGGGGTTGTCTGTGTAGGGTGTGTGTGTCTGTGTGTGTGTGGGGGGGGGGGGGGGGGTGTGTGAAGAGGGGGTGTATGTGTCTGTGTAGGGTGTGTGTGTCTGTGTGAAGAGGGTGTGTGTGTGTGTGAAGGGTGTGTGTGTGTGTGTGTGAAGGGTGTTTGTGTGTGAAGGGTGTTGTGTGTTGTGAAGGGTGTGTGTGTGTTGTGAAGGGTGTGTGTATGTGTGTGTGTGAGAAGAGTGGTGTGTGTGTGTGTGAAGGGTGGGTGTGTGAAGAGGGGTGTGTGTGTAGGGTGTGTGTGTGTGTGTGTTTTGATATATCATGTGTGTGTGAGAGAAAACGGTACACAAGGGTGTTTGTGTATTGCATGATGGGTATGAGAGAGAGGGAGGGAGAGAGAGAGGGAGAGAGAGAATGTGGAGGGAGGAGGGTGGTGGATCATAAAGTAAAATCTCCCATGGAGATGTCGGGGGCCTGTCACTATAAACAGCATCCCCACTTTCTGGAAATTCTGTGCTAGGAATTCCCTCTCTTCTATCCCTCTCTTTCTTTCTGCCTCGTTGCTTTTCTTCCTGTCACCACCTCCTTGTCTATTTTCTTCCTTCTTATGGTCCATCCTCGAGCTCTTTTTTGTCCTAGAAAGACTTTAAAAGATAGCAATTCTCTTCCACGCCAAAATGGAATGTGTTGGGCCTGACTTGTCAAGCGCTTAACAACAGCGCGAAACATTTTCGCTCATGTGACAGACAACAATAGTTGCTGTCTGAGCGTTCGATGGAGAAGAAGAAGAAGGAGGAGGAGAAGGAGGAGGAGGAGAAGGAGAAGAAGAAGAAGGAGGAGAAGGAGAAGAAGAGGGAAGAAGGAGAAGAAGGAGGAGAAGAAGAAGGAGAAGAAGAAGAAGAAGGAGAAGAGGAGGAGAAGAAGAAGGAGGAGAAGAAGAAGAAGGAGGAAAGAAGGAGAAGAAGAAGAAGAAGATGTCTAACAAACTTGTGGTGTGTGGACAGGTGAGGAAGCAGCTGAAGCCAGCAGACCGCGCACCGCCAGTGGCAAAAAAGTCCCTAAAGGAGGTGTGTCCATATTTGGAGGTGAGTCAGATGGGATTGCTGTGGATAGGGTTGTGTTGTGTTTGGGGTTTTTTGGATGTGTATTTATTTTTGTTTGTACAGCATCGTTTTTTTTGGGTTTTTTCTGCCCAGTTCCTCATCTACAACTCTGAGGTTTACTAATTGTGAGAATTTTGCGTATGTGGCCGTTTTTTCCCCACCATGAAGGTAGCTGCATTCCGACTTTGGGAATGCATGCTGGGTATGTTAGTGTTTCTGTAACCATTCGAACGCTGACATGAAAAACACAGGAACGTCACTGTGCATATTTGATCTTCTGCATGTGTAAATTATACACGAAGAAAATCAAGATGCTGGCAGACCCACACTTGAAGTTGACCTGGGACATGGTAAAACAAACAACCACCCACCCTTAATCCATCAGTTGCCGCTGAGATTCAAACCCATGACTTCATGGACCCGCGGTATTGAAATCAAACGGTCTTAACCACTGAGCTATAGCGTCCACCACACCATCGTTTAATTACAAGCAGTCGCTCAATTCTCATGACAAAGATCAAATGGGAAGACAGGATCCCGAATGAAGAACTATGGAGGATGTGCAAAGTTGATGATCTGAAGTCTGTAGCTAGTAGCAATAGACTGTGCTGGTTTGGGCACGTTTCTTCGGAAAGCAGACCACCACATCATAAAAAGAGCAATGAACTTCGTAGTGGATGGAAAGAGATCAAAGGGAAGACCTAGCAAAACCTGGGCTACCTGTATTGCAGATGATCTTAGAGAAAGGGGCATAAATAAGGAGGAACTCAAAACAGAGAGAGATGGAGGAGGCTCATCAATGTCAAACCTCCCCTGGGAGAAAAAGAAGAAGAAGAAGAATTCTTTTACACCAATTCTAGGGCTCCTCAGAAAGAATTCTTAAAATATGAATAAATGCATCTGTGAACTCGAAGCAACAAATGCACTTTTTCACTACTCTAAAAAAAACAAAACCAACCCAATACAGACAGATTTCAAGACCGTAACTCCCACATTAATTGTCATATCTAAAATTCCTCCTGAGAGGTTCTAGGCAATGGTATGACCAGCATTTGTGCCAGTTTTCATGTCTTTTTGTTGAATATTATTGAAAATAGTCCTCATACAATGAAGAAAAATAAAGAAAATGAGAAATCTGCGTTTTTCTTATCGCCTTGATCGAACAGAAACACAGAGGGTAGGTTATAAAAACGAATTTTATTACAAAATATCAGATGATTTGTAGGTTTTCCGTAGTGAAAATTGAACACCTACACATTCAAGCTCACAAAAGTACCAACAACTCAGAATCGCCAAAAACCATGAAAAATTATTTTTTTGGGGGGGTGGCTAAACATCCCCTTCTTCATCTTCTTCCTTTTTTTGTCATGTTTCTCCCAGGGGAGGTTTGACATTGATGAGCCTTCTCTATCTCTCTCTGTTTTGAGCTTCCTCCTTATTTACGCCCCTTTCTCTAAGATCATCTGCAATACAGGCAGCCCAGGTTTTGCTAGGTCTCCAAACATCCCCTTACATTATTCTTTCATCAAAACAGCCTCCTGCTGACCTTAACAACGATCGGTGGTCTAGAGGTAACGCGCCTGTCTAGAAAGCGAAAAGTCCGGGTTGGAAGTGTGCGGTGGTTCGTATCCCGTTTGGGCCCGAAACATTTCCCCCATCCATTAGACCATGAGTGGTGGTCTGGACGCTAGTCTTTCGGAAGAGACGATAAACCGAGGTCCCCGTGTATTATGCAACATATTCAGCGCACGTAAAAAGAACCCACAGCAACAAGAGAGTTGTGCACTGGCGAAATTCTTAGAAGAAAGCCACTCTGATAGGGAGAAAAAAAACAACAGTTGCAGACCACCAAAAAAAAACAAAAAAAAAAGGGTGGCGCTGCTCTTGTGGCGTTGACGCGCTCTCTCCCCCCGGGGAGAGAGAGCAGCCCGAATTTCACACCGAGAAATCTTGTGTGACTTAAAGTGGTATAAAATAAAATAAAATAAAAATTAAAAAAATTAAATTAAATTAATAAAATTAAATTAAATTAAATTAAAAATAAAATAAATAAAATAAAATAAAATAAATAAAACAAAACAAAACAAAACAAAACAAAACAAAACAAAATAAAATAAATAAAATAACATAAAATAAAATAAAATAAAAATAAATAGATAAAATTCCTTCTCTTCCAGGTGGGGATGACGACCTGTTCACGCAGTCCGTCAGACACGAAGAGAAGCCCAGAGAGCGCAGAGGTACCCACAGTTCCACAGGGTCGGCCACACCCAGCAGAGCGCCAGAGAAGAAGACGACAGGGGGAGGTGGGGGCATCGGCGGCGGTTTGTTCGATGACGACGAAGACGAAGACGATCTCTTTGGCTCACAACCGGCCTCGAAACCGTCGTCGAAAGGTCAGTTAGGGGTGGGTGGGGTGAAAGTTCATAGAATTTTAAAAATAAAATTTTTTTAAGTTCGTACAAGTTGTATGGAATGTGAAGGATATTCTGTTTGCGGTGATTCAGTTTTGAGTTGGATTGAATGGGTTGATCAGTTTTCATAGCTTTGTTTCTCGTTTATCATCTTTTGGATTGAATGGGTTAATCAGTTTTCATAGCTTTGTTCTCTTGTATTATTTTTGGATTGAATGGGTTAATCAGTTTTCATAGCTTTGTTCTCTTGTATCATCTTTTGGATTGAATGGGTTAATCAGTTTTCATAGCTTTGTTCTCTTGTATTATTTTTGGATTGAATGGGTTAATCAGTTTTCATAGCTTTGTTCTCTTGTATCATCTTTTGGATTGAATGGGTTAATCAGTTTTCATAGCTTTGTTATCTTGTATCATCTTTTGGATTGAATAGATTTATCAGTTTTCATAGCTTTTTTTCTCTTGAATAAATTTTACCTTTGGTGATATTGAAATGATAAACCAGGGAACTTTACAAATCCTGTCTCTTGATAATTTTTTTTGTTGCCGGGGGTGCTTGTGTTTGAGATTGGGAATAAAAAAGATTTTTTTTTAAAATAAGAAACTTTATTTTGAGCATTCAGAAGTAATTGATACTGTTAATCTTGCCAAACTACTATCTTAGTATCTATGGGAAATTTTTGTTTCAGTTTGTTTTTCTTACAAACTTGAGATACTTCACTTACTGTTCAGTGTGCAAGTGGTGATACTTCACTATTTTTCCATTAATGTAAGAGAAGTACTAAAACAAACAAAAAAAGTTGCACACTTTTGATGACAATTTGTATCAAGAATTAACCACTAAACTGCCTTACCCCGGAAATTTTCCTGGGCTAAACGTGCACCCTATACGCCAACAACCCGTAAAATTTCCGGGGTGTCGAACCGAAGTAAACAAGCCTGCTTCCTTGACTACAGTTAAAGGGAAAGAACTCCAAACTTAATGGAGGTCACTCTCCTGTTGCTTGGCAACATTCAGCTGCAAAAACCGTAGCAAAAACGATCGTTTTTTAGCTCGTATTTTGTGTTTATGCATGACTGTTTTGGAAGTTCGTGTTCAAAATGGCTGACACTTCTTGTTGAAGGCATAAATAACTTTACACAGCTGTAAAAGTGGCAAATAAAACTGTAGATTTACCTAACAGTGATGAAAACGATCGTGTATGAATCAGCTGATCGTGCATTTAAAAAAAAAAGAATGAGATTTGGCCTAGACTTATGTTTGACGTTATTGAGATCGGGAGTACTCAGAATGACTGGTGATAAAGAAATCGTATTTTTGGTCAATTTTTTTACATTTTAAATATATTTTCGCAGTGAAATAGCATGCTAACTAATTTGAGTTTGCCTCGAAGTAATCTCCATATATATACTGTCATTAGGCAGACTATCAGGAATATTCATGTGGTAGTTTCTGAGTAAGAGGGATATGAACATAGCAGTGGTACATAAGAATTTTATTCCCCGGCATATAGGGTGCACTTGCACTGGGCAGTTAAGAGGTTAAGAAAAATAACAGTGAAGAAATCAACATTCCTGAAGTTGGAACGCGGCTACCTTAACGGTGGGCAATTTATCACAGACGGAAAACCTTAACCATTTGTAAACCTTAAGAGATGTAGCTAAGAAACAAAACTAAGAAAAAGAGACAAACAAATCTTCATCCTCTGCGTTCCCTATGCTGGGTAGGATGTGTAGTGTCAGGTCTTCTCCTGCACTTGTAAACTCTGCAGGAGGTCTGCCTGCTGGCCTCAGCCAACGACACGTTCCTATAACAGAGCAGCCCTTTAAACAGTTCATAAGAAGAAGAAAAATGTTCAGATTTGCTTGAAAAAAGACAGCTAGGAAAGTGGGCTGGGTAGGCAGAAAATAAGCAAGAGAGAGAAGGGGGATAGAGAGGTAAGGACGCGAAAAGACAGAAACAAAGGGAGTGATGGAAAAGGGGAAATTTCTAGCACAGATTTTTTAGAAAGTGGGGATGCTGTTTATACTGAAAGAGCCCCCGGCATCCACACATGGGAAAACATAATCTAAAACAGCAACCAATCCCTGTCTCAATACCCCCAACACACACACACATACACACACACACGCACACACACACACACACGCACAAAACAACAATAAAGAAATTGTGTCCTAAAAGTAAAACGTTTGAACATGAATAAAATAATTAACATAAATAGATCAAATAAATAAGATTACAACCACAACATAAGACAAACCAACAGGCACACACGCACAAATCGAACTGAATGTCAAAGTCCTTCGGATGAGACTGTAAACCGAGGCCCCGTGTTTGAACGCATGCAGAACATCTTGTGCACACGTTAAATCCTGTTCCGCTTTTCGGAAGAGTAGGCCATTGTGTGCCGGTGGAAACAGATGACAAAATTTACAAAACCGCATACACACGGGGACTGGATGTTAAAAAAAGCACATGAGTGCTTATTCCCTTATCCCCGATATAAAAGAATAAATGAATAAATAAATTAAAAAAATAAATCTCACAACACACACACACACACACACACACACACACACACACACACACACACACCATCCCTACCAAAATCCATCCATCTGTTCCAGAACCAGCAGGAGCAAAGAAAGCAGCCGTCACAAAGTCCGATCTTTTTGCCGACGATGACGACGACGATCTGTTCGGCTCCATGGCTTCCGCTAAGCCGGCCCCTGCCCAAGAAGAAACCCCGGAACCTGAGAAAAAACCCAAGGGGAAAGAAAAGAAGGTAAGCTGCCACACTGTTCTTCATCAAACGCTCAGACAGCGACTATTGTTGTCTGTCGTTTGAGCTGAAATGCATTGCGCTGCTGTAAAGTTGAGCGCCTGACAAGTCAGGTCCAGCGCATCTGACTTTGGTGTGGGAGATGATTGTTGTCTTTTAAGTTTTTCTTGGAAAAGGGACAGGAGAATGGACCAAGAAGGCAGAACATAGACGAGAAGGTGGTGACAAGAAGAAAAGGAACGAGGCAGAAATGAAGAGAAGGATGGAAAAGTGGGAATTTGTATCACAGAATTTCCAGAAGGTGGGGATGGTATTTGCACTGACAGGCCCCCAGCATCCCCATGGGAGAGTAGTTTAACTTCGAATTTATGCATTTCTTGAAGTGGAATGAAGATTTCATAAGAGTGTGTGTGTGTTTATGCATGGGTGTGTGCCTGTGTGCTTGCATGCAGGTGTGTCCTGTGTGTGTGATATTTACATTTAGGTAATATGTGCATTCGTTTCTGAGGAGTGGGAGGGGGGGGGTGTTTTGTTTTTTTAAAATTATTTTAAATTTTGTTTTATTTTATTTTTTTGTTTCTGAGGAGTGTATGTTTAGTAAATGAAAGTCACATTGAAGTTGGATGCACTGGGCCTGACTTGTCAGGTGCTTAACAGCAGCGCAACACATTTTCTGTCATATGACAGACAACAATAGTTATTGTCTGAGCGTTCGATGACGACGATGAAGAAGAAGAAGAAATGAAAGAAGAATGTTCTCCAGTAACATAACCATGTATTTTCCAACCAGTCAACCGTTCTTCACCATAATCATGGTATGTCTGCACTCAGCCTTGCACTATGCAGTTTGCTGGCCAAGGGATGAGACAGGATATTTTGACTGTGAATATTTTTGTTTTAACTGTAATATACTACAGTTTAAGAAGGAAGGTGGCGGGACAGTTCAGTCGCTCACCGGCCTAAAAAACTAAATCATGAGGTTCTGGGTTCAATTCCCCCCCATGCCCTTCTTTCCCAGTTTGATGATAAAATCGAAGTGAATGTCAAAAGTCCTTTGGATGAGACTATAAACCGAGGCCCTGTGTGTGAATGCATGCAGAACATCTTACACACACAACACACACACACACACACACACACACACACACCACACACACACACACACACACACACACTAAAAACCTGTTCTGCCTCTTGGAAGAGTAGGCCATTTCGTGACGGTAGAAACAGATGACAACATCTTCCAAAATAAAGGCACACAGTTGTCATGTTTAGACACTGTCCCTGAAGTTTGAATACGGCTACCTATGTGATGGAGGAAAAAAAAAGGTTGTATACGCAAACATCTCACTAGTGGTGAACCTCGGAGCTCTTGCCGAGGAACAAAAAAACCAAAAATGCTGTGGTTAACCATGTAACATGTAACGACCCAACACTGTACTGCTGTGTTCTCAGATGCCGGCAGGGGCGGTGTCCATGTTTGGAGGGGGAGGTAATCCTTTACTGGCGGCTCTGAAGAAACAACGACCTGGTTCTGACAGTGAGGTAAGAGTCTATATCAGTTCTTATTATTGTTGTTCATATTGATTTACTTCTCCGTGGAAATACCAGGGGCCCTGTCAGTATGAACAGCATCCCCACCTGCTGGAAATTTTCTGCTAGAAATTCCCCACTTTTCTATCCCTCTCTTTGTTTCTGTCTTGTTTCTTTTCTTCCTGTCACCACCTCCTTCTTGTCGAATTTCTGCCTTCTTGGTCCATTCTCCTTCCGTTTTCATCCAGAAAGACTTAAAAGATAACAACTCTCTCCCACACCAAAGTCATATGTACTGGGCCTGACTTGTTAAAGAGCTTAATGGTAGCGCAACGCTTTCACCACTGAGACACTCGTTTAAGGGAATTTTTTCCACTGGAGTTAACATCATGCCAACTCCACTCCCCTGAAAGTCCTTTGGATGAGACTATAAAACAAGGTCCTGAATGCATGCAGAACATCTTGCACACACATTAAAACCTGTTCCACCTTTCAGAAGAGTAGGCCATAGTGTGGCTGTGGGAACGGATGACAAAATTTATAAAACCGCATCTACATGGGATTGGACCTATAAAAGCACAGTAGTGCTTATTCAGTATCTTCAAAATGAAAGAACTTGAAGGAAAATGAAATAAATATTGTCATCAGTTGTATGTGATGATTCCTGTTGTCAGTTTTGGGTTTTAACTGCAGTTGTAATGATTGTGTTGTGTTGTGTTATTGTTTTATTGTCTTGTATTGTTTTGCATACCACGTACAGTCAGGGCAGATTTCTCTACAGGACATTCATGCTACTGTCCCAGGGGAACGTGTCACCATTAGTACAATGTCCGTCATCAAGTTGTACTTTGTTTGGGGATTTTTTCCCCCTCAGTTAGATGGGTGAGACTTTACGTGTATGCTGCCATTTACCCACCATTAACTCAATGGAGTCGCAGTGAAATGGATCCCGCCATTTTGTGGTGATGCGTGGTTTTGGCTATAATTGAAAAATTCAGCAGACCTACCCAACATAATAATGACATACACATTATACATCATTGAAAAGTTTATAATGTCTACCTTTGAGCTTGTTTCACAGTTTTTAAATAGATCACTGTATGTATATTTTACAAATTTTCAAAATATGTCACTGAATGCTGAAAAATAAAAAGTTTTGAAAATTAAGGCCGCGTATCTTACATGCCTTGAACTGTTCATCAACTAGTCCCCTTGAAGCAATGTGATGATTTTTCACCAAAGTAAAGTTCCCTGAAGCTGGCTGAATCCACCTAATGTCACTTTTTGTACAACATATTTTTTTAAAAAGAATCATAACACTGGAGAGCCTGAAATCCCAAAGATATCACTTGTTGACATATCAAACAAAATTAGCCAACAGATGCAAACTAGGCAAGCTTATGGTCAAGGAAAGCAACTGTTTAGAAAAATGATTGCCCTACAGGCCAGAATACTTTCTCTTGAGTTGAACATCACTTAGTGTATTTTAAAAAATTCGCGTCACAGTGAAGGAGAGTTAAGGTAGTCAATGAGTTAAGGTGGCTGCATTCTTACTTTGGGGACGATGTCTTTAGAAACACGACACCTATCGGTCCAATGTGCATATATAGTTTAAAAAAAAAAAAAGTTGTCGTCCATTCCTCTTCTTCTTCTTCTTCTTCCTTTTTTGTCATGTTTCTCCCAGGGGAGGTTTGACATTGATAAGCCTTCTCCATCTCTCTCTGTTTTGAGCTTCCTCCTTATTTATGCCCCTTTCTCTAAGATCATCGGCAATACAGGCAGCCCAGGTCTTGCTAGGTCTTCCCTTTGGTCTCTTTCCATCCGCTATGAAGTTCATTGCTCTTTGTATGATGTGGTGGTCTGCTTTCCGTTGAACGTGCCCAAACCAGCGCAGTCTATTGGTACTAGCTACAGACTTCAGATCATCAACTTTGCACATTCTCCATAGTTCTTCATTCGTGATCCTGTCTTCCTGCTGGCGCAAAATATCCCTCTCTTCCAAAAGGCATAATGGGGTGGGGGATTTTCCTGAAAGGCAAAACAGGTATTTTTTAAAGGTGTGCACAAGACGTTTAGTGTGAGTTTGCACACGGAACCTCAGTTTATAGTCATGCCTGTAGAACTTTCAGGGGTGTGGAGTCAGTACTGATGTTAGCTCCAGGGAAGGAATCCCTGTGAATGGGTGTCTCAGTGGTGGCTCGAACCTGGGCTGTCAGATCTCGAGCTCAGCACTCTAACCACTAGGCTGTCTAGCTCTCCACTCCTCCCCCACTCCCCCCTGGCAACTGTTGTAGCTGCTATAGCGATGTCATATTGTCCCAGAATGGTAGTGTGTGTGTGCGCGCGTGAATGTGTGTAAAGACATGTTTACATTCACCCACGCACCATCAAACGTAACACCACTCCAGAACTCAGGGGTGGAAACAGAAAAGTAGCATTTCGTTATCTTTTCCCTCCAGTTCTTCCCCCCTAAAGTAAACAACCTTATTTTTAAACGCTTCAAACATCACATTTTATCATTCAGTTTCTAGCCCTAGGTCTACGAAAATACCTTTGAAACTCACTTGTGAAGACTTGCAGTTACTGAATTTTACCTTTTTGTCAGGTGTAACATGAGATACGTAAGGAACACCAAAAATTGTGTAAGAAAACATGTACCCATGCAACATGTTTTTGTGTGTGTGTGTGTGTGTGACTTCCGTCTCCTCACTATGCTAGTTTCAAAACAAGAAAAAAAAATCGGCATTTATTAAAGCAAGAAAAAAAATCAGCGTTGAAAACCAAAAATAAAAATCGGTGTTTAAAAAAAGAAAATAAATATCAGTGTTTAGAACAAGAAAATAAAAAATTGGCGGGAGAACGATTCCGATCTTGAACACACCTCCTTTCTGTTACTGATGTGGTATTGATATGTATATGTTATGATAATGTTGTGTGTCTGATGGTAACAGGAAGAGGAAGAGGAGGAGGAGGATCACCCAGAAGACCGATCTTCTCGTAGCAGCAGCATCAAATCAGGCAGCTCCTTCACTCCAGCTCCCAAGGCCTCTACTGCTTCTGCTGCTCCTGCTGCTGCTGCTGCTGCTGCTGCTGCTGCTCCAAAGTCCTTGGTTTCTGGTTCAGCGGGAGGTCTCTTTGACGAGGAGGATGTGGACGACCTGTTTGCTTCCACTAGGTGAGTGGGAGGAGGAGAAGAAACAAGTGTGTGTGTGTGTGTGAAGGAGGAGGGGAGAGAGTGTGTGTGTGTAGGTGGGTGGGGAGTGTGTGTGTGTGTATAGGTGGGTGGGGTGTGTAGGTGGGTGGGGAGTGTAGGTGGGTGGGGAGTGTGGGTGGGTGGGGAGTGTGTGTGTAGGTGGGTGGGGAATGTGTGTAGGTGGGTGGGTGGGTGGGGAGTGTGTGGGTGTAGATGGGTGGGGAGTGTGTGTAGGTGGGTGGGGAGTGTGTGTGTGTAGGTGTGTGTGTAGGTGGGTGGGGAGAGTGTGTGTAGGTGGGTGGGGAGTGTAAGTGGGTGGGGAGTGTGTGTGTATGTAGGTGGGTGGGGAGAGTGTAGGTGGGTGGGGAGAGTGTAGGTGGGTGGGGAGAGTGTGTGTGTAGGTGGGTGGGGAGAGTGTGTACATAGGTGGGTGGGGAGTGTGTGTGTGTAGGTGGGTGGGGAGTGTGTGTGTGTAGGTGGGTGGGGGTGTGTGGGTGGGGAGTGTGTGTGTAGGTGGGTGGGTGTGGTGGGGAGTGTGTGTGTGTGTGCATGTTTATTTTATTTTATTTTTATTTTTTATTTTATTCTTTTATATCAAGGATAATGGAATTAAGCGCTTGTGTGCTTTTTTACATCCAGTCCCCGTGTGTTTGTAGTTTCGTAAATTTTGTCATCCGTTCCCACCAGCACACAATGGCCTACTCTTACGAGAAGCAGAACAGGATTTAATGTGTGCGCAAGATGTTCTGCGTGCGTTCGCACACGGGGCCTCAGTTTATAGTCTCATCTGAAAGACTTTGGGGGAGAGTGGAGTCTGCACTGATGTTAACTCCAGAGGAAAATATCCCCTTGAACGGGAATCGAACCCGGGTTGTCAGATTGCGAGCGCATTTGTTCTAACCACTAGGTTATCGTGACCGCCTTGTCATGTGTGCGTTTGTGTGATAGAGAGAGTGTGTGTGTGCATATGTGTGTGTGAGTGTGTGTGTATGCATGTGTGTATGCATTTGTGAGTCAGAGTGTATGTGTATGCATGTGAGTGTATGTTCATGCATATGCATTTGTGGTTGTTTTCACCTCCAGTGTCTGACTTTTAAATTGTATTGCCCACACCAAAGTCGGATGCACTGGGCCTGACTTGTCAGGCGCTTAACAGCAGTGCAACGCATTTTCGCTCATATAACAGACAACAATAGTTGCTGTCTGAGCGCTAGGAGTAAAAGAATAATATTGTATCATATTGCATTGTAATGCGTTGAATGTAATGCTTGCGTATGTGAGCAAGCACATGCACGTAAGCACGCTTGCACACACACAACACACACACATGCACACAATACACACATAAACACACACACAACACACACACATGCACACAATACACCTAAACACACACGCACATACACACAATACACACACAATAATAATAATGTATGGAATTTATATAGCGCTGAATCTTGTAAAGCAACAAATCAAAGCGCTCAAATTTCATTTTCATACCACTTTAAGTCACGGCAGATTTCTCCGTGAAATTCGGGCTGCTCTCCCCTGGGAGAGCGGGAGAGCGCGTCGCCACAAAGCGCTGTGCCACCCTTTTTTTTTTTTTTTTTTTTTTTTTTTTTTTCATGTCTGCAACTGTATTTGATTCCCTATCAGAGTGGCTTTTTTCTAAGAATTTTGCCAGGGACAACTCTCTTGTTGCCGTGGGTTTTTTTACGTGCGCTAAATAATTACGTGTAACACACGGGACCTCGGTTTATCGTCTCATCCGAAAGACTAGCGCCCAGACCACCACTCATGGTCTAATGGATGGGGGAAAAGTTTCCGGTCCAAACGGGGTACGAACCGCCGCACACTTCAGACCCGGACTTTTCGCTTTCTAGACAGGCGCGTTACCTCTAGACCACCGATCCAAGAGTGGTAAACTCAAATTTACTTAAACACAGTCTCTCTCTGTCTCTTTCTTTTTCTCTGTCTCCATCTCTCTCTTTCTCTCTGTCTGTTTCTCTCTTTCTGCCTCTGTTTCTCTCTGTCTGTGTGTGTGTGTGTGTGTCTCTCTCTCTCACTTACACACACACACACACACACACACACACACACAGTGGTAAACTCAAATTCACTTAAACGCAATCTCTCTCTGTCTCTTTCTTTCTCACTCTCTCTGTCTCTCTCTTTGTCTTTCTCTTTATTTCTCTCTCTCTTTACTATCTCTCTCTTTCTGTCTCTCTCTCTCCTCTCCTCTCTCGCTCTCTCATTCTTCTCTCTCTATCTATCTATATATCTTTCTCTCTTTTGTCTCTCTCTCTCACACACACACACACCCACACACACACACATCATAAAACATAACCCAGGCCACCCCCACTCCTAAGCCTCCTACCCACAGCCCCCTCAGTCTTCCTTTGATTCCTTCTCATCATTTCTCCTATTATATAGAAAAATCCCTCCTCCACCCCCTTCCCCCACCCCCATCACGCCCCCTTGTACCACTACTACCACCAAAGCCTGCACCATTCCTGACATGGGAGATACACAGAGCAGGTATGTGTGTGTGTGTGAGAGAGAGAGAGAGAGAGAGCGCGTGTGTGTGTGTGTAGTGTAGTGTGTGTTTGAGAGAGAGAGAGAAGAGAGAGAAGAGAGAGAGAGAGTGTGTGTGTGTGTGTGTGTGAGAGAGAGAGAGAGAGAGAGAGCGTGTGTGTGTGTGTTTGAGAGAGAGAGAGAGAGTGTGTTTGTGTGAGTGTGTGTGTGTGTTTGTAAGTGTGTGTGTGTGTGTGTGTATGTGTGTGTGTTTGAGAGAGAGAGAGAGAGAGTGTGTGTGGTGTGTTGTTTGTTTTTTTGAGAGAGAGAGAGAGAGTGTGTGTGTGTGTGTTTGTAAGTGTGTGTGTATGTGTGTGTGTGTGAGTGCGAGAGAGAGTGTGTATGTGTGTGTGAGTGAGTGAGAGAGAGAGAGAGAGAGTGTGTGTGTGTGAGAGAAGAGAGAGGGGGGGGGGGGGGGGGGGAGGAGAGTGTGTATGTGTATGTGAGAGAGAGAGAGAGAGAGAAAGAGAGAGAGAGAGAGAGAGAGAGAGAGAGAGAGAGAGAGAGAAAGAAAGAAAGAAAGAAAGAAAGAAAGAAAGAGAGAGAGAGAGAAAGAGAGAGAGAGAGAGAGAGAGAGAGAGAGAGAGAGAATTGCAGACAAGTCATGTCAACACAAATCACAGACCATACACACCTGGTATTGGTTGATGTGCTAGAAACTATTCTGTGTGTGTGTGTGTGTGTGTGTGTCCCTCTCTTTCTTTCTCTCTCTCCCTCTTTCTTCAACTTCCTCTCTCTCTCTAATAATAATAAACACACACATACGCACACATACACACACACAACACACACACATACACAACATACACCACACACACACACACACACCACACACACCACACACACACACACACACACACACACCAGGCAGACATGCTGGCATATTGTCTGAGCCACAGAATATTTTTTTCCTGCACTTTTCTCACACTATCTGTCTGACTCTCTCTGTCTCTGTCTCTCTGTCTGTCTGTCTGTCTCTATCTGTGTATCTCTCTGCTCTGTCTGTCTGTCTGTCTCTCTCTCTCTCTCTCTTTGTCTGTCTATTCTCTCTCTCTCTCTCTCCCTTCTCTCTTTCTCTCTCCCTCTCTCCGCCCCTCCTAAGTCCTTCGGATGAGACTATGAACCGAGGCCCCATGTGCGAACGCACGCAGAACATCTTGCACACACGTTAAATCCTGTACCGCTTTTCCTAAGAGTAGGCCATTGTGTGCTGGGGGGAACAGATGACAGAATTTACAAAACCGCATACACACAGGGACTGGATGTAAAAAAGCACATGAGTGCTTATTCCATTATCCTCGATATAAAAGAATAAATAAATAAATAAATGAATAAATCTGTCTCTTTCTTCATTTCTTGACTGACTGGCATTTTTTCGGAGTCACAGAATAGGGTTCTCCTCCCACACTTTTCTCACTCTTTGTCTGTCTTTGTGTATCTGCCTGCCTGTCTGTCTGTTTTTGTCTGTCTGTCTCTCTCTATCTCATTATCTGTCTGTCTGTCTGTTTCTCTTTCTCTTCTTTGTGTATCTGCCTGCCTGTCTGTCTGTTTTTGTCTGTCTCTCTCTCTCTCTATCTCTTTAAATCTTGTCTCTCTCCCCTCACTTCCCCTCTCTCTCTTTTCTCTCTCTCTCTCTCTCTCTCTCCTTTTTCTCTCTTTTTTGGCAGTTGTTTGTTTTTATGTTCTTTTTTCCCCTATTCTCTCTCTCACCTCCCCCCCCCCCCACTCTCTCTATCCTCTTGTCTTCTCCCTCCTCCTCCCTCCCCCCTTTTCTCCCCACCCTCCCTTCCTTCCCTCCTTCTCTCCTCCTCTCTTCTCTGCCTCTCTTTCCCTCTCCTTTTTCTTTCCCTCCCTTCTCTCTCTCTCTGTCTGCTGTCTCTCTCTCTCTAAAATCTCTCTCTCTTTTCTCTCTCTCTTCCTCCCTCCCCCATCTTTCTTCCCCCTCCCTCCCTCTCTCTCTTCGGGTTTCTTTTCTCTCTCTCTCCTCTCTTCTCTCTCTCTTTTCCTCTCTCTTCTCTTCTCTCACTTCTCTCTTTTCTTTTCCCTCTCTTCTCTCTCTCTCTTCTCTCTCTCTCTCTCTCTCTCTCTCTCTCTTCCTCCCTCCCCCATCTTTCTTCCCCCTCTCTCCCTCTCTCTCTCTCTCTCTCTGGCAGGTGTCTATTTTTAACCACCTAGTTTCTCACCTGTTACTTTTCATTGGTGTTCTTACACTAACAGGGAGAGGGAGGGAGGAAGAGAGAGGGGGGAGGAAGAGAGAGAGGAAGAAGAGAGAGGGAGGGGGGGGGGGAGTTGCAGAAAATAGGAGTGGGGTGGGCTGGGGGTAGAAAATGGTTAGCTGGCACTGTGGCAGAGTTTTCTTGTTTTGTGAGCACTCTTGTGTTTTGAATGCTGTGATAACTAACAATTCTCTCCCACGCCAACAACTTGGATGCGCTGGGCCTTACTTGTCAGGCGCTTAATGGCAGCGCAACTGATTTTCGCTCTAATGACAGACAACAGTATATGAGAGGGTTTCTTTGTCACGCTGTCACAAAAAGAATGTGTGTGTCAGTGTGTGTGTGTCAGTGTGTGTGTGTCAGTGTGTATGTTTTTTATTTATCTATTATTTATTATCGAGGGTAATGGAATAAGCACTCGTGTGCTTTTTTACATCCAGTCCCCGTGTGTATGCGATTTTCTAAATTTTGTCATCTGTTTCCACGGCACACAATGGCCTACTCTTCCGAAAAGCGGAACAGGATTTAACGTGTGCGCAAGATGTTCTGCATGCGTTCGAACACGGGGCATCAGTTTATAGTCTCATCCGAAGAATGTCACTGTGTGTGTGTGTGTGTGTGTGTGTGTGTGTGTGTGTTAGTGTGTGTGTGTGTGTAAGTGTGTATGTCACTGTGTGTTGTGTGAAAGAAATCAAAGTTTTATTTTCAGATGGTACATTGAATAAACAAAACATCTGCTTTTTTCTGTTTCGTCAAGCCATCTTTCTGGCAAAAAGAAAACCCCAACAACCAAACATACAAAAAGTATCAAACCTAAATAATGATAATGATGACGACAACAATGATGACGATGATGATAATTATTATTTACTCTGTGTGTGTTAGTGTATGTGTGTATGCTTTCAGTAAGTGTCTGTGTGTATATGTATATACCTACATAATTATGTATGTGTCCATGCATGCATAATGTCTGTCCTTCTGTCTTGTCTATCATTGCATGCACACACATGTATATATGTATCATGTATGTAAGAATCTTGTCTACACAACGGTCAGTGAGCCATGCCATAGATCACTGTAGCCACAGCTTGTGTTCGTTTGATGCATATCAGGTCTTACATAACAACACAGTGTTTGTGTTGGTACACATACACACACACATATATATACATGTTATACACCTGCAGAGATTCATCGTGTGTGTGTGTGTGTGTGTGTGTGTGTGTGTGTGAGTATGTGTGTGTGTGAGTGTGTGTGTGTGTGTGTGTGTTGGAACATTGGTTTGTGTGAAACCTATCTGTATAGAAAGTGTGGTTGCAGGTTTGATCCTATTTCTGTCCCTCTGTTATTCTCTGACTGTCTGTCTGTCTGAGATTTGATCTCTGTTTCTGTCCCTCTGTTATTCTCTGTGTGTGTGTGTCTGTCTGTCTGTCTCTGTCTCTCCCTCTCCCTCTCTCTCTCCACATGCACGCCTACACACACACACACACATGTGCACATGCACGTGCACACATACACAGAGCACACACATACGCTGACATACACACACAGCACACACAGCACACATACATACACACCACACACACTACACACACACTTACACACACACACACACCCACAAGTTAATTTACTATCACTCTCTCCTACCCATCCCTCTCTATCTCATCCTCTCCCCTTCCTCATTCTCCCCACCCCCCTCTCTCCCCTCTTTCTCACATACAGGCCATTTTATTTCTTATTCCTCCTCCCCCCTCCTCCCTACTATCCTCACTACCAGAACCTTAGAAAAGATAAACATGGCTTGGATAAATGTGCGCGCGCACACACAGAGATAATCACACACACACACAGTTACA
>CM054166.1:12732105-12804605 GCA_028751875.1 Rapana venosa
ATTGTGTGGTGTGAGTGCAGTATTGTGTGTTTGTGATGTGAGTGCAGTATTGTGTGATGTGATGTGAGTGCAGTATTGTGTGATGTGATGTGAGTGCAGTATTGTTGTGGTGTGATGTGAGTGCAGTATTGTGTGATGTGATGTGAGTGCAGTATTGTGTGATGTGATATGAGTGCAGTATTGTGTGATGTGATGTGAGTGCAGTATTGTGTGATGTGAGTGCAGTATTGTGTGATGGTGAGTGCAGTATTGTGTGATGTGATGTGAGTAGCAGTATTGTGTGATGTGATGTGAGTGCAGTATTGTGTGGTGTGATGTGAGTGCAGTATTGTGTGGTGTGAATGTGAGTGCAGTATTGTGTGATGTGATGTGAGTGCAGTATTGTGTGATGTGATGTGAGTGCAGTATTGTGTGATGTGAGTATTGTGTGATGTGATATGAGTGCAGTATTGTGTGATGTGATATATGAGTGCAGTATTGTGTGATGTGATATGAGTGCAGTATTGTGTGGTGTGATATGAGTGCAGTATTGTGTGATGTGATATGAGTGCAGTATTGTGTGGTGTGATGTGAGTGCAGTATTGTGTGTTGTTATATGAGTGCAGTATTGTGTGGTGTGATTTGAGTGCAGTATTGTGTGATGTGATATGAGTGCAGTATTGTGTGATGTGATATGAGTGCAGTATTGTGTTGGTGTGATGTGAGTATTGTGTGATGTGAGTATTGTGTGATGTGATATGAGTGCAGTTTTGTGTGTGGTGTGATATGAGTGCAGTATTGTGTGATGTGTTATGAGTGTAGTATTGTTGGTGTTATGTGAGTGTAGTATTGTGTGGTGTTATGTGAGTGGAGTATTGTGTGGTTTTTATGTGAGTGCAGTATTGTGTGATGTTATGTGAGTGCAGTATTGTGTGATGTTATGTGAGTGCAGTATTGTGTGGTGTTATGTGAGTGCAGTGTTGTGTGATGTGAGTGTGGTGTGTTCTAATGTGAGAGCAGTATTGTGTGATGTGAGTGTGGTGTGAGTGCAGTGTGGTGTGATGTGAGTGCAGTGTGGTGTGGTGATATGAGTTCAGTATTGTGTGATGTGATGTGAGTATTGTGTGATGTGATGTGAGTTCAGTATTGCATGATGTGATGTGAGTTCAGTATCGTGTGATGTGATGTGAGTGCAGTAGTGTATGGTGTGTTGTGATGTGATATGAGTGTAGTATTGTGTGTTGTGATGTGATATGAGTACAGTACTGTGTGGCGTGATATGAGTGTAGTATTGTGTGGTGTGATGTGCAGTGACTTTGTTGTTGTTGTTTTTCCTGTGGAGTTGATAATGATGATGAGTAATGTGCTTCTTTTCAAACGCTGTGTGTAAGATTGTGTGAGAGAGAGAGGTGGGGTGAGGAAACTAAAATGTTTAGTGTGGTTGGAACATTTGTGTGTGTGTGCGAGAGATGAGAGAAGAGATAAAAATACTAGCTGTGTATTTGTGCCAGAGATGAGAAAGGTGGAAATATGAACCCTGTTAGTGCGATAGGTTCAGAAGTGTGTTCTGTGGTTTCTTTTCTACTACTACCTCTCTTTGTTTGTTTCATTCAGCGCACACAGTTCTCTTTTCTTCGTCGTCTTCTTCTTCATCTACTTCTGCTTCTTCCTCCTCCTCCTTCTTCTTCTTCTTCTTCTTCTTCTTCTTCTTTGTCTTCTTCTTCTTCTTCTTTGTCTTCTCCTCCTCTCCTCCTTCTCCTCCTCCTCCTCCTCCTTCTTCGTCTTCTTCTTCTTCTTCTTCTTCTTCATCGTCATCTTCTTCTTCTTCTTCTCCTCCTTCTCTTTTTCCTTCTTCCTCCTCCTCCCTTTGCTCTTATCTTCAACTTTGATGATCCACAGTGTTGTGTTTCAATAGTAAAGAGGCGAAGAAGATTGAGATGATGGAGAAGAAAACTGGTGAAGGGGGGTGGGGTGGCTAGGTATGAGAGCAAGGTATGGGGAGAAAGAGAGAGAGGGAGGGGAGAGAAAGATAGAAAGGGGGGAGGGATGGGGAGAGAGATGGGGGAGGGAGAGGGTGGGTGGGGGTAGTGAGAAGGAGGGGAAGAAAGAGAGAGATGGGGGAAGGAGGGAGGGAGAAAGAGAGAGGGGGAGGGGGGAAAAGATAGAGGGGGAGGGAGGGGGAAAGAGGGTGGGAGGGGGTGGGGTAGGAGGGGAGAGACAGACAGACAGAGAGAAGGTGGAGAAAAAGAGAGGGGGGAAGTAGAGGGAGAGAGCCAGGGGTGACCATCAATCATCATTCCCATCTGGTTCTCCTTGCTATCTCCTGAAATAAATTATTCCTGCCAGGGCAGGCAGGTTAATTAATTAAAGGAGAATATTCCCTCTGTTGAAATCTTTTGTGAGACAGGCCCGCTGAAAGAGGATGAAAGCTGACTTGACTACCTGCAAACAGGGTTGCTCAGTTGCAAGAGCCCAAGTTGAGTGTCACAGGGAGGGGGACAAAAGGAAGACTTGTGATTTATAAATATCACACCGTTGTCCCTGAAGTTGGAGTGCAGCTACCTTCATGGTGGTCAAAAAAACCTGGTTGCATACGTAAAATCTCATCATGAGTGAGCCACAGAGCTCTAGCCTAGGAACACAAGACAAAAATATCAAACGAGTTTCACTTCGTTTCAAATCAGTTTGACTTCGTTTAAAAATGAGTTTCACTTCGTTTCAAATGAGTTTGACGTCGTTTCAAAATGAGTTTGAATTCGTTTCAAAATGAGTTTGACTTCGTTTCAAATTAGTTTCACTTCGTTTCAAAATGAGTTTCACTTCGTTTCAGATTAGTTTGATTTCGTTTTAAATGAGTTTCACTTCGTTTCTAACGAGTTTCACTTCGTTTCAAAATGAGTTTGACTTTGTTTCAAATGAGTATAACTTCGTTTCAAAATGAGTTTGACTTCGTTTCAAAATGAGTTTGACTTCGTTTTTCGTTTCAAATGAGTTTGACTTCGTTTCAAAATGAGTTTGACTTCGTTTTTCGTTTCAAATGAGTTTGACTCTGAAAGAAGACTTGTGATTTATATCACACCGTTGTCCCTGAAGTTGGGAGTGCAGCTACCTTCATGGTGGGTAAAAACGGGTTGCGTACATAAAATCTCATCACGACTGAGCCACAGAGCCTCTAACCAAGAAACAAAAGACAACAATATCATACGAGTTTAATTTCATTTCAAGCGAGTTTGACTACGTTTCAAAATGAGTTAGACTTCGTTTCAAATGAGTTTGACTTTGTTTCAAGTGAGTTTGACTTCGCTAAAGTCATTTCGTTTCAAATGTGTTTGACTTCGTTTCAAATGAGTTTCACTTCGTTTCAAAATGAGTTTCACTTCGTTTCAAATGAGTTTCACTTCGTTTAAAATCGAGTTTCACTTCGTTTCAAAACGAGTTTCACTTCGTTTCAAAAACTCGTTTGAAATGAGTTTCACTTCGTTTCAAACGAGTTTCACTTCGTTTGAAATGAGTTTCACTTCGTTTCAAAAACTCGTTTGAAATGAGTTTGACTTCGTTTCAAAATGAGTTTGACTTCGTTTCAAAATGAGTTGCACTTCGTTTCAAACGAGTTTCACTTCGTTTCAAACGAGTTTCACTTCGTTTCAAAATGAGTTTGTCTTGGTTTCAAAGGAACATGTACTATTCTGACACGGGGGCAGAGTAGTCTGGTGGTTAGAGCGTTGCACTCATGATCTGACGGCCACACCCGGGATCGAACCAACCTTTCAAGGGGGATTTTTTCCCCCCTGCAGTTAACATCCGTACTGTGTATAGTGGATCGGTGGTCTAGAGGTAACGCGCCTGTCTAGAAAGCGAAAAAGTCCGGGTGCGGAAGTGAGCGGTGGTTCGAATCCCGTTTGGGCCCGAAACTTTTCCCCCATCCATTAGACCATGAGTGGTGGTCTGGGTGCTAGTCTTTCGGGTGAAACGATAAAACCGAGGTCCTATGTGTTACACAAAAATTATTCCGCGCACGTAAAAGAACCCACGGCAACAAGAGAGTTTTTCCTGGCAAAATTCTTAGAAAAAAGCCACTCTTACAGGGAAACAAATACATTTGGAGACCAAAAAAAAAAAAGGTGGCGCTGCTCTTGTGGCGACGCGCTCTCCCCGGGGAGAGAGAGCAGCACGAATTTCACGAAGAGAAATCTGCCGTGACTTAACCCTCTTGTTGTTGGATTCTACAGAGCTAAACTGCCTGTAGATTTTGAATTATTTGCAGGTTTTCTACCTCCATCTGACTTACTTTACTCCTAAGGCATTTGTGTGTGTGCATGACAAGTTATCAAGCTGAAATTTTGTCACAAGCTAGGCATGTCTTTGTACTTGCATTTAGGCGCAAGTTTATGTGTCTGGTCACCAGATGTCTTGTCATTGTCACCTTATTTGTCACCAATCACAGGTAAAAATATGGTATATATGATAAAACAGCAAATCCTGCATGGATTTGACAATAGTTCAAGCATATTAGTGTCGAATAAGGAAGTGATACCCAGCTGATGTGTTTACCAATAGTTATGTGCAATAGTACTTCAAGGATGTGTCACACAATGTCCCCACAGCACCTGTTGTTTTATGGTATGTCTCGAGGAGACAGAAGTTTTGTTTAACTATTTTTTCTTATGAAAACAAGTCATATTCAATCGACATGTGACCTTTATACTGCAGTTCATATCTGCGTGTGCTACCACATGTTTGTTAAGTGTACAGAAGTGTATTATTGTACATGACTGTCACACTGTCACCATTGTCACAGCACAGGTGTGACAAATTTGAAACAACACAGAACTTCTGTAACCCTACAAAATTTTAATGTTGGTAGTCTCTAAAGTAGTCGTAGTGGTGGCACAGGGTCACATCACATCACAAAAAGCACAAATTATGGATGTGTGTGTGTGTGTGTGGGGGGGGGGGGGGGGGGGGGTACCCATTGCTCTCACCTGTCGAACCTTGGCAGACGGAGACCTATTTTATTTTCCTTCTTGCTATTTTCATTATCAGCATATCTGTTCGTTTCTGCCATTGCAGTTTCAAAGCAAAAGTGTGGTAATAATGAGAAAACAGTCAAAAGGCATCACGCTTTCAGGCGTCTATGCCATGGACCGGCCAAGAGGTCAAATTTCTCCACAGTCGTGTGTGTAGCACAGGTCAGGAATGTGCCGTGTAGCACGTTATTTTCTGGCTCACTCTTCTCCCTAACTGCAGCATTTCCTTCCTCCTCTTCCTCGTAAGCGTTTAATATCGGACTCACTGAACAATTCTCGTTCAAATGTTTCTACTTCCAAGACAATAACATTCAATTTATCGTCTCGCTAATCAGATGAATCTTCTGCTACTAAAGAAAACGCCTTTTTTCCCCGCCACGCTGCACCATTGAAAAGCATTCCGGTCGCTGGCTGTTATTTCTTCCTTCCCTTCCCACTACATGCATGTTAGTGGTCTAAATTTATCACTGGCATCCTCTGACACCCTCCCTGCATTGCCCCACCAATTTTCAGACACATAGTGTGAAAACCACGAGATCTGTGTATGATGGAAAAGTACTGCCCACGTGGGCAGCACCAACTGTCGGCTGCGGTCGGATTGGAATCTAGCGGCAGCCTCCATTACTGTCGGCTGCGGCCGGATCGGGGACAAGAGGGTTAAAGTGGTATTGACTTAAAGTGGTATAAATAAATAATAAATGAAATAAATAAATGACTCCACTTCCCTGAAATGCCTTTGGATGAAACTTTAAATCTAGGTCTCATGTGCAAATGCGCGCAGAACATCTTGCGCACATGTTCAAACCAATTCTGCCTTTCAGTAGAGTAGGCCATTATGTGCTGGTAGCGTAGGAAAGGATGAGAACATTTTAAAAGAATATGCACGCTCGTGTCGTGTCGCAGTTTTGCTCATATGACAGACAACAATATGAGCATTCGATATAGAAGATTTTTAACACAGAGTTAGGGGGTGTTGTGTAGATTGGATGGTAAAGACTTCCAAATGTTTGGTTACAGCAAAACTTGGATCAGTTGGTTATATTTTATTTTGTTTTATATTTATATTTTAATCTTTTATATCGAGGATAATGGAATAAGCACTTATGTGCTTTTTTACATCCAGTCCCCGTGTATATGTGTTTTTGTAAATTGTCATCTGTTCCCACCGGCACGCAATGGCCTACTCTTACAAAAAGCGGAACAGGATTTAATGTGTGCGCAAGATGTTCTGCGTGCGTTCGCATACACTGGGCCTCGGTTTATAGTCTCATCCGAAGGACTTTTGGGGAGAGTGGAGTCTGCACTGATGTTAACTCCAGGGGAAAATATCCCCCTTGAACGAGAATCGAACCCGGGTCGTCAGATTGTGAGCGCAATGTTCTGACCACTAGGCTACCCCGTCCCCCCTTGGTTATGGAATGTGTGTGTGTGTGTGTGCAGCACTACCAAGGCCAAGCCATCAGCTCCCACGCCCAAAGCAGACGCAAAGAAACCAGGAGGGGCGGCAGCATCGTTGCTGTTTGACGACAACGACGATAACGATGGGGATGACCTGTTCTCTGCCAAGAAGTCTGCAGACCTTGCCAAGAAGGAAACAAAGGTATTGTTGGGGAGGTGTAGATAACACGTCGTACATACATGTCTGTATGTATATGACTGACTGTCTGTGTTGGGGGTTTTGCTTTTATTTAAATACTGCTTCTTTTTTGCTTTTCTTTTTTAATCATAGGTTTTAAGAAAAGAATAACCTTTGTGGTTGGCAGTGTAGCTTGGAGTATAGGCTTAAGGACATGAAAAGAATAACCTTTGTGGTTGGCAGTGTAGCTTGGAGTATAGGCTTAAGGACATGAAAAGAATAACCTTTGTGGTTGGCAGTGTAGCTTGGAGTATAGGCTTAAGGACATGAAAAGAATAACCTTTGTGGTTGGCAGTGTAGCTTGGAGTATAGGCTTAAGGACATAATGATAAACTCGGTGGATCGGCGGTCTAGAGGTAACGCGCCTGTCTAGAAAGCGAAAAGTCCGGGTCGGAAGTGTGCGATGGTTCGAATCCCGTTTGGGCCTGAAACTTTTCCCCCCCATCCATTAGACCATGAGTGGTGGTCTGGGCGCTAGTCTTTCGGATGAGACGATAAACCGAGGTCCCGTGTGTTACACAAAATTATTCAGCGCACGTAAAGGAACCCATGGCAACAAGAGAGTTGTCCCTGGCAAAATTCTTAGAAAAAAGCCACTCTGATAGGGAAGCAAATACAGTCGCAGACCAAAAAAAAAGAAAAAAAAAGGTGGCGCTGCTCTTGTGGCGACGCGCTCTTCCCGGGAGGAGCAGCCCGAATTTCACGCAGAGAAATCTCGTGACTTAAAGTGGTATAAATAAATAATAAATAAATAAATAAATAAATAATGCTGCTGCTATTTTAACACAGACAGTTTTTTTGTCAATTCAGTCCAGTCCTATTGTTTATAGCTGGCCTCTGCCAACCACAGAAACCATATTGGGGCTACCACCTCATCACCAGTCACAGCTCAGATTAAAAAACCCACAAAGATTGAATCAAAACCCGCTCTTCAGTCATTCATCGTAATACAGCGCATGACTTGTGATGAGCCAGTAATCATCAACAGAAACACACACAGAAAAATCTGATGATGACAGTTCTCCAAGGCAAGGTTGAGGGCAGATGGGAAAAGAGGCAGACTACCACCAACATCCTACATTGCCAACATCACTGAGGTCAGTGGTCTGGGAGGAGGGCTACAGGAGATGGTAGAACTCAGCAGAGACAGAGAAAGATGGCGAACTCTGGTGGTGTTGCGTGGAGCTCCCACCAATAACGGCAGCGATGGAGACGGTTGAGTTGAGTTGAGTTTGCATTGATGCAGAGTTAATGTGGTTAACCTTTTAATATAAAAAGGTAAAGGTGTCCCATAACCTATGTGGTCATAGGGGAACCAGGCATCAGAGACCTCGGCTTCTCCAGGGGCCAGCATCTTGAGGGTGGTGCCCATCTCCTCTCCCTCGCTGCTTGACCTTCCCTGACCCTAAGACCCGTCCCGTTTGATGTAGTTTTGGAATAATGTATCCTGAGGGGATGGGGATAGCTCAGTGGTCAGAGCACTCGCTTTCCCCAAGCCAGTGTTAAGCAGCATCAAGTATGGTTACCAAGTGGATGGGTGACTGTTTGCGCACCTTGGCTTCAGTACAGTTCCCCCAGTTCACCCATCTGTAAATCAGTACCTGTCCTCATTAAGGTCAGGGAAGGTAAAGCAGCCAGGGAGAGGAGATGGGCGCCGCCCTCAATATGCTGGCCCCCAGGAGAAGTTGAGGTCTCTGACGCCTCGCTCCCCTATGACCCACATAGTTTACGGGAACACCTTTACTTTACCTATGTTGTTGATGTTGTTGACACGCTGTAGCATTTCATTGCCGTGCTTCATGTTCACAGAAGGCAGAGGAAAAGAAGGCCAAGTCAGGATCCCTGTTTGGCGCTGACGGGGAAGAAGACGATTTGTTCGCTGCCGTGGCTCCACCCAAAGAGGCGTGAGTAGGCTGCGGAAAAAAGTGGAGTGTGATAGAAAATTAATAATTGTTGTTAAACATTGAAGCAGTCAAATACAGTGTGTTTGTTGATAGGATGTTCTTCTGTAATAATTTGATTTAGGCAGTACACATCATGGGATGTTCTTCTGTAATAATTTGATTTAGACAGTACACATCATGGGATGTTCTTCTGTAATAATTTGATTTAGACAGTACACATCATAGGATGTTCTTCTGTAATCATTTGATTTAGACAGTACACATCATAGGATGTTCTTCTGTAATCATTTGATTTAGACAGTACACATCATGGGATGTTCTTCTGTAATCATTTGATTTAGACAGTACACATCATAGGATGTTCTTCTGTAATCATTTGATTTAGACAGTACACATCATAGGATGTTCTTCTGTAATCATTTGATTTAGACAGTACACATCATAGGATGTTCTTCTGTAATCATTTGATTTAGGCAGTACACATCATCTATGAAATTGAGATGTATTTGTTTGGAAAAAGATTTATAAATGTGTGCATGTTTTGTGTGTGTGTGTGTGTGTTTGTAAGCAATTGTGTGTGCATGTATGTGCACCAGTAGGAATAGATGATAAAATTTACAAAACTGCATACTCACAGGGACTGGATGTAAAAAAAAAAAGCACAAAATAAAATAAATAAATAGATTAAAAAACATTACAGTAGGTCATTCTTCGATTTAACAACAACGATGATGATAATTACAACAGTGACAAAAAACAATAATGAAAATTGAGGGATTTATGAAAAACAGAAAACAACAACAAAAAACGATAGTAACGAAGATGGTGGCTACACAGTGTTGTGTTGTGTTGTGTGACGTGTGTATGTGTGTGTGTCTGTGTGTGTGAGTGTGTGTGTGTATGTTGTTGCGCGTATGTGTGTGTGTGTGTGGTGTTTGTGTGTTGTGCGTGTGTGTTTTGTGACGTGTGTGTGTGTGTGTGTGTGTGTGACGTGTGTTATGTGTGTGTTTTGTGTGTGTGTGTATGTGTGTGTGCGTGCGGTTGCGTGCATGCGTGGTGTGTGTGTGTGTGTGTGTGTGGTGTGACTGTGTGTGTGTGATGTGTGTGTGGTGTGTGTGATGTGGTGTGTGTGTGACGTGTGTGTGTGTGATGTGTGTGTGTGCGTGCGTATGTGTGGTGTTGTGTGTGTGGTGTGTGACGTGTGTGTGTGTGTGTGTGTGTGTGTTGTGTGTGTGTGTGTGTTTTGTGCGGGGGGAAGAAAAACCCCAGTGGGGGGGGGTGTCGCTGTTTGGAGGAGCGATGTCTTGGGGGTCAAGAAAAGGAGGCGGAATCGGAACAGGTCAGTTGGGTTCCCCTCCCCCTGTGTGTGTGTTTTGGGGGGGGGGAGGGGGGGGGGGGGGGGGGTGTTCGAAGTAAAAATCAAACTTTTATTTTCAGATACTTTTTTTTCATCCTTTGGATGGAGACTATAAACCGAGGCCCCGTGTGCGAACGCACACAGAACATCTTGCATACACGTTAAATCCTGTTCCGCTTTACGTAAGAGTAGTTCATCATGTGCTGGTGGGAACAGATGACAGAATTTACAAAACCTCATACACATGGGGACTGGATGTAAAAAAGCACATAAATGCTTATTCCATTATCCTCGATATAAAAGAATAAATAAATAAATAAATCAAGCCAGTAGGGGTGTGTTGTGTGTGTGGTGTGTTGGGGGGGGGGGGGTTAAAGGGGGAGGGGGGTGGTCGTTTGTGTGTTGTGTGTTTGGGGGGGGGGGGGGGGGGGGGGGTGATGGGTGTGGGGGAGGGGGGTCTGTGGGGGATGGGTATGTGTTTGTGTGTGTGTCTGTGTGGGGAAAAGGGGAGGGTGTGTGTTGTGGGGTGTGTGTGTTTGTGTAGTGTGTGGTGAGGAGGGGTGAGGGGGGGGGGTATGTTGTGTGTGTGGTGAGGGGGGGGGTGGGGGAGGGTGTGTGTTGTGTGTGTGTGGTGAGGAGGGGGGGTGAGGGGGGAGGGGGGGTGTTGTGTGGTGTCAGTTTTGTGTATATGTGTGTGGGGAGGGTGTGTGTTGGTTGTGTGTGTGTATGTCGTGTGTGTATATATGTGTGTGGGGAGGGTGTGTGTGTCTGTGTGTGGTGAGGGGGTGTTGTGTGTGCAAGTTTTGGGGGGTTTAGGGTGATGGGTTTGGGCTGGTTGGTGGATGGGTGGTTTGTGTGTGTGTCTGTGTTTCTCTCTTCCCTTCACTGCGTTCGCCTGTTGGGTGGGGGATGTGAAGAGCCTGGTCTTCTTCTTCTTTCGCTTGTAACTTGTAAAGACTAGCACCCAGACCCCCTACTCAGGGTCTAATGGATGGGGGTAATGGGGGTAAAGCTCAGACTAAAGTGGGGTTCGATCTGGAAACTTCTCGCTTTCTAGGCAGGCACGCTACCTTCAGATGAGATTATAAACTGAGGCCCCATGTGCGAATGTATGCAGAACATCTTGGGCGCATGTTAAAGCCTGATCCACTTTTTTTGAAGAGTAGGCCATTGTGTGTCGGTGGGAACGGATGGGGCTACAAACAACAGGATTGGATTGGTTTGGGGAAGGGTTGACAGAATTTACAAAACCGCGTGCACACTGGGACTGGATGTAAAAAAAAGCGCATGAGTGCTTATTCGTTTATCATCAAAATAAAAGAATAAATAAATAAATAAATAACTAACTCTGCCGAAGGTAGCCGACACGTTTGGACTTCAGAGCAGCTCATTTTTATTTTGTACAGGATGCATGCAGGGTATAGTCATGTTTCTTTAACCCACCAAATGCTGACATGAATTATGGGATATATATATAATATATAAAGTATATATATATTATATCTTTGACGTGAATATTTGGCCTTGGCAGATGTTCTTCCTGCGTTCGCACACGGGACTCGGTTTATAGTCTCATCCGAAGGACTTCTTGACTGGCATGGCGAGATTGGTAACTGTCCTTGTGTTCCACCTTTTCTGGATCAATCACCTGGCTGCTGCCACAAGGATGCGAAATGAGACAGCTTTCTACCGTAACAAGATATCAGTGTTAATGACTGTTTTGTTGTTGTTTTTTTTCTGTCCCCGTCAGCCAAAGGTCACGGCCTCTGCAGCCCCGCCTCCAACGGCCACCGCCGCAGCAGCGCCCCCTGCAGGGGTCAAAGCCAGCCCCCAGAAGAAGATGCTGTCGCTGTTCGACGCTGACGACGAGGAAGACGCTGATCTGTTTGGCGCTGTCGGCACAAGCCTCCGCCTGCTGAAGAGACGAGAAAAGATGTAAGCTGCTGCTCCTGGTTTGTTTGTGTGGCGTGGGGGTTTGTGTGTGTGGGGGGGTTTGTGTGGGGTGGGGGTTTGTTTGTGTGGGGTGGGGGTTTGTCTCTGTGTGTTTTTGTAGGGTGGGGTTTGTCTCTGTGGGGTGGGGGTTTGTCTCTGTGTGTTTGTGTGGGGTGGGGGTTTGTCTCTGTGGGGTGGGGTTTGTCTCTGTGTGTTGTGTGGGGTGGGGGTTTGTCTCTGTGGGGTGGGGGTTTGTCTCTGTGTGTTTTTGTAGGGTGGGGGTTTGTCTCTGTGTGTTTGTGTGGGGTGGGGGTTGGTCTCTGTGTGTTTGTGTGGGGTGGGGGTTTGTCTCTGTGGGGTGGGGGTTTGTCTCTGTGTGTTTTTGTAGGGTGGGGGTTTGTCTCTGTGTGTTTGTGTGGGGTGGGGGTTTGTCTCTGTGTGTTTGTGTGGGTGGGGGTTTGTCTCTGTGTGTTTGTGTGGGGTGGGGGTTTGTCTCGTGTGTTTGTGTGGGGTGGGGGTCTGTCTCTGTGTGTTTGTGTGGGGTGGGGTTTGTCTCTGTGTGTTTGTGTGGGGTGGGGGTTTGTCTCTGTGTGTTTGTGTGGGGTGGGGGTTTGTCTCTGTGTGTTTGTGTGGGGTGGGGGGTTTGTCTCTGTGTGTTTGTGTGGGGTGGGGTTTGTCTCTGTGTGTTTGTGTGGGGTGGGGTTTGTCTCTGTGTGTTTGTGTGGGGTGGGGGTTTGTGTGGGGTTTGGTTTTTCACTGTATGTTTGTTTGTGTGGGGTGGGGTTTGTGTGGGTGGGGGTTTGTCTCTGTGTTTGTTTGGGGTGGGGGTTTGTCTCTGTGTTTGTGTGGGGTGGGTTTGTGTGTGTGTATTTGTGGGGTGGGGTTTGTGTGTGTGTGTGGGGGGGGGGGGTTGTACATATGTGTTTGGGAAGGGTTTGTGTGTGGGGGGGGGGGATGTTGTATGTTTGTGTGGGGTGGAGTTTGTATGTGTGTGTGGGGTGGGGTTTGTGTGTATTTGTGTGGGATGGGGTTTGTTTGTGTGGGAGGGGGCCGTGTGTGTGGGGGTGGGGTGGGGTGTGTTTATGTGGGGTGGGGTTTGTATGTGGGGGTGGGATTTGTGTGTGATTTGTATGTTTGTGTGGGGTTGGGTTGGGTTTGTATTGTGTGTAGGGTGGGGTTTGTATTGTATGTTTGTGTGGGGTTGGGGTTTGTATGTGTGTATTTGTGTGGGGTGGGGTTTGTGTGGGGTTGGGTTTTTATGTGTGTTTTTATGTTTGTGTGGGGAGGGGTTTGTATGTGTATGTATGCGTTTAGTTTTGCCACCCATTGTGCCTTAAAGAAGAAGAGGATATTTTCCTGAGATTGTCATCATCCATAACAAGCCCTTAACCACCTGCACTTTTTTTGTGTGTAAAGGACAACAACAAAAATCTCCGAAGCTTGAGTATCTCTGCCTGCATGGCAAGGTGTACTTGAAAAACAGTCATATATACACGCAAACTTCTCATCCATTATGTCCTTCGGATGAGACTATAAACCGAGGCCCCGTGTGCGAACGCACGCAGAACATCTTGCGCACACGTTAAATCCTGCTCCGCTTTTCGTAAGAGTAGGCCATTGTGTGCCGGTGGGAACAGATGACAGAATTTTTTTTTTTTAAACGCATACACACGGGGACTGGATGTAAAAAAAAAAGCACAATAAGTGCTTATTCCATTATCCTCGATATAAAATAAAAAAATAAATAAAAAATCTCACAGTGATTCCCAGGTGGGATGAGTTGAGACAAGAGTGGCATATTCAGGGTGACCCTCATGGGTGTTAAGCTGGGGAACACCCAACAACAACGATGATAATAATGATGATATCGTATTGAACTGTGTTGTGCTGTGCAGAGGTCCAAGAGCTCCAAGAGCCTGTTTGAGGATGAGGACATCCTGTTTGGCACTCCGGAAGATTCCCCTCCTGTGGACA
This sequence comes from Rapana venosa, assembly GCA_028751875.1. Lineage (NCBI taxonomy): Eukaryota > Metazoa > Mollusca > Gastropoda > Neogastropoda > Muricidae > Rapana > Rapana venosa. Next base: position 12,745,915 of record CM054166.1, read on the forward strand.
TTTTCAGTAAAACGCCGCCCTCTGCACCTGCTCAGGTGTGTATGTATGTGTGTGTGTGATAGATAGAGTCTTGCTGATTGATGTGTGAGAAGTGATGTGTGTGTTGGGTGGGGGGGATGGGGGGGTGAGGTTTGTGTGTGTGTGTGGAGGGTATGGGTATGTGTGTGCGTGTGTGTACTTTGGATGGTGAACTTACAAATGTGTGTGTGAGTGGATTTATTTATTTTTATATATTCTTCTATTTTCAAGGATAATGGAATAAGCACTCATGTGAATGTCAAAGTCCTTCGGATGAGACTATAAACGAGGCCCCGTGTTCGAACGCATGCAGAACATCTTGCGCTCACGTTAAATCCTGTTTCGCTTTTCAGAAGAGTAGGCCACTGTGTGCCGGTGGAAACAGATGACAAAATTTACGAAACCGCATACACACGGGGACTGGATGTCAAAAAGCACATGAGTGCTTATTCCATTATCCTCGATATAAAAGAATAAATAAATGAAATAAATAAATAAATATTTTACATGCAGTCCCCGTGTGTATGCGGTTTTATAAATTTTGTGATCCGTTCCCACTGGCACACAATGGCCTAGTCTTCCAAAGAGTAGAACAGGACCTCGGTTTATAGTCTCATCCGAAGGACTTTTATGGAGAGTGGAGTCGGCACTGATGTTAACTCCGGGGGAAAAATCCTATTGAACATGATTCGAACCCGGGTCAGCAGATCACAAGCCCAGCATGCATCATTCTAACCACCAGGCTATTCCGTCCCCTCAAGTGTGTGTGTGAGTGCAGTGTGTTAACCAACCAGGCTATCCCGTTCCCCCCATCATGGGATGGAATGGATAGCAGCTGAGAGTAGCTTAAAGTGAGGGAACCAGATAGCTGTAGGCCAGATCCATTCAAACATATCATCTATCTCTGTGTGTATGTGTGTGTGTGTATGTGCGTATATATGTATGTGTGTATGTATCTATATATGTATGTATAACACATCATCTATCTCTGTGTGTATGTGTGTGTATGTATGTATGTATGTGTGTATGTATCTATATATGTATGTATAACATATCATCTATCTCTGTGTGTATGTATGTATGTATGTATGTATGTATGTATGTATGCGTGTATGTATCTATATATGTGTGTATAACATATCTATCTCTGTGTGTATGTGTGTGTATGTATGTATGTGTGTATGTATCTATATATGTGTGTATAACATATCATCTATCTGTGTGTGTATGTATGTGTGTATGTATCTATATATGTGTGTATAACATATCATCTATCTTTGTGTGTATGTATGTATGTATGTTTGCGTGTATGTATCTATATATGTGTGTATAACATATCTATCTCTGTGTTATGTGTGTGTATGTATGTATTATGTATGTGTGTATGTATCTATATATGTATGTATAACATATCATCTATCTCTGTGTGTATGTGATGTGTATGTATGTGTGTATGTATCTATATATGTGTGTATAACATATCATCTATCTCTGTGTGTGTATGTATGTATGTATGTTGTATGTGTGTATGTATCTATATATGTGTGTATAACATATCATCTATCTCTGTGTGTATGTGTGTGTGTGTATGTATGTATGTATGTATGTGTGTATGTATCTATATATGTGTGTATAACATATCATCTATCTCTGTGTGTTGTGTGTGTATGTATGTATGTATGTGTGTATGTATCTATATATGTGTGTATAACATATCATCTATCTGTGTGTGTGTTGTATGTGTGTATGTATCTATATATGTGTGTATAACATATCATCTATCTTTGTGTGTATGTATGTATGTATGTATGTATCTATATATGTGTGTATAACATATCTATCTCTGTGTGTATGTGTGTGTATGTATGTATGTATGTATGTGTGTATGTATCCATATATGTGTGTATAACATATCATCTATCTCTGTGTGTATGTGTGTGTATGTATGTGTGTATGTATCTATATATGTGTGTATAACATATCATCTATCTCTGTGTGTATGTGTGTGTATGTATGTATGTTGTAGTGTGTATATCTATATATATTGTTGTATAACAATCATCTATCTCTGTGTGTATGTGTGTGTATGTATGTATGTGTGTATGTATCTATATATGTGTGTATAACATATCATCTATCTCTGTGTGTATGTGTGTGTATGTATGTATGTATGTGTGTATGTATCTATATATGTGTGTATAACATATCATCTATCTCTGTGTGTATGTGTGTGTATGTATGTATGTATCTCCAGAAGCCACAGGCAGGGCCTACAGCGCCAGGAGGGGCAGGGAGGAAAGAGAGCAGCAAGCCTGCAGCAGCCTCAGCCCCTGTCTCCAACATCTTCGCTGACGACGACAACGACGATGACAACAATGACAGTGGTGACCCCTTGTTCGGGGCGTCTTCCAAGGTCAGTGTGAAGTCGGGGGAAGGGAATGACAGCCTAGCAGTTAGAATTTCGAACTTTTGACCTGAAAGTTAGCGGAGGGTTAGGGTTTGAGTCTGTGGTGAGGTGTCCCATCTTGATAATAATAATATATGGAATTTATATAGCGCTGAATCTTGTAAAAACAAACAAATCGAAACGCTTGCACTCGAATCATTTACACGCATGCAACTCTCCTTAAACATAAATGAACAACAGATTTCAAATCCATGCGCGCGCACGCACGCACACACACACTCACACACACACACACACACACACACACACTCGCGAACACACTTAGGAGGTGAAGGATGCTGTTGAGAAATTAGGGACAGATATGAGGGGGAAGTCTCAGGTAGAAAATGAGTGTGATTTTAGGCTGAATTTGAAGATGTCAACTGTGAAGATGCTGGGGGTACGTCAGTGTAGATGACGTCCCCACTTTTTTGGAAATTCTGTGCTAGGAATTCCCTCTTTTCTATCCCTGTCTTTGTTTCTGCCTTGTTCCTTTTTCTTCCTGTCATATCACCTCCTCCTTGTCTTATTTTCTGCATTTTTCTTTTACCATTCTCCTGCCTGTTTTAATGGGGAAGACTTCAAAGATTACAATTCTCTCCCATGCCGAAGTCAAATGCGCTGGGCCTGACTTGTCAGGCGCTTAACGGCAGCGTGACGCATTTTCACTCATATGACCAGACAGCAATAGATGCTGTCTGAGTATTCTATGAGGAAGAAGGAGGGATCTATTTGAGGGGATTGTCCTCTTGGAGTGAATGTTGATACGTACTTCTTTTCCATGCAAATTTTTTTTGGGGGGGGAGGGGGGAGAGTTTAAATTGAAGTCCTTTGTGTGAAAGTAACATCACATTCTACATAGACACTAATACATGCACACACAGACATGCATGTACACACACACAGACATGCATGCACTCACACACACACACAGAACCACACACACATGCACACACACATGCACACACACTTGTGTGCATGCATACACACACACATTAAAAATCCATCCATCTTTTGTTGAATTGCAGGCCAGCTATTTGATGACATGACCACATGACTTTGGGGATGGTGTCTAATCATGGCACATGTGTGCATGCGTTTCTTTCTTAAAGACGGTGTTATCCGCTCCTACCAGCCTGAAATAGAGTACTCTTCTGAAAGGTGGAACGGGTTTTTCATGTGTGCGGAAGATGTTCTGCATGCATTCACACATTGTACCTCGGTTTATAGTCTCATCCAAGGGAATGTCTGTGAACATTCAGTTCAATTTTCTCGTCAAACTGGGAAGAAAGGGCAAGGCTGGGAATCAAACCCAGAACCTCACAGTTTACTTGCTAGGCAGGTGAACGTCTTAACCGTCCTGCCACCTTTCCTTCTTAGAAGTGTGTAATGACATAGAGCATGTCCCTTATGAAAACTGGATCTAAGTGTTCACCTATTTGTGCCGTTTTACGGAGGAAGGTTGTGTGTTTTTCATGTTCAGGCCTCGTCACAAAACACTATGCCTGTCGAAGGGGCCACAACTACCGAGTCTACAGACGCTGTAGAGGAGCCGGTGAGAGTTATCTTTCCTTTAGAACATGTCTTTTGTAGTTTTATCGATTTTAATGAGAACGGAAGAATTTTTGGGAACTTTTTGTTTGACAGATTTAAAAAAACAACTTTGGGTTTACCATAACAAAGGTGATGTACAAAATAGAGGAACACATTTCATGAATTGAACTACAGTACTCACACCCACCGCCCACACACGCACCCACACACACACACTCTCTCTCTCTCTCTCGTTCTCTCTCTCTCACTCCCTTCCCATTCACTTGCATACCCACTCACCCACTCATTATATGAAAAATATCACTAGAAAGCACCTGAAGAATTTACGATTTTTCTTTCATTAAACAAGTAGTAGAGGTGAATCATAATAGTATGTGCAATGAGGCAGTTGCAGTTCCTTTATCGCAAAAAAAAAACTTTCAGAGATTGAAAAAACACATCATTATGAAAATTGTTTTTCAAAATTATTGTCACATCATGGAAATGATTTCTTCAAAAGAGCCTCAAAGATGATTTAAAATTTCTTCGCATGTGACTTGACACATCATTATGAACATCATTTCTGAAAGCTTATTTAGGTTGGGGGGTTTTGTTGTTGTTGTTGTTGTTTTTTTTGTTTCTTTGGTTGTTGCTTAAAACATCATTTTGAACATGGTTGATATACAATTTCTTGCATTTTCTGCTGTACACATCATTTTGAAAATAATTTCGGAAGATTTCTCCAAAAAAAATCTAGTATTTCTTGCGTTTACTTGACTTATCATGCTCTTCTCTCTCTCTCTCTCTCTCTCTCTCTCTCTCTCTCTCTCTCTCTCTCTCTCTCTCTCTGTTGTCGTTGTCTCTCTCTGTCTGTCTGTCTCACTGTCACTCTATCTCTCTCTCTCTCTCTCTCTCTCTCTCTCTCTCTCTCTCTCTCTCTCTCTGTAGATATATATATATATAGAGAGAGAGAGATATAATTTATTTTTAAAAAATTTTAAGGGTTTTGGTGAGGATGCTTTAACAGAATTTGATATCTGGTTTATTTTGATGTTGATGTAACCTGGAAATGCTCTCTCTCTCTCTCTCTCTCTCTCTCTCTCTCTCTCTCTCTCTCTCTATCTCTCTCTCTCTCCCTCTCTCTCTCTCTCTCTCTCCCTCTCTCGCTCTCTCTCTCTCTTGCTTCTTGCTGTCTCCCATCTATTTAACTTTATCCAGATTACCTAATTATAATCAGTGTATCAGTTTTCATGTTAATGTTTGATTTATTTGAGAATTATATGTTTATCAACATATCTCTTTTCTCCCAAAAAAAATCTATGTATCTCTTGAAATTAATGCTCAAGTCAGTTAAGGATTATGTAATGTTAAATATATAATTTTTCTTTTTTTTCTTTAAAAAAGAAAATGTCGTTGTTGTCGTAAGATTTTTTTACCTGTTTTGTTGATAGTCCCTAATCAGGGCAAGGGCAGGATGAAAACAAGTATGCGCATGCTTATTCTGTTACCCTTGAAAAATAAAGATTCATTCATTCATTCTCTCTTTGTGCATTCCCTTACTGGGTGGGGTACCTAATGTCTGGTCTTCTCCTTGCTTGAAACGGTCTTTAGCCACTCAGGTATAGTAGGGTCTACCACATGATTTATCACCCATTTGTTTGCTTTACAAGCTTTCAGTGCTCTAAAATCTCCATATTTTGTTCTTATCATTATTATTGCTATTATTATTATTGCAATTTATTGTGACGTGCCGAAGCTTAAGAATCGGCAGAATTACGAATTTTTAAAAAAACCACTGATGTTTAACTCAAGGGAAAGTACTCTGGCCTGTAGGGCAATCATTTTTCCAAACACAGTTGCTTTCCTTGACCATAAGCTTGCCTAGTTTTTGTCCATTGGCTAATTTTGTTTGACATGTCAACAAGTGATATCTTTGGGATTTCAGGCTCTCCAGTGTTAGGATTCTTTAAAAAAAATCTGTTGTACAAAAAGTGACATCAGATGGATTCAGCCAGCTTCAGGGAACTTTACTTTGGTGAAAAATCATCACATTGCTTCAAGGGGACTAGTTGATGAACAGTTAAGCCATGTAAGATACGCAGCCCTAATTTTCAAAACTTTTTATTTTTCAGCATTCAGTGACATATTTTGAAAATTTGTTTAAAAAAAATAAATACAGTCATCTATTAAACAACTATGAAACAATCTCAAAAGTAGACATTTTAAACTTTTCAATGATGTATAATGTGTATGTCATTATTATGTTGGGTAAGTCTGCTGAATTTTTCAAATATAGCCAAAATCATGCACCACCACAAAATGGCGGGATCCATTTCACTGTGACTCCATTGAGTTAAGACAATAACTCCTCACAGATCATTTTCACAACCATTTCTTGCACTGACTGACTGACTGACTCACCAGGAGGCAGCACCGAAGCCGGAACCCCCCAAGTCCAGAAAACCGGTGGGAGGGGTGTCCATGTTCGGAGGAGTGGACCCCCTGGCCCTGTTGAAGAAGAAGAAGCCTGTAGGAGAAGAGGAGGAGGAGAAGAAGGAGGAGAAGAAGAAGGAGGAGGAGAAGAAGGTTGCACCTGCTACTGAAGGCAGACCTAAAGCAGGTGAGTTATTTTGGGGGTGAGATTGGTTGGTGGTGGTGGTGGTCACGGCTGTCTGTTTCCCCCACTTTCAGCTACTCTCAGCTGCTGTCCATTCCATCCCATCCCAGCCCAGCTGGTGCTGATTATAGCAGGAACTGACCACACTTGGACTTGGGGTAAAAGGAAGGGACATGCTGATTTTAGCACTGGACTCTTGACTGAGTTATGCTGGATTTGCAAGCTGTGTGGTGGTGGGTGTGGGATGTGTGTGAAAGTGTGTGTGTCAGGGGGTGTGGAGTGGGGTGATATATGTTGTGGATGTTGAGAGTGTGTGATGTTGTGTGTGTGTGTGTGGGGTGGAGGGGGGGTGCATGTTGTGTGTGTGGGATGTTGTGTGAGAGAGCGAGAGTGTGTGAGTGAGTGTGTGTGTGCATTCGCAAGTGTTGATTTTTTTTTTTTTTAAGTAAGAAAAAAAAATTTCTTTGCCCCATCCCTCACCACCCACACCTTCACCTATCCCATAGTCTACTAGACCATTGGGGACACTGCTGAAGATTTTGCAACCAGCTTCCCTCCCCTTTCCTGCCTGTAGAAAAGATGGGGAGAGGTTGGGTTTGCTCTAGGTATTAGTAAACTTTATAAAGGTAAAGGTGTCCCAAAACTATGTGGTCGTAGAGGAGTGATGTGTCAGACACCTCAGCTTCTCCAGGGGCCAGCATGTTGAGGGTGGTACCCATCTCCTCTCCCTCACTGCTTTACCTTCTACCCATTGACAGCTGGGTGAACTGGGGGAACTGTACTGAAGCCAAGGCTCACAAACGGTCACCCATCCACTTGGTAACCACGCTTGATGCTACTTAACCTTAAGCTTGGGGTAAGCGAGTGCTCTGACCTCACAGCCTTTTGAGATACATTATGGAAGCAACAGGGGGAACTAGTCTCGAATGAGACTATAAACCGAGGCCCCGTGTGCGAACGCATGCAGAACATCTTGCGCACATGTTAAATCCTTTTCCGCTTTTCGAAAGAGTAGGCCATTGTGTGCCGGTGGGAACAGATGCCAAAATTTACAAAACCGCATATGGGGACTGGATTTAAAAAAGCACATGAGTGCTTATTCCATTATCCTCGATATTAAAAAAAAAAAAAAGTCATCTGAATGCTTTGATTTGTTGCTTTACAAGATTCAGCGCTATATAAATTCCATACTATTATTATTAAAAAAATGATTTCCACTGCACTTTTTTTTCTTAGTAAACTTTGACACCTTTGCAATTATTTTTTGTGTATGAACGTCAAAACTATCCTGCTGCTGCCACCACCTCCTTCCTTTCTTTCTCACTATCCTAAATCCTGCAAACTGCCGTTAATCAACAAGAGACGCGTGTGTGTGTGTGTCGACTTGTCCAGATTCCCTCTTTGGACACAGCAGCGACGCGGGTGATGGGGGGAGGTGTTCGGAAAGCCGCAGCCCGTCACCGTCACCAAGCCCGTGCCCATCGTGGCCCCCAAAGCCCAGCGGCCCAACGTCGACCTGCCCCTCCCCTCCTCCAGCCAAGGGGGGTCACCCACCCCCCCCTCCCCTGCCGAGGGTCCCAAGGCCCCCAAACCGCCGCTGTCGTCACCCTCGGTGAGTGGGGGGTACTGGTTTGTTGGTTGTAATAATCTTAAATGTGAGTTAATGGTGTGTGTTTTCATTCCTTGGCTAGAGCTTTGAGGTTGACTGATGGTGAGATTTTGTGTATGCGGCTGTTTTTGCCCAACTTGAAGGTAGCTGCATTCTGACTTTGGGGATTTATGGTGGTGTATGTTTGGGTTTCTGTAACAACACTGATGTGAATGATGGGATTTTTAATGTACATATTTGATCTTCTGCATGTGTGTGTGTACACGAAGGGAATTAAGGCACTGGCAGGTCTACACTTGAATTTGACCTGGGAGGTAGCAAAATTCCTCACCCTTAATTCACCAGACGCTGCTGAGAATCGAAACCACGACTTCATGGATCTATGGGATTGAATATTGAGTGATTTTCATCACTCGGCTATGGCCTAGTTAATTAAATCCATATAGTTCTTACTTTTTTTTTAGCCTCCCTCCCCCTTCCTCCTCCCACCCCCAAAATTTAAGTGCTTTGACACCTCATTCATACTCTAAACACAATAAAGGTAAAGATGTCCCATAACTTATACATTCATTAGGGAGCGAGGCGTCAGAAACCTCAACTTCTCTAGGGGGCCAGCATATTGAGGGCAGCGGCGCCCATCTCATCTGCTCTCCCTCGCTGCTTTACCTTCCCTGACCCTTAAGAAAGCAGGTAACCCATTTACAGCTGGGTGAACTAGGAGGGACTGACTGTACCGAAGCCAAGGCGCGGCAAACGGTCACCCATCCACTCGCTCGATGCAGGTTATAGCGTTAAGTGGATGGGGGACTGTTTGCCGCTTAGGGAAAAAAGCAAGCGCTCTGACCACTGAGCTATCCTGTCACCCTTAGCCAAGGAATGAAAAGCAAAAAACCACGGAACAAACCAACCAGCTAGCCGTGGTTGGTGGAGATGTGACTGGATGCTGTGTCGCTGTTCCCAGGATTCCAAGCCCTTCAAGAAGCCGGTGGGCGGGGTGTCCATGTTTGGGGGGGGGTCAGGACCTCTGGCCCAGCTGAAGAAACGAACGGCGTCGCAGACGCAGAGCGATGACCTTTCTCCTTCCACTGACACACCCAGTATGTGTTGTTTTGTTGTGTTGTGTTGTTGTTGTTGTGTGTTTTGTGTGGTCTGTGTTTTGTGTGATTTGTTGTGTTTTGTTGTTTGTGTGTTTTGTGTTGTTTGTGTGATTTGTTGTTTGTGTGTTTTGTTGTTTGTTTTGTGTTGTTTGTGTGTGTGTGTGATTTATTTTGTGTTGTTTGTGTGTTCTGTGTTGTTTGTGTGATTTGTTGTTTGTGTGTGTGATTTGTTGTTTGTGTGATCTGTGTATTGTCTGTGTGTTGTTGTCTGTATTGTTTGTGCATTTACCTATTGTTTGTGTGGTCTGTGTGTTGTTGTTTGTGTGGTCCAGGTGTGTTCTTTGTGTTGTTGTTGGTGTGTGTTCTGTGTGTTATTGTTTGTGTGATCTAATATTGTTGTTTGTATTGTCTGGGTATTGTTGTTTGTGTTGTTGTTTGTGTGGTCTGTGTATAGTTGTTTGTGTGGTCTGTGTTGTTGTTGGGGTGTGTGTGTTATTGTTTGTGTGATCTAATATTGTTGGTGTTGTCTGTGTATTGTTGTTTGTGTGATGTTTGTGTTGTTGTTTGTGTGATGATATTTTTGTTTGTGTGTGTGTAATCTGATATTGTTGTGTGTGTGATCTGATTTAAACAGATGTTAATACAGAAAGGAAACACACTGTACACAAATCCATTATGGAGCAGCAACAAGCTAATAGCTTACAGTAATGTACTCCCACCATCAGTCAAAACGAAATTTGTTATTGAGCTGCTGAAAACATCATGTCATTGTCACAACAAATCAATCTTTTTGAAACAAGAATAATCCATAGATTAAAGACATCGTTTTGAAACTTTCTGCCTTTACACTTGTGAAAACTTGGAATCCTCATATTTTTCATATTGATATTACATATACTTTTTTAAATCATGGTTTTTCATTTTATCTCATTTTATGTGTGGTTGATGTGGTTTTTCCACATGAGAAAAATATGTGGTTTTTCCCACAATGCGGTGCCCGTCCTGGGTTGACCCTATGGTTGGCCAGGGCGTGGATACAGGGAATGACAGTAGAGTTGGGTTTTATGCCCTGTTTTAATCTGTATATAGCTGCACAGTTTTAATCTGAGATTTAAAAGTTGACGAGGTGACAGCCCTGATATGGCCTCTGTGGTCTTTGGGGCATAAACAACAGGATTGGATTGGAAGAAAAAGAGAACTAAGTAGGAAAAGGAAAAGTGAATGAAGAAAAAGGTAAAGTCGAGAGACGCGGAAGAAGTATCAGTCTGTCACAGGTATTATAATGATAAAAATGATAATAAATGGAACCTATATAGCACTATATCTTGCAAAGACAAATCAAAGCGCATGCATTCAACCTAATCTTACACAGTCATGCATTCAATGACAAATAATCAATAGTTTAAACAAACAGATATTACAAACATGGTACGCTGCAGACCAAAATCTATGAAATAAAATTTCAATAGTCCAATGTTTTTCAAAAGCACACACAGACACACACACACACACACACACACACACACACACACTCACAGAGGTCATATACTTTAGCAGGGTGATAGGACATTATGACTTCTTCAGATGACAACACAGAGTACATATCATATACCTTAAATATCCCTTGATGCCTACATCAAGCTTCATCTCTTAACAGATTTTCATTTATAGTCTTATCCAGAAGACTTTTAGGGGAATGGAATCAGCACTGATGTTAACTCCACCGTAAAATCACCTAAAACGGGCACCTCCATGCTGGCTGTATCTTAGGCCGTCAGATCACAAGCGCAACACTCTAACCGCTAGGCTATCCCTGCACCCTGCAAATACAATGCAGTATCTTGTGGAATATCCAGCCTTCTTGTATCTTTTGTTGTAGCGAAGAGCTCAGTCAAGTCAAGTCAAGTCATTTTTATTTCCAGATGGTACATTGAATAAGCAATGCCTTTGCTTTTTCTCATCAAGCCATCTACCAAGGAACAAAAACAACATGATCAATATTATCTAACTACATTATTATGATAACCAATAATAATGATAATAAAGCTGACTCAAAGAGAGGAAAAAGCACACACCACAACCCCCCTCCCTCCCCCCCCCCAAAAAAAAACACAAGAAAAGTACACTGTAGAACTCACACACACACACACACAACACAACACAACACAACACAACACACAAAACACAACACACATTCACACACACATTCATACACACGTACATACACGCACACACATATGTATGTACTCACTGACATTGTTTGTTGTTGTTGTGTTGTCGACAGGTGAATCACAGTCTCCGATGTCTCCGCTCTCTCCCGAGGATGGTGGGGAGGTAACTCTAGTTGCTCTTCCTCCTGTGTTAGCTGAGCATGTCTTGTGTGTTGTTGCTTTGTCTATACATAGAGTAGTGTGTGTGTTAGTGTGTAGATGCAAGTGTGCTGTGTGCAAGCACACCTAGTGTGCAAATAGCTTTTCAGCATGATTGTTTTGCTAACAATATCTGGACTGAACTTTTTTTTTTTTTCTGTCTTATTCTTTGAATTTAAGCATGTAAGGTTTCTCTATGATAAGAGTAGGTTTGCCAAACCTTTTTTAAATCTTCAACAGTTTTGTCAATACGTTTTTTAAATTTAGATTTTGTCATAACAGTGAACATATTGGTAAAGATATATGTAACATTTTGATGACAAAAAAAAGAAAGAAAGAGTAAGAGGTAGTTGAAGACAGAAAGAACAACACAGATAGAAGAAATCGTGTACAAAGAAACAAATAAAGCTATTTAAATAGGTACAGATTGTAGAATGCCATAAGACAGATGGATAACAGATTACAGACGTTTTTCATTGTTGTTGGGCGTGGTGGGGATGACATGTTTAACATGTTTTATAATCTGTGGATAAGTTTAGTGAATAGCGTTGCTTTTGAGTGCGAGTTTGTTGACGAGCCATGTTGTGTGGCATTAGCTTTCCTGTCACCCCCTATTTTCAGACTCCTTTAATGTAAGGATGGCTTCTGGTTATGTGAATTGCAAAGTTAATATTTTAGCTGTTTATTTTTTTCTTTTCAGAATTCTTGTTTATGCTTTTTTTCATAATAGTTGTTTATTGCGATTGATTAGTTATGTGCATACCCCTCTCCCTACACACACACACACACACACACACACACACACACACACTGTCCTGTCTGATATCACTATTTAGTGGAAGGACATTAAACTGAAGAACTACTACTAGCTCTCTTGTGATGATAGCCTCTGACATTAATGTTGTCGCTGTGGTTTAAAAACAGGCATGCCTACCATCCTGGAGGGACCATATATGTTCAGTAAAGTCTCATTTTTTACTTGAATGTCTGGGAATCCAATAGTTCATCGTGCATCCCAGAAAGTTGAATCCCAGTATCAAATTTCGTTTAAAGCCAAATTGCGGCAAGTATTTTGTATTTGCCTCCAACATCTCAACACACACACACACACTCTCTCTCTCTCTCTCTCTCTCTCTCTCTCTCTCTCTCTCTCTCTGTCTCACACACACACACACACACTCTCTCTCTCTCTCTCTCTCTCTCTCTCACACACACACACACACACACACACACACACACACACACACACACACACAAAATAACTGATGGGCATGATCAAAGGTTTCCAATTTTGCTAATATAGGGCTGATGTTCATGTACAGGAGAGTGGGTTTTTTTAATGATCTAAAAAGATGATTAGAGAAGAGGAAAGCAGGCGATGGTGCGAGCTGTTCCAGGAAAAAGAAGTATTTTTACGTGGTTACGTGAGTGCTGGTTCTTAAAAAATTGGTCAGTGTCCCTGATTTTTCAGTGGCCATGTCCCTGAAAGTGAAACTCAGGGTAGGCATGCCTGTGAAAGTGACTTGAGAAGTTCGTGTATACTAGTTATTACTGATTGCATTGTGAGTGTTGATACTGTTAGTGCTATATCCTAAAAGTGATTTGTGAAGTGTGTGTATATAGTTTTTACTGATTGCATTGTGAATGTTGATACCGTTTGTGCTATAACTTGAAAGTGATTTGCGAAGTGTGTGTGTGTAGTTTTTACTGACTGCATTGTGAGTGTCGATACTGTTAGTGCTATGTGCTAAAAGTGATTTGTGAAGTGTGTGTGTGTAGTTATTACTGATTGCATTGTGTGTGTTGATACCGTTTGTGCTATAACTTAAAAGTGACTTGCGAAGTGTGTATAGCTTTACTCATTGCACTGTGAGTGTTGTTGATATTGCTGTATTTGCACGATGACTTGAGAGGCATGCGCGTGTGTGTGTGTGTTAAAAGCCAAAGGCCTCGCCCAAGTCTGTGGGCTTTGCTCCGAGACAACCCATGGCTGGCAAAATCGGCAGCTTGCAGGTGTGGCTTTTTGTCTGGTTCACTCTTTGTGTGTGAGTGTGTGTGTGTCGTCGTAACACCTGGGCAGTCTCTCTTATCGTGGAAAATGAACACAGGAAATAATAATAATAGTATATGGAATTTATATAGCGCTGAATCTAGTAAAAAGCAGACAAATCGAAGCGCTTATTAAATGTCGAATATCAAGTGAATGAAAGGGAATCTGACGGATGGTGTTTTACAAAAAAGTTTGTGAAAAAAAAATTTTAAGAAAAAATCTGTCCTTGCAGGGCCTCATTCTCAACTGTCAACTCTGTTACCGTCTGTTTTGGGGTTCTTTTGTTGTTGTTTTTTGTGTGTTTGTCTGCCTCCTCATCTTCTCTGATGTTCCGTGTTGTCCCCTTGCCGCTCTTTCCAATTTCTCTGCCCTAGCTATGCCCAGGCTTTCATTCCCTCAACGTCAGAAGTCCGTAGGGAGCTTAGCTGTGTCGGGCCACCGTGTGGCCACCAGCCAAAGGGGCCCTGCACTACTACTTGAGTCACTTCAGTTCTTGTGGTGTTTGTTTTGAGCCAATGTATGTATGACACGACCTTGAAAGCCCCCCCACCCCCCACTTCCCAGCCTGAGGACAAGAATGGCTAAGATGTAGAGCCAGACTGAGTTAGGCATCTTCTTGGGTTGGTGATCACCACAACAGCACTTCAACAACGTTCTCCCATGAATCTCAGACCCCCTGAAGACTTTGTCACCAAATCACCACAGGCACGGAAGTGTATGGGGAAACAGAGAACTGAGGTCACCTTGAGACCAGAGCAATTGGATCTACCGAATCAGAGAGAAGTTTCTTTTTATTGCGTGAATTTTCAGAGAGAGATGGAGAAGGCCCATCAATGTCAAACCTCCCCTGGGAGAAACATGACAAAAAAGGAAGAAGAAGAAGATGAGGATGATGGTTTACTTGTTGGCAGGCGAACGTCTTAACCATCCTGCCACCTTCCTTCTTGAAGAGAAATAGTTAGCTCAAACTGGTTTTCCGGTTTCTGAGAATCAAGGACTGGTTTTGTGAAACCGGTATACTGGGTGCTGAAAATGAAAGAGTGAATTTTTATATTTTTAGTGTCGACTTTAGTGCTGTATTTTAGAGTTTTCCCTTTTGTGTGTTTGTGGGTGTTTTTTGGGTTGTTTATTTTTTGTGGGTTGGTGCATGAATCGAAGGTCAGTGTGTGTTACTAATTACGGCATGTGCTGTCGGTGACACTGTGTTCACCTGGCAGATTAGAACTGGTTTTTTTTTAGCTTACTGCATGTTTGTAATGACATAATGTACTGTTCTGTAAAAAAAAAAAAAATTTGCTATAGGTTTGAACATTTAGTTACCAATATTTTATTATCTCAACAAGCAGAAAAATTCATGTGGGTTTACAAGCCATACAGATAGATAGATAGATAGATAGATAGATAGATAGATAGATAGATAGATAGATAGATAGATAGATTGATTGATTGATTGATTGATTGATTGATTGATAGATATTTATACATATATATTTATTTTTATTTGTTTATATATATATGTATATAAAGCAATGAACAGAAGAAGAAAAATATTATCACAGAAAGTAGTAAAATTCAGTCTGAGTTATTGATTAATATATCATACTGATGTGAAAGCAGGGCCAATGGAAAGATAATTATTGGTGTGAACCCCCCCCCCCCCCTCCCCCCAAAAAAAACCTGTTAGAAGAATTCAGTTTCCAACATCAAATAATCTTTCATTACTCAAGAGAAGTTTACAGTGTGGTGGGCACATATATTATGACATAGGATAGCACTCCTATTGAATATCAGTACACAGCAAACATACATGACAAGGTGACAGCCCTGATAATTATGGCCTCTGTGGTTGGCGGGGCTGTAAACAACAGGATTGGATTGGATTGGAGTTCAGATCAATCTGTAAGTTAAATACACGCAAATGTCAAACAGCATGATGGTGGATACTTCAGCACACGGACACACATACACACACACACACACACACACACACACCGGTGGGAACAGATGACAATATTTACAAAACCACATACACACGGGGATTTGATGTAAAAAAAAAAAGCACATGAGTGCTTATTCCATTTTCCTCAATATAAAAGAATAACGAAAGAATAATAAAGGAAGAACACTCATACGCACGCACACACACATTCACTCACACACACACACTCACTCTCTCACAACACACACACACACAGGCATGCAAAGCAAACCACTCGTACAAATTTAGGCACACACACACCCACACACACACACAATAAAACATCAACTGTAAGATTATTTGTAAAGCACCTGGCAAAAAGACAAAACAGCCTGACTTTTCTCGCCTCTTCTTGCAGAAGAGTCTGCAGTTCAACCCAGCGGCTTTGTTGCCGGGAGCAGCGCCCCCTAGCAAAGACGTGGAGCCGTCGGCCGTTGATTTTGACGCCCCTGCTGACGTCAGTACATTGCAGAGCGCTTCCAAGGTGGGTGTTGTTGTCGTCTTTTTGACTCCACAGGTCTCCTTAGGGGACAGGATAGCCTAGTAGTTAGAACATTACACTCACGATCTGACGACCCGGGTTCGAATCCCATTCAAGGGGATTTTTTTTCCTCTGGAGTTAACATCAGTGCAGACTCCATTCTCCCCAAAAAGTCCTTTGGATGAGACTATAAACTGAGGTTCTGTGTGCGAGCGCACGTAGAAGATCTTGCGCACACGTTAAATCCTGTTCCGCTTTTTGAAAGAGTAGGGCATTGTGTGCCGGTGGGAACAGATGACAAAACTGCAAACACATGGGGACTGGATGTAAAAAAGGACATGAGTGCTTATTCCATTCTTCTTCTTCTTCCTTTTTTGTCATGTTTCTCCCAGGAGGTTTGACATTGATGAGCTTTCTCCATCTCTCTCTGTTTTGAGCTTCCTCCTTATTTATGCCCCTTTCTCTAAGATCATCTGCAATACAGGCAGCCCAGATTTTGCTAGGTCTTCCCTTTGGTCTCTTTCCATCCACTACAAAGTTCATTGCTCTTTTTATGATGCGGTGGTCTGCTTTCCGTTGAACGTGTCCAAACCAGCGCAGTATATTGCTACTAGCTACAGACTTTAGATCGTCAACTTTGCACATTCTCCATAGTTCTTCATTCGTGATCCTGTCTTCCCATTTGAACTTTGTCATGTAGCATAGCATTCGATTTTCACAGTTCTTCAACAAACGTTTGACGGTTTTTATGAAAACCCAGTTATTCCATTATCCGCGGAATAAAAGAATGAATAGACAAATAGAGCAGAGTAGAGTGCTGCTAAGGTAGAGTATTGTGTTGGGGGTGTGTATTGTATTGTATCTGAGGGACTTTATGCCTGGGTGGTTAAGACTGGTTGACTTCAGCCCTGTGGGTCCCTGAAGTGGTGGTTCCAATCTTGGCAGCAGCGCCTGGTGAATTGAGGGTGAGGGGTTTTATCACCTCCGGTATCATCTTAAAGTGCAGACCTGCCCGAGCCTTAACACTATCCCTACGTTTATTTATTTATTTATTCTTTTATATCGAGGATAATGGAATAAGCACTCATGTGCTTTTTTACATCCAGTCCCCGTGTATGCGGTTTTGTAAATTTTGTCACATTAAGGGAGAGAACCCCTCTTTCCCAGTACACGTGCACTGTGCGCATTTGTATGCTGCCATAACCTAGTAGTAGGTGATACAGAGGGAAGGGTTAGTAGATGGTTGGTTGCCCTATAGCGGGTTACCTGTAGGGAAAAGGTTGATTTTCTTCATTTATAGACTCGTGCTGAAGATCAAACATACAGGGTAAAGATCCTGTAAGTCGTGTCAGTGTTCAGTGGATTATGGAAACAGGAATGTACCCAGCATGCATCCTGTACAAAATAAACGAGCTGCTCTGAAGTCGGAATGTGTTGTCTGAAGCCAGCAGGTCAGACCTCCTGTAAAGTTACAAGCGCAGGAGGAGAAGACCAGGCATTACACTCCCCATCCAGTAAAAGAACGTAGAGAAGGGAGTATATTGTATCCTATTCCACTTTCTGACCATTTGTGCTCTTTGGCTTTAGTACGGTCCCCCAGTTCACCTAGCTGTAAATGGGTACCTGCCCTCTTTAGGGTCAGGGAAGGTAAAGCAGTGAGGGAGAGGAGATGGGCGCCGCCCTCAATATGCTGGCCCCTTGAGAAGCTGAGGTCTCTGACGCCTTGCTCCCCTACGACCACATAGGTTAGGGGACACCTTTACCTTTACCTTCCCTATTCCACTTTCAGTCCCGGTTGTGCTGTATACTGTACCATGTGAGCTGTGGTCATGGCCTGTCTGTTGTTTTGTTGCCCAAATAAAAATAGAATCATTCAGTTCAAGCAAACACTTTCATGCCCTAACAAAAATCTGCTTCACACATGCTCCAGTACTAGTCTCTGTCATTTATTATATGTCTATCATTCACCTGTCATTCCCCTGAGAGGGGGCCTGTCGGTATAAATAGCCAGGAATTCCCTCTTTTCTATCCCTCTCTTTCTTTCCGCCTTATTCCTTTTTTCCCTGTCACCTCCTTGTCTGTTTTTGGCCGTCTTGTTGGTCCATTCTCATGCCTTTTTTCTTTCTCCCACGCCAAAGTCGGATGTGCTGGGCCTGACTGGCTTAATGGCAGTACAATGCATTTTTGTTCATGTGACATGTAGCAGTGGTTTCTGTCTGAGCATTTGGAGGAGTAAGAACAAAAAGAATTCACTGGTCATTTAGGTTTGGGGCTGTGAAGGTGTCCTTCACTTATATCGCTGTCGTTTATGATTTCATCATTGAACTAGCACTTGATGTGAATCTGTGCTTGTGTTGAAGTTTCCGTCTTTTATTTTTGCTCTTTTGGATTCTGTCCTCAACATCTTTGCAGTTTGACAAAAAATCGAAGTGAATGTCAAAGTCCTTCAGATAAGACTATAAACCGAGGCCCCGTGTGCGAATGCATGCAGAACCTCTTGCGCACACGTTAAATCCTGTTCTGCTTTTCGAAAGAGTAGGCCATTGTGTGCCAGTGGGAACATATGACAAAATTTACAAAACCGCATACACACGGGGACTGCATGTAAAAAATTAAAAAAAGCACATGAGTGCTTATTCCATTATCCTCGATTAAAAAAAAAAAAAAAGTCATCTGAGCGCTTTGATTTGTTGCTTTACAAGATTCAGCGCTATATAAATTCCATACATTATTATTATTATTATCACGTGTCTCTACAGGAGAGGGCCCGCGTCATTTCCCGACGGCGGCCTCCGAGTCGCAAAGCGCGTCGCTCGGCGGCCTTGACCTCCAGCATCAGCTTCGAGGACACCTCCTCCCTCACCTCCCCGGACCTGCCCCCCATCGCTGACCTCGAGTCGTTCACCCAACCCACCAAGTCCGCCGACCTGTTCGGCAACGACGACTTGTTCGCCCACGGCCCCCCTGCCCCCCCCGCCCCCCCCACCCCCTCCTCCTCCTCCTCCGTGCCTTCTGCCGCTGCCGGCCAGCCCAGTGGAGACGTCTTCAACAAGGGACTGTTCCAAAACAGCACCGGCGTTGCCAAGCCGTCGTCGTCGTCGCTGGCGAAAGCGGAAGAGGACGACTTGTTCAGCAGCGTCGTGCCCAGCAGCAAGAAGAAACAGGCGCAGCTGGAGGACGACATTTTCGGGGATTCGGCAGCGAAAAGCGCCGGGGGTCTTTTCAGTGCGGGGGGCTCCAAGCCGGTCGCCGGCAGCAAGAAGGCTGGTGAGAAAGGTTCCAAGGACGAGGATGAAGACGACCTGTTTTCATCTGGCCCGGTGTCGAGGAAGGAGACCGGTGGTGTCGGGGCAGGGAAGAGCGCGGCTAAAGCTGTAGCCGATAATGACGACGACGACATTTTTGCCGATTCCAGTCTGAACAAGAAGAAAGGTATGATGTTGTTGGTGTTATCTTCAGTTTAACGTCTATTCACATTTAGTGATTTTAGACGGAGGTACGTTGGTGTTGTTGTGGTGGTGTTCCCCCCTCACAGCTATCTGGACCCTGGACTGAACAGTGATGGGTTTGTGTGCGGTGCCCTGTTTAATACCTCCCTGAGTTAGAGTTCAAAGTACATCAGTGGTGAGATTTTTGCTTATGCGATGGGTGGGTTTGTTTTACCTATCATGAAGGTAGCTGCATTTTGATGTTGGGGGATTTTCTTATGTGAATAAATGAGGTGTGCGCGTGCATGTATGTGTTATTGTCACGTCTCTGTCTAGGGAAACTTAGGTGTGTGCATACATACATACATCCCAGTGGCTTGTGACTAAATATGATGATTTATGGTTCTGATCTGTTTTAAGTTATCACAAGTTGTAGGAGTTAAACTATTGCTGTTCTAAACGTTCTGTCTAAGTACTTTTCACCTGCCTTCATCAGCTCATTCCGATAATTATTGTTAAATTTCATGTACCTCCAAAGGCATTTTCTTGTGATGAAAATGTGTGAATTTTTTTTTTAATGTTTTAAAAACATAGTATTCCTTGCCTACTTGAAAATATTTCTTCAGGGAATATTTTCACATGAGAGCTGGTTGGTGCATTAGGCTCCGTATAGTCCCATATTTTTATCTGGCAGTCATGTATATCTGATTTCACTGTGATTGTGCTGTGTCCAAATATATTTTTTTTTGGGGGGGGCGGGAGGGGCATTTTCTGATTCTTTTATTAATATTTTATTTTCCACCAGTCTCTGTTTAAAGAGGGACAGGATAACCTGGTGGTTAGAGCATCTCACTTCCTATCTGCTGACCTGGGTTTGAATCCTGTTCAAGGGGATTTTTCTTGTGCCCCTAAAGTTAACATCAGTGCCGACTCCACTCCTCCCAGATTCCTTCAGATGAGACTAAACCGAGGTGTGTGAATGCACCCTGACATCTTGCACACACATTAAAACCTGTTCCGCTTTTTGGAAGAATAGGCCGTTGTATGGCAATGGATGGCAAAATTGACAAAACTGCATGCATACACACGGGGACTGGATGTTGATGGGTTTTTTAAAAAACACACACACAAGTGCTTATTCTGTTATCCTTGAACTAAAAAGATTAAATGAATAAAAAAAATAAATGAATATAAGACAAAAGCGTTCTAGTTCCTTTAGGTTGGAGCTTCATTGCAATCAATGTTGTGACAATGTTTACACAGCGGAGAAGAAGGAGAAGCCAGTGGACAACAACGACATTTTTGCCGACAGCACCGTCAACAGCAAGCCAGCATTGAAGAAAGAGGATGTAAGTCGTCCTCCATTTTGTTGTGGAGTGGTGGGGTGGGGTGTGGTGTAGTGTTGTGGTGTGTTGCGTCATGTAGTGTGATATGTGGTGTGGTACAGTGTAGTGTGGTGTAGTGTAGTGGTGTGTTGCGTCGTGTAGTGAGATATGTGGTGTGGTACAGTGTTGTGTAGTGTAGTGTTGTGTCGCGTCATGTAGTGCGATGTAGTGTGATGCGGTGTCGTGTGGTGTAGTGTGATGCAGTGTAGTATAGTGTTATGTGGTGTAGTGTAGTGTGTGTGCACTCTTTGTTTTCTTCTTCATCGAACCCTCAGACAGTGGACTACTACTGTTGTCTGTCATATGAGCAAAAATGCATCGCGCCGACTGTAAGCGCCTGACAAGTCAGGCCCAGTGTGTCAGACTTCGGTGTGGTAATGTTTGTATAATTCATTACATATCACTACTTTTTGTTGTTTTGATATGAATGATTATCAGTGTTATTTGCGTTTGTGTGTGTGTGCGCACATGTGTGTGTGTGTGCATGAGCACATGTGTGTTTGTGTGCGTATGTGTGTGTGTGCATGCATGCATGTGTACGTGTGCATGTTCTAAAGAAATGATTATATCTACATTTTATCTTTTCTTTATTTTCATGAACAATATGCACACCAAGACTAATATCTGTCCTTCCTTCTCCCCCTCTCTTTCTTCCTCCCTCTCTCTTCTTTTTCTCTCCCCCCCCTCCCTCTCTCTCTCCCTCCACTCTCTCTCTGGTACATTAAATGTTCCGAGTTCCGAAAATGTTCGGAACTCTCTATCTCCCCTCTCACCCCCCCCCCTTCATCTCTCTCTCTCCCCTCTCCCCCAGTCTCTCTTCTCTCACTCTCTCTCTGGTAGATTAAATGTTCCAAGTTCCGAGTTCTCTCCCCCCATCTCTCTCTCCCTCCCTCCCCTTCTCTATTTTGACCCTTCTTACTCATTTTCTGTTTTCTTCTTCCCTGTACATACAGCCTGACGACATATTCAGCACCTCCACCTCCACCACCACCCCCGCCACAGACAAGAAGCGGGTGAAGAAAGCAGCAACGAAAGACGAGACGCTGTTCAAAGACGACACGGACATCTTTTCCGACCTGCCCGCAGCCAAGCCCAAAGAGACGAAGAAGAAGAAGAAGGCCGTGGAAAAGAAAGGGATTTTTAAGGACGACATCGGTTTGTAGCTAGTGGATTGTGGAGACGTTTGTTTGGTTGGTTGGGGGGAAGGTCTGTGTATAGTATTTTTTTTTTAATTCATCTTATTCTTTTATTTCTAGGATAATGGAGTAAGCACTCGTGTGCTTTTTTTTTACATCCAATCCCCGGGTGTATGCAGTTTTGTACATTTTGTCATCCGTTCCCACCGGCACAACAATGGCTTACTTTTCCGAAAAGCGGAACGGGTTTTAACGTGTGCGCAAGATGTTCCGCGTGCGTTTGCACACGGGACCTCGGTTTATAGTCTCATCTGA
The DNA here is from genome assembly GCA_028751875.1 of Rapana venosa. Classification (NCBI taxonomy): domain Eukaryota; kingdom Metazoa; phylum Mollusca; class Gastropoda; order Neogastropoda; family Muricidae; genus Rapana; species Rapana venosa. The sequence goes on from CM054166.1 coordinate 12,768,377, forward strand.
AGGACTTTGGGGAGAGTAGAGTCGGCACTGATGTTAACTCCAGAGGGAAAGTCTTCTTAAAGGAGATTTGAACCTGGGTCAGCAGATCACAAGCGTATCATTCTAACCACCAGGTTATCCTGTCCCGTATAGAGTGTGTGTGTTGGTTGTCTGTTAACTGTTAACGGAAATTTATTAGGGCGTGTAGCATGTACATCTCTTCCTTCTCTTGTCCGTTTCTGTCTCTCTGTCTGTCTGTCTTTATCTGTCTCTCTCTTTTTGCATTGTTGGTTTCTTACTTTTGTAAACTATGTTGCTTGTTAATATTTCTGTCTCTTCTGAGTCTCTCTCTCTCTCTTTCTGTCTTTTAGTGAATCTGTTGTTGTCTATTCTTCATGTTGTTGGTGCACTGTTTACTCTTCAAGTTGTTGACACACTCCGTAGTTTACTACTGGAAAACCTAAATCACTCGTTCTATGTATGTATATATATCCTTCAGGTAAGACTCTTTTGGTCTGTCAAATGCAAAGATAAAATGTATTGGTAGAGTTAGGTTGTCAGTCAAATATTCCTGTGGTGTTGTTTTTTTGTGCTTTGTTTGGAATCTACCACTTTTGGCAGGACAGTCAGGAGGTACCTCTCTGCTCTTTATGATTTTCATCTGTCTTCGGTTCTTTTGATGTGCGCAAGTTTATAAGCGCACAGGTCTGGCTGGTTTAGAGTTTCTTCCAAAAGACTTAAAGATTCGGTTCGATTTTCTCGTCAAACTGGGAAGATGGGACAAAGCTGGGAGTCAAACTTAGAACATCACAGTTTACTTGTTAGGCAGGTGAATGTCTCAGCTGTTCATGCTCCTTCCTTCTTGTAGAGAAGATATATATTTATGAGCTAAACGTGATGTTGGATAAAAGGGGGAAAAATAATATATATGGTGTTTATGTAGCGCTATACCTTGTTAAAACAGATAAAAACAGCAACTTTTAACAACATAGAACAAAAGTAACACTGTGGAAAGGCTGAGTTTCTGTCAAACTGTTTTAAGTCCTGTGTTTTTTCCATCCTCAGCAAAATTTTCCTTTTCTGTGTGGCGATGGCCCCATAGATTTTAATGTGCATTTCACATTGCCTTAGATCAGCCCCCCCCCCCCCCCCAATTTTTTTTTTTCAATTGCATGGAGTATTGTATTATTGGGGAAGCTTATATAAGTCTTGGGTACCTGAGCTCTGGTGCAGGTGTTTTTTTCAATCTCCACTTCTTGCTGATTGCATGGTTTGTGAAATGCACAGTGTTTTCTGAGACTTCAAGGCCGCCATGTTGTGTCATACTTTATTAAGCTGTCCGGGGTTTTCAGTGTATGTTGTGGTTCAACCAGTCTTTTGATGTTTGTTCCAGACATTACGTTTATGAGTTCTTTATCATGAAAACTGTGTGCTAAATGGAAACTGTCAACAACGTAGTTTTTGATTGGCAACTTAACCAGTAGGCTACTGATACCAATACTTTTTACGATCTAAAAAAAAAACCCAAAATACCAACCAACAAACAAAATCAGGATAAATTCATTTCCACTTTGGTATCTGCACTCCAGGGATCTTTCCATTTTTGAATCAGCTGTGTGCTACGATGAAGTAGGATTATTCTGGAAGAACACAACAATGAAGAATAGTTTAGGCGGCAGTCATACTGCCACTCACACCTGTAGAGTGGACAAGAAAAGGTGTACACGCATAGGAAAGGACATTCATACTTATCTGCCATGCTCTCTGTCCATGAGAAAGACATGGAGAGGCTGGTTAGGGGAGGCTGGCTCTTACTGTAAACACTGCACTGACAAGGCAGTGATAAGCAACAGCTGCTGTAGTGTAGGGTTTCTGATGATGAACAAAAGAAGAGGACCCCTTGCACTCCACTTTCTTTCTGACTGCTCTCAGGGCTGAAGTGGAGCAAGAACACAGCTTTTTTCTTGTTTTTGCAGGAGGGTTCATGAGTGCGTGTCTGTGGCAGTATGAACCCCTTCAGCAGGACAGTAGTAAAAAAATAAAGAGGGGTTGGGGTGTGTCCACATTACCTGTCCGCACAGTGGCTGTGAGTGGCAGTGTGAACGTACCCTTAGTCTGAGAGTTAGAGAGGTTTTCTTGTCAGTTCCAGCACTGCTCTGTTTCCTGCTTTGGTTTTCAAGATAAACGGTGTAACATAGAACACAGAGTGCAGTGCTGCACCTGTAAAAATAGGCTGAATGGTTTGAAAACGCTTCATGTGTATATAGATACAGGTTGTCCTTTGTGATAAGTTGTGTGTGTGCTGACAATATATATATATATGATAGATTTTGGTTACTAATTCTCCAAACATGCTGGGCATGTTTATATAAACATATATACTGTATCTTGAAATGTTAGTGCTGGTATATATCGCTGTATATATATATATATATATCTCGCATATGTTATCGTTTCTTGTCTAAAACCAATATTTGGTGCATTTGCCAAAACTAACAACAGTTCAGTTCAGTTAGAAAACGCTTTAGGTAGGCGTTTTGTTAATAAGCATTTACATTTAGTGCTGTGCACTTTTAAGGAAAGATAACATACAAAAAAAGAGGAAAAGTTAAAGCAATTTGTCGTTGGGTATTTGCTCTCAGGTCAGTAGTTGTGTTTAGTTGCTTACAAATCATTATACGACAAAAAACATAGCAGATAAATTCATAAGCATGAACTAGACAACAAGTGAATTTCTGATCCTTTGTCGTTGTTGTTTTGTTCTAACATGAGCACTAGCAAGTCTGTGGAATGTTTTCATAGATGGTCCAACTGATTTTTGTTGTCGATGTTGTTCTGTGGTAGTGGGGCATTTCTGATTTTGACCCAAGATGAAATGTTAACAAAAGTGTCATAGCAGTTCAAATCTTCACCCGAGGCTATTCGGTTGGTTTTGTTGGTGATATCTCCCTCTGATATGTGAAGTTTTGGTTGGTTTTTGTTATTGTTGGATACATCATTTTAATATTTTCGAGTCTTGAATTTCTCCATGAGATGTTTCAGTTTGGTTTCATCATTTTTGATATCTCATTCTGACAGTGAGAAAGTCTTGAATTTATAGGCGTTTCACTTGGTGTTTAGAATTGTTGACATCGCATCATCACGTTTGGAATTTTGACTTTTCTTCATTAAGATGTTTCAGTTGGTGGGTTTCGTTATGGATGTCTCAGCACAATGTGAGAAGCCTGGATATTTTTTTTTCCTCAAATTTTTCATTTGTTTTCATTATTCTTTGATATCAAAAGTCGTTTTCACTATGACTGACATCTCATATTCTAACACGTGGAGTCTTCAGTTTCTCCATGTAGACGTTCTCCCTCATTTTTTCATTATTGTTTACACCTCTTTTAACATCACTTTGTCTGGCATATCATTCTAACATGTGGAGTCTTCATTTTCTCCATGTAGACGTTCTCCCTCGTTTTTTCATTATTGTTTACACCTCTTTTAACATCACTTTGTCTGGCATATCATTCTAACACGTGGAGTCTTCAGTTTCTCCATGTAGACGTTCTCCCTCATTTTTTCATTATTGTTTACACCTCTTTTAACATTTGCTGGGGTTGTAGATTTCTCTAAAAAATTATTTTCATTATTCTTTGACCTGTCATTCTGACATGTATAGTTTCCAACTTCCTCAAAGCTGTTTCACTGGGTTTTCCTCACTGTTGAATCTCATATATTTGAAATTTTGAGTGGTCTTCAATCTCTGAAGTCAGAATGTGGCTACCTAAAATAGTTGGTGGGGGGGGGGGGGGGGGGGGGTGGGGGGGGGGAGGGGGAGGAGGGAGAGAGAATAAAACCGCAGCATATGCAAAAATCTTACCATTAGTGAACCTCAAAGCTTGGGCTAAGGGAAAAAAACCAAAAAAGTCTTCTAAGATGTTTCAGTCGGTTTTTTGGTGTGATTTTGCCGACATTGTAAGCACAAGGAGTGTGGTATCTCCTTTGATGTTGAGGTTGTTGGCTATTCCCCACCCGAACACCTTGGAAAGGTAAAGGGGGGGGGGGGGGGGGGGGGGGGGGGGTCACCCAGAGTATTTGCACTCTCAGTCTCATCCACCCTGAAATCACAGTGAGACCATTCAGTACTCACTGGATGAGAGAAAAGCGTGTATGGTGGGGGTAGGGGATGGGGCACCAGTCACAGACGTAAAAATCTTTCAGTTTTGTTGTTGTTGATGTTCTAACAAGGTTTACTGCTGTGATGTTGTTTGCTGAAATAGTCCATGGGTTTTGGAGGCTGTGATGTTTCGCAGTGTGCAGTGGCCTGTGTTTATTCTTTCATTTTTGCTTAAGTTTTATTTTCCTGTTCTTCATGCTAACGTACTTACTTCACTGTTGAATCTCATAGATTTGCAATCTGATGACCCGGGTTCAATTCCCGTTCAAGGGGATATTTTCCTCTGGAGTATCAGTGCAGACTCCACTCTCCCCAAAAGTCCTTCGGATGAGACTATTAACCGAGATCCCGTGTGCGAACGCACGCAGAACATCTTGCACCCACGTTAAACCCTGTTCCGCTTTTCGGAAGAGGGCCATTGTGTGCCGGAGGGAACAGATGACAAAAATTACAAACCGCATACACACAGGGACTGGATGTAAAAAAGCACATAAGTGCTTATTCCATTATCCTCAATATAAAAGAATAAAATAAATAAAATAAACTGTTTCAAGTCACAGAGGTGAATAGGCAATTCAAGAACAATGTATCACAGGGGTTTGTTGTTGAGGGTTTTTTTGAATTTTTTTAAATCAATCTACTTAGTGGGAAAGGAATTGTTGTGGCTTTTAGAAGTTCAGAAGTTAATCCATTTCAGTTTCAAAATTTAAACATGGGGTGGGGGAACATAGCTTAAAACACACACGCACACATGCATGCACACGCACACACACACACACAGATGAATTCTCATCATTTGATGTGTTTAGATGAAGCAGTTTATTTCTGAAAGAATTGAGACAAAGGGAAACATACACAAAAATCTTGCTATTGGTGAACCTCAGAGCTCTTGCTGAGGGGAGGGGGGGGGGGGTGTAATATTGACTAGATTCTACTCAAGATGGGAACTGTATAAACTAAAATGTTACACAATAACATCTTTATAATGAGGTTTCGTTTTTCAACATATAGTCCATTGTCATTCATATATATAAGCATGTGCTTTTTGTTTTGTTTTTTAAATGATTATTTTGGGGTTTTTTACATAGCATGTTACTTATACTTTTGTTTGGCAAAATATTCAGGTTAAAAAAAAAAAGCCTTTGTTAAAAAGAAATTTTCCTCAGAATATTTTGTTTTAACATTTTTTCAAAATGTTTTGTTCTTCCCAAATCTGTATAGTAATTATACACAACTGTCTTTGAAATTAGAATTTCAGACTGCCAACAAGTCCAGTGTAAAAAAAAAAAAAAAGAGACAGAGAGAGTGAAAGTTTTGGATTACTCTGGGATGGAAATGTAAACTTTTAGCAGCATACTTTTCTTGTATATTTTGCCAAACAAGCAAAATTAACTAATGACACGTTTTCTGCTTCGCAGCAGCTGTGTGTCAAGGAGAAAAAAACCCGTTCCCATGCTTTTGGCCACTTTTCTTTATACTAATACCTCATTGGCTGTTTCGCAGATGATATTTTTGCCGACGCTTCCCCTGCGGTTCCCAAATCCAAAAAGGAAACGAAGAAAAAGACGACAGCAGCGGCGGCGGCTGCTGCCCCTCCCAGCGATACTGACAACATTTTTGACGACCCTTTGAATCTGGGCGGCAATTAGCCCAGCACAGTAATCTGAAGGCCCTACTTACTACTAACCTTGTGAGCGCCTGGAGAGAGATAGATAATCATGTCTGGAAAATGGTGCTGAAAATGTTGTCATGATTATTCTGAAGGTAATTTGGGGTTTGAAAATAAGTGTGGCAGAAGTATTTGGTTTCCAATTATCCAATTTAGCTTGGAAAAAATATTGGGGGGGGTATTATTTAGGGCTAGAAAAACAGGCAGTGATCATGCTAAAGATGGGGTAATGGCATAAGAGAAGAAATTGGGTTGTGAATTTATTGATTCTGAAAAATAATCAAGCGTTACTTACCTCACTTGAGCATATCAGATGTCGTTTGAAAAAAGAAAAAAAAGTGGTTGCAATTTTTTGGGTGGGGGGAAGGTTAGTCAATTTTTTTAAAAGAGACTGAATTGTAATGCATTTCTTAAGTAATAAGAAATGCAATTCAAGTAGCGAGTATGTTCAGTTCACAACAAGGGAAGAACTCGTAGTAAAGTGAAAAGCTAAGTAAGCGATCGTGCACACCAGCCCAATCGAAATGTCCTGTTGGTTGTCTTGTCATCGCCTGTTGGTTCCCCCCCCCTCCTCCCCAATTTGTGCATTTTGCCCGAGACTTAGACGAGAGTGCCATCAAAGAATTATGCATGCAAGGTGGCAGTCACGTGTGAGAGATGTATTGACTCATACCCCATCAATAGGGCATCTAGAAGGTGTGTGACAAGCTCCTGGTCCTGTCCCGGTCATGTATGATAGGGCATGTTCATTCCATTTGTATCCTTCAGTTTTGTGTGTGGACATTTTGGTGGTACAGTAGTTCACCGTTTGATGGGGGGGGGGGGGGGGGGGGGGGGTTGTTTTGATTTTTTGGTACAAATAGACTGCCAGTGTGTGATTCGATTTACCAGATATTCCTTTCAGTATTTTGAAGCCAAGATTTTGAGTGTCTCGTTATTGTGAACCGTTTCAGATGTATAGGCCGAGTCATATTGTAATGTTGGTTAGTGTGTGTGTGTTTGACAAAAAACGTAAGTGTGATGGCTATTACTGGTGAATGATTGTATGGAAAGTCTGGATAAGGCCATTTTAAGTAATGACATTTTTGCCAGAAGGATGCTGTTTTTGATTTGTGAATCAAATGTCTGTGATCGTCGTTTAAAGATTATGTTGACAGCGTTGTTCTGAATGTTTCGGCAGGTTTGGGTTTTTTTCATGACTTGTGGATAATGTACAAGTTGGTTTTCTCTATACTGGTATATGAAAGCGGCTTATAAGAGATGTCGGTTGGCAAGAAGTCAGTGTATATATTTTGCTACAGAAGTCGTGTATACATGTAGTTGTTGTTGCTGAGAATTTTCTTTAAAAAGTGTCTTTTGGGGGTATGCTCAAGTGCCTAATCTTAAGAATAGTGTTGAATGATTCTTTTTTATTTTATTTTTTTAAATAAGGCTTGGTTGGTTTTTTTAAACCTTTCTTGTTGCTTTCTGCTTAGGTATTGACACTTTTCTTCATCCTTTTTTTTTCTGTTTAAGGTCAAGTGTTGCCTTCAGTATTGTGCTGCTAATGTCTTCTTCTTCTGCGTTCCCTATCAGGCATGGTACATCTCTGCTAATTCACCTTCTCTCTCCCTTCTCCTCCTCCCTCTCTCTCCACAAGGGGAGAGAGAGGGGTCCATCCCTTCTCTCCACCCCCCCCCTCCCTTTCTCTCTCTGCAAGGGGAGAGAGAAGGGGTGTTTCCCTCTCTCTCTCTCTCCCTTCATCCCCTCTCTGCATGAGAGGGGGGGGGGGGGGGTAGAAGGGAGAGAGAGGGGACCATCCCTTCTCTCTCCCTTCTCCTCCTCCCTCTCTCTCTCTCTGCAAGGGGAGAGAGAGGGGAACACCCCTTTTCTCACCTCTCTCCTCCTCCTCTCCCTCCTCTCTCTCTGCAAGGGGAGAGAGAGGGGACCATCCCTCTTCTCTCCTCCCCCCCCTCCCCCCCCCCCCTCCCTCCCTCTCCCCTCAGCAAGGGGGAGAGAGGGTCCCTCCCCTCTTCTCTGCCCCTCCCACCCTCCTCTACCCCCCCCCCTCCCTTCCCCCTCACTCTCCCTCCCTCCACCTCCCCCCCCCTCCCTCCTCCATCTCACCCCCTCCTCTCCTCCTCCTCCCTCCCTTCTCTCTGCAAGGGGGAGAGAGGGTCCATCCCTTCTTCTCTCCCCTTCCCACCCCCCCCCCCCCTCCCACCTGGAACAGCTCCCTAATCCCTTCTCCCCCCCCCCCCCCCCCTCTTCTCCCCCCCCCCCCTCTACCCCCCCCCCCCCCTCTCCCTCCCCCCCCCCTCTACCCCTTTTCTCCCCCCCCCTCTCTACAGGGAGAGGGTTCTACCCCCTTTCCCTTCCCCCCCCCCCTCCCCCCCCCCCCCTCTTCCCCTCTCTTCCCCCCCCCCCCCCCCTACGGGGGAAAGGGGTCTATCCCTTCTCTCCCCCCCCCCCCTCTCACAAGTGGAGAGAGGTCTATCCCTTCTCTCTCCCCCTTGCAGAGTGGGGGGGGGGGGAGAAGTAGGGGGAAGAGGGTTTATCCCTTCTCTTTTCTCCCCCCTCTCTCTCTCTGCAAGGGGAAGGAGGAGCCCCATCCCCTTCTCTCATCCCTTCTCCCCCCCCCCTCCTCCCTCCCACCTCTCAGCAAGGGAGAGAGAGGGACCACTCCCCTCTCTCCCTTCTCCCCCTCTCCTTCCTCCCCCCCTTTTATGCAGGGAAGGGACCACCCCTTCTCTCCCCCTTCCTCTTCAAGGGAAGAGAGGGGCCTTTCCCTTCTCTCTTCCCCTTCCCCCCTCCCCCTCTCTCTCCCCTTTCCAGAAGAGAGAGGGAACCATCCCTTCTCTCTTCCCCTCTCTCTCTCCCCTTCTCCCCCCTCCTCTCTGCAAGGGGAGAGAGAGGGACCATCCCTTCTCTCCCCCCCCCTCCCCTCCTCCCCCCCCCCCTACCCCTCCCCCCCATCTCCCCCCACCCCTCCCCTCCCCCCCTTACCCCCTCTCCCCCCCCACCCCTCTCTCTCCCCTTCTACCCCCTCTCTCTCCCTTCTCCCCCCCCCCTCTCTCTCTCTGCAAGGGGGAGAGAGGGACCATCCCTTCTCTCACCCCCCCCCCCCCCCTACAAGGGGAGAGAGGGGACCATTCCCTTCTCCTCCCCCCCCCCTCCTAAAAGGGGGGGGAAAAGGGGATCCCCTCCCCCCCCCTCTCCCCCCTCCCCCCCCTCTCATCTCTCAAGGGGGGAGCGGTCCCCCCTCCTCCCCCACCCCCCTCTCTCTCTCTCCTCCCTTTTAAGAGGGTCTCTCCTCTCCCCCCTTTCTTTCATCTCTCCCCCCCCCCCCTCTCTCCTCATTTCTTTCTCCATTCTCCTCTCTCTCCCCCCTTATCTGGAAGAAGAGAAAAGGAAGACTGACCCCTTCTCTCCCTCCTTCTCCTCCCCCTACCCCCCCTCCCCTCCTCTCCCCCTATCGGGAAGAAGAAGAGGAAAGGACTGACCCCTTCTCCCCTCTCTCTCTCCCCCCTACCCCCTTCTCTCTCCCCCTATCTGGAAGAAGAGAGAGGAAAGGACTGACCCCTTCTCTCCCTCCTCTCTCCCCCTATCTGGAAGAAGAGAGAGGAAAGGACTGACCCCTTCTCTCCCTCCTCTCTCCCCCTACCCCCTCTCTGGGTGAAGGGAGGGAGAGGGGGAAGGAAGGAGAGAGACAGAGGGGTCCATCCCCCTTCTCTCTCCTCCTCCATTCTCTCTCTCTCTTTCTTTCTCCATTTTCATCAAGAGAGAGAGCATTTCAATAAATTTCACACCCCCCCACCCCCCAGAGCCTCCCCACTTCACTAGTCTACTCCCACCCACCTCTTTTCACTAGTCTTCCCCTACCCCCTTCTCTCTCTCAGAATTTCTATAATATCTCATGAATCTATCCCCTCCACCTGGGAAATGTCATGATTTTGAACTGAAATTTAACAGGGAAAATAAACATGAAATTTCACTGAGTTAGTGGTCTGACGCGTTTAGGATGGACACTTACCTGAACCAAGTCGCTCTCCCTGTTGCTTTTTTGTGCGTACCTGCTATGCCCAAGTTCATTGTATCCACTGTATATGCATGCTGCTGGGGTCAATTATCCCCGTGTGGCCATTTTGTCAGTGCTTCCAGCCTCATAGTCAGTCAAGTCTCGTTGTTTTATGTTCCTCCATGCTGCTTTTTGCCTGCAAGTAAAGAACTGTTTTTACTCCATACATGTACTGCTGGTGTCTTTGTCTCTGCTTTTTCTGAACATGGGTTTTCTCAGGGTAGGCAATACCGGATATTTCTATATACATAAATGAACAGATCAACAAATAAATACGTAAACGACTTAGGAATATACTTCCAAACAGTTTTCTCAAGGTAGACAAGACAGGACCTTTCTACATACAAAATGAACAAAATGAATGAAATAAAACAGTTTTCTATACGTAAGTGACTAAATAAATTTCATTGAGGAATAATAATCGCTTCTTTGCTCCCCCTCAAAAAAAATCCACAAAATGGCCTAGAGCTTAAAGTGCTTATAATAATGCTGGTGGTAAAATATAAAAATAAACTTCTTTTTTTTAAAGTTTGCTAATGTTTTGACAGGATCATAAGCTTAGGAAAACAGAGCTGTCAGTGTTAAAACGGGAATTGATGCTGATCTTGTTATGTCCAGAATTTAGTGAAGAGTGTGTGTGTGTGAGAAAAGATGTTTCCATCATAATACTCTCTGTTATTTGTTCTACACTCTGTTCAAGACTGTGTCTGACAGGGATGTACGATGAAAATTGTTTTAGAAGATCAGTTGTATTGATGTATGGTTTTTGTGTGTGTGTGCACGCGTGCAAATGATATAGCCAGGTGTATCGTCTATAAAACATTGCGCCATTATTATTATTGTCATTGCTGTAAAGAGATGTACATTTGTAACATGTAACGAAAAAAGTGCCTTCGATATTGCACCAGATTTCCAGATGTCTTAACCTCGTCACTGAAGCCGATGTCAGTGGTGTATGTGCTCTTCTTAACAAGCAGAGAGCAGAAAATGTTTGTTGGGGGTTGTTTTTTTTTTAATCAGTCAAAATAAGCAAGAATGTGAGATGAATCTTTTGTTTTGATTTTTTCCCTGCGTAAATCTCTGAATACTATTGTATACATTGTGCAAACGTTATATACGTGTGTGTGTATGATAATTATGATCTGAATGGAAATTCGAGAGAAAATGATCCTTGTGTACTCTTTGCACGAAAAAACAATAAATTGAATTGTGTGCAATAAAATAGCGAACATTCTTGCAGAAAATTTGTCTGTGTGTGTGTGTGACAGAGTGGAGATGTGAAGTGAGATATAGTGTGGAAGTGTGGAGCAGCTGATTTGGTGGGGGGGGGGGGGGGGGTCTTCAATATTGCCTATCCAAGGGCTCCTAAGAAGCGAACACATTTTCAGACATACTCTAGCACCAACGCTGGCATCGTCATAACTTCCTCTGTCACTACATTAAACTCCAGAAATATCCTATCATGCAAACACATAACTACACATGCACGAAAACCAACTGACAGAGAACATATGCAATAAACAAATAAATCAATATAATCACCACCATACGAATCGAAAGATGGTATTTTTGTGTATGTGACTTGGAGGGGGGGGGTGTTGCCCACCATTAAGGCACCCACATTCCAACTTGAGGGATGACGTCTAAACACGACTCCAGTGTGCCTACAGGGTTTTTTGTGGTTTTGTGTTTTTTTGTATCTATATTTCATCATCTGTTCTGGGTTTTTATCGAGAGCAAGTTAAGCTTGGAGGGTAGTTTCCAACTCTCCAGACTGCAAAATTATTTCATACATTTAAAGTAAACCACTTTTCGAAGGTGACAGATATCAGCAGACCCCTTCTACTCCACGGCCTGATGTAGTTTACACACAACTTTTGTAATTTAGGGCATATTTAGCAGCCTAAAAGATTCGAACACCGCAATCCACTGCCCCCACCCTACCCCACCTTATGTAGCTGACGCAGCTTTACAAATTTCCCCACCCTCCACCGTCGGTATCTGCCTTAGGCCTATATTGACTGCAGAAAGTCTAGGATGATGACGGCTCACCTCATTTTCCACCAATCGAAAAATCGGCTGGGCGTTGCTGCGGACTTGTAGTACGTGCTGTTGTGGACTCGGCAAATTTCGCCATCTCCGCACCTAAAAATAAATAAATAAATAAAAATTAAAAAAATTCCTGAGCACTACGGTTGTGTTTTTCGTGGCACATTTCACACTCGCCACTCTTAACAAAAACAAACAAACAAGCGAAAAAAGTGGAAATTTTGTGCTAGGAATCCCCCCCCTCTCTCTCTCTCCCTCTCTCCTTTGTTCTTTTTCTTCCTGTCACCTCCTTCACCCCCACCCCCCCAAGAAAGTCTTTAAAGATAACAATTGTCTCTCGCGCCCAAGTCGGGTGCGCTGGGCCTAACTTGTCAAGGCGTTTAACGGCAGCGCAACCCACTTTGATTTGTTCGCTTTCCAAGATAGTAGTAGAACTTCCGTTCACTATGACAGACAACAGTACTTGCTGTCTGAGCGTTCCACGACCACGAAGAAGAAGAAGAAACAGCCGAGCCTAAAACCGAATACGGAGAAGTCTTGTGTCATAAATACCTTACCATCATCTAACTTGGTCACCTTGAGTGGGGCAAGCTCCATCAACAAGTGTACATAAACGTTGATCCCCGACGCCGAAATGCGGCTACCTTAATGGTGGGCAAACGATCACGTACACATAATCTCACCATTCGTGAACCTCATGAGCTCTAGCGATCAAGCTATCTATCTAGGAATAAAAGCAACTTTATCAATGATATTAAACTGCAATAATATTAGGACAAAGAATAAGAATTTTAAAAAATAAAATCAATAAAGAAAAGAAAAACAATACACTGAAAAACGCACGCGCGCGCGCGCGCGCGCACGCACGCCACGCACACACACCCCAAACACCACACACACACACACTTACATTTAAAAAAAATTCTCCCAAACAACAAAAACAAAGTATGAAATAACAAACCAGTTACATTAGGCTACATCACACCCATCATACTTTTTTTTAAGGAAAAAAAAAAGAAAAACAACAACAATAGTAACATTCATTGTCGTCAGCAATGCTATTCCTCCTCTCCCCCTCCACAAACGCGCACGTGTACGCACATGCGCTCATGTTCTTATTATAGTGGGGTTCTTCTTGTTTTGTTTGTTTTTTTCAACAAGCCATCCATTAAATAAGGAATCAACCCCCCAAAAAAATTTTCTTGGGAGCTTGTTCCATAAAATCACTACCTGAATATAAGAGGCTTGTTTTGCAAAGACCATTTCTAGGTCTCGAAAATGTTAGTAGATGATTATGCCAGTGCTCATTAATTTTTGGGAAGAGATAGCTCATGGTCGGAGCGGCGCCCATCTCCTCTCCCTCGCTGCTTTACCTTCCCTGACCCTAAAGAGGCAGGTGCCCATTTACAACTGGGTGAACTGGGGGACTGGTACTGAAGCCAAGGCGAGCAAACGGTCACCCATCCAAGTGGTAACCACGCTCGATGCTGCTTAACCGTAGCTGGGGGAAAGCGAGTGCTCTGACCACTGAGCTATCCCGTCCCCTACCCTTGTGGTTCTCCATGTTTAATAGACATTAGATCTTTATTTGTTGTTGTTGTTTTTTTAATAGACACTAGTTCTGATGTTCGGAAAGAGGGGGGGGGGGGGGGGGGGGGGGGGGGGGGGGGGGGGGGGGGGGAGGGGGGGCGGGGGGTGGGGGGGGGGGGGGGGGGGTCCGTTCAAGGGGTATTGCCCGGAGTTACATCAGTGGAGCATCGCACTCCATTCTCCCCAACAGTCCTTCGGATGAGACTATAAACCGAGGCCCCGTGTGCGAACGCACGCAGAACATCTTGCGCATACGTTAAATCCTGTTCTGCTTTTCGTAAGAGTAGGCCATTGTGTGCCGGTGGGAACAGATGACACAATTTACAAAACCGCATACACACGGAGACTGGATGTAAAAAAGCACATGAGTGCTTGTTCCATTATCCTCGATATAAAAGAATAAATAATTAAATAAATAAAATGTTCGATTATTTGTAGTTACTAGCTGCTTCCTATCTGACAAACAAAAAACTTTTTAAAAGACTGATCATTTCTGGTGTTTGTTTAAACAAGTAACGTTTGCGCAATAGCAAGCAGAGAGAAAGAATTTGAGAGAGAGAGAGAGGGGGGGGGGGGGGGCTAAAGGGAATGTAAGCAAACCAATAAAAGATAGTAGAACTACTTGGTTTTTTTTAAAGTGCCATTATATTTCATAAAAACGAATAAGCCTTAAATAACTGAACAAACAGGACTACGTACATGTGATTTTTTCTTCGTCGTCGAACGCTCAGACAGCAACTACAGTTGTCTTTCATATGCGTTACGCTGCCATCAAGCGCCTGACTAGTCAGGCCCAGCACATCCGACTTCGGCGTGGAAGACTATCGTTTTCCACGTCTCTCTGGGAAAGAAAAAAAAATCAGGAGAATGGACTAAGAAGGCTGAAAATAGACAAGAAGTGTGTGAGTGTGTGTGTGTATGTGTGTGTGCATGTTATTTGAGGAAAGTTGCACGCGTATAAATGATTTGAGTGCAAGCGCTTCGATTTGTTTATTTTACAAGATTTAGCGCTATATAAATTCCATATTATTATCATTAAGAAGGAGGTATCAAGGAAGAAAAGGAACAAGGCAGAAACAAAGAGAGGGATAGAAAAGAGGGATTTCCTAGTACATGAATTCCAGAAGGCAGAGATGCTATTTATACTGACAGCTCCCGCCCCCCCCCCCCCCCCCCCCCCCCCCCCCCCCCCCCCCCCCCCCCGGCATCTCCAAGGGGGAACACGCTGTGATTCTGAACTCCGCTATCTGTCTCCATTTGCCGCTGTCGTCTATGTGAGCTCCACGCAATGCCACCACCAGGCCTCTCTCTCTCCTCTCCTCTCTCTCTCTCGTCTGTCTGTCTGTTCTGTCTGTCTGTCTCTCTCTCGTCCCCGCATACATTTCTTCATCCGGCCCTTGCCCCGATTAGTCCCTAATCAGGGCAAGAGCCGGGTGAAAAAAAAAGTATGCGCATGCATGCTTATTCTGTTACCCTTGAAAAATAAAGATTCATTCATTCATTCATTCATTCATTCTCTCTCTCTCTCTCTTCTCTTTCTCTCTCTCTCTGTATTAAGAAAAGAAAAGCAAAATGCGGTTTATGCTAATGTAGCCCCCTCCTTTTCCCCATTCGCAATGGGCAAATGTGTTAAGCAATAATTTATCTGAATCTGAACATAATGCTATCAACCATGGCGTGGAACCATGCCATGGAGATCATTTGCATTTTTTCTTAGTTACAATGTGCGTTTTGTGCCCATTCCCCTTCCCACTGTCCCCTTGTGAATGGGCTTAAAAAGCTTATCACTCTGCTGAGTTCTCCTGTAGCCCTCACAGTCCAATCTAATCCAATCCTGTTGTTTACAGCCCCGCCGACCACAGAGGCCATATCAGGGCTGTCACCTCGTCAACTTTTAAATCTCAGATTAAGAAATGTGGAACTAAATACAGATTAAAACAGGGTACAAAACCAACTCTACTGTCGTTTTTTTGTATCAACGCCCTGGCCAACCATAAGGGTCACCCCAGGACGGGCACCGCGTTGTGGGAAAAACCACATCAACCAACCACACATAAAATGAGATAAAACCAAAACCAGATTCCTTAAAACGGCCTTATTCTTAGTGACCAACTGTAACACTTTCACTCATATCAAACGGGTAAAAAACCCGATTCTCTCAGGAAGTTAAAAATGGTGTCCTGTAGAACATCACGAAAAAAAGGATCTTTCGGGAGTCTGCAGTAAAATGCTTGTTGTGCCTTATATCCTGGACATCTCGACACTCCGGAAGCAGATACTTGATGGTCACCCCTCCCAGACAGACCACTGACCTCAGTGATGTTGTTGGCAGTGTAGGATATTGGTGGTCTGCTTCTTTTCCTTCTGCCCCCTCAACCTTATACCATGAAGAATTGTCGCCAACAGATTTGTCTGCATGTTTCTGTTTGAACTACTCTTCAACTGAGGAACGAACCCCCCCCCCAAAAAAAAAACAAAAAAACAACAACAACAAACAAACAAAAAAAACCCACCCAACAACAAAACCCAATTACAAACAAACTTACAAACAAAACAAACAAAAAGGAAAGAAAGAAAACTAAAAATCGCCAACCATGCTTTACTTTATAATAATAATAATAATATATGGAATTTATATAGGGCCGAATCTTGTAAACCAAACAAATCGAAGCGCTTGCACTCAAATCATTTACGCGCATGCAACTTTCCTCAAATATAATAAAGAACATATTTCAAATTTATGCACGTGTATGTACACACACACACACACACACACACACACACACACACACACACACACACACACCGCGAACACACTTAGGAGATGAAGGATGCTGTTGAAAAGTAGAGACGGATTTGAGGGGAAAGTGTCAGGTAGGAAATAAGTGTGTTTTGAGGCTGGATTTGAAGGTATCAAGTGAAGGTTTTTGGCAAAGTGAAAGAGGGAGGTCATTCCACGTGGACGGACCAGAAACAGAAAAAGATCGACAGCCAACAGTAGTTTTTTATGTCGTTGTTGTTGTTGTTGATCGTTCCTCAGCTTAACCAAGCACTCTCGACACCTGGGAATCCCTTGTGGGAGTAGTCTCCACACCAGATAAGATCAGACCTTTGCGTTGCATGCATGGCTGTTTTCGAGCACCACGACTCGCCATACAAAATAGAGGCAGCCATACTCCGACTTCAGAGAGTGGCGGTTTTTTTTTTCTTTCTTCTCTCACAGAGAGTATGGGTGGTGGTGGTAGTGGCGGTGGTGGTGGTGGTAGTGGTGGTGGTGGTGGTGGTAGTGGTTGCTGTTGTCGTAGCTGTGCTTAGAGCTTTGGTCAGGTGCTGAAGAAGAACAATCTCAACACAGACATTGTCGAAGAATAACAACAAACATGTTTCAATGTAGGCCTGCTTGGCACTTTGCTGACATCAATAACCAACACAGCTTTTTTTTTGCTTTTTTTTTCGCCTTGGGGCTTGGCCTGGCCTGGCCTGGCCAGTTTGACTGGTGACACCCTAATAACCGATCTAGTCTACAGACTTAGACTCAACACAAACCTAAGTCAGAAAGTTAGAGTCAACACAAACCAGGGGAGGTTAATATGTTCACCTGCCTATGTGTATAAACAAGCATCCCAATCTTCTGGAAATGATGTGCTAGGAATTCCCTCTTTTTTTTTAATTCCCTTTTCCCTTGTCACCTCCTTGTCGTCTACTTTCTGCCTTCTTGACAATTTTCTCCCATGCCAAAGTGGGATGCCCTGGGCCTGACTTGTCAGGCACTTAACGGCAGCGCTACGCATTTTATGCTCATATGACAGACAATAATAGTTTCTGTTTGAGTGTTCGACGACGATGAAGAAGAAGATACAATAAACATACTCTGTTACATTTATGTTTACCCCCTACCACCCCCCAAAAAAGAAAATTCTGCTTTCTGATTTTTAAAAACTTAAATTCCAAATTAGATCCCGCTTGACCGTTTCTCTTCGCAGCCATACGTGTGTAATGAGTAACGATGGTGAGCGCGCGCGCTCCCGTATACTATTATGCATGACCTCGTCAGTGTATGTGCAAAAGATTATGATTATACTACTGCACTAGTGCGTAAAGTGATGTGTGCACGCACACAAGCAAAAACAAAAAGAGAAAAAATCCCAACAACAGAAAACGAATCACACCAACTCGCTTGTGGAGAGTTGATCCGCAGTAACCTAGAAATCAGGATTTTGTTCTTCTTATAGATAGATTGACTCTCTCTCTCTCTCTCTCTCTCTCCCCCTGCTCTGGAACTGTAGGTCCAACTCCGTGAAAGACGTAAATCAAGTCAGCGTCACAGATGCTACGTAAGCAGTTCCAATTTCACCATGTTGCGCACTCGGATAGGGTCGTCAGAATTTTAAGGTATGGCTTGGGGATTTTGACCCGTTTACCACAAGACGGCTCATCCCACAGTCTGTTCTAAGAACTGAGGGATCTGGACCTTGGTGTGGGTTCGAAATGATCGTCCAATGGAGTGGCTGTAGCCATGGCAGTCAGTGGACAAGAATGCCGGAAGCCTTCCCTCATTTGCTGGTTTCACACGGTCGTCAGGTGGCGTCAGTGGTCACCACGACAAACGGCGCGGTCAGTTTTTGGCAGTTGCTGAAAACTAGGAAGACGCCTCAGAAAAAGTTCTAGGGTAGTTTCTTTTCACAACATACGGAATTACTGTTCTGTGGGTGGCTTCTTTGTGATCACTGGCAAGTCGGAAGTAAAACTCGTGCAGAAACTGGCCCTGGAAAAGCTGCAGATCGCGTTGCTTCTGAACAGCTTGGTTGGAAAAAGGAGATCCACAGGCTTGCCCCGGGCGCAGTCATGACAAAGATGGCGTCCCCGCTTCCCACACTGCTGATAGCAGTCGCCCTGGTGGTGATCGCAGGTAAGGCACCCACATCTGATCCTAACTATCATCTTTCTTGTGGCCGTGGTATGCCTGCCACTCGTCACTGCAGTGTAAATGGAGCAACTTACAGTTCGTAGCCGCATAGCAACACTGTTATTGATACGGCACTCGCCGTTTGTGCAAAGTTCAGATCTAAACGCGCCTCGGTTGCTCTTGTTGGTGAAGAAATTTCTCCGTAGCGTTGGTTAGCGACAGGAAAGAAAACTATGACGAATACTGATTGATTTCATTTCATATCGTGTCGTTAATGATAGCCCTACCGACCACGAAAGCCACATCTGGGCTGGCTGTCGCCTCTTGTGGCTCCAGTTACATTCACTGCAAGTTCAAATCAAACGCCTCCAAACATCCCACACCATCAATCTGAAAAGAAAAAAGCCCACCCCACACAATGCCTAAACCTCAACTATTTCATTCAGCCTTAACAAAACCAGCCGTTCTGCTTTAATCTATCATCCCCAGATTACCAACAACAACAACAAAAAAAGGGGGGGGGGGGGGGGGGGGGGGGCGTGAAAAAGACAAAATGGCCTACTCTTCCAAAAGGCGGGATGGGTCGTGTGCACAATATATTGTGCATGCGTTCGCACACGGCACTGGTGTTAACTCCAAAGGAAAAATCCTCTTGAACGAGATTCGAACCCGGGTCGGCAGATCAAAATCCCAGTGCGCATCATTCTAACCACCAGGCTATTCCGTCCCCTCATTCACAAGGGAAGTGGGGAGGAGATCCGGGACTGGGTACAAAACACACATTGAACTAAGGAGAGAGAGAGACCGAGAGACCACAGCCCAAATAATCGACATGGTAAAGATTTTTATTTAGATTCAGATAAATCAAGTTTTTTTTAAAAATGTGTCCCATAACCTATACGGTCGTAGGGGAGCGAGGCATCAGAGACCTCAGCTTCTCTCACTGTTCACTGGTCCCGTAACCCGCCAGGGTCGTAGGGGCGCTGCATGGTGGACGAACGGTGGACCAGCTGGCTCCACTTAGCGCGGTCGTGGGCGAGTGCCTGGGTGACACTGAAGTCCTCCCCTGTCCAATCACGGATGTCGTCGGCCCACATTCTCCTCTGTCTGCCTCGTCTTCTCTTCCCCTGGACTGTTCCTTGCAGGATGGTCTTTGCAAGTCCTTCTGAGCGTGTCACGTGCCCATACCATCTGAGTTTCCTCTTTTTCGCCGTGGTCAGTAGGTCTTCATAGTCTCGCACTTGAGTGATCATTCTGCGGACTTCATTGTTGGTGACATGGTCCTTGTATGAGATGCCAAGGAGCCTTCTGAGGCACCTCATTTTTACTGCTTGGATCCTCCTTTGTAGGTCTGCGTTCAGTGTCCATGCCTCACGTGCGTAAAGCATGATTGAGGTGACTAGCGCGTTTAGTAACTTTACCTTGGTTCCGAGAGGGATGTTTCTGTCTCTCCATATGGTCTTCAGTCTTGCCATTGCTGCTGCTGTTTGTGCCGCTCTTGCTAGGATTTCGGTCTTCGATCCCTCCTCACTTATGATGGCTCCAAGGTACTTGAAATGGTCAACTGTCTCCAGTTTCTTTTCCGCTGAGAGTGATCTTGGTGGTGATTGGCTGGGCACTGTTTGACATGAGCTTGGTTTTCCTCGGCGCTGATTTCCATGCCGTATCGTGAGGATATTTCGTCCAGTTGTTTCACTAGGTTGGCCAGTTCCTCTTCATTTCCTGCCAGACCGTCAATGTCATCGGCAAAACCTGAGGTTGGTGATTGTTCGCCCTCCAATGCTGACTGTGCCTGTGTGGTCTTCCAAGGCGTCAGTCATGATGCGTTCGAGGAAAATGTTAAAAACAGTGTCGGCGACAGCAGACATCCCTGTCGGACCCCAACTGAGGTACGGAACCATTCCCCTACCGTTGCCCTGTACGAGTTACTGCACTGGTGGCCTTTGAGTAGAGTTCCTTGATGGTGTGGATCAGCTTCTGGCCCATGTTGAATTTGTTCATGGTGGCCCACAGAGCGTCATGCCATACTCTATCGAAGGCCTTCTTAAAATCAATGAAGACGTGGAAGATTTTCTTGTTGATGCTGGCTGTATTTCTCACAAGAACCCTCAGGTTGAATATCTGTTCTGTGGTGCTTCTATTTGGGCGGAAACCGGCCTGCTCTTCGGCGATGATCTTTTTCTGCCTGTGGTTTCAGCCTGTTCAGGATCACTTTCAGCATGACTTTAACTGGCATGACTTATGAGGCTGATTGTCCTGTAGTTTTGGAACTGCTGGAGATTTCCTTTCTTGGGGAGAGTGATGATGAGTTATTGAGTCCATGGTGTAGGCCACTCTCCGGTCTGCCAGATCTTGTTGCAGATACTTGTTAGGGTGTCTGTCACTGCTTCTCCCCCGTGTTGGATCAGCTCTGCTGGGATGTTGTCGATTCCTGCCGATTTTCCTTTCTTCAGCGATCTAATTGCTACTTCTACTATTCCTCGGTAGAATTGGGAAGTTGTCTTTATTCGATGAGGCTTGGCTTGCAAGTACGCTGGGGTCGCCTAGCGTCTGATGATTGTAGAGTTCGGAACAGTATTCCGTCCATCTGCCAACGATTTCCTTCTTTTCTGTTAGGCATTCCCTTCTTTGTCCTGGATGTTACTG
The DNA here is from genome assembly GCA_028751875.1 of Rapana venosa. Classification (NCBI taxonomy): domain Eukaryota; kingdom Metazoa; phylum Mollusca; class Gastropoda; order Neogastropoda; family Muricidae; genus Rapana; species Rapana venosa. The sequence continues at coordinate 12,789,435 of CM054166.1, forward strand.
ACTCTTGGGCCCGTTTCTGTTTGGTGAGCTCTTTCACAATCTGGTATGCTCTTCTGCTATTATTCTTTGTCAGGCCCCTCTTCGATTTCTGTACATTGTTTCTCTATCCATTCCTCCTTGGTCTTCCTCATGTCTCTCCTGATCTTCTTGTTTACTTCTCTGTACTTAACTGCTCCTGTAGTGTTCTTGCTCTTCTTCAGGTCTCGTCTTTTGTCACACATATTCAAGATTTCATCTGTGACCCATGGTTGTGTTTTTCGGCGATGTTTGCCAAGGAGTATGCTTGCTGTCTCAGTCATCACTGTGTTAAAACTGGTGGTCATCGTTTCGGCATCTTCTTCAAGTGCCAGCAGTGGTGCGAATTTCCCTCCTATTGTTGCTTGGAAGGACTCGGCGATGGTGGGGTCATTCAGTCTGTCCAGGTTGAACTTGAGTCTGGTGTTCATAACCTATGCGGTCGTAGGGGAGCGAGGCATTAGAGACCTCAGCTTCTCTAGGGGCCAGCATATTGAGGGCAGCGCCCATCTCTTCTCCCTCGCTGCTTGACCTTCCCCTGTCCCTAAAGAGGGCAGGTACCCATTTACAGCTGGGTGAACTGGACGACTGTTGTACTGAAGCCAAGGCGTGCAGACGGTCACGCATCCACTTTGGCAACCACGCTCAATGCTGCTTAATTAACCTTAGCTTGGGGAAAAGCGAGTGCTCTGACCACTGAGCTATCCCGTCCCCTAAAAGACGGCAAACTCGTTCAACAAGAGCTTGCCATAACTATTCAAATGACAATCTTCTGAACATCACCTGAAACTTAAAAGACTTGTAAACCATATACCCTAATCACCCGAATCAAAAGGTGGCACTGCTTAATTAATGTTCGATGTCCCGCATTCTAAATCTCAGTTAAAAATGATAAATGTACCTCTGTACAGTAAGCCATCAAAAACAAACAATCTTCCAAGAACGCATATTATGCCATTATCTCTTCGCGCAGACGTTTTAAACCTGTTCCGCTTTTCGGAAGAGTAGGCCATTGTGTGCCGGTGGGAACGGGTGACAAAATTTACAAAACTGCATGCACATGGAGACTGATGTAAAAAAAAAAAGGGGGGGGGAAAGCATAGGAGTGCTTATTTTATTATCCTCGAAATAAAAGAATAAACAAATAAATAAATAAATAAGTAAATAATTCAACATTATACTGAGAGAGAGAGAATCAAATTATGTTATTTCAAGGATAATTATTAAGCACTCATGATCTTTTTTACATCCAATCCCCAACCGTAGGGATACAACACGATAGTAAAATAAGCCCAATACCCACACATTCTTACAGAGAAGCCCTCCCCCTCCCAAAAAACCCAGACAACCCCCCCCCCCCCCCGCCCCCCCCCCCCCCCCCCACCCCCCCCCCCCCCCCCCCACACCCCCCCCCCCCCCCTCCCCCCCCCCCCCCCCCACCCCCCCCCCCCCCCCCCCCCCCCCCCCAAAAAACCCCCACTTCAAAAACGCAACTAAAAACAAAAACCCACAACAACCTAAACCCCAAACCCCCCCACCACCCCCACCCCCCCCCCAGCCCCCCCCCCCCCCCCCCCCCCCCCCCCCCGCCCCCTCCCCCCCCCCCACCCCCCCCCCCCCCCCCCCCCCCCCGCCAAATAAAAAAAGCCCCAATTTAAATGAGTACATATATGCAGTTAACGTAACGACCAGAATATAAAAAAAGAAAACCAAGCGAAAGCAAAAAAATGTAAACAAAAAAATCAAGACCAAATAAATGGCTCACCACACACACACACACACACGTAACCAACCTACCACCAAGAATCAACAAAACAAACCATGTAAATAATAATTATCTTATTCAAACTCGCGCATGGGAAGTTCTGGGTTCGATTCCTCGGCCTTGTCCTTTCTTCCCAGTGTCACGACAAAATCGAACTGAATGTCAAAGTCCTTCGGATGAAACTATAAACCGAGGTCCTGGGTGTGCGAACGCACGCAGAACATTTTGCGCACACATTGAAAACCGGTTCCTCCTTTCGAAAGAGTAGGCCATTGTGTGTCGGTTGGAAAGGACGACAATATAAAAAAACAAAACAAAAAAACAGGTGTCGTGTTTAGACACCATTCCCGAAGTCGGAATGTGGTTACCTGGAGGGGGTGGGGGAATGGTCACATACACAAAAATCCTCGGAGCTCTAGCCGAACGGGAAAAAACCCAGCAACACACACACAAAAAACAAGCAAAAAACAAAAAAACCCTCCAAAAAAAAAACACACCAAAACTCTCTCTCTCTCTCTCTTCTCTCTCCCTCTCCTCTCTCTCTCTCTCTCCTCTCTCTCTCTTTACGCGCTTCAAACTTAGTAGTAGTAGTCGTCATCGTAGTCGTGATGGTGGTGGTATCATTATTATTATTGCTATTGTCATCATCATCATCATATGCCGAAAAGGGGGGGGGGGGGGGGGTAGCCTATTGGTTAGAGCGTTGTGCTCGCGATCTGACGGCTCGGGATCGATCCCAGGTTTAAGTTACCACCATCAGTGCCCACTCCACTCCCCCGCAAGTACCTTCCGATAAGTATAAAACCTAGGTCCCTTGTGAGAAAGCACGCAGGACATCTTACGCACACGTTAAAACCAGTTCTGCCTTTCGGGAGAGTAGGCCATGGTGTGTCGGTAGGAACAGATGACAAATTTTAACCCCCCCCCAAAAAAAAACCTTAAGCACACAAGTGTCGTTTTTTAACATCATCCCCAAAGTCGGAATGCGGCTATCTTTTATGGTGGGCACAAAAAGGTCGCAAGACGCAAGATCTCTCCTATTAGTGAACCACGGAACTCGAGCCGTGGAACGAAAAAAACGTTGTTGTTATTGTTGTTATTATCATCATCATCTTCTTCTTCTTCTTCTTCTTCTTCATCATCATCAGTATTCTTATCACTGTTAATATCTGTGTCCACAGGTTTCATGGCAGTTGTGGCAAGTGAGTATACTCTCTCTCTCTCTCTCTCTCTCTCTCTCTCTCTCTCTCTCTCTCTCTCTCCTCTCTCACTCACTCACACTCACACACACGCACGCACGCACGCACGCACGCACACACACACACACACACACACTCGATTCCGACAAACAACTAGATCTGAACATCGATAGCAATCTCTCTTGGACAATACACTTTTTTTTTTATCATCGAAGATATCTTCTAAAAATATTGTTCTCATGACTAGAATGGATCAGTGGTCTAGAGGTAACGCTCCTGCCTAAAAAGCGAACAGTTCGGGTTCGATCCCCGTTTGTGCCCGAATCTTTTCCTCCATCCAGTAGGTCTAGATCATGAGTGGTGGTCTGGGTGCCAATCTTTTGGATGAGACAATACACCTAGGTACCTGCATAAAAATCTGTAGAAAAAAGCACTCTGATAGGGAAACAAAGTACACGTACATGCAGACAGGAACAGGGGAAAAAAATTATTGGGTGGCGCTGCTCTTGTGGCGACGTGCACTCCCCTGGAAGAGCAGCCTGAATTTCACGCAGAGAACTCTACCGTGACTTAAAAGTGGTATACAATACAATGCAATTCTGTACTATATCATCGAAAAATAATGTTCACAATAAATGCAATATGCTATTTGCTCTGCATCAACGTGTTGGGATCTCGCAAGTGAAAATTGGTAAAAATCTCTCAAAAGCTATATAGACGTTCGCTAAAAATAACACTCCTTCATCAAGTCTTCGTCGTTGGACGGAAATTCTTCCCTTTCATTTGGGATGCCATTTTCAATCAGGGGGATTTGACTGCAAACTATAGATTGATTTATACCATCCCCCAGGTCAACTTCAAGTGCAGACCTGCCAGTGCCTTAATTCCCTTCGTGTATATCATACACATGCGGAAGATCAAATATTACACGTTAAAGATCCCGTAAATCATGTCAGCGTTCGATGGGTTACGGAAACACCAACATACCCAGCATACATCCCCCTCCACCCCTCACCCGAAATCGGAATGCGGCTGCCTTCATGGTGTGCAAAAATAGTCGCAAACGCAAAAATCTCACCACTGGTGAACCTCGGATGAAGAAAAAAACACCCCAAAAACTGATTTGTACTTATCCTCACTGACATTTTCGGATGGGAAGCTAAGAAAGGAAGCCCCATAATTTATTTTATAATAATAATAATAAGCAGCAGAAGCAAAAGACAAGCTTTATGATGACTTCAGTGCTGCTGTAAGGAGACTTCTTGACACAGAACTAGTGTTCATCACCGGGGATTTCAACGCCAGAGTGGGTGTTGACCACAACTCCTGGCCCACCCACCCGCTTGGGTCAGTTCGGCACTAGGGAAAATAAAGGAGACTGGACCGCGCCTGCCGGAGCTCTGCTGTCGTCATGTCAACACGACGCCTCAGCATCCAGTCTCCTGGAGACACCCGCGATCCAAACACTGGCATCGTTCTGCTGATCCTCACCAGGCGTGTCATCCTTTCCAGCATCAAAACCACTCGCAGCTGCCAGAGAGTGGATTGTGGCACTGACCATTCTTTGGTGTGCAGCAGCAGCAGTGTGAAGCTCCGTGCAAGGAGACTGCGCCGCACGAGAAAGGAGGGCAGACCTCGCATCGACACCAGCAAAACACGCAATCAAGAAAAAGTGGAGTATGCGCGTGTATTGGAGGATACTCTCCCTGGCCCACCCACTGGAAATGCCCAAGAACAATAGGAACACTTCAGAGATGCGGTCTACAATGCTGCCTTGTCCACCTTTGGCAAACGGACCAGCAAGTCAGCTGATTGGTTTGAAGTCCACTCAGAAAAAAATGACACTAGTCATCAAGGCAAAGAGAAACGCCTTGACAGCATACAAAACCAATCCCAGCCAGCAGAACCTCCAGGTTCTCCGTGCTGCTCGCAGCAAAGTCCAGCAGTGTGCCAGGCAATGCGCCAACAACTTTTGGCTTCAGCTCTGCTCCCAGATTCAGACCGCAGCTGACACAGGCAACATCAAGGCGATGTATGATGGCATCAAGCAGGCATTGGGACCAACGCAAAAGTCAACCGCCCCTTTGAAATCAACTCCTGAGGAGACGATTCAAGACGAGAACAACAGATGGAGCGCTGGGTAGAACACTACATTGAACTATATGCAAAGGAAAATGTAGTCATAGAAGATGCCCTGAATGCCTTTGAGTGCCTACCAGAACTGGTAGAGCTTGACAGAAAACCAACCATAGATGAACTCAGCAAAGCCCTGGACACTCTTGCCTCTGGCAAGGCATCTGGGAAAGATGGTATTCCTGCCGAAGCTCTGAAGTGCTGTAAAGAGACACTCATCACCGAGTTGCATGAAATCCTCTGCCTCTGTTGGAGTGAAGGTGAAGTACCACAAGACATGAGAGATGCTAACGTCGTCACAATAATTATACAAACAAAGGTGACAGAAGCGATTGCAATAATCATCGCAGCATATTCCTCCTCAGCATCGTTGGGAAAGTCTTTGCACGAGTAGTACTGAAGAGGCTCCGGGTACTTTAAGAGCAAGTCTACCCTGAATCACAGTGCGGTTTCCGTGCCAACATATCCACTATAGAGATGATCTCCCTCAAACAGCTTCAGGAGAAATGTAGGGAGCAAAGGCAGTCACTCTTAGTTGCCTTCATAGACCTCACAAAGACTTTCGATCTGGTCAGTAGGGATGGCCTCTTCAAGGTCCTTCCCAAGATCGGATGTCCTCCCAAACTTCTCAGCATCATCAGATCCTTCCACGAAAACACTTCAAGCACTGTCGGCTTTGACGGCTCAGCATCAGCTGCCTTCAACATATGGAGCGGAGCGAAACAGGACTGTGTCCTGGCTCCCATCCTATTTGCAATCTTCTTTGCTGTGATGCGGAAACACGCATTTGGTCCTGCAGCTGAAGGTATTTACCTCCGAACAAGGTCAGACGAAAGCTCTTCAACCTCTCCAGACTAAGAGCCAAGACCAAAGTCAGCTGAGGTGCCTGCGTGACTTCCTCTTTGCAGACGACGCAGTAGTAAACGCCCACTGGGCCAAAGACCTACAAGAGCTCATGACTCGCTTCAGCAATGTCTGCCAAGACTTCGGGCTTACCATTAGCTTGAAGAAAACACAAGATTTGGGACAGAATGTTGACTCTCCCCCAGCCAAAAGCATCAATGACCATGAACTGGATGTCGTCCATGACTTTGTGTACCAGGGTTCAACTATCTCAGACACCCTTTCACTTGACGCAGAGCTCAACAAGCACATCGGCAAAGCAGCTACCACCATGACCAGACTGACAAAGAAAGCATGGAACAACAGCATGCTGACTGAGCACACAAAGATCCAGATCTACAGAGCCTGCATCGTGGGCAACCTCCTGTATGGCAGCGAATCCTGGACTTTGTGTGCTCGACAAGAGCAAAAGCTCAATGCTTTTCAAATGCGTCGTCTCCGACGCATCCTAAACATCACCTGGCAGGACAAGGTCCCAAACAGCACTGTCCTGGAAAGAGCTGGATGCACCAGCATGTACACGCTGCTGAAACAGAAACTTATTAACATGCGCTTGCTCGTCCATGTCGTGCGCACGGACGACGGACGGATCCCTAAAGACCTCCTCTATGGAGAACTTGTGCAGGAAAAACGTCCCACAGGCAGACAACAGCTGCTATTCAAAGACGTGTGCAAGAGGGACTTAAAAGCTCTGAACATCGACCAGAACAACTGGGAAGCAACAGCCCTCGAACGGTCAGCCTGCAGACAGACTGTGCAGAAAGGTCTCTCCAAGTTCGAAGAGACACTTGCTCAGCAGCACGAGGCAAAGAGAAGGAGAAGAAAGGCTGCAGCCCAGGCAGACAGACCAGCATTGTCAGACTTCATCTGCGCCCTCTGCCATAGGCACTGTCTGTCATTCCCGTGTCAGACTGGCCAGCCACAACCGACGCTGTACCAGAATGAACACCTAGAGCGCAACACCATAGTTTTAGAGACTGAAGGCTGCCAAGGAATAATAACAATGATAATAATATTGATAATTATTTGAAATGCTGTAGAATTTGCTTGATACTTGTTTTCGTTGTTTTGTTTGTTTGTATTTAACTAACACACTCTCTCTCTCTCTCTCTCTCTCTCTCTTCTCTCTTCCTCTCTTCACTCTCTCTCCTCTCCTCTCTCTCTTTCTCTCCTCTCTCTCTCTATATATATATATATATATATATATGTGCCTCTTTTATATATATGTTATATAATTTTATTTTGTTTATTTTTATTTTTTTTTGGGGGGGGGGGGCGGCTTTGCCGCATAGAGCAGTCAAAACTCATTTTTATACACACTTTCCACACATATTCTCTTTTCAAAGATAATTTAATATAATATCATATTGTAGTTGACAGTTGTTGTTACACTAGCGGCAACAGTTCTTGTTTGACACTTACAGTTGTTGGTTCAAAACAGGTCACTTACTCCTGTCTTAGAATTGTTTAGGTTGGTCTCTCAACAAGCATGATGGAGTCAGTCAGTCTCTCTCTCTCTCTCTCTCTCTCTCTCTCTCTCTCTCTCTCTCTCTCTCTCTCTCTCTCTCTCCGTGTTATTAGTTTTATTCGATTCATAGTATTGTTTTAAAGTAAAAGGTTTGTACAATTGTTTGGATGTATTTTGGGGTTTTTCTTTTGCTTGGGTTGCTTGATCATCATCATCATCAATGCCTTTGTGCCTTATTGGCACGTAGGGCAGCAACAAAAGTTCTCCACTCCTGTCTGTCCTGGGCCAGCTTCTGAATGGTTCCCCAGGTATGTTGGAAGGTCTTCAGCTCTGCTTCAACAGTCCGACGCCAAGTGTTCTTGGGTCGTCCTCGTTTGCGTTTTCCCTCTGGTGTCCAGTGGAGGGCTGTTCGGGCGATGTTTCCCTGTTCCCGACGGCAGATATGCCCTATCCATCCCATCGCCTATGCATGATGATGTTGTCCATGCTTTCTTGGTTGCAAAGGGCAAAAAGTTCTTGGTTGGAGGTGGTCTAGGCCAGAGAAGATGCGCAAGGTTTTGACGATTCTTAGTGTGGTATGTGGATAGTTTGTCGAGGTCTCTCAGTATCCTCAGCATCCGTGCCGTTCAAAAGGGGGAGGAAAGTACACACTCTGGTTTAGTTTAGCTTGGTTCTGGTGCTGTAACTGGGACGTTTCACACATTGTTTCGATTTATAAGCATTTCTTGCTTTGCTAATCCGGTTCTTGATTTGTCGCTGCTGCTTCACGTCATGCCAACGTGCTCGAGGGTACGTGAAATCTTAGTTGATTGGTAAAACTTTCATTCACTGTGACGGATGGAAGGGTTAGGACGTTCAGTGTCATCACCTCTGTTTCTTCTGGACTGCTTTTCAAGGCCTAACTTGCTGTGCGTAAAGTGCTGAGAACGGGATGTTTCTCTTGAATGTGATGGTGGAGTATGTGAGAGCGTGCCACGATCGTGGCACAAATTAGGTTCTTCAAGCGTTGAGAAGGGGGTCCATCTGTCACCCGTGACCTGGTCAGCTGTTGTTTGTTCACACCCAATCTATGTCATGTTGAAGGAGTTTGTGACATGGGGCAGCCTTGTCTGACGCGGTTGGTACACTGAAACTGGTTTGCCGTTTCCTACTTGCCGTGAGGTTGTCTGTAGATGCTCTAAACTGACTTGGATAATCTCCTTGTGGAATTCCTTAATGCTCGGAGTATGCGCATATCTTTTCGATGAATGCTGTCAAAGCTTGTTCCAAAAATTCTAGAAGTTGATTTACTGCTGTTTGCCATTCCGTGCACTGTTCGATGCATGTTGCGCAAGGGTGAAGATATAGGTCTATGCATTTCTTCCTGGTCTAAACTGCTTGTCTCATTTGAGTTGTTGGTCACTGCCTCTGAGATCCGTTCCGATGATGATCTTTGCCAGAAATCTTGTGGGAACAGATTTGCAGAGTGATTTTTCCGTTGTTACAATTGTTAGGGCTCCTTTCTTTGGGATCTTCACGATGCACTCCTTTCTCGTTCAATCTGCTGGTACGCTGTTTCTCCTACCATTATAGCTGCAAGAGTGGTGTAGAACTTTAGATGAACATTTCGGGATCTGCCTTGAAAAGTTTGCGTTGAGGTTTGTCCTGGCAGGGTTTTTCATTCTTGAGAGAGTGATTGTGCTATAGCTCTCTTCATAATTTGGTGGTGAGCTGTTCACATTGAGATCTAGCATCAGATCTTTTCCTTTCTGCCTGTTAAGTTGTTGGTGGTTGTTTGAGAAATTCGCTGAAATGTTTATCTGCATTTGATCTTGTTTGCTTTTGTTGGTAAGTATTTGGCTTGTTATCTAGGATTGGTGTTCGGTGTTTGCTCGGTATTCGCCACGACAGTTCTTAGAGATTTATACACCTGTCCTAGTTCTCACTTTGCGGCGGCTCTCTGCTGTGTTTGCAATCTCATCTGTTAGGTACACTTGTCTGTTTTTGTCTTCTTTCACAGTATGGTTGCATTTCTGAAATGTTGTTTGTACTCTCTCTTATCCGTTTCTGACTTTTGTCTCTCGACTTTTCTTCTTCAGTTCTTCTGTTCTCACTGGCTTGCCAGGTGTCTGCTTTTTAATCCACCTTTTCTCTTCTCTGTTCTGTCCTAAAGCTAGTTTGTGGTTGTGTGTATGCTGTTTCCTGATTGTTTCCTCATGTATGTTTATTATTAGTCGTGTCAGGAGGTGTGTTGTAGTTTTCATTGTCCACAGTGCTTGAACTTGTTTTTGAGATGGAGGGTTGAAAGCACTCTTTACTTTGTGTTGCGCGTTTTTCCACATCATATTGTTGTTTTGGTCTTGGTTTCCAGATTCATTTTTTTCCAGTTCTCTTTTGGGTTGCAGTAACAACGGGGGTGATCACTGCAACATGGCGACTCTCCCTTATTTAATCTAGGCAGCGATCTTCCATGTCCATGTGATATTAGGTGGCGATTCTGGTTTGGTTCTTCCATTGGTGGAACACAGGTAAGCTTGTGCGATCCTCAGGGTGTGAAATAATGTCCCTCCATATGGACAGGTTGTTTGTCATGCCAGAATTCACAACTTTTCTCCGTTTTCCATTTATGCTGCTCATTTCTTTTCCATGGTCTTTCTTGATTGGTGTTTGTCTTTTCCGACTTTTGCATTTAGGTAACCCTCACTTATATTAAGTCAAGCGGTTTGCGTTGTGTTTTCTATTTCAGCCTGTAATTGTCATAAATGTATCTTGCTTTCTTCTCACTGTCGTTGGTTGGTGCATAGCATCTGTTTTTTATGATTGATGGTATTTGCATGCTTTACTTTAATTCTTATCCTCATCATCCTGCTGGTGATAGGTTTCCATTCCATTCAGGCATTCTCCATTCTTCTTCCTGATGATTGCTACTCCCTCCTTGGTGTAGGGCCGTCATCTATCACACCTGTAAGCACTGTCTCTCCTGTGTGGCTCTGTATTTGCCTGATTCCTGTCTATCGGCTCTTTTCATGTTTCGAGAATATGCAAAATTGTAGCGTCTATCTTGCTGTAACTTGCGATGTTTTCTGTTTAGAACCATGGTTCGACAATTCCAGAATCCTTTTATTTGGTCTCTATTTTTGGCGTTTAAGCTTCATCTTCCTGTCAGGGCTATTTCGGGCTTTCCACCACGGCATTCATACGAGCTCTCTCCGCTGACTTGGAAGCCGTCACACCAGTATTGTTCATTTTTTTGTTTTGCTGTTTCCGTAAACAATTGTTTTTTTTACGAACAGGGTTGTAGCCCTTTGTCTAACCCCCTACCTGGGGAGGGTTCCACCTTTGTCGCCTTTTACGACATACCCGGTTGGAGGCAGAGATCCTATTCTTGCGATGCTCGCTTTGCAAGCATACCCCGGGAGTCCCACGATGGGGGGGGGGGGGGGGGGGGGGTTGCTTGATATTGACGTAAAATAAAGAAAGATCCCTTCTGTCTGTCTGTATCTCTGTCTGTATCTCTCTCTCTTTTCTCTCTCTCTCTCTCTCTCCTCTCTCTCTCTCTCTCTCTATATTTATAATATATATATATATATATATAGATAATAGATAGATATATTCTCAATTGTTTAATTGTGATCAATGTAGGCCTATCTGTTATGATATTAATGTTCAAGCCAGTTGGGGATTGTGTGTTAATTGAACACATATCTATCTCCTTTCTCAAAGTAATTATAATCGATGTGTCTCTTTGACATTAATTTCCAGGTCAATATTATTGGGGATTATGTGTTTGTTGATTACACACATATCTTTTCTTAAAATCATACGCTGAACTTTTGTTGTCGTTGTTATAGCTGGGTTGTGTGTGTGTGTGTGTGTGTGTGTGGGGTTTTGTGTTTTGTGTGTGTGTGTGTTTGTGAGTGTGTTTGTGAGTGGGTGTGGGTTTTGTGTGTGTGATGTGATAGTCCCTAATCAGGGCAAGGGCCGGATGAAAAAAAGTATATGAATACTTACTCTGTAACCCTTGGAAAATAAAGATCATTCATTCATTCATTCTGCCCTCCATCTCTCCCTCCCTCCCCTCTCTCTCCCCTCTCTCTCTCTCTCCTCTCTCTCTCTCTCTCCTCTCTCTCTCTTTTCCCCTCTCTCTCTTAACGCTTTGAATGAACGAATTTTATTTGTCAAAAGCTACAAGCCCATTTCAACGGGGGCAAATGTAAACGACATATTAACATAGGAATGATTACGAAAAGGACATGAGTAATAATCCAAAGTCCAGATAAATGCCAACCAATATTTTCAGTTATTACGTATAGGATCCGTTTCATTCATAGTCTGCTTACGTTTATCTAGAGCCTGCGTTACATATATTGCTAAAGATTTAAGCTCGGACATATTATTTGATTCGTTCAATCGTTCATTCATTCATTATTAACGCTTTCAGGCAAAGATTGATTGACTGCCTATGGCAGCAATGGAGTGATCATATACAAAACAGTGAAAGATTTCAAATGTACAGACAATTTATAAGTTCGCATGGTGTCAAACCTTATCTAAAACTTGATATGGATATACATTTGAAAAGAATTATGTCTAAGTTTAGACTTTGTGTATCAGATATAAATGTTCATAAATTTAGATACAGAGAACATGATATTGACGACCTCAGGCTGCTATGCCCATTATGTAAGCAAGCACCGGAGGATGAAGTACATTTTTGTGTTGTGCTGTCCAGTATTAGAGAATGTTAGGCAGAATTACATCCCTGTTAAATATAGTAGACAGCCTAATTTATTTAGACTCTGTTTACTCCTGGCATCAACTCATCCTGAGGTTGTGCACAGCCTCACTTTATATTTGTGTAAAGCTTTCAGAAGAAGAGAGATATTGTTATCCTAAGTCATATTTTTGTAGCTGACTTTTTGTTATACAGTAACATTTTTTCGTGACTATTGCTTTTACCCCCACCAAAATACTAAGCAGTTCGGCAACCCCCTCCATGTATGGGCCAATGGCCTTTTTGTGAATAAATCATTGGAGTTGAGCTCTCTCTCTCTCTCCTCTCTCTCATCCTCTCTCTCTCTCTCTCTCTCTCTCTCCTTCACCTCTCTCTCTCTCTCTCTCTCTCTCTCTCATGTATCCAAACAGCCTTGTTTATGTTTGCTTGAAATTATTAGTTTTGATTATGATGATGATTACGTTAGTCCCGTCTTACTAAGGGAGGGGGGGTGACAAGGGTCGGATATAAAAGCACCCCCACCCCCAAAACACACAACAAGAATATTAATACTTATCTTTAACCTTTGGGAATACAGATTATCAATCAATCAGTCTCTCTCTCTCTCATCATGATGTATCCCTAAGGGCGGGGACTGGATGTAAAAAAGCACATGGCATGCCTTAGAGCAACAACGGTCTATCGACAGAGCCGCCATTTTCGAAAGATTTGAGATACACTCATTTGAAAGGTCAGAACAAATCGAGGATTCAGATTTTGGAAAGAGAATGGGTATTGATGCGATCTTTATCATAGCATCTTTACATTGTAATACATGTAGAAGAAAGCGCATAAATGCATATTTACAACTGGTGGCCTGTTGTTGCCTGAAATTTTCTCGCAGTCTGCATGTGAAACTCTGATGTCCACTCATTCTGGTCCTCTCCAAGCAATGCTAGGCTAGGCTAGTGCAGAAAGTGGAATCTCCTGTAGCAAAAACACTGGCAGTGAAGGTAGACCACCTTGCTTGCAGAGAAAATACAGGGCGTGGCACAAAGCCTGACCCTCTTTCCCAGATAAGATCACATTCGGCTACACACCGGTATTAAAAAATCACTCTTTTCCTTCTGTTTTTCTATGTAGCTTTTATATTCATACCGCACGTACTAAGGCATCCACAGAAATAAAAACCACTTTTTGTGAAAGACTAGCCTCTGACTCAAAACTCTTGTGATTTTGAACAAATTTGGTAGGTTTGAAATTTTTTAATTTTTCAGCAAACACTTGTACCCCCTCAGTCCTTTGTCGTCTGCTAGCTTCCTTACCAACCCAGCCGTTGCCTGGTCCTAAGTCCAGGATGAGAAATGGGGAAGGTTGTGCGTTGGGCTAGCAACCCGCCACATCAAAAAAGCCTGCTACAGAAACGCCAACAAGATCTAATATAAATCAAATCTTGGGTGACAAGCTCAGGGCAGATGCTGCAAGGCACTGTATGACGAATAGTGGTGAAAGCCGAAAGGAAACTTCTATTCCGACGATGTCCTTGGCAAAGCCCAAACAGGAGGTGAGAGTGGGAGCCTGGAATGTGCGGACGCTGTATGAAGCTGGAAAGACAGCGCGGGTTGTGAAAGAGATGAAGAATTTATAGGCTTAACATCCTTGGAATCAGTGAGATGAGGTGGACGGACTCTGGCATCATGACCCTTGGCTCAGGGAGAGACAGTGTGCTATTCTGGTCGCACGGATGGGCAACATCAGGACGGAGTCGGTATCATCATGGACAAGGAGGCCAGAAAGAGCTTAATGGGATGGGAGCCAGTCAACTCGAGAATCATCACCAGCCAGATTCTTCTCCAAATATACCAAGACCACCATCATACGTGTTACGCACCAACAGAGCAAGCCACGGAGGAGGAAAAGACTTGTTCTACACCATCTTACAGGAACAAATAGACAAGACACCACAGCACGACATCCTACTTCTCATGGGAGACTTCAATGCGAAGGTTGGAGTGGAGAATACCGGGTACGAAGCTTGCATGGGAGAGGAGGGAGTGGGAAATAGAAACGACAATGGACAGCGTTTTGCAGATACATGTCTTGAAAACGGTTTGGTGATAGGTGGTACCATCTTCCAACACAAAACCATCCATAAATTGACATGGGTATCACCAGATGGAAGAACCAGCAACCAGATAGACCACATTGAGATAGACCACATTGCCATCAACCAGAAGTGGAGGAGCTCCATGAAGGCGTGAGAGCCATTAGGGGAGCTGACGTTGGCAGCGATCACCATCTTGTGTTGTGCAGACTCCAGCTAAAGCTCAAGAGAACACAAAAAAAGAAAAATGAGCAACTCTTTGACTCGAGGAAACTCAACAGTGAGGCAGTGAAAAGTCAGTTTACAGTCGAGCTTTCCAACAGATTTCAAGTCCTGGACAACACACCTGCAGACGACATCAACGCCCTATACGGTAACGTACAGATAGTTTTTATAGACACCAGCAAAGTTGTACTGGGCTACAGAAGAAGAGAGAAGAAGGAGTGGATATCAGACACCACATGGCAACTCATAGAGGAGAGAAAGATAGCAAAACTTGGCATGCTCACTGGAACGGAAAACGAAAGACAAACATTCGCCGAAACATACAAAGAGAAAAACAAAGAAGTGAAGAAGAGCACAAGGAGAGACAAGAGACAGTTTTCAGACAACTTGGCAGCAGAGGCGCAAACCGCAGCAGAGAAAGGAGACTCTAGGACCGTCTACAAGATTCACCAAGACCCTAACAGGTGGATTCACCAGCAAAACCACTGTAGTGAAGAACAAGACCGGAAAGTTTTGACAAAAGACATAGACCAACTCAACAGATGGCAGAACATTTTAGAGAGACTTTAAACAGACCAGACCCAGATGAGGAAGCAACCATCGAAGACATGGGTTTCAAGATAGAGATGAGACGTGGATGCATCACTCAGCAGGAAATTGTGGAGG
>CM054166.1:12809605-12842105 GCA_028751875.1 Rapana venosa
CGCTCTCTCACCTTTTATCGTCTTGCTTATAGTCATAGTATATCCTGATGAAGGATTCATATTTTTATATTTTCAATACTTTATTGGACTTGCCTCTGTACTTAAGTTTTACTGAGTGCCCTATTTCAATATCTTATAATTATGTGTAACAAGTATGTATACCATTTGACAATGCGTAGATGTTTATCTTTATGACTTTTTAAGTTTGGTGTTATTTTTCTTGGCTTTGTTGTTGTTGTTGTTCTTGTTTGTCTGTTTTTCTCTTTTTTATCATCTTTTGTTGGTTTGGTTTTTCCTTCTCTTTTGTTTGTTTGTTTGTTTTGGTTAGGTTTTTTGGGGGGTGGGGGTAGGGGTGGGGTATTTTTAGGATTTTCTTTTATTTGCTTGCTTTGGGGGGGGGGGGGGGGGTTGTTGGGGGGGGGGGGAGCTGTTTTGAAAAGGGTTATTTCCCCTTGTTTTTATTGTGAGACTGTATAAGTATTGGGTTATTATTATTAAGGTGTATCCCTAACGGGCGGGGACTGGATGTAAAAAAGCACATGTGTGCTTATTCATTATCCTCGAAATAAAAGAATTTGTCATTGTCATTTGTCATTAAAAGAATTTTTCTCTCTCTCTCTCTCTCTATCTCTCCTCTCTCTCTCTCTCTCTCTCTCTCTCTCTCTCTCTCTCCTCCTCTCTTTCTGTGTCTTTTTCAACAGTGGAAGGTGACACTATGGCCAGTGGCGATATGGCCGGTATGGGTATGGCCATAGGGAATTGTACTGCCAACGGAACGTGCGAAGTTATGAATGCTCAATGCCAAAATGGCATGTGTTTTTGCATGAGAAACTATGCATATAATAATGGCATGTGCAAGATGGCCATGGCAGGTGAGTATGCTGACCAGCATCACATCCCATCCACATCACATGACATACAGGGGAGGGGGGGGGGGGGGCAGAGGAGTGGGGGTGGGGAGAGCAAGATTTTCAGAGTTGTGCAAACTATCTATGAGCAAAGAATATCTTGTATTGAACTTGACTCTTGAGTGTTCTGAGCTTTTCCCTGTCCAATTCTGGCATTGTTCGTCAAGGGGAAAAAATTTGTCACCTTTATTGTTGTCACTGTTTCTGAATGGTCTTCACACCGAATTAAGCAACATTATGAATGGTCAATCAACCATAAATCAGGAAGCCGAGTTAGCTGGAATGGTTAGTCTAAATGTTGATTCTCTCTTAAAAATGCTTTTGCTGCTTTATGCAGATAACACAGCCATATTGTCAGAGACCCCTGCCGGTTTGCAAAAGGGGTTGGTTAGATGGCTGTTTACTGTAAACTATGGAAACTGAAGTTAAATGCTGAGAAATGTAAAGTAGTCACATTCTCAAAAAGAAAAATTAGAAAGGAACCCACTTTAACGTTAAATGAGCGAAGTATTGAAAAAGTTGATAATTATCATCATTTAGGCATTACGCTTAACTACAATGATAGACATATAAGCTTGCACAACGTGACTTGTTCGACCGAGCCTCTAAAGCAATGTTTGCCCTTTTGAGAAAGGGCAATAATCAACTTTTACCTATAGGTGTTATGATTGAATTGTTTGAAAACACTGTGGATCCGATTTTAACTTACGGCTGTGAGATTTGGGGTTATGACCTAACGGACATGGCAGCTAAATTACAGCTGAAGTTTTACAAATTAATTCTGAAAATAAGACGATCTTCTCCTACCTTCATGGTTTATGGAGAGGTCGGTAAAGTCTCTGTTAATGTTACAATTAAAGCAAGGATGTTATGCTTTTGGTACAGGCTATGTGCAGATCAAAATGCAAATAAGTTTTCTTGTATAATATATAGATTATTGTAGAAAATGTATGTTACACAAAGATTTTCTTCAGATTGTCTGACCAGCATCAAAATGAGCTAGGGTTGAGTGGGATCTGGTTGAATCAACAAAATATTTAATGCAATTACAATTTGTTAAACCAAAGTTAAGCAATGCTTATGTGACATATTTATTCATGAGTGGTACACAGTAGTAAATACAGACGACATTTATACAAATTATAGAATGTTTAAAACAAAATTTTGTGTTCAAAAGTATTTACTCTTACTGCCATCCAGTGTTTCTGTTCGATTTTCCCAATCTGCCTATTGATATCCTCCGATTTGAGGTGATACTGTACAAAATGCAATAGTTGTAATATTGGTGACGAACTTCATTACCGTTTTATTTATCGATTGTTTAACAAAACTCGTTAACAAAATGTTCACCAAAATATTACGCTAAACATCCAAACACTTTGTAGTATGAACAACTCTTTTCTTCATCAGAAATAACATGTAAACTTTGTTCAAAGGGTTTGATATATTAAACAGACAATTGTTGTTCTATAGTGATGTGTTCAACTATCCAGTTCCATGGTTCGTGTAAGTTGTTCAGTGATTTTTTTGTTCAATGATATTGTGTAAAATCCTCCGGATCACTAAAGGGGTAACACGAAATAAAGAATTTGAATTTAAAACGACCTTGTTCCTAGTGACCAACTGTAACACTGACTCATATCAAACGGAAAAGGCCAGATTCTCTCAGGAAGTTAAAAATGGTGTCCGGTAGAACATCACGAAAAAGGATGTTCAGGGAGTCTGCAGTAAAATGCTTGTGCCTAATGTCCTGGACATCTCGACACTCCAGAAGCAGATGCTTGATGGTTACCCACATCACAAGTCACACACCATGGGTTCCCTCTCCTTTAAGCAAATGAACGTGGATGATATGAGAATGACCCGTGTGTAGCCTGGTGAGCACTGTTGCTTCCCTTCAGTTTTTGACACACAGAGACAGAATTTCTTTCAGGTTGGGGAAAATCTGCATACACATGGGGACGGGATTGTTTTTTATAAAAAAAAAGCACACGAGTGCTTATTCTATTGTTCTAGAAATAAAAGGATTAAAAAATAAACTAAATATATAAACAAAAATTGTGCATTGGTTGGTTAATAGGTCCTGAGGCAAGGGTTACCTGAGATAAGACCCCATCTTTCCCCCCTCGTCCTTTTTTTTCCCTTCTCTTTCTTGTTTCATGTTTATTGTGTATTTGTTTGTCTACAGGAGCAACAACTGCAGCAGCAGGAGGAGGAGCAGCAGGAGGAGACGGAGCTCCAACAACTATGATGGGTGACTCGAAAACGATGATGTACACCTCACGTAAGACCCCCCCCCCCCCCCCCCCCTCTCTCTCTCTCTCTCTCTCTCTCTCTCTCTCTCTCTCCTCTCCCCGAATGTAACCTTTGCAGATAAAGGGATATTGCGTGCATTCATATGATGAGCACAAAAAGGAGGAAGGTGACAGGCCTGTGAAGTAAACCGTGAACTATGGGTTCCAATCCCAGGCTTGCCCTTTCCTCCCCATTTTTGACGGTAAAATCGACCTGAATGTAAAAAGCCTTTCGGAGGAGACTCGGAACCAATCGGACTCGTGAGCTTACGGACTTGTGCACGTCAAAAGAACCCACGACATTTGGGAAAAGGTACCTCCCGACTGTCTGGGCAAACTTGGTAAGTTCAACTCGAAACTGTATCCCCGAAGTCGGTATGCGGCAACCTTTAAGGTGGGGGGAGGGGGCGGGACTATCGTATGTACAAAAATCTCACCGCTGGTGAACCTTGGAGCTCTAGCCGAGGAACGAATAAAGATCAGTACAATTTTGAACTTATCGATATGTACCGGAAACCATTAGTTTTCTTCTTCTTCTTTTTTTTTTTTTGGATTTGTTTTCGTTTTGTCATGTCATAAAAAATTGACGTGCTATACACCCTTTCAGAGCATCTCTCTTCTCTCTTCTCTCCTCTCTCTCTCTCTCTCTCTCTTCTCTCTCTCTTCTCTCTCTTGAAGTCTTGGGCACTCTCTCTGTCTTCTCTCTGTCTCTCTCTCTCTATGTAAAGTCTTGGGCACTCTCCTCGTCTCTCTCTCAAGTCTTGGGCCTCCCCCCCCCCCTCTCTCTCTCTCTCTCTCTGTAAGTCTTGGGCTCTCTCCTCCTCTCTCTCTGCCTCTCTCTCTCTCTCTCCCTGTAAAGCTCTTGGGCTCCCCCCCTCCCCCCCCTCTCTCTCTCTGTAAAGCTTGGGCTCGCTCTCTCTCTCTCTCTCTCTCTCTCTCTCTCTCTCTCCTCGTTGAAAGTCTTGGGCTCTCTCTCTCTCTCTCTCTCTCTCTCTCCTCTTCTCTCTCTCTCTCCTCTCTCTCTCTCTCTCGTGTGTAAAGTCTTGGGCCAGCAGATGCGTGTGTAATCAGCTAATGCCTGTGAATTTCAGCAATGATGATGTCTACCGAGGACTCGTCTGGCATCAACCCCTCCTCCTCCTCCCTGTCCACCCTCCTCCTCTGCTTGTCCCTTCTGCTGCTGCCGCCGCTTCTGCCCAGGACGTAATGACGTCATCGCTCATGACGTCATGCCTACCGGTGATGGCATCGGCTCTGTCCCTGGACTATGAGAATAAGGATTGTCTAGTTTGGTGTCTTTGGTTGCTGGAGTTGCATTAGGCATACACACACACACACACACACACACACACACACACGTATGCACGCACGCGTACACAGTGCTCCTGCGTGCCAACATACATTCACACCCCTGCACGAGAGTGTGCGTGTGCGCGCGCACGCACACCCACACACAAAATCCATGTTCTTATAGCAGCGAAAGCGAACTTGAGGTTGGTCAAGTAAATACCAAATTCAACTTTAAAAAACGACAAACAAACAAAAAAGAAATCTAGACGATTTTCATTCCCAGCAAAATCTACTTTGTAATGCATTTTTGGTACCAATTATTGTAAGCTCTGATTCGTCTTCTTCATATTCGGGCCTCTAACTTTTGCAAAGTTCTGCAATCTATATAAAAGACAAACAAACAAACCACCTCCACTTAATAATATGGAACATACTTTACATAAACAGATTTGTTGGTTTTGGGGGTTGTGTTGTTGTTGTTGTTTTTGGGGGGGTGTTAAAAAAATCTACCCATCGTTTTTGCTTCGAAGCTTTAAAACAAAAGGAATAAATCAGGCGGGTCACTGAACAATAATGGGCTCTGAGGGGAGAAAAGAAAGGCAATAAAACGATACACAAATACGGGAAAATAAAAATAGCAACTTCGGAAAACGGAAATAACAAACGGGGTTTTTAAAAAAAATGCGAAAAAAAAGGAAAAGTCATTTCACAGAAGATAGGCTTCTGGAATTTCACAAAATGGGAGAGTTTTATTTCACAATGCACAGCAAAATTTCGGGTGTTCTTTGGGGGGAGGGAGGGGGGAGGGCATTGTTTGGAGTATTTTTTTTCCGAGAGAGAGAGAGAGAAATGTTAACACGATTTATTCGTCAAAACAGAAGGTAAAAAAAAAATCGTCAAAACAGAAGGTAAAAAAAACCAAAAACCCACCCCGAATCAAGAAGTCATTCACAGACTCGGTGTGTATTATCCAATTTCACAGTCTCGATTCTTTACCTAACACCGCCATTTTACCCATATATTATGTCACGTGTGCAAGATAGATATATTTGTCTGTGTGGTCTGCGCGCGCTCGCTAGTATGTATGTCTGTATTGCATGTGCAAGAACGGCAAAAAGATCATCTGAGAATGTCGTCTAGAATGTTGGGACGGAGTTTTTGCAGTGAACTGTATTTTTGCCTGATGTCTTAGAAAGTGTGCAGTGTCGTATTTTGAAACCACGTCATCGGCATTGCGCTGTTCACTTTTTTTTTTTTTTTTTTAGAACGGAGGCTTCGGAAAACGTTTGGAAATAGTAAACAGCCAGCTGTTCATTTGATCGACAAAAAGCCAGTACTTTTTTTTTCTTCTTTTTCTTCTTCTCTCCCTTCACTGGAGCAATACTTTCTATGTCTCGCCTTTTTTCCCCGTGCTTTTTGTAATGAAGTAACAAGAAAAAAAAACACAACACCTCGCAATATATATAAATATATTGCAGACAGGAAGAAATCTGTCAAATCATGTCAAATGTAAATTATGTCTTTTTTATACATAATTATTATTGAAATATTATATATATACTTGATTTTTTTTTTTAGGGGGTACTGTTTTGGATTTGATATACTCACAATTGTACAAACTTGTCCTCCATTTTTCGTTCTTGTGTCTAAGCCTGCTTGTGTTTTTTAAACCAACACCTCCCACTCTCACCCTTCCCATTCTCATATCTCTCCTTGCCTCCCCCCTCATCCCTCTCGAGTGATTTTTTCCCCTTTTCTGTTGGAAGGGGGGGGGGGGGGGGGGGAGAGAGATTCTTCCGTCTTGCACACTTGAATAATTTGTGAGGAAAAGATGAAGCCCCTAATTGTACATGATTTAAGGGGCAATAAAGCCTCACAGCGGCAATTCACCGCGTTGACAGGGAGGGGAAGGAAGAGCAGAACCTGTAGGGGGGTGTTTTTGGTGGTGTTTTTTTCTTCTCCTAAGCTTGTGTTTGTTTGTGATGCATGGGGGCGAGAGGTGGAGGAATATGCATTGCCAGCGCGCTGTGAAACCGCTTGAGGGTCGCAGATGCTTGAGAGAGAGTGCATACTGTTCACTTCACAACTGCATCATCAAGACACCGTAGGAACAAAGTCCGTATGGCGCGCGCGCAAACACACGCACGCACACACGCACGCACACACACGCACACACACACACACACACACCTTCAATTGTCTTTTAGAAAGAAACGAAATGGAAAGGGGAGTTTGTATTGTATTGTCATATATACCCTCCCTCCCTCAAAAATGAACTTAAATGCCACTCACAAAGATAGTCACGCCCCATATCTCTCTCTCTCTCTCTCTCTCTCTCTCTCTCTCTCCTCTCTCTACTCTCTCTCTCTCTCTCTCTCCTCTCACACACACACACACACACACACACAATACACAAACACACACACACACACACGCACTTTCTTTCTCCTACATTTATCACGGTGATGGGAATTTTTCACAGTGAATTTTTTCTCTCTTTCTCGCAAAAAAAAAAAGATAAAAAGGTGAATTTTCTTCTATTTCATAAAACATATTAAAGCTGTGATAATGCCCATTTTTGCTATGTCATTTATCTTTTAAACACACAAAGAAGATTTTAATGTATGTGTCTAATACCGAAATAAAATTTTTAAAAAGTTAAAAAAAACAACAAGTGTCTTCCATTTATTACTGGGAGAAAGAGAATGACTGCGCTCGAGTTGGGTTAGTAATAATGATCTCTCTCTCTCTCTCTCTCTCTCTCTCATCTCTCTCTCTCTCTCTCCCTCTCTCTCTCTGTCTGCTTCCTCTCTCTCTCTCTTCTCTCTCTCTCTCCTCTCTCTCCTCTCTCTTGAAATACACCACACACTGTCTCTGTCTCTCTCTCTCTCACCTTTTATCGTTTTGCTTATAGTTATGGTGTATCCTGATGAAGGATTCATATTTTATATTTTCAATACTTATTGGACTTGTCCTCTGCACTTAAGTCTTGATGAGTGCCCTATTTCAATATCTTATTGTTATGTGTAACAAGTATATGTACCATTTGACAATGTGTAGATGTTTATCTTTATGACTTAAGTTTGGTTGTTATTTTTCTTGGTTTTGTTGTTGTTGTTGTTTCTTTTTCTTTTTTTTTTTCTTTTGTTGGTTTGGTTTTTCTTTCTCTTTTGTTTGTTTGTTTGTTTTGGTTGTGGTGGGTTTTTTTGGGGGTGGGGGTGTTTTTAGGGTTTTCTTTTATTAGTTTGCTTTCGGGGGAGGAGGGGGGGGCTGTTTTGAAAAGGGTTATTTCCCCGTGTTTCTACTGTGAGACTGTATAAGTGTTGGGTTATTATTAAGATGTATCCCTACGGGCGGGGACTGGATGTAAAAAAGCACATGAGTGCTTATTCATTATCCTCGAAATAAAAATTTGTCATTCTCTCTCTTGACGTACTCATGGTCGGACCTCCTCTTCCCCCAGTCCAAGTTAAGCAGCTCGGCGTGTTCCACTTGGATGGTTGACCCGTTTGCGCGCCTTGGCTTCAGTACATTCCCCAGTTCAACCCCAGCTGTAAATGGTACCTGCCCTCTTTACGGTCAGGAAGTAAAAGCAACGAGGGAGAGAGATGGCCGCCGCCCTTCAATATCTGGCCCTAAGAAGTGAGGTCTCTGACGCCTCGCTCCCCTACTACCTTATAGGTTATGGGACTCCTTTACCTTTACCTTTTACATTCCTCCTCTCTCCTCCTCGTCATCATCTCAATCATCACTCTCTCTACAATCTATCTCTCTCTCCTCTCTCCTCCTCTCCTACCTTTGGATGAGACATAAAACC
The DNA here is from genome assembly GCA_028751875.1 of Rapana venosa. Taxonomy (NCBI): domain Eukaryota; kingdom Metazoa; phylum Mollusca; class Gastropoda; order Neogastropoda; family Muricidae; genus Rapana; species Rapana venosa. The sequence goes on from CM054166.1 coordinate 12,817,915, forward strand.
GAGGTCCCGTGTGCGAACGCACGCAGAACATCTTGCGCACACGTTAAATCCTGTTCCGCTGTTCGTAAGAGTAGGCCATTGTGTGCCGGTGGGAACAGATGACAAATTTAAAAAACCGCATACAGACGGGGACTAGATGTAAAACACGTGCTTATTCCATTATACTCGATATAAAAGAATTAAATTTATTTTTTAATTTTAATCTCTCTCTCTCTCTCTCTCTCTCTCTCTCTCTCTCTCTCTCTCTCTCTCTCTCTTTGTGAGTGCGTGCGCTCGCTCGCTCGCTCGCTCGAGTATGTGCGAGCACGTATATGTTAAAAAACAATTTTTAACTATACATATGCAAAATTTAATTGCAGACTCTAACTTTTAGGTGAAAAAGTTCGAGTTCAGCCATAGCGTGGCTCTTTCAAACAGCAACAACAAAACCGAAACAAAATAAACCAACAAATAAAAAAGAAAATCACCTCCATACTAAAAAAAAAAACCCATCGTTTTCTTTGTTTCTGCCTTGTTCCTGTTCTTCCTGTCACCTCCTCCTTGTCTTCTCTGCCTTCATGGTCCATTCTCCTGCCCTTTTTCTTTCCCCAGAAAGACTTAAAAATAAGTCTCTCAAGCCGAAGTCGGATGCGCTGGGCCTGACTTGTCAGGCGCTTAACGGCAGCGCGACGCATTTTCGCTCATAAATTATAACGGACAATAGCTGCTGTCTGAGCGTTCGACGCCGAAGAGGAAGAAAAATGCCCAAGGGTCAGAAAAGGAAACGGACATCTGCATAAAAAATTTTTTTTAACCCACACAACCTCAAACCCACGGGTACAAATTAAAAGTATTCAAAACTTCACTTGATCAAATCGGCTCCTAAAATCAAAGATCAAGCAATTCAGTAGTCGCCGATTTGTACTTCGCGAAGTGAATGGGGGGGGGACCGTGGTACTTCCACCCTGTAGGCACATGGAGTCATGGGTTCAAATCTCGGGCCCGAAACCTTTGCTGAATAAAGGGTCGGGTGAGGGAAGGGATTTTTTTTTTTTTTTTTGGGGGGGGGTTAACCATCTCCTACATCAACTCAAAATGCAGACTTGCCAGTGCATTAATTGCCTCTGTCTGTGTGTGTGTGTGTGTGAGAGAGAGAGAGAGAGAGAGAGAGAGAGAGAGAGAGAAATCAGAAATTATTGTCATAAAAGTCACATGGACTTATTTGACACAACAAAATAAACTCTTCATAATTAAAATATACAACATATTACTCACTGGTCAGCCTGACTGACATGATGTGCATGAAACCCCCCCAACTATGTGCATTATATTTTATTTTATTTGAGGTCTTCTCTCTCTCTCTCTCTCTCTCTTCTCTCTCTCTCTCTCATCTCTCTCTCTCTCTCTCTCTCTCCTCTCCTCTGTGTGTGTGTGGGTGTGTGTGTTTGTTTTCAGAAGATCAAATCCGCACGTTAAGGATCCCGTAATTTATGTCAGTGTTCAGTGGGCTGCGGACACTCAGACCCAGCATGCACCATGTGCCACGGAGAGGTGTGGGCTCCTCCTGGCTCCATTCGCACAAGAGACACGGCCTGAAAAATTCAGTGCAGTCTTGCCCCCCACCCCCCCCCCCCTTGCCTCCCCCCCCCCCCTCCTCCCTCAACGACTCCTCAGCGAGTTACAGGAGGAGCAAGGCTTCAAGGAACAAACCGAAGACCTCTGGGAACTCTACAAATCTCTTCTCTCACCACATTCACACCACACAGCCAAAAGGCGCTGACACTCGAGCCGTTCAAAACGTACTCTTCAAGACGATCTATAAAAAAAAAAACCCGATCGTTCGTCGTCTTCAACTTTTAACGCCCTTCTACGTGTTTTTTTTGTTCTGGGTTCAATACCCGACCTTGCCCTTTCTTCCCAGTTTGACGGGTGAATCGAACAGAATGTCAAGTCTTTTGAGAGGGGGTGGAGGTGAGGGGGGGGGGGGGGGTGGAGACTCTAAAACCAGTGGGACCCCCGTGTGCTTCCAGACGTGCGCAAGTCAAAAAGAACCCACCACAGTTGAAAATCGGAAAGAGCAGGGAGGTTCCTTACCTCCAGACTGTTTGGGCAAAAAGATTTGGTCGGTTCAATTCCGAAACTGTATCTAGCCCCGAAGTCGGAATGGGGTTACCTTAATGGGTGGATGGGGGTGGAGGGAGAGGGGGGGGGCGGGGAGGGAACGGTCGTATAGGCAAAAATCTCACCATTTAGTTCATTGCACTCGACAGAGTAGGCCATTGTATGCACAGTTGGGAACGGATAAGCACAAGAGAGCTTATTCCATTATCGTCGATATAAAATAATAAAATAAATAAATAAAACGAATAAATAACCCACACACGCACGCGCGCGCGCGCGCGCACCACACACACCTCACGAAAACCCCCCCCCCAACCCCCCCCCCCACACAAAACAAAACACAAAACAAACAAACAAAGAAACAAACCCAAAACACATAAAATGTAATAGATAAAACTACTTAAGACCAATCAACGTCTGAGGACCAGTCTCTCAAAAAGTGCATACCTACCTTCGCATGTCCTCAGTCAACCCGTTGACCCCCCCCCTCCCCCCCCCCTGCACTCCCCCCCCCCCCCCCCCCCAAATCGATTGTATGCTTGCAACACAGTGGAGACGATGTTTGTCTAGTGAAACAACACGCCTAGAACATACCGCTTTCTTTTTTCTTTTTTTTTTTTTTTTTTTTTTGGGGGGGGGGGGGGGGGGGGGGGGGGGGTGTCCTCTGGAGTTGATCTGGAACATAAATACTGGAGCACCACAGGCGCTCGCTAAAAAGTAGGGTTTTAAAAAAATAATTTATGTGGAATGGGCGAGGGGAATAGTGGGAAGTTGGGGTGGGGTGGGTGGGGAGAGAGGGGGTGGGGGGGAGAGAGAGGGGGGGGGGAGAGAGAGAAGAAGGAGAAAAGAGAGCGAGGGAGAGAGAGTGTGTGTGTGTATGTGTTATTTTTTTTCTTTTATTCTTTTGTTTCGAGGATGATGGAATAAGCACTCATGTGTTTGGGTTGGGTTTTTTTTACATGCAGTCCCCGTGTGTATGTGGTGTGTTGGTGTATGTGTTTTATTTTATTTATTTTATTCTTTTATATCGAGGATAATGGAATAAGCACTTATGTGCCTTTTTACATCCAGTCCCCGTGTGTATGCGGTTTTGTAAATTCTTCATCTGTTCCCACCGGCACACAATGGCCTACTCTTACGAAAAGCGGAACAGGATTTAACGTGTGCGCAAGATGTTCTGCGTGCGTTCGCTCACGAGCCTCGGTTTATAGTCTCATCCGAAGGACTTTTGGGGAGAGTGGAGTCTGCACTGACGTTAACTCCAGGGGAAAATATCCCCTTGAACGGGAATCGAACCCGGGTCGTCAGATTGTGAGCGCAATGTTCTGACCACTAGACTGTCCTGTCCCCACTGAGTGTGTGTGTGTGTGTGTGTGTGTGTGTGCATGCGTGCGTGCGTGCGTGCGTGCGTGCGTGCGTGCGTGCGTGTGTGAGAGATGATGATGATCGCAAATGCCACTTTGCCTTTCCTGAATAAACAAATATATCAGTCTTTGCCTGAAAACCTGCATAAATCGATATACATCTCCAACACCTGCTGTAACCATACAATATTAAAACCACACTCACATAATAACACTCTTATGTTAGAAACCCAGCATCTTTTTGCATTATCATCAAGGCTTAGTTGCATTTCGTATGACTGACGAGGTTATCTGTGGTGATCCATCTGAAGTATTTCAAACCAGTATCGAAAAGCAGAAATACTGGTATCTTCCCAGTTTTCCGTACACCATTTTGTTAGGAGTTTTGATGGGGAGCCCCAGAAAACGCTTACATGCCATTAAATGAATCTTTTCCAAATAGAGAGAGAGAGAGAGAGAGAGAGAGAGAGAGAGAGAGAGGAGAGAGAGAGAGAGAGAGAGGAGAGAGAGAGACGCTTTGACCAATTTATTGTCATTGCCCAAAGTGGCCTATTGACAAGGGGGGTTATACACGACTTTCTTTTGTAAATACAAATTAAATACAAGAAAAATCACATGATGCATTTAACGTAATGAAAACCAAAAAGCCAAAAATGAGCTCTTATGAACGGATACGACTTTAAGCTCTGACGTAAACTCAGTTTCAAAATGAACACAAAGTAATAACAAGGATGAACAACAGGAACCAATAAGCAATAACTAAAATAATGAAAAGAACATTCTAGAATGCTATATTAGACCATCCATTGACATTGTATGTGACACTTTCAAAAAATATTCTTGCTGGAGACTACAGCGTAATTATAAATGTTTCTTTAGGTGTGTCACAAAATGCTGGAGTTTACATAATATAAATGTTACTTTAGTTTAGTCACAAATGTTAAGCTAATTGGAACTTAGCTGTAATTGTCGTAATTTCAGTGCTTCAGCAATAAACTTTGCAACCGATTTGATCACAATATCATCATCGGACGATAAGATAGAAAAAATATCTTACCTTCGGAAAGCTTCTAGATTGAGAACACCACAGTTTTCACGTATGGAAACATAGGATTGACAATGAAACAGGAAATGCACTTCATCATCACACATAGGGCATGGGAACTGTGTGGACGTCTCAGAGAGAGAGAGAGAGAGAGAGAGAGAGAGAGAGAGAGAGAGAGAGAGAGAGAGAGAGAGAGGAGAGAGAGAGAGAGAGAGAGAGAGAGAGATGAGATTTTATTATTTCATTTCGAAGATAATGGAATAAGCACTCATGTGCTTTTTTTCACCCAGTCCCCGTGTGTATGCAGTTTTGTACATTTTGTCATCCCCCCCCACCGGACAAAAGGGCCCTACTTTTACGAAAAGGGGAAAGGGGGTTTTTTAAACGTTTTGCGCAAGATTTTTCCTTCCCCCGTGGGTCCCCCGGGGTTTTGCTTGAAAAAGCGGATTGCAAGAATAGGAACCCTCCCCCGCCACCCAAAGGCATGTCTTTAAAAGGGCGATTTAAGGGGGCCCCTTTCCCCCCTAGGTAAAGGGGGTTTTTAACAGGGCTAAAAACCCCTGCTCGGTAAAGGAATTTCCTGTTACAAAACTTAAACGCAAAACTCGTGCCCAACTCATCTTTGAGAGTCGGGGTCCTTCAAGGAAAACCTATGACGCCGGCAGCCAAACCCCCGGGGGTTTGCAGGGCGGGACGACCCCTCATAAAAACCGGAACCCCCTGTGAAGTCCCCGAGGTTGTTGTCACGTCGGCCGGTCCTATTTGGGGAACATGGAACGTGAGGCCCCTCGGGGAAACCGGACGGTGGGGCGCAGGCAGTGAGGGAGTTTGAACAATACCCCTCCTCGCACCCTGGGCTTTGTCTGAAGCCCGGTGGAAGGTCAGGGAAGTGACAAGATTACAGTCGGGAGAAACTCGTTTCTACCCCGGGTTAAAATTTGAAGAAGACCGTCCCGAACTGGAGTAGGTCTCCTGCTGCCCAACATGAAACCCCAAGACCCCTGCTGGAAGGGGAGCCTTTTTTTCCCAGACCGCATCATAAACCGCTGGGTTTTGGGAGTCGCGTTTTCCAGAAGGATCCTTTCTTTATGTTTGCCCCCCCAACACCGGGGAGGAGGAAGAAAAGGGAAACTTCTACCCCCAACCCCAGTCGGTGGTAGACAAGATTCCGAGACGGGACATGCCCCTCCTCATGGGGGACTTTGAACGCCAAGGTCGGGATGACAACACTGTTAGAGAGGGGGAAGATGGGACAACAGGGGTTTGGGGAAACATAAATAAAATGGAAAAAAGCTTGGGTTTTTTGTGCTCCCAAAGCCTTGTGATTTGGGGGGGCTCGTTTTTCCCCACACCAGCGTTCCCAAAAAAGCCACCTGGGTCCCCCCCCCACCACCAACAGAAAAACCAGATAGACCACGTCAGGGTGAGAAAAATTCCGCTACCGGAGCTCCCTACAAGAGTGAGAGAAGACGGGGACAGAAAAGGGTCAGACCCCCATCTTGTGGTCCCCCAAAGTAAAGGATGCGCTTGTGCGAGAAAGATTCTGCAAAACCCAAAAGGAAAAATTTTAAACTTTTTTGAGTTTGAAAAAAGAAGAACAAAGCGGGATTTCAAAATCTCATTTTTACATCCCGCCCCAAAGGGTGCCCAGTCAGAGGAGACAAAAAAGGGGGGAACAAAAATGGCCCACCTTAAAAGATCCCTTTGTGGGAGCCTGTAAATGGGGGTTTTTGGGAAAAACCAAAAAGAGAATAGGAAGCCAGGGAATCAAGGATGAGACCTAAAAGAAAGTCAGGAGAGAAAGTTTCCCAAAACAAGAGCTAAACCCGATCTACGCCCCGCCAAAAAGGGCGGGAGCACACCCAAAAGTATTTCCTCCTTCCCAAAGAAGCCAAAAAAAGACTAGGGGCGAAAAAGGGTCGCATAAATGCCATCGCAGATGGGGCAAAAGAGGCTGCTGAAAAGGGAGCCCTCAAGCCCCCTGTATGCCCCCAAACCAAGACTTCTTAGGGGGCCCGGTCGCAGCCCCCAAAGGGGACCTGTCAGAGAAAAGGGAAGGAATTTTTCCCACCCTATTGAAGACCGCTAACAAGATGGAAAGAGCATTTTCGGGAGGTCTTAAATTTGACCACCCCAGAGGAACGCCCTCGCTGGACCCAGGGGCCCCTCTGGGAAAATCAAAATTGGAAATCCCCAAGGGGCAGAGATCCAAAAAGGCCTTCCAGTTTGGAAGAACGGCAAGGCTGCGGGCCCATTGCAACATTCCGGCAAAGCCTTGGGGGGAAGGGGGGGTAGTGTTCTTGGGATGAGTTAAAACCACTTGTAAACCTGATCTGGACAACGGGGAAGGTGCCAGCGAATGGAAGAAAGGCCTGCTTGTGAAGCTCCCAAGCACGGCGACCTTCCCAGTGTGGAAAGGGGGGGTTTCACCCTTGTTGTCCATCCCCAGCAAAGCCCCTAAAAAGAGCCCACCCTGGACCGAATGAAAAAAGCTCTCAAACAAAAACCCTTCGAGTTAAACCCAGGAAGGCTTCACAAAAGAACGCCTTTTACCGCCCAAAATTGCGCCCCTCAGAATATCGGGGAAAACAGCCCAAGAAGGGCAGTACCTCTTAGGGCCGGCTTCACGTTTTTTGAAAAGGTTTTTGCAGGTGGAACCCAAGCAAGGGGGAAACCCTCCTTCCCCACTATGTTTGCCATCAGAGTTTGTAAACAAATAAGAAAATTTTACGAAGGATTCCCTCCCAAGGTAATCCAGGGTGGAAGACTCCCCCGACAGCTTCGGGATCTTTTCCCGGGCCCGCCCGGACGGGGCTGCTTGTTGTCCCCACCCCTCTTCCTTTTTGGTTTGCTGGACGGGGTGAAAAAGGGACGGCCTAGGGCAATTTCCCGGGGAAAGGTATCCAATGGCCCCTCATGACAAAGTGGAAGTTTCTCGATTTTCCGATGATGGCTCTGCAAACCCCCCAAACCTGCAGCACCCAAAAAAAAACACTCCCCCGATACCACAGCTAACTTTTGGCCCTCAGGATGTCAAGAAAAAACCCAAGCTACTGGTCCCAAACAACCCCAAGGCTCCTTTCACCATCTCGGGGAAAAGCGGGAGAGGTTTGTCAGTAAATTTTGGTACCGGGGGCAGTAAGTCACCCGGCAGGAGGAACGACGAAGACATCAAAGCAGAATAAAAAAGCACGCCAAGCATTTGCCATCTTGAAACCCGTATGGAGAACAAATGGGGATCTCCACAACCACCAAACTCAGGACTTCAAAATCCAAATTTAAGTCTGTTTTTTCTCTAAAGGGCAGAAACTTGGGGGGGTCATCAACACCAAACTCCCCCAAATCAGGGCCTTCTTCAAAGGATTTTCTCCGGGAAAAACCTTATCTCAATGGGTTTTACGACTACCAATTTCCGACCTTTTGGATGAGGGGGGAACCCAAAAAGCCATGGAAAGTCCAATAAGGCGGCGAAAAAATTTGGGGTTGGGGGCGGCCCCCACCCCAAAGGAAGGGCCCTTGCAAAAATCACCAGACAAACGCTCCCAGTGGAACCCCCAGGGGAAAAGGAAGAGAGGGCGCCCCAAAAGGACCCGGGGGAGAAGCCTGCATAGTGAGCGGAAGAGACTCCAGCCCGAAAATGGGAAGAGGGGCCCAAAACCCCTTGGGCCCGAGACAGGAAAAAGGTGGGGGGACGCTGTTGAGGCCCTATGCTCCGCTAGGAGCTTAAGGGGCTAAGAAGAAGTAGAAGAAGCAAAATGTTCTGCGTTTCTTTGCATAAGGACCTCGGTTTTTAAATCTCATCCGAAGGACTTTTGGAGAGAGTGGTTGGGGAAATGGGGTTAAAATCCAGAGGAAAATCCTCTTTAACGAAGGGGAAAAAGAGAGAGAGAAGAGTGAGAGGGGAAAAGATCTGTAACTGTGCAAAATAAAGGGGGAAAATTTAAATAACCTAAAAGAAAAAGGTTTTGGGAAAATGGGAGGTAATCGAATTAAAAAAAAGAAAAAAGAGAAAATTAAAAGAAAAAGGAGAAGAGGAAAAAGGGGAAATTTAAAATGGAAAAATTTTAAAAAAATAAATGTAAATTTTAAAAAGGGTTATTAAGTAAAAAATAAAAATATTTAAAAAAATAATACTTTAAATACCAAGAATTTTCGGAGAAACGAAAAAAACCAAAAAAAAAGGGGAGTTAAGAAAACATGAGGCCGGGGTTTTTTGTGAAAAAAATTTCCCCTCAAATCCTATGAAAAGCTTTTCCTGAAACAAAAAAAATTTAATTTTTTAAAAAAATAATTCTCCAACCTTTTCCTAACCAACCCCCACCCCAAACCCCCTTTCACTAAAGTAAAATTCCCCCTTTTTCCCCCCTTTTTGAAAACCTGGGTTTTTTTGTGTGAAAAAAATTTGTTTGAACCCAACCCCCCCCCATTTGCTTTTTTGGTTTTTTTTGAGGCAAAACTGGGATTTTGGGGATTTTTTGTGGAAAAACCCGAAAGTGGTTTTTGTGTTTTTTGGGGGAGGGGAAAAGGGCCGGACTTACCCCAAAAGGGAAAAAAGAAATCTTTGGGGTAATTTTTGGGGGGGGTTCAAGGGCTTTCGGCCTAATTTTTTTTCTTCTTTTTTTGCTTTTTTTTTTTTCTTTTTTCCTTTTTTTTTTTAGCCTTTTAAAAAGGGATCTTTTAAACTCTGCCCCGATCCACTTATTGTTTAATAACGAACGGAAAATTTGGGTATTTTTTTACCCATTTTTTTAGTTACCAAAAACCAAAAAAAAAATTTTTTTAATAAAACGCGGTTTTTTCATTATAAATTAAAAGATGTTTTAACAATATTAAAGGAGATATTAGAGAGAAAAGGAGAAGGGGAGGAGAGGAGGTAGAGGAGAGAAAAGAGGGGAGAGGGGAGAGAGGAGGGAAAGAGGGGAGGGAAAAGAGAGAGAGAGAGAGAGGAAAAGAGAGAGACGCTTTTTTGACGCTTTGACCAATTTACTGTCATTGCCCAATGTGGCCTATTGACAAGGGGGGTTATACACGACTTTCTTTTGTAAATACAAATAAATACAAGAAAAATCACATGATGCATTTAACGTAATGAAAACAAAAAACCCAAAAATGAGCTCTCTATGAACGGATACGACTTTAAGCTCTGACGTAAACTCAGTTTCAAAATGAACACAAAATAATAACAAGGTTGAACAACAGGAACCAATAAGCAATAACTAAAATAATAAAAATAACATTATAGAATGCTATATTAGACCATCCATTGAAATTGTATGTGACACTTTCAAAAAATATTCTTGCTGGAGACTACAGCGTAATTATAAATGTTTCTTTAGGTGTGTCACAAAATGCTGGAGTTTACATAATATAAATGTTACTTTAGTTTAGTCACAAATGTTAAGCTAATTGGAACTTAGCTGTAATTGTCGTAATTTCAGTGCTTCAGCAATAAACTTTGCAACCGATTTGATCACAATATCATCATCAGATGATAAGATAGAAAAAATATCTTGCCTTAGGAAAGCTTCTAGATTGAGAACACCACAGTTTTCACGTATGGAAACATAGGATTGACAATGAAACAGGAAATGCACTTCATCATCAAGAATATGACCACATATAGGGCATGGGAACTGTGTGGACGTCTCAGGTTGAAACCATCTTTTGTTTGCATTGAAGCCAAGTGTTCTTGAGAGAGAGAGAGAGAGAGAGAGAGAGAGAGAGAGAGAGAGAGAGAGAGAGAGAGAGAGAGAGAGAGAGAAGAGAGAGAGAGAGAGAGAAGAGAGATTTAACAATACATTTTTTCAAGGAATCCATCTTACCAGCTCACCAACCAACCACCATCAGTAACTCGATACCGACCGACTGGTTGATTGTCTGACCAACGGACTGGTTGATAAGATGAATGTTTGTATGCTTCCTTGGTTAGTTACTTGGTTGGTTGGTTGTTTGCTTGCTTGCTTGATTACTTGGTTGGTTGCTTGCTTGGATGGTTGCTTGCTTAGATGGTTGCTTGCTTGGATGGCTGGTAGGTTGGTTGCTTGGTTGCTTGCTTGCTTGCTTGGTTGGATGGTTGCTTACTTGCTTGGATGGTTGGTAGGTTGGTTGCTTGGTTGGTTGCTTGGCTGGTTGGATGGTTGCTTGCTTGTTTGGTTGGTTGGTTAGCTGTCCTTGTCTACAGGGGCCTAATCTAAGGTATTCGCATGTCAAAATAATAAAGAACTGACCGTTTTGATCCGTCTCCTCCACCCCCACCCCACCCCAAGAAAAGCACTCATTTCTTTAGTTTTCTTTTGTTATGTGCTATGGTGTAATTGTTGTTTCCTTTTTTGTTGTAAGCTGGCCAGTGACCTGGAACTACGGAGTGTTAGAGGTTAACTTAAATGAGTATGGCTTGTGATGTCAAAGTTTGGCTTTGTCATGATGTTAATGTGAAATCACTGGTGAGTGTGTGTGTGTGTGTGTGTGTGTGTGTGTGTGTGTGTGTGTGTGTGTGTTGTGTGTGTGTGTGTGTGTGTGTGTGTGTGTGTGAGTGTTGTGTGTATGTCTGTCTGTCTGTCTGTCTGTGTCTGTCTGTGTGTGTGTGTGTGTGTGTGTGTGTCTGTGTGTGTGTGTGTGCCTGCCTGCCTGTGTGTGTGTGCCTGCCTTGTGTGTGTGTGTGTGTGTGTGTGTGTGTGTGTGTGTGTGTGTGTGTGCCTGCCTCTGTGTGTGTGGTGTGTGTGTGTGTGTGTGTGTGTGTGTGTGTGTGTGTGTGTGTGTGTGTGTGTGCCAGCCTGTGTACGTGTGTGTATGTGTGTGTGTGTGGGTGGGTGGGGAGGGTGTCTTTCATTTCTTTTTTCGTAAATACTACATTACAAAACCTTATTGTGTTTGTGGTAATGCTGCTTTCTGTATCAAATGAAAATAAAGAAAACATGTGAAAACAAAAACACAAAACCTTCACTTTCACCGTACTAAAATCAAAAGTAGGTAAACTTGTTCTTCTTCGTCGTCCAACGCTCAGACAGCAACTATTATTGTCTGTCATATGAGCGAAAATGCGTTGCGCTGCCGTTATGCGCCTGACAAGTCAGGTTTAGCACATCCGACTTCGGCATGGGTGAGAAAATCTTTTAAGTATCTGTGGAAAAAAGGCAGGAGAATGGACCAAGATGGCAGAGAATGGACTGAGGAGGCTGAAAATATAGACAAGAAGGAGGTGACAGGAAGAAAAGGAGCAAGGCAGAAGCAAAGAGAAGGATAGAAAAGAGGGAATTCCTAGCACAGAATTTCCAGAAGGTGGGAGGTGGGGATGCTATTTATACTGACAGTCCCCCCCTCCCCCCCCCCCCCGCCCCCCCCCCCCCCCCCCCACGAAAGCACACCTACAATATTATAAAGTATAATCATTATGGTCTTTCTTTTCTTTTTTGTTTCCTTTAAAAAAAAAGTACTACTTCACAGAAATTCGCTGTGTTATAATAACGGTGCTGTTTTCCGTTTTAAAGGGGAACAAACAAAACTGTCCTGCACGGCATTGTACTGTACTGTATTGCACTGTACTGCACTATACTGTACTGTCTGTATTGTACTGCATTGCACTGTACTGCATTGTGCTGTACTGTATTGCACTGTACTGCACTATACTGTACTGTCTGTATTGTACTGCATTGCACTGTACTGCACTATACTGTACTGCATTGCACTGTACTGTTTTGCACTGTACTGTATTGCACTGTACTGCACTATACTGTACTGTCTGTATTGTACTGCATTGCACTGTACTGCATTGTGCTGTACTGCATTGCACTGTACTGTTTTGCACTGTACTGTTTTGCACTGTACTGCACTATACTGTACTGTCTGTATTGTACTGCATTGCACTGTACTGCATTGTGCTGTACTGCATTGTACTGTACTGCATTGCACTGTACTGCATTGCACTGTACTGTATTGCACTGTACTGCACTATACTGTACTGTCTGTATTGTACTGCATTGCACTGTACTGCATTGTGCTGTACTGCATTGCACTGTACTGTTTTGCACTGTACTGTTTTGCACTGTACTGCACTATACTGTACTGTCTGTATTGTACTGCATTGCACTGTACTGCATTGTGCTGTACTGCATTGCACTGTACTGCATTGTGCTGTACTGCATTGTACTGTACTGTATTGCACTGTACTGTTTTGCACTGTACTGCACTATACTGTACTGTCTGTATTGTACTGCATTGCACTGTACTGCATTGTGCTGTACTGCATTGCACTTACTGCACTGCACTGTACTGTACGGCATTGTACTGCACTGTATTTTACTCCACTGCACTGTACTGCACTGCATTGTGCTGTACTGCATTGCACTTACTGCACTGCACTGTACTGTATTATACTGTACTGCATTGTACTTACTGCACTGTACTGTACTGCATTGTACTGTACGGCATTGTACTGTACCGCACTGTACCGCACTGTACGGCATTGTACTGTACTGCATTGTAATGTACTGTACTGCATTGCACTGTACTTCATTGTGCTGTACTGTATTGTACTGCAATGCACTGTACTGTATTGCATTGTACTGCATTGCACTGTACTGTATTGTACTGCACTGTACTGCATTGCACTGTACTGTATTGCACTATACTGCATTGCACTATACTGTACTGCATTGTACTGTACTGCATTGCACTGTACTGCATTGTACTACACTATACTGCACTTTAATGCATTACACTGTATTGTACTGTACTGCAGTGTATTGTACTGTACTAATACTGTACTGGTTGATGCTTTCAGAGGTGTTCCCACAGCTCGGTTCAACGAGAACTGGGACTGACGAAGGACCAGATGGAACGTACGTGATCTTCTTCTGTTTTCTTCTCCATTTTTTTTTTTCATTATTTTTTTCTATGTCACTTCAAGTCACGGCAGATTTCTCTGCGTGAAATTCGGGCTGCTCTCCCTGGGGAGAGCGCGTCGCCACAACAGCAGCGCTACCTTTTGCTGTTTGTTTTTTTCTTTTCCTGTCTGCAACTGTTATTTGTTTCCCCACCAGAGTGGCTTTTTTCGATACATTTTCGCCAGGGACAACTCATGTTGCCGTGGGTTATTTTACGTGTGCTAAATAATTGTGTGTAACACCCGGGACCTCGGTTTCTCGTCTCATCCGACAGACTAGCACCCACACCACCACTCATGGTCTAAGGGTGGGGAGAAAGTTTCGGGTCCAAACGGGGATCAAACCACCGCACACTTCCGACCCGGACTTTTCGCTTTCTAGGCAGATGTGTTACCTCTAGACCACCGATCCACATATATTTTTATTACTGTACCATATCTTTACTTTTCCTCATGTTACACATTGTTTTCCTCTTTCTTTCTTTCTTTCTTTTTTTCCCTTTTCTTCCCCTCCCCCCCCCAAAAAAAAAAATCGTCATGATATGCATACAGCTGGGTACATACTGATATCAAGCATACAGCACTAAAGAATTCTGTGGTTGTGGTTGGTTGGTGGTGGGTGGGCGGATGGGTGGGTGGTGGTGGAGGTGTATGTATGTATGTGTGTGTGCGCGCGCGCGCGTGCGTGTGTGTACACGCGTATTCGCGTGACAAGCCTGCCCGCTTACGAACTTGTTTGGTGTTAGAGCGCATGCATGCGTGGGTTCTCTCTCTCTCTCTCTCTCTCTCTCCTCTCTCTCTCTCTCTCTCTCTCTCTCTCTCTCTCTCTCCTCCCTCTCTCTCTCTCTCTCTCTCTCTCTCTCCTCTCTCTCTCTCTCTCTCTCCCTTCCTCCTCTCTCTCCTTCCCTCCCCCTCTCTCTCCATCCCTTCTCTCTTGTTTGAATGGACTGAACTGAACCATATCTAAGCCCCGTCCCCCCCCCCCCCCCCAAAAAAAAAAGTGCATGCTTGTCACTACAAAGTTCTAGGAGTAACAATCAATGAAAATCTCAACTGGTTCTGCCACACATCTCATGTATATCAAATTGATACATGTCCCAAAGAGTATATACCAGTTGACTAAAATTCAACACTGTATTGGTCCTTCATTCAAGGAAACTCGTCTTCCGAGCTTATATACAATCCTCAATAGACTATGCTTCAACCCTGTGGGATTCTGCTATTGAAAACACTATGAAACCGTTATTAAGTTTGTATAAACGTGCTCTTAAACTGGTCCTTCTGAAGAAGACAACCTTGCTAGAAGTGGATTATACTCAGTTAAATGTTCTTCCCCTACACCAAAGACTAAAATATAACAAAGGCCTCATGATGTTTAAGGTGATGAATGACAGGAACTGTACCATCCTTCCTAACAGACAAATTCCCAATGAATCATTCTAAACACACGGAAAAAAACCAAGTGTTCCAATCCCAAGAATAGATTTGTTCCAATCTAGTTTACTCTACTCAGGCCCTGTGCTGTGGAACTCCCTTCCTGTTTCATTTAGACATCAATTATTAACAGCCTCCAACAGTCACTTTTTCATCCACTTGATTCATCAAAAATAACGAACCACACTTGAACCTGCTGGAAACAAAAAGTATGTAATCATCTTCCCTTACCTTATATCGCAAGTTCAAGAATGTGTTCAATATTATATGCCCCCCTCCCTTCCTCCCTTCTCTCTCTCTCTCTCTCTCTCTCTCTCTCTTCTCTCTCCTCTCTCCTCTCTCTCTCTCTCTCTCTCTCTCATTTCAGAAATTAGTACACACCAAAATCGCTACAAAACATATTCTGAATTGGATTTGACTTGTCCATTGTGTAAAACTGGAAATGAGGATGAAATACATTTCATGTTGTGTTGCCCAATTCTCAGTAAGCTAAGAGCACGGTATATACCATTGAAATTTTACAAATACCCTTGCCAGTTTCGTCTGTGTTTACTTTTGTCATCTATGAACGAAAATATTGTCCGAAATGTATCGATCTACTTATATAAGGCATTCAAATTACGATCAGTGCTGACTTAGTTAAGTTTGTTAATGTGTGTGTATGTTGAGTGATTTCATTAATATTACCTGTGTACTCTACCCCTTCATTAGGGGCAATGGCCTTTACATGAATACACATTCCGAATCCGAATCCGAATCCGAATCTCTCTCTCTCTCTCTCTCTCTCCTTCCTCTCTCTCCTCTCTCTCTCTCTCCCTCCCCCCCCCCCCCCCCCCCCCCCCTGTTTTACTTTGCTCGTTAGTTGCTGTTACTGTTTCCATTCCATATTGTTCATGGCCCTACCTGGCCCAGGCCAAAAGCTGTGTCAGTTATTGATGTCAGCTAATCGCCAAGGCTTACACTAGAATGTTGTTCTGTTGTAAAATGTTGAGATTGTCTTCAGCCACGACAAGCTCCTAACATAACCTGCATTCAATCATCTGAAGTCGGAGTATAGCTGCCTATATGGTGAGGTCAGCCATACACGCAAACTTATCGTTCAGTGTGCATTTTCAATCTCACAGTGATTCCCAGGTGGGATGAGTGAGTCAGAGTGCACATTCTGGGTGAGCAGTTTCAGTGGTTTCAGTAACTTTGTTACTGTTTCAAATCTCACTTTTGAAGAAATATCATTACATATTGGTTTGGATAAAAGAGGTTTACCCTTTTTCATTTTAAACAATTCTTTAAAAAAAAATTTTTATTTAAGATTCATTTCTCTACCTCCTTCAAAAGTTGGGAACTAATGTTTATGAGTAACAGTTGTATGCTCGCTCTCTCTCTCTCTCTCTCTCTCTCTCTCTCTCTCTCTCTCTCTCTCTCTCTCTCTCTCTGAATAACTGTTAAAAGGCCTATCTTTTTTGTGATATTCTGGGAGCAGTTTAGGTGAACTGAGATTTTTTAAAGCTGTGCTTTGTTTGGATTCTTTGTCTACGTCAGCCTTTATGTGGTCATGATTTTGGAATATACATATTATTCAAGATTGTACAGTTTGAAGTACATGCCAAGGTAATGTGCCAAAGTCTTACCAAAGTTTACGAGAAGTTTTTCTTATTTTTTGGTTGTTGCATCTTTACATTTATGCCCTTCAAAGTGTATTGTGGCCTAAGGCCGATGTATATTAAACCGTTTCAGAGTTCAGACTTCAGAGCTCTCTCTCCCCCCTCCCACCCACCTCTCTCTCTCTCTCTCCATTTATGCCCCTCAAAGTGTACTGTGGCCTAAGGCCGATGTATATTAATTAAACCATTTTAGAGTTCAGAGTTAGTTCCCCCTCCCTCCCTCCCTCCCTCCCTCCTCTCTCTCTCTCTCTCTCTCTCTCTCTCCTCTCTCTCTCTCTCTCTCTCTCTTTCCTGGATGAAAACAAAGCACATGAGTGCTTATTCCATTATCCTCGAAATAAAAGAATGAAATAAATCTCTCTCTCTCTCTCTCTCTCTCTCTCTCTCTCTCTCTCTCTCTCTCTCTCTCTCTCTTTCCTGGATGAAAACAAAGCACATGAGTGCTTATTCCATTATCCTCGAATGAAATAAATAAATAAAATCTCTCTCTCTCTCTCTCTCTCTCTCTCTCTCTCTCTCTCTCTCTCTCTCTCTCTCTCTGTGTCTCTGTGTGTGTGTGTGTGGACTGGACGGGAAAAAAAGCACATGAGTGTTTATTCCATTTTCCTCGAAATAAAAGAATAACATAAATAAATAACATCTCTCTCTCTCTCCTCTCTCTCTCTCTCTCTCTCTCTCTCTCTCTCTCTCTCTCTCTCTCTCTCCCTCTCTCCCCTCTCTCTCTCTCTCTCTCTCTGTCTCTCTCTCTCTCTCCCCTCTCTCTCTCTCTCCCTCTCTCTCTCTCTGTCCTCTCTCTCTCTCTCTCTCTCTCTCTCTCTCTCTCCTCTCTCTCTCTCTCTCTGTCTCTCTCTCTCATTCTGACCTGTTCAGACGTGCGGAGGGCGTTCCACATGATCGACACGAACGGGAACGGTCTGATCTCCAAGCCTGAACTGGAGCACGCCTCCAGAATGCTGGGGTACAACCTGTCCAAGAGAGAGATCCAGAAAATGATGGAGTCTGTGGACCAGGATGGTTCGTTCGTTTTCTATTTTTTTTTTTTTTTTATTTATTTTATACCAAGGATAGTGGAAGAATGACGGAGTCTGAGGATCAGGGTCGTTCGTTTTCTATTTTATTTTTATTTTATCTTATTATTTTATACCGATGATAGTGGAAGAATGACGGAGTCTGAGGATCAGGATGGTTTGTTTATTTTCTATTTATTTTATTTCATTTTGTTTTCTTTCATTTTATTTTATTATTTTATACCGAGGATAAGGGAAGAATGATGGCGTCTGAGGATCAGGATGGCTCGTTTATTTATTTTATTTTATTATTTTATACCGAGGATAATGGAAGAATGATGGAGTCTGTGGATCAGGATAGTTCATTTATTTTCTATTTTATTTCATTTCATTTTATTTGTTTTGTTTTGTTTTCTTTTCTTTTCTTTCATTTCACTGTATTATTTTATACCGAGGATAGTGGAAGAATGACGGAGTCTGAGGATCAGGATGGCTCGTTTATTTTATATCTTATTTTATTTTATTTTATTTCATTTCATTTCATTTTGTTTTCTTTCATTTCATTTTATTGAGTCTGAGGATCTGGATAGTTCGTTTATTTTCTATTTTATTTCATTTTCTTTTCTTTTAGTTAAGTTTAGTTTAGTACATATTATTCTTTTATATCAATGGTTTTGGAATAAACCCTCGTGTGCTTTTGTTTAACCATCCAGTCCCCGTGTGTATGCAGTTTTTTTTTAAAATTGTCATCCGTTCCCACCGGCACACAATGACCTACTCTTCCAAAAAGTGGAACGGGTTTTAACGTGTGCGCAAGATGTTCTGCGTGCGGCACGACTCGTGTTTAAATCCATCCGAGACTTTTAGGGATAGAGGCGCACTGATGTTACTCCAGAGGAAATCTCTTGAACAGATTCGAACCCGGGCTCAGGGTAGCAGATGCGCAATACATGCTACTACCAGAGGCAAATCCGTCCAACAGTCCGCTCTGTGGTTGGTTGCAGTCCATAGTGTGTGTACGGTGCTGTGTCCAAAGTCCAAAGTCATGAATGTGCGGGCGCGTGTGCGTGCGTGGTGCCTGCGTGCGTGCGTTGCAGTGTGTGTGTGTGTGTGTGTGTAGGTGTGCGTGTGTGTGTCCAAAGTCCAAAGTATGAATGTGCGCGCGCGCGTGTGCGTGCGTGCGTGCCTGCGTGCGTGCGTGCATGTGTGTGCGTGTATTCCACCTAATACCACCCAAATCAGTATTCCGGTTCCGGGTTTCCACCATATTTTCTTTTTTTTTCTTCCCCCCCCCCCCCTTTTATTTTAAATAAAACACACACAAAAACCCCAAACCGAACGACAGGAAACGGGCAAATCGACTTCAAGGAATTCGCCGTGATGATGAGGGACCAGTTCGGGGCGGTGGAATACCAGGAGATGTGTGTGAGGGAGGCCTTCAAGTTTCTGGACAAAGACGGGAACGGCTACATCGACTACGAGGAGCTGCGCTCCGTGCTGATGCAGAGGGGGGACTCCCTGAGTGAAGAGGAGTTCCAGAAAGTCATCGAGGACCTGGACGTCAACAAGGACGGCAAGATCGAGTATGAAGGTGAGACAGAGAGTGACAGAGAGAGAGAGAGAGAGGGAGAGAGAGGAGGGGGGGGAGAGAGGGGGGAGAGAGAGGGGGAGGGAGGGAGAGGGGGAGAGAGGGGGAGGGGGAGCGAGGGAGAGGGAGGGGGGATGGAGAGAGTGGGAGAGAGGGAGGGAGACAGAGAGAGAGAGAGGGAGGGAGAGAGAGTGACGAGAGAGAGAGAGAGGGTAGGGAGGAGAGAGAAGGGGGAGGGAGGGAGAGGGGGAGGGGGAGAGAGGGGAGGGAGGGGGAGAGGAGGGAGGGAGGGAGGGGACAGACAGAAAGTCATCGAGGACCTGGACGTCAACAAGGATAGCAAGATCGTGTATGAAAGTGAGAGAGAGAGTGACACAAAGAGAGAGAGAGGGGAGAGAGAGAGGGAGGGGGGAGAGATGGGGGAGGAGAGAGAGGGGAGAGGGAGGGAGAGGGGATGGAGAGGGAGAGATGGGGAGGGAGGTAGAGGTAGGGAGGGAGAGGGAGAGGGGTAGGGGGAGAGAGAGACAGAGAGAGAGAGGGAGGGAGGGGAGAGACAGAGAGTCATCGAGGGCCTGGACGTCAACAAGGACGGGAAGATCGAGTGTGAAGGTGAGACACAGGTAGAGTGACAGAGAGAGAGAGGGGGGGGGGAGAGAGAGGAGGGGGGAGAGAGGGGGGGGGGAGAGAGAGGGGGAGCGAGGGAGAGGGGGAGCGAGGGAGAGGGAGGGGGGGATGGAGAGAGTGGGAGAGAAGGAGTATGAAGGTGAGACACAGGGAGAGTGACACAGAGAGAGAGAGAGAGGAGGGGGGAGAGATGGGGGAGGGAGGGAGAGGGAGGGAGGGAGAGAGAGAGAGAGGGAGGAGGGGACAGACAGACAGTCATCGAGGACCTGGACATCAACAAGGACGGCAAGATCGAGTGTGAAGGTGAGACACAGACAGACAGAGAGAGAGAGAGAGAGAAGAGGAGGAGAGAGAGAGAGGAGAGAGAGAGAGAGACAGACAGAAGAGACAGACAGAGAAGACAGAGAGAGAGGAGGGGGGGAGAGAGGGGGGGAGAGAGAGGGGGAGGGAGGGAGAGGGGGAGGGAGGGAGGGAGAAAGAGAGTGACAGAGAGATAGAGAGAAAGAGAAAAAGGAGGGAGGGAGACAGAGACATAGAGAGAGAGGGAGGAGGGGGAGAGACAGACAGTCATCGATGACCTGGACGTCAACAAGGACGGCAAGATCGAGTATGAAGGTGAGAGAGAGAGTGACAGAGAGAGAGAGAGAGAGAGAGAGGAGAGAGAGGAGGAGAGAGAGAGGGGAGAGGGAGGGAGAGGAGGGAGAGGGAGGAGGGGAGGGAGGGAGAGGGAGGGAGAGGGAGAGAGAGAGGGAGAGGGGGGAGGGAGACAGAGAGAGAGAGGGAGGGAGGGAGAGACAGAGAGAGAGGGAGAGGGAGAGAGAGAGAGGGAGGGAGGGAGAGACAGAGAGAGAGGGGGAGGGAGGGGAGAGACAGAGAGTCATGGAGGACCTGAACGTCAAAGGACGACAATATCGAGTATAAAGGTGAGAGAGTGAGTGGAACAGAGAGAGAGAGAGAGAGGGAGAGAGAGTGACAGAGAGAGTGACAGAGAGAGAGAGAGAGGGTAGGGAGGAGAGAGAAAGGGGGAGGGGGAGAGGGGGAGAGACAGAGAGGGAGGGAGGGGGGAGGGGAGAGACAGAGAGTCATCGAGGACCTGAACGTCAACAAGGACGGCAAGATCGTGTGTGAAGGTGAGACAGAGAGTGACAGAGAGAGAGAGAGAGGGAGAGAGGGGAGGGGGGAGAGATGGGGGAGGGAGAGAGAGATGGGGGAGGGAGAGAGAGGGGGGGGGGAGGGGGAGGGAGGGAGGGGACAGAGAGTCATCGAGGACTGGACGTCAACAAGGATAGCAAGATCGAGTATGAAGGTGAGAGAGAGAGTGACAAGAGACAGAGAGAGAGAGAGAGAGAGAGAGAGAGAGAGAGAGAGAGAGAGAGAGAGGGGGGGGGGAAGAGATAGGGGAGGAGGGAGGGAGAGGGGGAGGGAGGGAGAGAGAGAGGGGGGAGGGAGAGGGGGAGGGAGGGGGAGGGAGAGAGGGGAAGGAGGGAGGGAGGGAGAGGGGGGAGGAAAGAGAGGGAGGGAGGGAAGGAGGGGAGAGAGGGAGGGAGGGAGAGATAGGGAGGGAGAGACAGAGAGTCATCGAAGACATGGACGTCAACAAGGACAGCAAGATCGAGTATGAAGGTGAGAGAGAGAGAGAGAGAGAGAGAGAGGAGAGAGAGAGAGAGAGGAGAGAGAGAGATAGATAGGGGAGGAGGAGGGACAGGGGGAGGGAGGGAGAGATGGGGAGGAAGAGAGAGGGAGGGAGAGTGAGAGAGGAGAGCGAGAGATAGGGGAGGAGGGAGGGACAGGGGGAGGGAGGGAGGGAGAATGGGAGGAAGAGAGAGGGAGGGAGGGGCAGAGAGACAGAGAGAGGGAGGAGAGACGAGAGTCATCGAAGACATGGACGTCAAACAAGGACGGCAAGATCGAGTATGAAGGTGAGACAGAGAGTGACAGAGAGAGAGGGGGGAGGGAGGAAGAGGAGAGGGAGGGAGGGAAAGGAGGAAGAGAGAGGGAGATAGATAGATAGAGAGAGAAGAGAGAAGGAGAGTGAGAGAATGAGACAGGGGAGAGACACAGAGAGAGACAGACACAGAGAGAGACAGAGACAGAGAAACAGACATACAGAGACAGAGGGAGAGAGAGAGAGAGAGAGAGCGAGAGTGAGGGGGGTGGGGGTCGGAGGGGGGTATTAGGGGGGTGGTGAGGGGTAGAGGTGGTGGGGGGGTGAGTGGGAGGTGGGGTTGAAGGAAGATTAAGGGAGGGGTTGTGTGTGTGTGGTGTGTGTGTGTGTGTGTGTGTGTGTGTGTTGTGTGAGAGAGAGAGAGAGAGAAAAAGAATAAAACCGGCTCATTTCTCGCGCGCGCGTGCGTACGTGCGTGCGTGCTTGCGTGCGTGTGTGTGTGTGTGTGCGTGTGTGCGTGCGTGCGTGCGTGCGTGCGTGCGTGTGTGGTGTGTGTGCGCGCGCGCGCGTTCGTGTGCGTGTTTTTTGTTTCAGAATTGTCGAGAAAAATGTGCAGCTTCCCTACACCAGACAAGAACTGAAAATGATGAACGAACACCAACTGGATACCTGCATGGCCAATAAACCAGGGACTGTACTGCAACTACAATTTATCTGGCAGTTTCTTTCTTTCTTTTCTCTTTCGTGCTGCTTCATTCTGTGGCGACGTTCCTGTCCTGCTGTTCCCTCCCACGCCGCTCATCCATGTTCAACCTCTCCGCCCTGCCTAGCCATACCCAGATTCGCTACAACTCTCCTTCAGGGTCCGAAGTCCACACGGAGCTCATCAATGTCAGGCCGCCGTAGGGCCACCAGCCAGAGGGGCCCTGCACTGCTGCTGGGTCACTTTGGTGATGTTCAGTGGCGCCTGTCCTGGGCTAAGATACGCCTGTCGCCACTAACTGATGATAGCATTAGCTCGGTCGCAGAGCCAGACTAAGTGAGACACCCATCCGGGATGGCGACCACCACAACGTCCCCCAAACAACCTTCTCCTGTGAACCATCAACCCCAAAGGCTTTGACACAAAACTCACCACAGGCACAGAAAGGCTATATAAATTCCATACATTATTATTATTATTATAATTATTATTATTATTATTAGAAATTGTATGGGGAAACAGAAACTCGGGTCACTGTGAGACCAGAGCAACTGGAGCCATCGATTCAGAGAGAAATTTTTCTTCTATTGCATGATGTTCAATGACGATGAGGTGGGGGTTATGATGCCGCTGTGCAAGTGCATAATCATATCTGACAATTTTACATCAGACAGCCCAACCTTCCATACTTTCTTCTCTTCTCTGCGTTCCCTTTACTTGGTGGGGTGTGTAGTGCCTGTGCTTGTCACTCTGCAGGAGGTCTGTCTGCTGGCTTCAGCCCATGACACATTCCGACTTCATAGCAGCTGTTTGTTTTTGAATAGGTTGCATGT
The DNA here is from genome assembly GCA_028751875.1 of Rapana venosa. Taxonomy (NCBI): domain Eukaryota; kingdom Metazoa; phylum Mollusca; class Gastropoda; order Neogastropoda; family Muricidae; genus Rapana; species Rapana venosa. Next base: position 12,841,040 of record CM054166.1, read on the forward strand.
TGGGTGTGGTCGTGTTTCCTTAACCCGCCGAATGCTGACAGGAGTTATGGGATCTTCAACGCGCATATATGGGCTTTTGTGTACACACACACACACACACACACACACACACACACACACACACACACACACACACACACACACACAAGAACACGAACGAATAACGAAATGGCATGGACCTATAAACTTTAAAAAAATAAAATAAAAAAAGAAATATACAAAAAGTAGGATATTATTTGCAAAGAACTGCATATTATTTGCAAAGAACTATCTTTCAAACATTATTCTGGGAATTCAAGCGAATCTGCAGCACCTGTTTCCCCCTCAAAGGTATGACACGTTCTAAGGTTTGGTGTTGTTGGGGTTTGTTTGTTTCATTGAATGAAGACATGTTGCCATTGCATACTGAGCTGTACAAAATATGAGCGAACACTGGCCAGTGCTTTTTGTGACGTGGATGGGTTTAGTCTGTCTGTCTGTCTGTCTGTCTGTCTGTCTGTCTGTCTGTCTCTCTCTCTGTCTCTCTCACACTCACACACACACACACACACACACAACACACACACACACACACACACACAGCCTGCCTCCCTTCCTCCTCCCTCTGTCTGTCACTTGTGTGTGTGTGTGTGTGTGTGGTGTGTGTGTGTGTGTGTGTGTGTGTGTGTGTGTGTGTGTGTGTGTGTGTGTGTGTGTGTACACACGCGCGCGCGCTAGTTAGTCACAAGCATGTGCCCGCGCAGTTGCACAAGTACGGATATGTGTGTGTGTGATTTTAAAAGATTTTTGTGTTTTTACCTGGAAAATGGAAGCATGTTGTCATGGGAGGGAGGCAATGTGCGACATTCTTTTGTGATCTTTATCTTATCATAATTTTGTCAAGTTATCTTGACTGTATTTTGTAATCAAGTTATCACGATGGTATTCATTCTGTGATCTTATCACAAGTAGTTATTCATGATTGTATTCATTTTGCGATATCGTCATATCAAGTTATCATGAATGTATTTTTTCGTGACCTTATCATATTACCTTGTCTTTTCAAAGATGTTTTTTTTCTGGATTG
>CM054166.1:12844605-12922105 GCA_028751875.1 Rapana venosa
TGTGCCGGTAGGAACAGATAACAAAACAGTACAAAACCTCATGCACACTGATGTCGTGGTTAGACACAATCCCCGAAATCGGAACGCAGCTACCTTAATGGTACGAAAGCCTCGCCATATCGGCAGCCATTCTCCGACTTCGGAGTAGTTTGCCTTAGCAAGCTTAGTTAGCTAAAGTCGCAGTGGTAAACCATGAGAAGAAATTGTGGAGACATTTTTCTACAGGGACTCCCAACGGAATAACTATCATAGTGTACCTATTGCCATTTGCCGTCCGCTCGTGTATATTCAAGGGTGATTTTCACAAAGAGATTTCTAATACTGAACTGTTTTCTCTTTTTAATTTTTTAAAACCATTTCTGTTTGTCCGTCGTGTTCGACGATGACCTCCAAAACAGCAGAGGAGGCAGCTGCTGTTCTGGAAATTGGGCAGAAATTTTATTACAGTGGAGATGCCTTGCCCACAGTACATCCCCACTCTCTCGGCCAAGAGGGTATACGGTCAGTCAGCGTTGGGGATGTTCTCCAAAGGCCAACTAGCCCCCAGGGATGCAGCACATAAGGACTGTGCAAGTCAAGCATCCTAGTCAGGGAGTCATAGTCGATCACTAAAGACTAAGCTGTAAAGTGGAATTCCATGAGTGGGAAAGTCACTGATCATAGAGCTCTCACTTTGCTGTTGCCCCCACCATAGCCAGCTCGTAAATCCTAGTCTTTGCCAAATGATCACACTTCATAACAAAGAAAGATGTCTTAGGCTCTAAGTAAATATCTGAAGCATGGAAAGCTACAAGAATACTGGAGCCAATTAGCCAACCTTTTTGCCTCAGAACCATATCACAGCGAATGAGGTTAAGAGAGAGGTGCCATCCTCCCCTTCTCCCTCTGGTAAAAAGTGCAGGTAAGGGGCACAGCCCCCTGAAGCTGAAGCATTTTTTTTTAATCTGGGCTAATTGTCTTCAGAAATGAAAACAATATATAGTCCTTTTACTGTCTAAAAATAACCACAGTCAAGGAAAAAAGTGCTGGAGCATTGTTGTGTGAGCCACAAAATATAGGTCTTCCAAAATGTGTGGGATTGTGAGCAAGTGCCTGAAGACATTTTCCCCCATTGATTTGTACAGGGTTCACACAGACCTCTCAGTATAAAATTCTAAGACTTTTCAAGGAGCTTAAGAAATTCAAGGAGGTGTGATAAATGCAGCATCATATTTATAGCCTACCCATCCTATGCTCTATCACTGATTGCCACACAAAACAGAATTGGCAATAAAATTATATTCTCTCTCTCTCTCTCTCTCTCTCTCTCTCTCTCTCTCTCTCTCTCTCTCTCTCTCTCTCTCTCTCTCTCTCTCAGATGGTACTTTGAATAACATTTGTTTTAAATGTGCGTGCGCGCGTATGTGTGTTGTGAGATAAGAGATCCTTTCACTTAAATACTTTTAGGCATAACTGAGCTACTGTCAATCTGTTATGGTCATACTATATTTATACTGGAATTGGTTTGTATGTTTCAAACAACAACAAAGATCTGCGAAGTTCATAACGATCTTTTAAAATAGAGTTGGATACTAATATTAGTCAGCAAAAGAAAGCCGCACTTGAGACGAAAAAACCGTATGTAGAAAGTACAATGTTCACTCGTCTTGATCCTGTTGGGTTTTTTAAATACAAAATTAGCACGCACATTTCATTTAAGCCCGGGTATTGGGCACCATTTGCATCGAATTTTCTAACCTTGTGTCTGTTTCGTGGCAACTTGATTTCAAACAAAGTATCCAATCTGCTCCTTGAAAGTTGGTTTCAGCTTCGAAATCTTGTATTTGTGTTACACGCACAGTAAAAACACTTGTTTGTTGCATTATAGCCTCCGAGCTCTGCTGTCGTCTGTTACGCAGGATTTAGCAATTCAAAGACTTCCGGAGATTTACTTGCGCATGCTTTACCTCCCTTGGAGACTTTGTTGTCTGCTACTTCTCGTTCGATACGCACTCGCACGCATCTTAACCTGTATTTATTTTTCCGCACAGAAATGTATCTTTAGTTTATCGTCATTCTTAAATCAGAATACTTTCGATGGACAAGCCTTGACTTTCAAGTGTTTTTCAAGGAGAGTGTTAGTCACAAGTTGTCATAATTATTGGTCATTTTCAAAAGGTTTCAATGTCTTGGATCTAATATGCAATAGGGAATTCCGTTTAAAACGGAGGGAAAATAACACATGATATTCAAGACACTAGGACGGCGTAGCAGCACATAAAATGCATGCTGGGTGTTGTTGTATTAAGCCTAGACCCCAAAAAAAAAATCACAAGCCATAGCTGACTGTGCACCAGCAATAGTTATGCATAATCCCCCACACCTACCCATGTAAGTGGAGTATTCTTCCATCAATCTCTCAACTTACAGAGGAAATGATTTGGAACCAATGTTGATTCCAGATTGGGAGGAGGGGGGGGGGGGGGGGGGGGGGGGGGGGGGGGGGGGGGGGGAGGGGGGGGGCGGGGGGGAGGGCGGAAGAGAAAGTTTTTCTTTATAACACATCAGAGGAGATGTAGAACCCACATCCTTAATCACCATCATCCCCTGTGGGGATTATGGGAGGGGGTGGGGGGAGACTGTGAAGTCTAAATAGCATTACCCTTCGGATGAGACTATAAACCGAGGCCCCGTGTGTGAACGCATGCAGAACATCTTGCGCTCCGCTTTTCGAAAGAGTAGGCCATTGTGTGCCGGTGGAAACAGATAACAAAATTTACAAAACCGCATACACACGGGGACTGGTTGTAAAAAAGCACATGGGTGCTTATTCTATTATCCTCGATATAAAAGAATAAATAAATAAATAAATCACCCCATCATCTGGAAAATTCTGTGCTAGGAATTCCCTCTTTTCTATCCCTCTATATTTGTTTCTGCCTTGTTCCTTTTCTTCCTGCCACCTCCTTCTTGTCTATATATATTTTCAGCCTTCTTAGTCCATTCTCCTGCCCTTTTTCTTTCTTCTTCTCCAGAAAGACTTAGAAAATACAAATGATCTCCCACGTCCAAGTCGGATGCCACTGGGCCTGACTTGTCAGGTGAACGCTTTTTCACTTCACAGGACAGACAACAGTAGCTGATGTCTGAGCGTCCGACGACGACGACGAAGAAGAAGAATCACCATCAGATCATTATTCTATGCTCTCATCCCCAAGCTCCCTGAAGTCGGCGGAGTGCAGCTACCTTCATAGTGGAGCAAGGGGGGGGGGGAAAGAATGGTCGCATTTACAAAAAAAAATTACCATTGGTGAACTTCGGAGCTGTAGCTGAGGAACGTAAAAAAAAAATTTTTTTAATCTCCCAAGTTATTTTGCACCCTCAAACAACACCCCCACCCCCCCACCCCCCCCCCCCCAAAAAAAAAAAAAAAAAATTTCGACGAGGATGGGATTCGAACCCACGCGGGGAGACCCCAATGGATTAGCAGTCCATCGCCTTAACCACTCGGCCACCTCGTCCGCTGGATTGGGTGGCCTCTGATAAATTCTTTATCCATTATCAAAACACAGCTGATGCTGGCACACTTTGAGGTCTGACCATAGGGGGACAGGATAGCCTAGACAGACTTGTGGTCAGGCCTAGTCAAGTCAAGTCCAGTCAAGTCAAGTCAAAAACACTTTAATCATCCCATGAAGGGCAATTACAATACTGACAGGCACATTGATACCTATAATTATCTCACAAGACACAAGAAAAATACATTTCAGATTGTTATAAGCATTCCAAGATAGCTTTTAAAAAAAATTATCATACACAAACAAACCCAGGTGCCCGCGCACACACACGCACTGCGTACACACACACACACACACACACACCACACACACACACACACACACACACACACACACACACACACACACACACACCAATGTAGGAATACAATGTTGTAAATACCATTGATTGGAAAATAAATTTTTAAAAAAAATTTTGTTTCGCGTGCACGCACGTGCACATTGACACACACGCGCACACCCATACATACACACACCAATGTATGAACACAGTTTTATCACACATGCACACACACGTCCACCCGCGCACCATAATGACCATTATCCAGTAAAGACATAAACACACACACACACACACACACACAACACACACACACACAACACACACACACAATTTAGAAATCATTCTTGAAAGCCAAAAGCAAGATACAGGAGTCCTTCGGATGAGACTATAAACCGAGGCCCCGTGTGCGAACGCATGCAGAACATCTTGCGCACACGTTAAATCCTGTTCCGCTTTTCGAAAGAGTAGGCCATTGTGTGCCGGTGGGAACAGATGACAAAACTTACAAAACCGCATACACACGGGGACTGGATGTAAAAAAGCACATGAGTGCTTATTCCATTATCCTCGATTAAAAAAAAAGAGCGCTTTGATTTATTGCTTTACAAGATTCAGCGCTATATAAATTCCATACATTAGTAGTAGTAGTGTAGTAGTAGTATAGTACTTATTTTCATTACCACACACACACACCCACGCACACGACAATCAGGGGGGTATATCAGAGAATGTAAAACTGTTTGGTCAGTGCTGTTTTGAATTTAGAAATCAAATGACTACTGGAACAAAGGAATTTCTTTTTCTATTTGCTTTACTGTTGGAGCACCGAAAACGGCGTCCTGAAGGCAATAACTGAAATTCCGAAGACATAGCATGGGATGGATCAGCCAAGATGGCAGTCCCTTTGCGCACAAGCTGCTGATCGCAGTACGTACGGCTTGAGATCTCTTTGTTCTTCTCCAATTATTTTTGAGCAGATTCTAACAATTCTCGAAGACTATTCTTGTTTTTAACACTAAGGTTGTTGTACCAACAGATGAAAGCTAAAGAGCTTTGCTCTGGCAGTTTGACAGCCCGAGTTTGAGTCCCCCACCCAAGACACGCCTGTTCAAGAGGTTTGCCCCCCCCCCCCCCTTCTTCCCCCCCCCCCCCCCCCCCCCCCCCCCCCCCCCCCCCCCCTGCTGGAGTTAAAATCAGTACCGACTCCACTCCCCTGAAAAGTCCTTGGATGAGGCTATAAACCGAGGTCTCTGCCTTCGTTATCTTGCGCGAACCTTATAGCCCGTTCTGCCTTTTGGAAGAGTACGCCATTCGTGCCTGTGAGAATAGGTGACAAATTGAAAACAACAACAACAAAACCACATGCACACTGGTGTTGTGCTTAGATACCATTCCTAAAGTCGGAATGCGGCTACCTTAAAACGTCGGGAAAAAACTGTTGCATACACAGAGTTCTCAGAGCTCTAGCTAAGGAATGAGACCCCCCCAAAAACAAAACAAAAATTTTTTTGAAAAATCGACGAGGATGGGATTCGAACCCACGCGGGGAAACCCCAATGGATTAGCAGTCCATCGCCTTAACCACTCGGCCACCTCGTCCTCTGGCTTGACTTGTTTCTCATAGTCATTATTTGATGCTTACAGTATATTAAAAAATAAACTGACGCTCTGCTCACTTATAATTATGCACTAAAAACACGGGGAACTGAGTGTAAAAAAAACACGAAAAAAAACACGATTGCTTAATTATCTCGAAATAAAAGAATACGTCTTCAAGATTCAAGACAACTTTATTTTCTCAAAGCTGCAGAGGAAATCTGGTCTGAATTTGTTCCGTGTTGCCATTGATCAAACCCACATTGAAAAACAAAACAGAACATCAACAACTGCGCGCGCGCGCTTTCACACACACGCACGCACGCACGCGCGCGCGCTTTCACACACGACGCACACACACGCCGCACGCGCACACACACACACACACACACACACACACACAACTACCCTTAATTCGCCGGACATCGTCGCCAATATTCGAAACCATGACCCACGAGATTAAAGTCCACTCAGCTATAGCTGGGTTCGTCGACACTTTATTTATAACAATGAGAAGCACAACAAACAAATATTTTGAGCGTTCTTTAATCTTCCAGTTCGGTTCAAACCTCTTCAGGGCTTTATAGTTTCTACACCGGAGATTAATGTTATGTTACATACTTGTTCAGTGCCCGTTTGCGTACCTTGTCGGCACCGGTAAGCTACCTAGCCAAAGCAGGCTGCGCCTACCTGTCGAGCAAGAATCCACGTAAGAAGTTTGCCAAAGGAACAAGTCGATCGCGGGACCTCTGTAACTGTATGTACACTGACTGGATCGCTGTAGAAAATACTATAAAAAAAATTAATACCGTTTCTTACCGTTAACAGTCAAGTGCTCTGCAGTATTCGTATTTCATTCGGCGGAAGGGGGGAAAAAAGTAGCCAACTTGTGATAAAAAGATGTACTAGACCCTATCAACAAACAAAACAACAACAAAAACAAAAGGAAAGGAAAAGAAAAGAAAAGAGGCACATGAAAAAAACTTGGTGTTACGAAACAAAGTTTTGTTGCATGTTTTGAGAAAGAAATAACTAGTTTACAAATTCAAAGAGAGACCAGAACAGTAGGCCTACCATTAAATAGAAAGAAACTTTTTTCTTTCTTTCTTTTTTTTTTTTCAAAACTAAAGGCAAAGTTTCTTTTATCAACAAACGGAATCATCGCACATTTTTTTCAATTCAACCTGTGGGCAAAATTGGAATTGACAATTATGGAGAAGGTAAGTTAAATCGTGTGCCTGTTTTGATGCTCAATGTAAGTATATTTATCATTCTTTTTATTTTGTATATTTATTTCGGATTTAAGGTTCGCTCTGAACTTCTCTTTCTCAGTCTGGTATCTTCCGTTTCGGTATGATCTCTCTCTCTCTCTCTCTCTCTCTCTCTGACAAATTTTGCAAAACTGCATACACACGGGGACTGAATGAATAAAGCACACGAGTGCTTATTCCATTATTCTCGAAATAAAAGAATTTTTAAAACCCTCTCTCTTTCTCTGTGTTTAACACACCACACACACCACACACACTCACAACACACCACACTCTCCCTCTCTCTCTCTCTCTCTCTCTTCTCTCTCTCTCTCTCTCTCTCTCTCTCTCTCTCTCTCGTTTGGGAGAGGGCCTTTTTCAGTCCACCTTTCCCCAGTCATGTCTAAAATCCAATCCACCTTTTCTCTGGCCAGATCCCAGTACTATCCACCTTTTTAAGGCTAGATCCAACTCCAATCCTTTATTGGCCAGGTTCAAAATCCCATCCACCTTTTCCCAACAGGTAAAAAATCCAACCACCAACTGTTTTATGGCCAGGTCCAAATCCCTTTCTTTAAATGCCAGGTCCAAAATCCAATCCACCCTCTCCAAGCCAGGTCCAAAGTCCCATCCACCTTTGCAAGCCAGGCCTAAAATCCCAAGTGTTCCCTTGCAGGATCCAAAATCCCATCCACCTTTTCCTTGCCAGGTCCAAATCCCATCCTTTATTGCCAGGTCCAAAATCCCATCCACCTTTTCCTCAGCCAGGTCTAAAATCGTATCTACCTTTCTGAGCCAGGTCCCAAATCCCATCCATCTTTTCCCCCAGCCGGGTCCAAACCTCCACCCACCTTTTCCCCAGCCAGGTCCAAAATCTTATCCACCTTTCCCAGCCATGTCCAAAACCCTTTTCCCAGCCAGGTCCAAAACTTCATCCACTTTAAAAAAAAAAAAAATTTTCCCCAGCCAGGTCCAAAAATCACATCCACTTTTTCCAGCTAGGTCCAAACACTCCCCCCCCCCCCCCCCCAAATCCCATCTACCTGTATTCCCCAACCAGGTCAAAAAATCCCATCCACCTTTTCCTCCAGTCAGGTCCCAAAACCCAGTCATCTTTTCCCAGCCAGGTCCAAAGCCCCACTCCCCCCCCCTCCCAGCCAGGTCCAAAATCCTGTCCACCTTCTCCCAGCCAGGTCCAAACCCCATCCTCATTTTTCCCCAACCAGGTTCAAAATCCCATCCATCTTTTTCCCAGCCAGGTCCAAAATTCACCCCCCCTCCCCCCTCCCCCCACAGCCACATCCAAAATCCCTTTTACCTTTCCTTCCAGCCAGGCCAAAAATCCCACCACCTTTTCTCTGGCCAGGTCCAAAATGATCATATGTGATTTCAGAGGATCTCATCATCATCATCATCATCATCACATCAAGAATCTCATCCTTTATTGGCCAGGTCCAAAGTCCCACCAACATTTCCTTGCCAGGTCAAAAATCCACACCCAGTCGGGTCATATACTATCTATCTATCTATCATCTATCTGTCGTCTGTCTGTCTATCCTATTATCTTCTATCTATCTTTCATATCCTACATCTATTTACTTACAGGTCAAAGAGAGAGAGTGGGTGGGGGGGGGGATGCGCATGTAGGCTATTGTTCACAAATGTGCGTTGGTGCGTGCGTGTGCTAGTGTGTATTTTATCTTTTGTATAGTCTTGTGACTGACATAATTTTATATTTATGTTGGGATACAGAGCATGACTGGCCTGTACGACAACTGAATCGTATTTAGTGCAAGATTTTACTGTAGGACAATCAATGAGAAGAGAGAGAGCGAGAGAGAGGAGAGAGGAGAGGGATGAGGATGTAGGACGGAGAGGAGAGGGAGGGGGGAGAGGAGGGAGGAGAGAGGAGAGGAGAGAGTGGAGTGGAGAAGAGGACGAAGGAATATGAGTGGAGAGAGAGATGAGAGAGATGAGAGGAGAGAGAGGAGAGAGAGAGAGGATGAGAGAGGAGAGAGAGAGAGGGAGAGAGAGGGAGGATGAGAGAGAGAGAGAGGAGGAGAGAGAGAGAGAGAGATGAGAGAGAGAGAGAGAGAGAGAGGAGAGGAGAGAGAGAGGAGAGAGAGAGAGAGAGAGAGAATGCGAAACGTTTATTCAGATTTATGCCTAGGCCCTTTTCTGAAGGGAATACACATGATATCAACAGAAGTATAAGGTTGAATATGAATTTGTATAAGCATTACACAACATTTTAACAGTGGTTTTTCCATAAACAAGTTATTAAATGTATAACAGCCCTAGATTATGTTGCCACAATATGCAATCTTCTCAAAGCTTTATAAGTGGACTATACAGTTACCAAATTAAATAGTATATTCTCACTTTGAGATGCCATATATGTAAATTGAATCTAAAGCAACATGGATTAGTATAGAATTTAGGCTGAATTAATTCAGTTCTCAAATCATAAAGAACAGGGCAGCATAACATGAAATGAACTTCATTTTCCTCAAAACTATGACATAGCCGGCACATTGTAACGTTATCAGTCTCCCTCTTTTTATATCTGAACGGGTGGCATGCTATGTCTGATACACATAAGTTTTTATTAACCTTCTCTTTACAGATCTATTCATTGTCATTCCAATGTACATTTAAATTTTATCATTCGACTTAAACATCCTATGCTTTGCCAATCAATGACTAGTTTCTATGTGACTCCTGCCACCTGCAATCTATGATTCTTTATTTAAAACTTTTCATAAACTGTTTAATATTTTCTACTCCCCGATTTTCCAAAACATATGCAAAACCATAAGTATACAAACATTTTCGTATTCTTAAAGCCCAAGTCTCTTTTTTTCCATGTCTCTCCGATCTATACAAAGACATAGGCATATATGCTTTATACGGTAATCTATTATTAGTCATTCTGGTCAATTTTACCAATAACTGATGCATTTTACTGAGAGAGAGAGGAGATGAGAGAGAGGAGAGAGAGAGAGAGAGAGAAGAGAGAGGAGAGAGAGGAGAGAGAAGACAGACAGAAGCAGACGACAGACAGACAGAGAACAACAATGACAATAGTAATTGAGGTTTAAGCTTTTTAGCTCATTCACAAGAGGACAGTGGGAAGGGGATTGGGCACAATACATATATTGAACAATAATAATAAAAAAATTGTAGCTCAAATGATTTCATGGCATGGAATCCACGTCATGGTAGAGAGAGAAGAGGAGAGAGAGAGAGGAGAGAGAGTGGGAGAGATGAGAGAAGAGAGAGAAGATGAGAGGAGGAAGAAGGAGAGAGAGAGAGAGAGAGAGATCCGATTCGGATGTTTATACATTAGGCCATAGCCATAATATGAGAGAGAGAGAGAGAGAGAGAGAGAGAGGAGATGAGTAGATAGATAGCGAATGAGAGAGAGAGAGAGAGAGAGAGAGAGGGAGGAGGGGGGGGGGAATTGTATTAAGCAAGTTGGTTCTTAATTAACAAAGCTGGGACTCTCGTTTTGTTTTCCTCTGTACAGCAAAAGAAATAATTATTAAAAACTCCAAAACAAAAAAAGACCCCCCCCCCCCCCCCAGTTTTGTGTATAAGGACACACACACACACTGCATATCATCAACATCTTTTTTAAAAAGCCAATCAAACAGAAAATATTCAGCAGGGCACTTTTTGCGAACAATAAAAATACCTCCTTACAAAAAATTAATGGCTTCTACGAACAACAGGTAGAATAGTCCACCGAGGTGACTCTACATTCTTTGCAATAATTGTGTTCTATGTAAATCATATACTCAGAGCGATAATACAAATACACTTTAAAAGATGTTCTCCGATAGGGGTAACGAATGCTGATTGACAAGGGAGTAGTTAAGTCACAACTTTTCATTTATTGGCTGATTGAATGCTGACTACTATGGAAATTGTCAAGACAAGGGGACGGGATAGCTCAGTGGTCAGAGCACTCGCTATCCCCCAGCTAAGGTTAAGTAGCATCGAGAGTGGTTACCAAGTGGATGGGTAACCGTTTGCGTGCATTGGCTTCAGTACAATCCCCCAGCTGTAAATGGGTAGGGCCTTCCTGCCCTCTTTAGGGTCAGGGAAGGTAAAGCAGGGAGGGAGAGGAGATGGGCGCTGCCCTCAACATGTTGGCCCCTGGAGAAGTGAGGTCTCTGATGCCTCGTCCCCCTATGACCACATACGTCATGGGACACCTTGTGTTCACTATTTCAAAACAAGTTCAATTTTTACGATAATACTCTAGAAACAAAGACAAAACAAGGAAATTTCGTTCTTACCTGCCAGGCTTCAAAAAACAGACTCAGCCCTTCTTTGTGATGAAAAGTTCTCACATAACCGCGCTTACTCAAATTTATTCTTTCAGAAGTGAAACGGGCGTTCCGAGAAATCGACAGTAACGGTAACGGGCGGATCTCCTACTCTGAACTAGCACGTGCGGCTCGAGTGGTAGGCTACAACCCGACTCTCCGTGAAGTGAAGGCGATGATCGCTTCTGTGGACAGCGATAGTGAGTATCAGCATGTGTGGTGGGTTCTGTTTTTTGTTTTGTTTAGCTTGGGTGTTGGAACAAAACAAAACAAGAAAAAGGAGTCCTGCTTTGATGACACGCACAAATTAAGGCACGCTGGGTTTAATTGTTGTTTTTTTCCCCTACATCTTTTTATTTTTATAAACCAGATAAAGAGTCAGATAGTAGAGAGTCAGATAGCAGAAAATGTGTCGTCAGCATAAAGTCAAGTCTAAATCAATGCTTATCAATTAATTAAGGAAGACTTAAAGATTTAGACTTGAGCAGTCTTGGTTGCATTACCATTTTCTCAAGATCACCAACCTCCCCCCCCCCCCCCCCACACACACACACACATATCCAAACAGCCCAAAGAACAAAACGTCACTCCCCTGCCAAAAAAACCAAAAAAAAACCCAACAAACACCCCCAGAAAAAACCACAACAACAAACAACAAAAACCCCAAAGACAACCTGCTCTTAAAAAATCCAGATCCCACTTAAAAGAAATGACCTTCATTATTTCATTTACTTATACCACTTCAAGTCATTTAACAAACCTGCATAACTAAAATGCTGCAGTACATATAGGAGTCATAATGATAATGGAAATCTTGCCATTCACTTCATATGACACTTATCTATTAGTTCATCATTTTCACTAGTACACACCTTATTTTCAAACTGATCACGCTCCTCAATTCTCAAGAAAGAAAACAAACCCACAACCATTCAGTATTACCACCTCTTTTAACAACTTGGGAAGAGTGGATTCAACTTGCCTAAGGCAAACAAACCGCTTGAAAAACTTAGTCCAGTACCCTAAGGACTCCTCAAGGAGTGAAGGGGAAAGTCAGGTAAATAATTAATAGGTTGGCAAGTGGCAGGAGGGATAAGGCATTCACCTACCTAACAAGTAAACCCCCCCGAGGTTCTGGGTTTGAATCCCAGCCTTGCCCTTTCTTCCCAGTTTGACAGGAAAATCAAACTGACACAACATAATGTAGAACAATAATTATGAAACAATATGAACAACTCACCATTGTCTCAATCTTCCCATCCTTATCGATATCAAGGGATTCCACAAGACTTCAAGAAACTCTAAACCAGTCAGACCTGTGTGCTTACAGACTTGAACACCTTAAAACAAACCCCCTGACAGTTAAAAATTCAAAAGAGCAAGACTGTCCCAACAAAATTGGTAGGTTCAGTTTCCCACTGTTACCCCCAAGTAAGAATGCAGCCAAGTGTAAATTAAAAAAATTGCGGTAGGTAAAAATTCAGTCTATTTATACACAACGGACAAATCAACTTTTCTTAACAAAATTGGTAGTTTCAGTTTCCAATTGTTACCCCGAAGTAAGAATGCTTCCAAGTATAAATTAAAAAAATTGCAGTAAGGTATGAATTTATTCAATCTGTATTCACAGGTAACGGACAAATCGACTTTCCTGAATTCGCTCAGCTGATGAGGGATCGGTTTGGAGCCTTGGAGTATCAGGCCACTGTTGTGAAGGAGGCCTTTGAAACGTTGGACAAGGATGGCAACGGCTTCATCGAGTACCACGAGCTCAGGTCCTTCCTGCAGAACTCTGGGATGAGCCTCTCACGGAGGCCGAGTTCTTGAGTGTTGTGGAAGACCTCGATGTTAACAAGGACGGGAAGATCGACTACAATGGTGAGTTGTATGTACGGGGACGGGATAGCTCAGTGGTCGGAGCACTCGCTTTCCCCCAGCCAAGTTAAGCAGCGTCGAGCGTGGTTACCAGTTGGATGGGTGACCGTTTGCGCGCCTTGGCTTCAGTACAGTCCCCCAGCTGTAAATGGGTACCTGCCCTCTTTAGGGTCAGGGAAGGTAAAGCAGAGAGGGAGAGGAGATGGGCGCCGCCCTCAATATGCTGGCCCTAGAGAAGTGAGGTCTCTGACGCCTCGCTCCCCTACGACCTTATAGGTTATGGGACTCCTTTTACTACTGTTTCAGACCCGTTTTACATTATGCTGGTGTTGTATTGTATAGGCCTACACCAAGATTGACTGAAGGCTAGTGGTGACTTGTATTTTTTTCATGCTTGTTGAGCTATGTTGTGTTGTAGTGCATTTTGTATACTACTTTCAGTCAAAGCAAATTTGTCTGTGAAATTCTAAAACTCGACTGTTCTTCCTAGGCTGAACACCCATTAAAAATCATTTTTTAAAAAAGGAAAAATCTGTACCCCCCCCCCTCAGCTAGAGCTCCACCAATGGTGAGATTTTGTGTATGCCACTGTTTTTGCCCACCATGAAGATAGCCACATTCCAACTTCAGGGATGTATGCTGGGTATGTTTGTGTTTCTGTAACCCATCAATGCGGACACAAGTCACAAGATTTTTAATGTGCACAGCTGATCTTCTGCATGTGTATATACACGAAGGAAGTCAAAATCAGCACTTAAAGTTGACTTGGGAGATAAAATCTCCACCCTTAATTCACCAGACACTACCGAGATTTGAACCCACAACTTCATGAAAGTCCCTGTTTGCAGGTGTTAATCATTTCCTAAACAGACTTGCTTTTTCTACATAATTTTGCCAAAGACAACTCTTGTTGCCGTAGGTTCTATGTGTTGAGCACACACGATCTCAATTTATCATCTCATCCAAGAGACTAGCACCCAGACCACCACTCGAGGTCTGGGGATGGGGGATGAAAAGGTTGGGTTCAAACCTGTACTTCTCGTTTTGTAGACAGGTGTGTTACCTCTAGACCACTGATCCAGCTGTAGTACAGTATTGTGTTGGTTATTTACAGAAGTGGCAGATTTCTCTGCATGAAATTTAAGTTGGTCTCCCCAGGAAGAAAATGTGGGTTGTTTATTCAACAGCCTTTCCTTTTTTTCTTATAAATCTCGTTTCTTAACTGATACTAGGCTAAGTACAACCATGGTATGGTAATCCTTAAGACAATACCTTTGAAAAAGAGAATGAATGAATGAATGAGAGAGAGAGAGAGCTGTTGCTGGACACAAGTTCTCTACACTATGAATGCACAAGTCATGTAGTTGTCAGTGTATCAGTGCAGGCCAAGTTGTGGTCAATCCCCTCTCCTCCTTGTAATGATTTAAAAAAAAAAAAGAGGGCTATAATCTTTGGACGAGTCTGCTGTAAGCCAAGAATTTCAAAGTGAAGTCAACTAAACCAACCACGTCGAGCTATGGAAAATATGCAAAGTGAATTGTACTGTGACTTGTACTGGTTAAGATTATACATTCTGCAGGAAATCGGTGTGGCAATAAGAATAAATTTGGCTACTGGTCTCATTGTTTTCCCCATTTCCTAGCAGGACATTTCACTGACCACCATGCTGTCACTGTGCACATGCGCATAGAGAGAAGAATGCTCATTCACAGCACAGCTGTGCCAAAACTGAAAAATATAGTAGAAAATGGTGGTAGTTCAACAAAGATCACACACATGAGTTTGTTGAGGCAAGTTTTCAACTTACAATCATAGTTTAACCTCATTTTCTAAATGTTTCCTTCTTGAAACACTGACAGCAACCACAGTTGTACCTGGCAAGTCAATTTTCCATATAAACTATGAATAAACTGTAGGGGTGGACAGCCCAAGATGTATGTATTGAGGTCAATGAAGAAAACAGTAATTGTATGTAACCATGCTTTGAGATTTTTGTCCCTGAAGTATTTTCATTATCTATCATTCTGTTTCAGAGCTGGCCAAGAAAATGTGCAGTATCGACAACACAGATTGAGTGACCTGCAGTTAAAATGGCAAAGAAAATCATATTTACACGTTTAATGTATCCCAAGTTTTTAAAAAGGATTTTTAGCCCCCCCCCCCCAAACCATAGCTGCGAATATCCCTGTGGGATCATCAGGAGCTCTTTCAGTATGAAAAGCACCCCAACTTTTTGTAAATTATGTGCTAGAAATTTCCCCTTTCCTATTACTCCCCTTTTCCCATACTGCTCTATCCCCCAGCTTCTTTCTTGCATACTTTCTGCCTAGCCAGCCCATTCTCCTGCCATTTTTAAAATCTTTTCTTACAAACCTGTTCAATTAGACCGAGGCCAGACCTCTTCCACAGTCAGAATCCCAGGCACTACGCATTCTACCCAATATAGCAATAATGTGAATAAAAGGTAAAGGGAAAAAACCCAAACCACCCTTTGTTGGAATATGTTAGAGGCATCGTATATTCTGATTCGTTTTAATTGTATTTTTCAATACTTCAAGATAAACTTGCTTTGACAATTTTATAGACTTGGTTTTTATGAACAAAAGAGAGAGAGAGAGAGAGAGATGAGGAGAGAGAGAGAGAGAGAGAGAGAGAGAGAGAGAGAGAGAGGAGAGAGAGAGAGAGAGGAGAGAGAGAGAGAGAGAGAGCACGCCAGCCAAAGACACACACACACATCACACCATTTTAAAACTCTGTCACTTTTATTATTTTATCCTGTATGCTTCTGAACAAGTGGTGACACAGCTCCGCTCTAGTCGAAGAGACCTGAAACACAGAAAAACAAAATGGGAGTTGGTTAAATCCAGAAATTCTGAAGACACCAATAACATTCCCGACGGTAATAAAATATTTTTTGGTGACAATTTTAACCAAAAGAACTTATGACAGCGATTCAAGACTGGACAGCAATGAGGGGAAGTAAATCCTCCCTGCATGACAAAACAAATGACTTGATCAATATTCCACTCCATAAAACACAACAAAGTGCATCAGATCACAGTTACTTTTGTGACACTAACAAAGGTTACAGCTGAAATTGGAATGAATACTACTACTGATAATAATGTACCTCTCTGGAACACAAGTTCCACAAACCCCCCAAGTGCTTCCAACACGACATACATCTACAGATGTATTCTACCCACACACCATCCATCTGCACCTCTACTTTTTACACACACAGCTCAGGAGCAAAATCTCACAAAAGCACACGTACAATAATTTTTCTCTCCATGTGAACTCCTCCAACATATCAAATTTCATGTTTAGCAACACTTTCTTTGAAAAATTTGCACTTGAATGGTGTTAAGTGCACCATCTAGAAATAAAAATTTGACTGAACTTAATCCCCCCCTCCCCATTATGTTTGTATACCACTTTATGTCAGAACATTTTTCTATGTGAAATTAGGGCTGCTCTCCCTGGGGAGAGCATGTTACAGCAAGAGCAGCGCCACCTTTTTTGTTTTGTTTTCCTGTCTGCACGAGTACTTTGTTTCCCTGAGTGGCTTTTATCTACAGAATTTTGCCAGGGAAAACTTTTTCGTTGCTGTGGGTTCTTTTTGTGAGCTGAATGCGTGTTACACATGGTACCTCTGTTTTTCATATCATTGAAAAGACCAGCACCCAGACCACTGCTCAAGGTCTAGTGGATGGGGGCAAAGTTTTGGGCCCAAACAGGGATTAAGCCAGCACCTCTCGCTTTCCAGGCAGGTGCATTACCTCTAGACCACCAATTATTTCTGCTGTCAAATGGTTCAAATGAAACCCTTTTATAACCTATGACCATTTTCTTCCCTCCTTCCAAGTGTAAAAACCAAGACGCCCGATTCTTTCACTAACGACTGTTGGAACAGCATACCACCTGCAGACAAAACAGCAAACACGATGACACTTCGGAAAGTAACGCAACACTGAGACAGGAGTGTTGGTAGCCGTATTTTGTTAATGTAGTCTAACTGCCTGCTGTATTCGCGTTGTACACTTTGATATATATGAGATTTTGATGTAAGAAACAAACACTGAATTATTTGTACGACTCTTACCGAAGCCCATGTCTTCATCAGACTCCTCAGACTCTTCCTTCTTCTCCTCCTTCTTGGCCTCAGCTGCACACACAAAACACAGCAGTTGTTCAATATGGTTTAGAATACACATCAATACAACTATGATCTCTACTGCACACACACAAAGCACAGCAGTTGTTCAATATGGTTTAGAACACATATCAATACAACTGTATGATCACTTTTGCACACCACACACAAAACAGCAGTTGTTCAATATGGTTTAGAACACACAATACAAGAACACACATCAATACAACTGTATGATCACTGCTGCACACACACAAAACACAGCAGTTCAATGACTTCTACCAAACATCCACACGTCATTATACTATGAAGTCCCATGTAACACGAAACAATTTGTTAACGTTCATTAGTTAATAATAAATTAAATATATATACGACACATTTTGTGGCACACAATAATTCCTGCAATCTTAAAAAAAAATTATAAAAAATAAATCCCGATTCTTACAAGTATGATCAAACAGAAACTTCTCAGACTTTCCAAGAGACCTTAAGTTTTTCCCCCATCTCCAGGAATCTTGGACTACAGGTACCAACCTACACCCAGCCTGTATCATCACAGGCAGAGGGATAAGATCTGCCAGGCAAAACTTTTCCCAGGACACACAGTCCACAATATTCAATATACTGACTGTATTTAACATTTTAAAAAAACCAACCCAACATATAATAATATATGGAATTTATATAGTGCTGAATCTTGTAAAACAAACAAATCGAAGCGCTTATAGAGGAAGAACAGGGATTTATTTAGACAAATGGCACTAACACAAAGGAAGGACAGACACAAACAGATGGAGAGAGAGAACTCGAACTTTTTATTGAGAGTAAATGGATAAGCTCAGGGCTTTTTTACACCATGCTCTCAAAAAAAAAAACAAAAAAAACCCAACACACACACACAAAAAAAAACCCAATAAACCACACCAAAACCACCACCAACAACAATCAAAAACCACCAAAAAACAAAACAAAAACCCAACAACAACCCCCCCCCCCCCAAACAAACCCGCAAACAATCATCAACAGTTTTAAAGACACCAAAATGAAAATTCAAAATTGATTATTATAATCAAACACTATAAATGAGAACTAGATACAACGACGATGAATGTCATACAAGGGAGACAATGGAGAAAGAAAGAAAAGCAAACAAACACAGACAAACAAGTATTAAAAAAAATATTTAAAAAATAAAATAAAAAAACCACCAGAGAGAGAGAGAGATGGTGAGGTTGTGGTGGGTAAGCACATGGAACACTACAATAAAGCATTTGTGTGTGTGAGAGAGTGGGGGGTGGGAGAGAGCCAGGGAGATGGAGAGAGAGCGCGCGCGCGCGCGAGAGACACGCACAATGAGAGAGAGAGAGGAGGGTGCACTCACTGAAAAAGAAGGGGGAGACTGCTGATTGTTGTTTATAAACACTGCTCTCTGACCACAGGCAGGACTGATGTGGAACAGCCAGTGAAAGGCACCCCACCCATCTCCCTTCACCCTTAGAGCATGAAACCCTATACACTTGGTCCTCTTCACTTGCTACCTAGGCTAGCCTAGTGATGACTCGCGATGTAAAGCAGAGAAGGGAAGAAATCCGCACGGAAGAGTTACATCCCTTGACCAGTTATCGTGGGTTTACATTTTTCTCTCACTAATTTTTCTTTCTCGCAGATTTCCGTGAATTCGCAGAGATGTACCATGCCTGAAAGAAAGTGGCATTGTTCAGTCCACAGCAGACTGGTTTTTTTCTATCACACAGTCAGGCTGTAATGTGCAAAGTTGATGATCTGAAGTCTGTAGCTAGTACCAATAAACTGCGCTGGTTTAGGCACGTTTAACGGAAAGCAGACCACCACATCATAAAAAGAGCAATGAACTTCGTAGTGGATGGAAAGAGACCAAAGGGAAGACCTAGCAAAACCTGGGCTACCTGTATTGCAGATGACCTTAGAGAAAGGGGCATAAATAAGGAGGAAGCTCAAAACAGAGAGAGGGAGAAGGCTCATCAATGTCAAACCTCCCCAGGGAGAAACATGACAAAAAAGGAAGAAGTCAGGCTGTGTAATGTAAAGTGGCTCTGTTCAGACCACAGCAGACTGTGTTTTGTCTATCACACAGTGTGGCAGGATGGTTAAGGCGTTCGCCTGCCAACAAGTTAACTGTGAGGTTCTGGGTTCGATTCCCAGCCTCGCCCTTTCTTCCCAGTTTGACAAAAAATCGAACTGAGTGTCAAAGTCCTCCAGATGAGACTATAAACCAAGGCCCCGTGTTCGAACGCATGCAGAACATCTTGCGCGCACACGTTAAATCCTGTTCCGCTTTTCGAAGAGTAGGCCATTGTGTGCTGCTGGAAATGGATGACAAAATTGACAAAACTGCATGCACATGAGGACGGGATGTAAAAAAGCACACGAGTGCTTATTCCATTACCCTCGATATAAAATAATAAATAAATAAAATAAAATAATGTAAGGTGGCACTGTTCAGTCCACTCGCTCACCAGGAGCAGCTCCAGCAGCAGGAGCAGCACCTCCGGCAGGGGCAGCAGCTGGAGCAGCGCCGGCCGAGCTTCCCACGTTGCTCACCAGTTCCTTGATGGAGATGCCCTCCAGAGCCTTGGCAAACAGGCCTGCAACACACACACAGTTACAATTATTATTACAGTCTTAAGAGCTCAGCTGATGGGAGTCTTCCACAACAACAAAATCAATAATTGTTGTCATTCCAAGAAACTTTTACACAACTAAAACTGCCTCGATTTATTTAGGCTTAGACTTTTCACGACAAAAATATGATATGTCGAATACACCACTTGTAAGTGATATATCTCAGTGGTCAGGGCACTCGCTTCCCCCCCAGCAAAGGTTAAGCAGCATCGAGCGGGATTACCAAATGGATGGGTGACCGTTTGTGTGCCTTGGCTTCAGTACAGTCCCCCAGCTGTAAATGGGTACCTGCCTCTATAGGGTCAGGGAAGGTAAAGCAGTGAGGGAGAGGAGATGGGCGCTGCCCTCAATATGCTGGCCCCTGGAGAAGTGAGGTATCTGACGCCTCACTTTCCTACGACCACATAGGTTATGGGACACCTTTACCTTAAAGTAGTTGCCTGCACTCATCTTCCTTCACCCCTATTTCCTCAATAACACTTCTTTCAACAACAAAAAAGAGGTAAAACATTTTCTTTTCTTTATTGTTTTATATCGAGGATAATGGAATAAGCACTCATGTGCTTTTTTAAACCAGTCCCCGTGTGTATGCAGTTTTGTAAATTTTGTCATCTGTTTCCACCAGCACACAATGGCCTTCTCTTCCGAAAAGAGAAACAGAATTTAACGTGAGCGCAAGATGTTATGCATGTGTTTGAACACGGGGCCTCGGTTTATAGTCTCATCCGAAGGACTTTGACATTCAGTTTGTTTTTTTGTCAAACTGGGAAGAAAGGACGAGGCTGGGAATCGAACCCAGAACCTCACGGTTAACTTGTTTGCAGGTGAACGTCTTAACCATCCTGCCACCTTCTTTCCTAGATATCTTTTGACAAACATTCTGAGGCTTAGTCAGTCATACGCATAAAAAAATGCACGAAATAACATTGAAAAACTATGCATAAATGCTATCATTTACCAAAATATTGAAATCATCATCAGTAACTGACCCTTAGTGAGAATGCTTAAATGGCAAAGCTACCTGTAGGCCTATGTGTGGTTAAGGCCTGTGCATCCACACCAATCTTTCAATGTATATGAGACTGTGACAAAAGGTGGCCGTTCAATACCCTATGTTTGTCCATCAGTAATATCTGTTTTTCCTGATGCAGCTGTCTGTTTTGTTTCCTGCTTTCAGTAATGTTCATAGAGATACATAAGATAAAATCAAACACAATGTCCTTTACTTTAAGAAAATAATAATAAATGCCCATAT
This sequence comes from Rapana venosa, assembly GCA_028751875.1. Lineage (NCBI taxonomy): Eukaryota > Metazoa > Mollusca > Gastropoda > Neogastropoda > Muricidae > Rapana > Rapana venosa. The sequence goes on from CM054166.1 coordinate 12,865,576, forward strand.
TTTTGCAACCAGAAGTTGACAGTGTATTGACATGGTTGGTTTGAACTTGCATTGATTCACAAACACATTCCCTGTATCCAAAACATGTAAAATCAGTTAAAATAATAATCAACAGTTGCGACGCCAAATGTCCACAATATTAATTTTTATTATTGGGATGTGTAATCAATAAAGAAAATATATGATCATCTGAGAAATTGAGCTATTTGTCCTTTTTCAGCATGTTTGACAGGTAACATGTTGTTACACAGGACATGCTTCTTGAAGTAAAAGTACTAATTATTTTTTTAAAATAAAAATTCAATGCATATCACAAACTTAGTTTATATTCTAACCTCAAGAATACATTAATGCTCAGTTGCATAGTGATAGTAAAAATTCAGTACTTTACATATCCAGCATAAGACTGTCAGACATTGGTGAACATCAGCCTGATATCTCATGACTGAAAGCCTAAGTTATCTTCTCACATAAATTCTGAAGAAAATCATTACTCTTTCAACCCACAAAACTGTTTCTGCAAACAAAAAAAAGAAATAAAAAATTGAGCTTTTTTGGCCTTTTCTGGGTCCACCTTTTGTCACAGCCTCATATATAAAAATTAGCATTTGAACCATGCCAAAATCCACGAATTTTGCCTCGGAACTTACTGGGCCAGTAGGGTTCAACGCTGACACTTGCAGCCTTCAGGATCGTAGCCAGCTTTTCTGCCTGTAAACAAAAGAAATTGTTTATTTTTAAACCAATACTCTGTAATAGCCAATTGGCAAGCTGTGGAAATAATACAATTAGAGGCATAGGGCGTAAATGACGGTATACTACTAGTATTAAAGCCTTAAGGTTAAACGGGAGATTCACAAAAAGACGACACTGGACAAAGAACACCATCGTCTTTTCTTTTGTAAACTTGGCTTAAGCCTGATGAATTAAACATTGCCGGCCTGAAAATTCGATTTGAATTCTAGAAAAGGTTTACTTATTGGGTTTACTACTGCTGCTACTTTCAAGACTCTGCCCTTATACTTGTAATAATTCAACTGTTATGGCAAATTGTGCAACGAAATTTTTCCATCATGCAAAACCAGAACACACTTTGTTATAAAAATCAGCAAACATCTTACCGTGACAGTCACTTGGTCATCAGCCAGGATAAGGGCTGCATACACACAGGCAAGTTCATCTTTGGATGCCATTATTTTTGTTTTACGGTCTTCGCAAGTCGCCAAAAGGCCTTAGCAAATTTGAACAAGCGGACGCAAAACAACCCACGTCGTCGAGCGAATGTGTGAAAGAAGGAAAAGGAAGTGGAAGGGGATAACAGAAATCTTACTGTATCCTAATTTTGCAACATACCAAAGTGTAAAATTTTATGCTAAATTAGACTATTGAAATGAAAAATCAGAGTTATAAATCAATAATTAAACTAAATACACTATCAAAGTTTTAAGATAAAAACATTTGTAGTTGCAACCCTCGAAAATGAGATTGTGCAGTAAAACCCACGTGACTGCATTCGTCACGATGGCTCGAAACACGAACGTTGTCGTCTGCTTACTTTCTCTATCAATGGTTGCTTCGTTTCCAAGTGAGGATGTTGTCATTTTGAAAAGAGCCGAGTTTCATTCTTCAATTACTGATAATAATCATTTTGTGTTGTTTTGCAGACCAGGGTAAGTAATTTTCTGCTTATTAACTAAATCAAACTATTAGATTCAAGATTTACTGTGTCATGATTATGAAAAACAAAACGGCAACAACAAACCATACCCGATCAATCGATTTAACAAACAAACAAAACCGTGTATCAAGTCCAATCAAAAGATCTTTATTGAGAGTACAAGTACACAACTTTTTCAGCCTGCCTTCAAAACCCCCCCCCCCCCCCCCCCCCTCCCCAAAAAAGAAAACAAAAAACAAAAAACAACCACACACACACAAAAAACAAACACACAACACAAACCAACAAGAAAAACTGACTTATTAAAGCAAATGAAAGTTATCTTAATCTCTGTTTAAAAGAACGAAAAATTGGAAATTACATGAAAAGAAACCAAATCTCACAATATAAGATAAAACAAAACTAAGTACATGATGCCCTTAATTGACAAACAAGTAGTGAAAAAAAAAAAGCAAGAGTAATAACAACACTTAACAAAGAAAGCCAGATATAAAATAGCTTTGAGGGTAAATAAAAGATGTCTTGCATTACAATTTAGCCATTAAATGTTTCTTTGAAATTTTCTAACACCGCTTTTTTTCTTTTCCCCCCTGTTCCTCAGCTATATATATGTGTGTGCATATTTGTATGTGTGGGTGTGTAATACGATATAGTTTGTTAGTTGTTTCTTAAATAAAAATATACTTTTTAGCCACACCAGTTTGAATATTAGCTGATCCATATGTATACATATACTATTATACTACACACACACACATATAAACTTCTGTTATGATCTATTTATTTTTTTCTGTTTATTCAGGCACAGTCAGTGCACACAATTGACACCAGTTTGGGATGAACTGGATCATCAGTACCTGAGTGATGATTCTGCTGTCACTATAGGTCAGGTAAGGGCAATTCTGTTTGTGGTTTTTATTCTGTTTCATTTCTTTAATTTTTTTGGTTTTCGTTTGTATGTTTTCTTGTAATCATTATTATAATTGTCATTACTATACTGTCTTTGTGTCAAGGAAAGACCAGGCCCATATATATATATATATATATATATATTTATATATGTATATATATATATATATATATCATTCAAGAACAATAAAGAGATTAAAAAGAACTTTTGACCATATCTGTGTGTGTGGGGTAGGGGGAAGTTGAGTAAAATTTGTATTTTTATGAATGGTACAGGTAGATATTAAGCAGTTTCATGCATTGTTTAGAAAGAAAAATTGAGAGAGAGGGAGAGAGGGGGGGGGGGATTGGAAACAAAAAAATCCAAGTAGAATTTGTTTTTTATGAGTGGTACTGGAAGATAAACAGTTTCGCACATTTTTTTTATAATGTAGTGCTGAAAAAGTTTAGTACATTGCCCCAACCGCTTCCTAAGCCAGGAGTAAAGGGTGAAACCAACTGAATGAAAAAGTCAATTTAATGAAGCAAAGTGAACCCTTGTGAGTGCAGGTGAACTGTGAAGTGGAAAAAGTGCTGTGCGAAGAGTTGAGAGTGACACACGTGCCGGTCTTGCGATTCTACTACAGAAACTCCACTCACTTCAAAATCTTCAGGGGCCACAGGAATTTTGAGAGCCTTCATCGGTTTGTGGAGGAGGAGGTGCATCATGTGAGTGAGAAAAATGGTGGATTTTGTTTTTGTTTAACCCTCTTGTTGTTGGATTCTACGGAGCTAAACTGCCTGTAGATTTTGAATTCTTTGAAGGTTTTCTACCTCCATCTGACTTACTTTACTCCAAAGACAATTGTGTGTGTGCATGACAAGTTATCAAGCTGAAATTTTGTCACAAGCTAGGTATGTCTTTGTACTTGCATTTAGGCGCAAGTTTATGTGTCTGGTCACCAGATGTCTTGTCATTGTCACCTTATTTGTCACCAATCACAGGTAAATATATGGTATATATGATAAAACAGCAAGTCCTGCATGGATTTGACAATAGTTCAAGCATGTTAGTGTCAAATAAGGAATGTGATACCCAGCTGATGTGTTTTACCAATGGTTATGTGCAATAGTACTTCAAGGATGTGTCACACAATGTCCCCATAGCACCTGTTGTTTTATGGTATGTCTTGAGGAGACAGAAGTTTTGTTTAACTATTTTTTCTTTTGAAAACAAGTCATATTCAACCAACATGTGACCTTTATACTGTACTTCATATCTGCGTGTGCTACCACATGTTTGTTAAGTGTACAGAAGTGTATTATTGTACATGACTGTCACACTGTCACCAGTGTCACAGCACAGGTGTGACAAATTCGAAACAACACAGAACTTCTGTAACCCTACAAAATTTTAATGTTGGTAGTCTCTAAAGTAGTCGTAGTGGTGGCACAGGGTCACATCACATCACAAACAGCACAAATTATGGATGCGTGTGTGTGTGTGTGGGGGGGGGGGGGGTGTACCCATTGCTCTCACCTGTCAAACCTTGGCAGACGGGAGACCTATTTTCTTTTCCTTCTTGCTATTTTCATTATCGGCATATCTGTTCGTTTCTGCCATTGCAGTTTCAAAGCAAAAGTGTGGTAATAATGAGAAAACAGTCAAAAGGCATCGTTTTCAGGTGTCTATGCCGCGGACTGGCCAGGAGGTCAAATTTCTCCACAGTCGTGTGTGTAGCACAGGTCAGGAATGTGCCCTGTAGCACATTATTTTCAGGCTCACTCTTCTCCCTAACTGCAGCATTTCCTTCCTCCTCTTCCTCGTAAGCGTTTAATATCGGACTCACTTAACAATTCTAGTTCAAATGTTTCTACTTCCAAGACAATAACATTCAATTTATCGTCTTGCTAATCAGATGAATCGTGTGCTACTAAAGAAAACGCGATTTTTTTTCGCCACGCTGCACCATTGAAAAGCATTCCCGGTCGCTGACTGTTATTTCTTCCTTCCCTCCCCACTACACACATGTTAGTGGTCTAAATTTATCACTGGCACCGTCTGACACCCTCCCTGCATCGCCCCACCAATTTTCAGACACACAGTGTGAAAACCACGAGGTCTGTGTGTGATGGAAAAGTACTGCCCACATGGGCAGCACCAACTGTCGGCTGCGGTCGGATTGGAATCTAGCGGCAGCCTCCGTTACTGTCGGCTGCGGCCGGATCGGGGACTAAAGGGTTAATGTCCATTCACTACTTGGTGATAAGGAAATCGTGATATTGAATTGTAGTGATAATGATGAGAACATTTATAGATCACTCGCTACTTGTACTGCTCTTACTATTGTTCCTTTTGCTGCTGCTACTTCTACTGCGGCTGTTCCTACTGCTATTGTTCCCTACTTGCTATCACCATTATTGCTTCTACTAATACTGCCGCTGCTTACTGCCGCTACTACTACTGCTGCTGCTGCTATGGACTTCTACTGCTGTTACTACTTCTACTGCTGTTGCTCCCTCTTGCTACTCACAGCCTACTGCTGCTACAGCTAGTGTTACTGCTGCTGCTACTAGTATATAGCATACCGAATACCTTATAGCCGATTTCTTTGCATCTCTCTTGCTCTCTGTGCATTCCTTTGTCAGGCGCAGTGCCTGGTCTTCTCCAGAGCTTGTGACTTAACAGGACCTCTGCTCACTGGCCTCAGCCAACACAGTCCAACTTCAGAGCAGCTCATTTCATTGTACAGGTTGCATGCTGGGTGTGCTCGTGTCTATGTAACCCTCAGAACACCGATATTAATTATGGGATCTTTAATGTGTATATTCGATCTTCTTCCATACATGAAGAGAATTCAAGCACTGGCAGGTCTGCATTTGAAGTTGACCTAGGAGATCTGAAAAAATCCCCACCCTTAATTCACCAGATGCCGCCACTGAGATTTGAATCCAGGACTTCATGGGCCCAGCCGATACAAGTCAAACGGCCATAACCCCTCATCTGTCATTTCTTTGCATGAAGTTCAGGCTGCTGTGTGTCCCCAGGGAGAGCACATCATCACAAGAACAGCACATTTTCCTGCCTACAGCCGTTTCTCTGCAAGAGTGGCTTTTCTTTTCCAGCAGAATTTTGCCCGGACAACTCTGTTGCCATGGGTTCTTTTTAGCGTGCTAAATTTTGTGAAAAATGACTTACTTACAAGTACAATACGCGTGTTGCATAATTACGGGACCTCAGTTTATCATCTCATCCAAAAGTCTAGCACCCAGACATCCATTCAAGGTCTTGTGGATGAGGGAAAATGTTGGGGTTCAAACAGGAGATTCAACTCTAGACAATATCCAGTTAAAAAACCAAAGCGCCCCCCCCCCCCCCCCCCCCACTCCATCCCTAGCCAGCCCAAACAGAACCAGCAAATTCACTCCAAAATTCAAACTAGCTGACAAAGGCGAAACAGTGTTGAATAATTAATCTGCTCAATCTATTTCTATATATCAGTTATGGTCATTTCTTTATTATTATTATCATAACGACGCGTTATACATGTTCGATTCACCCAGGCGGACAACGTGACAATGGCGGACCTGCCGGATGCTGTGGTGGAACTGGACCAGGACAATTTCAAAGAGTTTGTGTCGGAGCGGCTTCACTTTGTCAAGTTCTACACCCCCTGGTGTGCTCACTGCAAGCTGCTGGCAGCCACCTGGCATGAGCTGTCCCTGGCCATCGGCGCTGTGGGGCATGTGTTCATCTCCCAGGTGAGGTCTTTGGGGTGGTCTTTTTTTTGAACAAGGTGGTGGTGGTGTGAGTGCTCGAAACTCGGAACATTTAATGTACCAGGCCATATGCCCATGACATGAGATTCAAAACAAACTAAAGCAAAACACTTCACATTAATTTGTCAACAATTTCAAGGTTGCATGTAAAGATCAGTCTAATGTGCACTCTCTCTCTCTTTCTCCCTCTCTCTCCCTCATGCACACGCATACATACGCGCGCGCGCACTCACACAGTGGTGTGAGTAGGAGGGTGGTGTGTGTGTGTGTATGGAGGGGGGGGGGGGGGGGTTTGTTGGGGCAAGGGAGGGAGGATGGGTATAGGGTGGATGTGGGTGGATTGTCAGTGTGTGTATGTGTGGGTGTGCGCACGTGTGTTGTCTTTGAGACATAGTTATACAGACTATGCTTAGACGCTGTGTGTGCGTGTGTGTGTGTTAGAGAGAGGGCGGGATAGGGTGTAAAGAGTGTGTGTGTGTATGCATGAGTAGTGTATGTGTGCATGAGTGTGTGTGTGTGTGTTTAATAGGATGGAGGAGGGGCAAAGCAATCCTCAAGAATCATGTCAGCATTGAATAGTTTTATAATTATGGTATCTATAAAATTGGAACACTTTGAGTCAAGTTTAACATGCTGGTCATTATGTTGCCTCAAATTTTAAAGGAAACTTTGTAACCCCAGACATGGAAATGAAATTTAATAAGTTTCTTATGTTATCATTCATCGTTAAGAAACAGAATTTACAGTTAGCAAAAAAACGATTATGTTTTTAGATAGCAAATGAACGTTTCTCTTCTGATACATCACAGCATTTCAATAATACCACCAGGGAATAGAGGGATCTTTTGGGGGGGAGGGGGATGGGGAAGAGATCATCAGTGTTTGTCTTTGGTTATATTTTATTTTAAACATGATATGCTAAAATGGAAATACACAATGTAATATAAAACATGAGAGATGAAAACAAAACAAACAAAAAACCAATGATTTTTTGGCAGAAGTGGTTTTGTCAAGAATGATTACAATAGAAATGGTTTAGAGGGTTCTATAAAATTTTTAGCTAATTCTTGGGAATGTTTTTTCATACATGGAATGTTTCAATTTACAGCACAGCTACATCTTTAAACTTTCAACAGATTATTTCTTGGAGCTCCTTTTCATGTACACAGCTCTTGAAAGAGCATTCCACACATTATTGTAATGCACAGAAGTAAAAGTCTCAGCATATCACTGAGTATGAATGAAATTCACTTTTCTCTCGCTCTACACATGGAAGACTGCTACCATACTATGCCAATACTACGCTTTGCTATCACAGTATAGAAGGCTTAGGCTGTTGACAGTACTGCCCCTATGTGCGTGAATTTTATTGAACAGGGGCCCTATCATGTCACAGAAAAGTTGGATTAACAGATTGTGGTCACACATGTTCATCAAAAAACGTATTGATTGTCGACCTGATACAGCTTCCAACATACTGCAGATTTTGAAGGCAGATTCAGTGTGCTTTGTGACAGTTGTTTCTGCTCTCAATGTTCAGAAGAGAGGACGCACTAGGACAAGTATATAAATTATATTCATGTGAACGTGCATGCACACGCATGCAGTATGCTTGCATGGTCATGTTCAGGCGCTCCATGCATACAATGATACATGCAAAAACGCAGACATTTACACAAACGCACATTCTCTCTTTCTTTGGCTGGCTGACTGGCTGCATGCATGCACTTCTCTTTCTTTATGTCAGTGTGCATCTCTCTTTTTGTCTGTCTCTGCCTCTCTGCATTGGTTCTTGTGTTTGAATGTTCCAGCCACATTGTTTTTCTCTGACACACTGCAAGCTCTACTATAACCCCTATCAGTTGTATTGTATCAATTATAACTAAAAGATAAACACTTCAAGACATGAATAATAAAAGAAACAATAAACAAAATAAATGAGTAAAGGAAGGAATAAGAGAATGACACAATGAATGGGTGAATGAATAAATAAACTGGTGAATAAACGAATTAATAGATAAACGTATAATCAAACGCATGAAGGAGTAAAAAAACAACTGATTAATGATGACTGTGTACAAAATGTGTGTGTGTGAAAGTGTGAGCGTAAATAATGTGCGCACGTGTGTGTGTGTGTGTGTGTGTGCACGCATGCATCCATAGAGCGCTTTGATTTGTTGCTTTACAAGATTCAGCGCTATATAAATTCCATACATTATTGTTATTATTATGTATATGTGTGTAACACTTATGTCTGCAGGTGGATTGCTCGAAGGCCCAAGAGCTGTGTGCTGAATACAACATCAAAGCTTTTCCTTCCTTGGTCCTCTTTTTCAATGGAACAATGGTAGGCGATACTAGTTGTTCAAGTTTCTTTATGTAATGATTATAGGTGTTGGTTCAGAAGTGTGCCTCCTGCATTCTCTTTTTTTTCCCCATTGAAAGGTCTTAGTGTATGATTTTACGCAAGTATTAAATCAGATTTGTTGTTGTGAACGAAACATTCTTTTGTGAATGTCATTATTATCATCAATGATAATGATATTATAAAAAACCAATTTATTATCATCATCACCGCTATCGTTATTATTGGTGTTGTTGTCATAATCATTATTGTTGGTGTTATTGTTGATGCTGCTGTCATCCTCCTCTCCATTGTCATCATCATTGTCGTCATCATTATCTTCTCAATGTGTCAGTCTCCTTCTCCTCATCATCCTTCTCCTCCATCATTATCACCTCCTTTCCTGGCCCAGGCCAAAAGCTGTGTCAGTTATCGATGTCAGCTAATTGCCAAGGCCTACACTAAAATGTTATGTTGTAAAATGTTGTGTTGAGATTGTGCCTTCAGCCGTGACAAGCTCTTAACATAACAAACCTGCACTCTCCATTAAGGAGAACAATCCTCTGAAGTCGGAGTATGGCTGCCTATATGGCGTGGTACTTGGAAAACAATCATACAGGCAAACTTCTCATCCGGTGTACTTCCTACCTCACAGCGATTCATTCCCAGGTGGGATGATGAGGGAGTCAAGAGTGTGTATTCCGAGTGACTCCTTAGGGTGTTAAGCTGGGGAACGCACAACAACAACAACAGCAGCAACCTTTTTTCTGTCATCAATACTAATCATCAAAAAACCCAACAACAACAAAAAATTAACAGAAGATGTCGTGATGGCGCTGACGTGGCTTGTGGCCAGGTGGAGAAGTACGGGGGGCACCAGGTGTTGGAGGACATGAAGCACTACGTCGACAACAAAACAGCGCAGTACATGCCCGACACTGAGGGACCGCCAGAAGTCAAGTACGAGGTAATAATGACAATAATGTATGGAAGTATCAGGTAATAATAATAATGTATGAAAGTATGAGGTAATAATGATAATAATGTATGGAAGTATCAGGTAATAATGATAATAATGTATGGAAGTATCAGGTAATAATGATAATAATGTATGGAAGTATCAGGTAATAATGATAATAATGTATGGAAGTACGAGGTAATAATGATAATAATGTATGAAAGTATGAGGTAATAATGTATGGAAGTACGAGGTAATAATGATGATAATGTATGGAAGTACGAGGTAATAATGATAATAATGTATGGAAGTACGAATAATGATAATAATGTATGGAAGTATGAGGTAATAATGATAATAATGTATGGAAGTACGAGGTAATAATGATAATAATGTATGGAAGTATGAGGTAATAATGATATAATGTATGGAAGTACGAGGTAATAATGATAATAATGTATGGAAGTACAGGTAATAATGATAATAATGTATGGAAGTACGAGGTAATAATGATAATAATGTATGGAAGTACGAGGTAATAATGACAATAATGTATGGAAGTATCAGGTAATAATGATAATAATGTATGGAAGTACGAGGTAATAATGATAATAATGTATGGAAGTACGAGGTAATAATGATAATAATGTATGGAAGTACGAGGTAATAATGATAATAATGTATGGAAATACGAGGTAATAATGATAATAATGTATGGAAGTACGAGGTAATAATGATAATAATGTAATGATAATAATGTATGGAAGTATGAGGTAATAATGATAATAATGTATGGAAGTATGAGGTAATAATGATAATAATGTATGGAAGTACGAGGTAATAATGGTAATAATGTATGGAAGTACGAGGTAATAATGTATGGAAGTACGAGGTAATAATGATAATAATGTATGGAAGTACAAGGTAATAATGATAATAATGTATGGAAGTATGAGGTAATAATGATAATAATGTATGGAAGTATGAGGTAATAATGATAATAATATATGGAAGTATGAGATAATAATGATAATAATATGTGGAAGTATGAGGTAATAATGATAATAATGTATGGAAGTATGAGGTACACCATTTCCTTCCTTTTCCCTTTCAAAAATGATTTTGTCGTTCCTCGGATAGAGCTCTTGAGGTTCGCCAATGATGGTGCAGTTTTGCGTACGAGTTTACTCACCATTCATGTAGCTGCATTCTGACCTTGGTGATGACGATGTCTAAACACAACACCAGTGTGCATGCGGTTTTGTGTGTGTTTTTGTTTTAAAAGTCTGTTCCTACCGGCGTGTAATGGCCTACTCTTCCAAAAGGCAGAACAAGTTTTAACGTGTGCACAAGACGTTTGGCATGTGTGTGAACACAGGATTCTAGTTTATAGTCTTTATCTGAAGACTTTTGGGGAAATATAGTTGGTACTGATGTTAACTCCAGGGGAAAATATCCTTGAATGGGTGTCTTGGTGGTGGCTCAGATCCAGGCTGTCAGATCACAAGTGCAGTGCTCTAAACACGAGGTTGCTCTAAACACGAGGTTACCCCCCCAGCACCCCCTCCCCCCCCAAAAAAAATGTTTTGTTTTTGTATAAGAACATATTTGTACAACACAACTAAAATTGAGAGCACAGCAAGTGTGAGCTTACATACTGTGCTTTGAAAAAAACAAAGTTCATAGGAATTAATCATCTGCAGTTAAAACACAATAAGTCTTATGAATGAAACTGAACTTACAGTATGCTTCAAGGTTTTGAGAATGAAAACAAACAAACAAAAAACCAAGTATTAGGTGGGCAGCATGTCAAGTTAAAAAAAGAAAGTGAGGGTATATTTCAAAAATTGTTATTAAACAAAAAATGTGATAAAACAGCTAGCAAAATTAGGTGAGGATGAATCAGTCTTGCACAAGGATAACAGCCAGGCCAGCTGATTGTGCATGTACATGCAAGGGGAAAAAAAGTGAAGAAACGAGTTATTGTGCATGCACTGGGAAATAAATTTTCTCTCTCTCCCTCTCTGTCTCTAGCTCTTTCTTTCTCTCTCCCCCCCCCCCCCCCCCCCCCATCTTTTTCCTTCTCTTTCCCTCCCCCTATCTTCTCACCCCTCCCTTCCTCCTTTTCCCTCCCTATCTCCGAGTTTTCAATGGCCCTTTTATCAATAAGTATGTACCTGATCTTGTCATGGTTTTAGTCCTGGCATGGCCTGTGTGGTTGGCTGGGCTATACACATCATGATTGGATTGGATTGTATGGTCATACATCTAATTTCATTTTCAGGATGTCGCCTGTTTTGTTCTTATTTTTTAGTGCGTGCTTTCTCTCGCAGCTGTTGGTAATCCCCCTTGGGGATCAATAGATTTAGGAGGGGGATAAGTTTGATCGGTTTGACAGCTGGTTAGCAAAATCAGAAATGTGGTGTGTGAATGTCATGGGTGCCTCTCTCTCTTTTTTTTTCTGTGACTGACAAGTTTTATCACAGTACCAGAAAACTACATGCATGCTGCATGCATGCACATAGACGCGCGCGCATGCACACACACACCCAAAACAATTACTTACAAAACAAACCAGCTTAAACCAACAAATCAAACAATTCAAAGTGAAAAAATACAGGATGTCACAAAGAGTACCTACATATACAATTTTCTACATATACAATTTTCTTATTATCTATACTTTTTGTAGGTTTGTTGTTGTAATTTTTTGCATAATTCTTTGATGTTGGCTCAAGCCAAAAGCTGTCAGTTATTGGTGTCAGTTAAGTGCCAAGGGTCTACATCACAATGTTGTCATGCTTTGCAGAGTTCGTGTTTTTACAAATAATATGAAAATGCTTCCCCTGTCCTAAACCCTTGCCCCTCTATATCTCTAATGATTTTGCTTTCTAGGAGCTGGCAGCTTTGCGCCATACCACACCACACCACACGCCTCGCCCCCACCAACCCAACATATCCTATTTCATTCCACCCTATCCCATCTTATTCCACATCTCCCACCCTCACATTATGCCAGCCCCCCACACCTATGCCACCCCCCTCACCCTCCCCTTACAATTTGTTTCTGTTTGCAATGTTAATATTTTCCCTGTCTCGTTTTGACTTGTTCCAACACACAGCATCGCGGTGCCCCCGAACAAACTTACCACTCCTCTTTCACCTCTACCCTTTTCAACTTTACACTCCCGCTTCCGTTACATTTACCCCCCCCCCCCCCCCTACACACCCACCTTTGACAATTTGTATTGGTTTGCAATGTTTGCATCCACTCCTTGTGCATTTAGTCGTTGACTTGTTCAGTAAGGTGTGGTCCTGAACGATGCTTGAACAGTTCTAACACTTCCTGCAGCAAATCTGGTGTTTGTACAAATTTACACCCCCTGGTATACTTCTTTCGATGTTTTGTCAATGTTTACACCACCTTCCCTTGTAATGATGGTATGGTTGTGTGAGTTTTCACCCCATAGATGTTGCAGTTTAGTTCCTCCTGCAAATATTGTTGTGTTTACACCCCCTGATAATGATTGGTTTTGTGATTTCACACCTGGTGATGGATTTGTTGATGTTTACATCTAGTGATGTTGGATGTTTTTGTATAGTGTTACACCCCCTTGATGTAGTTTAACCTCCGTGTTGATTGATGTTTCTGTTGATTGTATTTACACTCCCTGGTGATGCTGTGTTGTTGATAGTTTACACCCCTGTGTATATTGTTGATGTTGTTGATGTTACACTCCCTGGTGTGATTGTCTGGTGTTCATCAACATGTAGGCCCCCCCCCCCCTCTCTGAGTGATTGTCAATGTTTACACCCCAAAGAAGCAACAACAAAAAAAGGAATTGAAGTTGGTGTGGTGTGGTGTTTGACCAGGTGTGAGCAGTGCAAAAAGCTGAAGCCGGAGTGGGAAGGGTTGGCTGAAACCAACAAGGACAGGGGCATACTGCTGGCCAGTGTAGACTGTGAGGAGCACAGCCACCTCTGTGAATCTCATTCCGTAAGCTGCACACCCCAACCTCCCCCCATTTTCTTCTCCTCCTCATCTGCCCCCCCCCCCCCCCCCCCCCCAACCCAACTCATATCCAACAATCTGTGATTAGACCCGTATGTAAGAAACAGAAAAACATTGATCACAGAAAGTAATACAAGTTCAATCTTAAAATGTTACACATACATGCACAGACCAACATGTGCGCACGTGAGGCACATCCACAGTGTATAGGCATGCACCCACAGACCAATGCACAGACCAACAAACAGATGCACACATGCGCACACTTGAGGCATGCACGCACGCACATCCACAGCGTGTAGGCACGCATGTATGCACACCCACATTGTGCATGTAGGTGTGTCAATGCACGAACGGTTATAATGTGTTAAAGAACAACAGCATTATCAATTATTATGATGCACTATATGTATACTGTATAATATAATCTCACTCTATCATCTCTGTTCCCTCCCCTCCTTGTTTTTTGTCTATTTTAGACATCTACCAGAGCATTAAAGGATTTCATTATCTTCAGTTGAGTTTTTAAAAAATGTTTCATCGTTGTTTATTTAGCACAATTTCTCTTGAGTGTTGTAAGGATTTCTTCGTCATCTTCAGATTAGTGTGTACCTTATAGGTTTTTGTTTTTGGTAATGTTATTAAAGTTTTTTTTAAAAATGTTCATTTAACACACTTTCTCTGTTTTAATCTTAAATTCATCTTTATGTATGTTTAATTTCACATGTTTGTTTCTTCATCTTCCAAGTCACTGTGTGCGTGGGGATTTTTTTTTTGGTCTTGCAGTCAATTTTTCATTTTGGGTAATACAGCACCATTTTCCGCCGTTTCGTTCCCTTTCTGTGTATGTTAAATTTTGCACATTACGTTAATCTGCAGGTCACTGTGTACCCTACGTTGATCCTGTACGAGCAAGGAATTCACCTTCTGGACTACAGCGACAACCTGACAGTGCCAGAGCTGCAGCACTTTCATCGACAAGTTTACAATTTTACTGCACGACGAGCTGTAGCCTCAATATGATGGCTTACGTCTGTCCAGCCAGCCAGCCTGCAGGCCAGAGTGTGAGCCATAAAATCGTCAGATTACCAAAGCCATCGAAGAAAACTAGGTGGAAAGGTTGCCCTACTCTGCTGTTGTGAATAATGGGGAAAATATTCTGTGTACACTTTGTGGTTGTTCTCACTAGCTGTAAACTCTATCTGGAGTTCTTTGTCAGCAGTCTTTAAACCTTATCTGATACATTACCTCAAAAGTTATCCGACAAGTAAAAATCATTTAAAAATGTGAATTTCAGTCGTGAAAAACATGTCAGGTGCTTAACAAGCCCATGGAAAATGGAAATACTGTAAAACTTCAACGGCATACTATTGTTCCCTGATCTAAACTGACTGGGAAGAGCTAGAAATGGATAATAGCTGTGAGAAAGAGTGGACCGCACTTGACTGCACAAGATACTTTTTGTGTGTGTAAATAGCTAGCAAGAAAGACCGGCATAGACTTCCATGTTGCTGTAGTTCTGTGAGAATGAGTATAGCACCCTTACAAGGCAGTCTGAAAGAGATTGTATTGCAATAACTATTGCAGACTTCCATGAGGAAAAAAAGATACTAAGGAAAAAACCCAACTACCTTGTATTTTGTAGACTGTGAAAGAGATTGTATGGCTATAACTACAGTAGACTTCTATTAGGTCCCCCCCAAAAACCCAAACCAACCGACCAACTTGCACAACTTAATTTCTGTTATGTCCATTTGGAGAGTTGGGCGACTTTTTACTTAGTTTTTCTTGTTGTTCACTGACGTCTTTGTAATGAATGGAAACTGTTATTGATAGAGTTATGTATGGATCCAGTTAGGAAGATGTTATATGTGTGGTTAGGAATATATGTGGAAGTGGTTCTTGTAGACTTGTATTATTCTGTAAGGAAGAAGTGTTTCTTATAAGTGATGTAAATGTATTCAGTTTGAAAGATTGGAAGAACTTACTAATGTTTTTGTTCAGTTAGGAAGTGGTTCATATCATTATATTCAGTTTGGAAGATGAGTGATGCATTTCTTGTTGGTGTGCACCTCAGAATTTGTTGGGTTTAAAAAATTTTTAAAAAATCTTTTTCCTCAGAATTTGTTATCATTGCCATGATATGTGAGTGTTGGTTGATTTTGTTAAATCACTATGTGTGATATTGTCTGCGGGTGCAAGAAAGTTCCTTTTTCATCTGTTAAAATCTATTCATTCAAATAGGCAAACAGTGAAAAAAAAAGTTTTGATTTTCTGGTTATTGTTGTAGTTGCCATAGGTATTTGTTGTTTCTGTTATTATAGCTATGGTAGTTGTGTTATTATCAAAATGTATGATATTGAAAGATGTGGTGGTAAATGGTTATTACTGAAATATACTTTTGCTTTGTGAAGTGTGCAATATTGGGTAGATTTTTTGGGCTTGGTTTTGTTGTTGTTTTTGTTAATGAAGATTGGGCAGTAGGGAAAGTGCAATGCTTGGACAGTTTGTTTTGAATGATGTATCTCACTGTTTTTATTATTTATATCTATTCTTGTTTATGTTAATTTTTTAAAAATCTATTTTGTTCTTGTGGAAGAGTGGGTGGTTTTTTTTTTGCATGTTTGACATGTTGATGGGAACAAACCTTTTTTGCTCTCACTTTATTTTGTTATCATGAAAGTTTTTGGGTTTTTTGGGTATCTTTTTATTTCTATCTATTTATTTAAGTATTTTATCCCTAACATTTTGTTTCCTATATTTGAAGATTATTATTTATATTATATATATATATACAAAAACACAGCATAAATAACTGTTCTTGGGCACTTAAGTTTCCATGATTGCTATATTCCTAAGTGAAAAGATTATGAATTGTTACAGATTGTTACATATTGCGGACATTTTTACTTTTCTTGAAAACTAGTGCCTTTGATTTAAATGTTTTTGTTCTGTCCCACAGTACTTGTTATCCGAGAATCTGAGACATCTTTCTTTATGTTTCCAAAGAATTTCTATGTTGGTAGTGTTGATTTTTGCCACTGCAGGTTAAACAACCGATTTTACTTAAAAAAATTTATTTTGTAAATGAGATAACATTTTTTGGTATTATTATTATCATTTGTGTGCCATGTTTATTAGGTTTAGGACTGGGTGCTGATATTTTGTGTGATGACATAAAGCATTTTAATATCTGAATAAATTCACAATGTAACTCTGTGTGTGTGTATGTGTGTGCATGCACGGGCACAAGCATGGTGCATTCATATATATGTGGATATGTTTCTCTAGGTATGTAAAGTAGTGCGACATAACGTTGCGACAATCAGTGCAAGGGTTAATACAACAAAGTCTGGAAAGTCACGTCAACCAATAGACGATGAATCAAGACAGTGTTCCTCTTTACCCCAGAACAATCCATAGTCTCTTTATTAATCATAAAACAACAAAACATCCAGATCTCTTTAAAACAAAAACTCTGAAACAGTGATAGATATCACAACCGTTATTCATAAATATATCACAAAGATCAACCCTGATCTCCAAAACCAAACGACTGAACATCATGCAGTAAGTTTGTGACGAAGAATGAGACATTTGAGAAATAAATAAACAACTCACCTGCAAAATATTTTGAAAATCTATGGAGATATTTGGAAAAGAAGCAGACATGAATGGAATATTTTTTATTGAGTTGTTTGTAAATGGAATGTGTTGTGAAAAAAGCCCACCCCACCCTAAACCAGAAACCAAAAACATGCTTCCAAGGATCCTTAGTATGGAAAAAACCCACGAGAACCAGTTTTTAACAGTGTAGGCACAGCTGCACACTTTTTTCCCCTTTTTTAACTGTGCACGAATCCATGGTGTATAGATTTAAACAAAATCTCATCCCTTGCCTTGTAACTTGATTCTTGCTGTAAATCCTTATCATTAGATTGTCAAACCACATAGAATTCTGTGTCTGGTTCCATTCATTAACTAAAGGACTTCAGGATGGTCGTCTTCAACTTTACGATTCTTTCCCTTGTCACCTGCACTCTCAGAAAGACTGGCTTCAATGTAACAGGCACACAGTAAAAAAAAATGTAATTCACGAATTCTCGATGGAATGTATATAAGATATTTACACCACAGTCTGGGATGATATCCATCCATACATTATCACACAACCATAACCTCATGATGATAAATAACCGAAAAAGTGAACATATAAAAAATTAATATGGACAGTATCACCTCATAAGCCAAAGTTAAGAACAACAGATTAATAAATCAGAGGTCACCACACCTTAAAATAAAATACCCAATAAAAAAACCGCAACCCAAGCAACAAAGAAAATGTCTTCACTTTAGGAACAAGCGTCACTTGTCTGTCTTACAGTATAAATAACACTCTACTTGCCTAGTACACACAATTCAATTTTTCCCTGCCTTTAACAGATCAATAACATTTATACCTACCTTGTGCACAGGAATAGGGAACCCATATTCTGCCTTCAGAAAACATACACACAAAAATGATTCAACCCATAAAATCTTTTTTATCACATAAAAATCTTTTCTTCCTCCCACACCACCATGCAAACAACAATGACTCCCCCCCCCCCCCCCCCCCAAAAAAAAAAGAAAAGAAAACCCAACCTAATTTTTTTCCTCAAAAGTCTCCAAATATACAGTGGACACTAAGCCAGTAAAACATCTACCTTCCAACGATGTTGTCACACAGTATGCAGTTAAAAAAAAATTCTATTCCACATTGTTGTTCTCTTTCCAACACATCTCCATTCTTCCTATAGTTACTTACCACCAACCCCTATGCTCCCCCTTACTCTTAAAAAAACAAAAAACCCACCACTAAACCACCCCCACATCTCCAAAATGCCCCAAACATACAAACCAACATCCCACTTCCCCCAAAAGAAGAAAGACCCCCCAGGCCCCCCCCCCCCCCCCCCCCCCCCAAATAAAAACAACCAACCAACAACTTATAGATTAAAAACCAACCCAACCCAAAATAAAACCAAAAAAAACCTCTACCCCCCCCCCCCCCCCCCCCCAAAAAAAAAAAAGAAAAATTACTGTAGTAGAAAGTTTCCAGTGGACGGATAATAACGAATGTTTCACGCACAGTCAAAAATTCTGCCGAGGCCGACAACGGCATACAGTACAACGTATACAACAACAACACAACAATAACAATAGAACAGTAACAGAGCCCCCCTCTCTCTCCCCTCTCCCTCACACCTCCTCCTCTTCCCCCCCCCCCCTCACACCATGTTGTGGCAGAGGGGGCAGGTTTTGCGGGCGGTGATTTCGGACTGCAGGGCACGGTGCTTGCACTGACTGCACATCCAGAACTGGTACTCCATGATGGGCCGACCCGTCACGATGCACGCTGGGAATTTCGTGTCGCAGTTGGGGCACGCCGTGGACCTGCCCAAACGTAACAAAGTAACAACGCTAGGGGAGTGTGTGTCACTGTTTGGGTTTGGGTTTGGGTTTTTCTTTTCTTCTTTTTTTTTTCTCTATACCTTGGCTACAGCTTTGAGGTTCGCTAATGGTGAGATTTTTGTGTATGTGACTGTTCCTCCCCCTCTCCCCTACTACCACTAAGGTAGCCATATTCCAACTTCAAGAATAGTTCGGAATTTAACTTTCAAATCTTGCCTTGGCAGTCAGAAGGTACTTCACTGTTCTTTCACATTTTTAACTGATGTGGTGTCTACTGATGTGCACAAGTCTGTAAGCACACACGGGTCTGACTGGTTTACAGTTTCCTCCGAAAGACTTGACATTCTGTTCAATTTTCCCGTCAAGCTGGGGAGAAAGGGCAAGGCCGGGAATTGAACCCAGAACCTCACGTTTACTTGTTAAGACAGGTAAGCATCTAAACCGTACTTCCATCTTACACAGATTTTTAATTATATATGACAAAAAATCTTTCGCAGTCGGAGTATGGCTGCCTATATGGTGAGGTATTTGAAAACAGTGGTGCAAAGTTCTCGTCCAGTGTGTACTTACAGTCTAACACAGTGATTCCCATGAGTGATGAACGACCCTCCCAGGGTTTTAAGATGGGGAATGCTCGACAAAAACAGTCCCCCAGCTTATCACACAAGGGGTCACCCAGAATACACACTCTGTCTCACTCATCACTTTTGGGAATCAGTGGAAGACCGTAAATTATACACCGGATAAGAAGTTTATGTGTATGGCTGGGTTTGGGTTTTTTTTTTAGTTTCTTGCCTTATAGACAGCCATATTCTGACTTCAGAGAATTTTTTTCTCCTCTGAAAGGGAGTAATAATTTGAAATTTGTGACACTTCTTAAAACTTGTTTGTAAACACAGGTTGTGACACTTCATAAAACTTGTTTATAAACATGGGCATACAATCTACCATGCAAACCATTTCACAAAGGGCTTGAGATAAGCCCCCAAAACAACTACACGTAACTTCCATCAATTTTACGGCGGTATTGAAAAAGCTCTTCATACACAGATTTTGTTTTTAAAAATGCAACTCAATACAGCTGGTCTATTTTTTATTATTTATCTATTCTTTTATATCGAGAATAATGGAATAAGCACTTGTGTGCTTTTTTACATCCAGTCCCTGTGTGTATGCGGTTTTGTAAATTCTGTCATCTGTTCCCACCGGCACACAATAGCCTACTCTTAAGAAAAGCGGAACAGGATTTAACGTGTGCGCAAGATGTTCTAAGGACATTAGACAAGGACAGACAGCCAGACACGAGGGCAGAGTGAAGTCAGAGAGCGAGAGAAGGAACGGGAGCACTGACCAGTCAGGGATGCTGGAGCCACAACTGGCGCACTCCACCTTGTTCGTGCGCGCGTCTTTGGGGCTGTTCCTGCACACACACACACACACATGCACGCACACACAGAGGTTTGGCTTTGTTAAAAAAACCAAAAAAACCCCAGCAGAATAACTGACTTAAATATATATGCATTCTTGGCATTCAGATCTATAATGTATTTGTCTGGAGGGAATTTTGATGACGATTACTGTAATTAAGGTTGTCATTAAATGATGTGATCAACTGAATAAAGAGCAAAAGACCCTAAATAAACAACTACACCCTCCCCACCCCCACCCTGTCATGTGACAGACTGAAAATATGCCATCTGATGCAAGAGACTGTAAACATGTGAGAGACTGTAAACATGTGAGAGACTGTAAACATGTGATATGAGAGACTGTAAACATGTTGTGAGAGACTGTAAACATGTGTTGTGAGAGACTGTAAACATGTTGTGAGAGACTATAAACATGTGTTGTGATAGACTGTAAACATGTGTTGTGATAGACTGTAAACATGTGTTGTGATAGACTGTAAACATGTGTTGTGATAGACTGTAAACATGTTGTGGTAGACTGTAAACATGTGTTGTGATAGACTATAAACCTGTGTTGTGATAGACTGTAAACATGTGATGTGACTGACTGTAAACCTGTGATGTGACTGACTGTAACATGTGATGTGACTGACTGTAACATGTGATGTGACTGACTGTAACATGTGATGTGACTGACTGTAAACATGTGATGTGACTTGACTGTAACATGTGATGTGACTGACTATAACATGTGACGTGACTGACATGTGATGTGACTGACTGTAAACATGTGATGTGACTGACTGTAAACATGTGATGTGACCGACTGTAAACACGTGATGCGACAAAAAGCAAACACATCCTGCGCTACGATAGTCTGTAAACGTGTCTCGTGATGCGGTAGACCGTAAACACAAAGACCGTAAATATGTAATGTGGCAAGGCTGTAAACACGTCCTGTGACGCAACAGACTGCAAATCTGTCCCTCTTTTTCAAACCCTGAATAAACAAGATTTATGACCCCCCCCCCCCCACCCAAAGGCATTCTGAAATACGGCACACTACGTGCAGCTGTGGTTCCAGCCAGCCTGGTGACGTACTTGGTGAAGATGTCCAGGGCCAGTTCTTCATACATCTGCTGCTGTTCCGGGGTCAGGCTCTCCAGGGACTCCAGTTTGATGAAGGCTTTGGAGCAGGTGCCAAAGGCGCGGTTAGTGCAGGCAGCCAGGGCTGGAGAACACACACACACATCATCCTCCATATAAAAGAAAAAAATAAAATAAAAATAAAAATAAAACACACACACACATCCACCATCCTCGATATAAAAGAATAAATAAATACAAAATAAAAATTAAAAACCACACACACACACAGCCACACAGCTACACACACACACAGCTACACACACACACAGCTACACACACACACACATAGCCACACACACAGATCCACACACACACATACACAGCCACACACACACATAGCCACACACACACATAGCCACACACACACAGAGCCACACACACACACACAGCCACACACACACAGAGCCACACACACACACACAGAGCCACACACACACACACACAGAGCCACACACACACACAAACAGACACACACACAGCCACACACACCGCCACACACACAGCCACAGCCACACACACACACAGCCACACACACATACACACATCCACACACACATACACACAGCCACACACACATACACACATCCACACACACATACACACACAGCCACACACACACACAGAGCCACACACACACACACACACAGCCACACACACACAGAGCCACACACACACACAGAGCCACCCACACACAGAGCCACAACACACACACACACAGAGCCACACACACACACACAGCCACACACACACACACAGCCACACACACACACACAGCCACACACACACACACACACACACAGAGTGTCTGTCAGTACACAGGTATATCAAGTCATCATCATCAGCGCTTTTTTCTCTATCCACTAGGTGGTCCGGGTGCTTGTCTTTCGGATGAGACAATAAAAGTAAAGTACTATGAGCAACTTACATTCAGTGCACATAAAGACACCATAACAGCTAGAGTTGTTATGGCAAAAAAAGCCACTCTTAAAAGGAAATAGACATCTGCAGGCAGGAAAAATAACAAAGGAAAAAAACACCCCAATAGCAGTGTACTAATGACATGCGCTCTCTATGGAAGGAATAACCTGAAATTTCAAGCAGAAAAATCTGTCATGACTGAAAATGGTACTCAATTCAATACGGCACAAACACGACACATTACAATGCAAAGCAATGCAACGCACTACTATCCACTATACTAAACTACAACTTGCCACACTGCACTGCCCTGCACTGCACTGCACTACACTACCAGACCTGACAAAACAAGAAAACAAATCCACACAGTGTCAGCTTTATTAGCATCCACTTCTTCACTCACTTGTGTTGATGTATGTATGTGTGTGTGTCTCTGCGCGCGTGCGTGTATGCATGAGTGCGATGCATGCACCCACGCATGTGAATGACTGCACATGCATTCGTGTATGCATGTTTAGATTGTGGTCACACTCACCTAGCAAGGAGTAGGAGTCGACAGGATCGATGACATCATCATAATCTCGGAGATGCAAGGATGTTCTCATGGCAGCATCCACATACCCTGGACACACCATCAGAAATAAGTCAGAAAAAAAAAGAATATATATATACATATATATATATAGAGGCACCGTGGTCGAGTGGTTTAGGCGGTCAACTCGTGATCCAGAGTTCGCGGGTTCGATCCCTGCTCGGCTCGGTGTTGTGTCCTTGGGAAAGACACTTTACTCCTATTTTCCTCACTCCACCCAGGTGTACAAGTGGGTACCAGGTCTGCTGGGGAAGTATCTGGCGAGAGACTAGCGTCCTGTCACAGGGGTGGTGAAAAACCATCAGTTCGCTTAACGCTACAGAAACCGGGATAAGCTCCGGCTCTATGGGCCTTCTGGCTCGAAAGAACATACTTTATATATATATATATATATATACTTTATATATATATATATATATATATATATATATATATATATATATACACTGCAGTATGGTCACAGCAAGGCATACAGCTACCACTGTATACAAAGAACAGCAATTAAAAAGAAAAACTTACTGGCTACAAGGGTGGGGATAGCTCAGTTTTAAGAGCACTCACTATTACCTAGCTAAGGTTAAGCAGCATTGAGCATGGTTACCAGTTGAATGGGTGACTGTTTGCGTGCCATGGCTTCAGTACAGTCCCTCTGTTCACCCAGCTGTAAATGGGTAGCTGCCCTCTTTAGGGTCAGGGAAGGTAAAGCAGTGAGGGAGAGGAGATGGGCGCCGCCCTCAATATGCTGGCCCCTTAAGAAGTTGAGGTCTCTGACGCCTTGCTTCCCAGTGACAGCACAGGTCATCGAAACACCTTTACCATACAGGATAATTTTCTCCTGTCTTGAGTTTTGAAGGTCAGAATGAATGATGTAGTCTATTTGTGTGGGGTTGCCCAATAAACAATGGATATTATAGCTGAGTGGACAGAAGTGTTGGACTTGCATCTTTATGGGCCCATGAAGTCTTGGGTTTAAATTTCAGCACCAGCATCATCTGGTGAATTAAGAGTGGAGATTTTTTACTCGCAATATCTGGTGAATTTAAAGTAGGGATTTTTTACTATCTCCCAGGTCAACTTACAATGCAGACCTGCCAGTGCTTTAATTCCTTTTGTGTAATATTTATGCAAAAGATCAAATATGCACATCATAATTCATGTCAGCGTTTGGTGGGTTAGGGGCAGACAAACACAGTCAGCATGAAAATGAGCTGCTCTGAAGTTGGGAACATGTCAGCTGAGGCCACTCCCCCAAGGGGATGCCGGGGGCCTATCAGTATAAATAGCATCCCCACATTCTGTGCTAGAAATTTCCTCTTTTCTATCACTCTTTTTGTTTCTGCCTTGTTCCTTTTCTTCCTGACACCTCCTTCTTGTCTATTTTCTGCCTTCTTGGTCCATTCTCCTGCCCTTTTTCCAGAAAGAACTTAAAAGATAACTATTCTCTCTTGTGCCGAAATCGGATGCGCAGGGCCTGACTTGTCAGGCGCTTAACGGCAGCGTGACGCATTTTCGCTCATATAACAACAGACAACAATAGTTGCTGTCTGAGCGTTCAACGAAGAAAGAAGCTGAGGCCAGTGGACAGACCTCCCGCAGAGTCACAAGCACAGGAGAAGACCAGACACAACATCCCTCCCCCCCTCCCCCAGTAAGCGACCACCCAGAAGAGAGAAAACGTCACAAGCCCACGAACCATCATGCAGCTGTCTCTGAGCCAGGATGTAGAAATGGTAGGCCTCCGCCCCGCGCCAGGCGTTGTCGATGACCTTGGTGTCCGACAAGGCCGAAGCGTCCTCTTCCAGAAAGCCGGCCAGGGCTGACGATGCCTGCTGTTGAAGGCAATAAGACTGTTAGTGGATGATGAGCCAAAAGAATAACCAAAAAGGAAAAAACCTCTTCAAACCCCCCCCAACAAGTAACAATTCAAACTGAAAGAAAAGTGAAATGAGCTGCCCTGAAGTCAGACTGTGTCGACTTGAGGCCAGTGGGCAGACTTCTTGCCAAGTTACAAGCGCAGGAGAAGACAAGGTACTACGCATCCAATAAGAGATCACAGAGAAGAAAATAGAAAAGAAAATGTACATAAACTTTCGTACCTGTCCGAAACGACTTGGTTATTTTTCAGATTTTAAATGTCAAAACAACTCGCACACACAAAATACAAACATACACACACATGCAGACACCCCCACCCCCCACACACAACACAACACACACCAATCCACAACTCTCTTAACTCACAAATACAGCCAGATACAGACAGCCAGACAGCCAGACCTGTTTTCCCTGGGCGTTCTTGGCGCGGGAGGTGAGCTTCATGGCGTCGTGGTACTGCTCCACCAGCAGACCCCCCAGCACGTACAGCTTCTTCAGCACCAGGGGACTGCGCCGTGACGCCTTCTGCTCCTCCGCCACCTGAACACACACACACACAGGCACACACACAGATACACACATACATACACACACACATGTACACACACACAAAACACACACACATACATACATACATACACACACACACACACACACATACATACATACACACACACACATACATACACACACAGGCACACACACACAGACACACACAGGCACAGGCACACACACACACACACACACATACATACACACACACACACACATACATACATACACACACACACACATACATACACACACACACAACAGGCACACACACACACAGAGGAACACACACACACACACACAGGCACACACACACACACACGTACATACACACACACATGTACATGCACACACACACACACAGGCACACACACACACACACACACACACGCACGCACAGGCACATATACACACACACATACACACACATGCACACAGGCACACACACACATACACACACAGGCACAGGTAACACACACACACACACACACAGCCACACAGGCACACACACATACACACACACACACAGGCACACACACACACACACGCACGCACAGGCACATATACACACACACATACACACATGCACACAGGCACACACACACACACACACAGCACAGGTACAACACACACACACACACACACAGCCACACACACATACACACACACACAGGCACACACCACACACATACATGTACACACACACACACACACACAGCCACACAGGCACACACACATACACACACACACAGGCACACACACACACAGCCACACACACACACAGACAGGCACACACACAACACACACACACAGGCACACACACACACATACATGCATGCACACACACACACACAACACACACACAGGCACACACACACACAAGCGCACACACACACACACGCGCACACAGATACACACACACACACACACAGAGGCACACACAACACAGGCACACACACACAGGCACACAGATACACACACACACAGACACACACAGGCACACACACACACAGGCACACACACAGTCAGACATACAGACAGACAGGCAGGTAGGCAGGCAGGCAGAGAGACAAACAGTCAGACAGATACACAGACAGACAGACATTCAGGCACAAAGACAGGCAGTCAGACAGACAGACAGTCAGAAAGACAGTCAGACACAAAGACAGACAGACAGTCAGATACACAGACAGATTGACACACACACACATACATACATACAGACAGACAGGTCATTAGTTGTGTTTTGTGCTGTTCTTATAGGCATATTCTCAACTCTTGCTTTTTGTCCAGAGGGTCAATGTGTTGTAAATGTGTTTGTGTGTGTGGTGACTGTGTCATCACTGTATGTGGTGACTATGTTGTCAGTGTGTGCTGTGATTGTATTGTCACTTTGTATTGTGATTGTGTTGTGATTTTGTCATCACTTTGTGTTGTGACTGTGTTGTCAATATGTTGTCGCTACATTGCTTACATGTTGCATCTGTATTGTCAATGCGTTTTGCATTCTTTGTCACTGTTTTATCCTCCCCTCTACCCCCAATGTTTTTTCTCTCCAGAAACCAAGCCGATTTGAAGCTTTTCTCACCACTCTGTATGTGTGTGTGCATTTGGTGTGTGTATGCATGCGTGAATGTCTGTGTGTGCGCGTTTGAATGTCTGTGTGCGCGTGTGAATGTGTGTTTGTGTGTGTTTGTCAGTGCATCTGTAAAGCTATATAACACCCCTTCTCACAATGAACTCAGAACTCTTTCACATTTCACAGAGAAAGAACCCCCCCCCCCCCCCCCCCCCCCAACAGAAGACAGAATGTGGCTACCTTCATGGTGGTTGTGGGAAAAAACGGCCGCATACGCAAAACATCACTATTTGCGAACCGTACAGCTCTAGCTGAGGAACTACAACAACACCACAACCAACAACAACACAAACAGAGACAGAGAGAAAGAACCCAGACACAAGCCCAGAACGGACCAACAACAAAAACAACAAAAAAAATCCTGATAAAACCAAGAGTGACGGACCTTGAAGATGAGTTTGGCGGCCTCCATGAAGTTGCCGGCCTTGCGGTACAGCTCGATGGCCGACAGCACCTTGTTCTTCTCCAACAGGTGAGAGGCGTACTTGGCCAGGAGGAGATCAATCTCCCGCACGTTGTGGGACTTGGCCAGTTCTATCCCCTTGTCCCACTGGTTGAGGTTGACGCAGGTGTCGATGGCCATCTTCACGCGGTTGCACTGAAGGAAGAGAGATTCTGGTTTTGGTTGTTGCTAAGTTATATGAATTTTAATAATAAAATAATAATAATGATAATAATATTGACTATTTATCATTGATTACATGACTGTGTAAGATTAGGTTGAATGCATGCACTTTGATTTGTCTTTGCAAGATATAGCGCTATATAAGTTCCATTTATTATTATTATTAATGAAAATAACAATAATAATAATAATCATCATCATCATCATCATCGTCATCATCATCATCATCTTGTACAGCAACAAATCAAAGTTCAAGGTTATATTCAAATCCCTTACATGCATGCGATCGTCCATGAATGAGATTTGATAGATATTGAATTTACACACACACACAAACACACTCTCTCTCTCTCTCTCAACACACACACACAGACACACACACACTTACGCACACACACTGTGAAGTTGTTGTTAAGTTGTATGAATTTTGTTTCTGAAGCAGCTTTTTCCACTTTGTGCTTTTGTGTGGTGTGTTCTCTAAAATAATGATGATGAGAATAATTTGTTGTTGTTGTTAAGTTTGTATGAATTTTGCTTATCAAATAGTTTTATGTACTTCATGGTTTGGTGTTATCTATTTTCTAAAATGATGATGCTGATGTGATGACAACAATGACAATTATAAAAAATGATCATGGTGATGGTGATGAAGAGAGAGAGACGCAAATGCAATTTTATTTCACAAGGGTAATAGATAAAGTAACAAGACTTTTTTTCATCCAGTCCTCAAAATGAAAAGAAAACGCTGCAAGAAAAAAACAAAAGCATAATTATGATACATATGAAAATACACACACACATGCACAACAACAGATACACAAGAGAGAGAAAGAAAGAGAGAGAGAGAGAGAGAGAGAGAGAGAGAGAGAGAGAGAGAGAGAGAGAGAGAGAGAGAGAGAGAGAGAGAGAGAGAGAGAGAAAGAGAGAGACAGACAGACAGACTGAACAGACAGATAGACAATCTAACACAGAGAGGAACAAGAAGTATGGAAACCGGATATAAATGTTGTATTAATACATCTTAGGAGACAGACAGACAGACAGACATGCATGCATGCACACAAGCACGCGCGTGCACACACACACACATCTGACAAAGGGCTGCATAGACCTACCCTGATGTAGGCTTCCACAGCCTGCTCACACATGCCTACACTCTGGAACATCTGGGCAATGTCCTGAAACATACATACATACATACATACATATAAACATACATACACACATACATATATACATACATACATACATATATACATTGTACATACATACATACCCCATGTACTGGTCGTAAAAACTGTTTCACCAAAAATGAAATACAATCATCTATTCAAACAGAAGTAAGACTCCACTGGCATCGGACCTCGAAAATAAAATACTGATGAGAATGATTTGTTGTTGTTGTTAAAGTTGTATGAATTTTGCTTATCGAATACTTTTGCGTACTTCATGGTTTGGTGTTATCTATTATTTTTCCGTCTAAAATCACTAAATGTGAATAGACGTTAAACTGAAGATATCACAATCAACTATACAATACCATCCACAGTTGCAGTACACTGCACTCCTGACTGGAAGTTTCTGTGAGTTTGTTTGCTGTTGTTGTTCCTTGGCTAGAGCTCCGAGGTTCACCAACGGTGACAGTTTACTTACACGACTGCTGTTACCCACCATAAAGGTAGCTGCACTCCAACTTCAGGGATCATGTCTTTACAAACACAACACCTGTGGCACATGAGCTTTGGTTTAAAAAAAATAAATTGTGATCTGTTCCTACCAGCACAACATGACCAACTCTTGTGAAAGGTGGAAAGGATGTTTTATGTATGAGCAAGATGTTCTGCATGCCTTTGCACATGGAGCCTCGGTTTATAGTCTCATCTGAAGGACTAGGGGGCGGGGGTTGGGGGTTGGTGGTGGGTGCAGGTGTGGGGGGTGGGGTGGGGTGGTGGGTGGAAGTGAGGGGGATGGGGTGGGGGTGTGTGCTGTGGGTTTGAATCCCACGAGAGTCATAGGTTTAAGGTTTTGTTGTTACTGATGTTGTTTTACTGTGACTGTATTGAATCAAACCCCCACACTTTTGTCAAAGAAACCAATCCATCAAAAAGTAGATGGACATCAGACAGAGATTCCATAGCTGCTCAGTGGTCAGTATGTTGGATTCCTGGTTGAAAGTTCAAATCCAAGAGTCATCATATCTTTAAATTTTTGGGGGTTGGGGTGGGGTTGCTGTGGTCAGCTCCTACCCCCAAGAGTGAGTGTGCTGTGGGCTTAGTGGGAAGACTGGGACCACACAGTCAAGCTTCATCCACTTTACGGATGAGACTTTGAGAAAGTTTTCTCTTCAAATCACTCAACCAACACTGCTACACACACTCCCTCCCTTCTTTTTCTTCTCTACCTTTCCCACCCTCCTCCCCTCCCCTTTCTCTCCTGGCTTCCACCGTAATACACATACAATCTTACACACTGTCACACATCAACTCAACGCAAATCAAAACGGCCCAATATGACACAGATGTGCATTCTCCTCTCCTTAACTCCCTGAGAACTCCGTTGGGATACTGCTCTGAATTTTTTCAGGTTGTGTCTCTTTGGCAAGGGTTTTAAAATAATTTGTTCTTTTCTACTGTAACAGAGTGGAGATCTGTAATGCCCCATCTCTGCACAGACCTTGGGTACATGGTAGAGCTAGACAGTCGGGATGTGGCCTCTATAAAAAGAGGACGCATACATTCTACATTTCACAGTGTAGGCGAAGTGTATGCAACAGAGGGTTTTAAACCACCACCCAAACTAAACAAGAGTCACACAATTTGCAGGTGTGTCCGGATTTAGAAACACGAGGCTGCCACAGGACTCTGATCGCATGGGAGGTAATCCAATTACCACCCTGTCATATCCACCACCGCTTTAACATACCACATCCCAAGGGGGGATGGGATAGCCTAGTGGTCAGAACATTGCGTTCGCAACCTGACGACCCGGGTTTGATTCCCGTTCAAGGGGGATATTTTCCTCTGGAGTTAACATCAGTGCAGACTCCACTCTACCCCAAAGTCCTTCGGTTGAGACTATAAACCGAGGCCCCCGTGTGCGAACGCATGCAGAACATCTTGCGCACACGTTAAATCCTGTTCCGCTTTTCGTAAGAGTAGGCCATTGTGTGCCGGTGGGAACAGACGACAGAATTCACAAAACCGTATACACACGGGGACTGGATGTAAAAAACCACATAAGTGCTTATTCCATTCTCCTCGATATAAAAGAATAAAATTAGAAGAAAAAAAAAATTATAAAAGGAACACTACCTGACCAGCACATCTGATGCTTAAGCCAGCAGCCCCAAACAACTACCACTTGCCGGTTGTGTTCCAACACAGCCCTACCAACGCCCAAACCAGTGACCATCCCACACTCAGGTATAACCCCACCTGTACTACCAATTTAGAAACATAACACTGCCACAAGACTCTGAATGCATGGGAGGTAATCCAATTACAGCCCCCGTTACATTACACTTCCGACATCTTTACTTAATTCCGCACCTTTTTTTTTATAAAAAAAACAACAACATGAAAACCTCTTCTTTTTCTTGGCTTCTCTTTTCACTCTTTCGTCCAAAGCGTGTTTGGGTGCGAGTGTGCACTACGTCTTGGGCAAGTTGAACCTGGCGGAGCCCATCCCTCTCCAGATACAGAATGCATGCTGGGTTTTTAAATATATATTTTTTAGATTTATTTTTTACTTAAAAAAAAAAAGTGTGTGTGTGTATGTACTGGGTATATTTGCTTCCGTAACCTACCGAAAGGCGACATGAACGACAGGATCTTAAACTGTGCGATATTTTCTCTTCTACAGCTAAATGTATGTGACGTGTGTGTGTGTGTACTGTTTTTATTTATTTATTCATATTTATACCACTTTAAGTCACGTCAGATTTCTCTGCGTGAAATTCGGGCTGCTCTCCCCGGGGAGAGCGCGTCGACACAGAGCAGCTCCACCCATTTTTTTTCTGTCTACAACTGCATTTGTTTCCCTATCAGAGTGGCTTTTTTCTACAGAATTTTGCCAGGGACAACTCTCTTGTTGCCGTGGGTTCTTTTACGTGCGCTAAATAATTCTTGTGTAACACACGGGACCTCGGTTTATCGTCTCATCCGAAAGACTAGCGCCCAGACCACCACTCAAGGTCTAGTGGATGGGGAAAAATTTTCGGGTCCAAACGGGATATGAACCACCGCCCACTTCCGACCCGGACTTTTCGCTTTCTAGACAGGCGCATTACCTCTAGACCACCGATCCGATGTTTTTATTTATTCTTTTATATCGAGGATAATGGAATAAGCACTCATATGCTTTTTTACATCCAGTCCCCGTGTGTATGCGGTTTTGTAAATTTTGTCATGTTTCCACCGGCACACAATGGCCTACTCTTCCGAAAAGCGGAACAGGATTTAACGTGTGCGCAAGATGTTCTGCATGCGTTCGCACACAGGGCCTCGGTTTATAGTCTCAATGTGTGTGTGTGTGTGTGTGTGTGTGTGTGTGTGTACTGTGTGTGTGTGTGTGTACTGTGTGTGTGTACTGTGTGTGTGTGTGTGTGTGTGTGTGTGTGTACTGTGTGTGTACTGTGTGTGTGTACTGTGTGTGTACTGTGTGTGTGTACTGTGTGTGTGTACTGTGTGTGTGTGTGTATGTACTGTGTGTGTGTGTGTGTGTGTGTGTGTGTGTGTACTGTGTGTGTGTGTACTGTGTGTGTGTGTACTGTGTGTACTGTGTGTGTGTGTGTATACTGTGTGTACTGTGTGTGTGTGTGTACTGTGTGTGTGTGTGTGTGCTGTGTGTGTACTGTGTGTGTCTACTGTATGGTGTGTGTGTCTACTGTGTACTGTGTGTGTCTACTGTGTGTCTACTGTGTACTGTACTGTGTACTGTGTGTACTGTACTGCGCTGTGTCTATACTGACGGGGAGGAGCTTGTGGTTTTCGGGCAGGGTGGTGATCATCTTCTCCAGGCCGGAGTAGTCCTCCAGCATGTAGTAGCACTCAGCCAGCCGCTCCTGGTTTCTGCCCTGCACGTAGTACGTCACCGCCTGCTGCCTGCACTCACAGGGGTGAAGGCATGTAGACAAGCGTGTGTGTGTGTGTGTGTGTGTGTGTGTGTGTGCGCATGAAGAATTATATGCATGCGTACACATGAGAGCACACAGAGAAATGTACACACACAATACACACACAGAGACACATACAAATACACATGCACCCACACAAATACACATGCACCCACACAAATTCACATGCATCCACACACACACAAATACACATGCACCCACACAAAATCACATGCACACACACACACACATGCACCCACACACACACAAATACACATGCACCCACACAAATACACATTCACTCACACACACAAATACACATACACCCCCCCCCCCACACACAAATATACATGCACCCAGACAAATACACATGCATCCACACACACACAAATACACATGCACCCACACACACAAACTCTCTCATGTATGCACACATATACACACATACATCAACACACAAAAAACCCTCACATGCATTCATACACACACACAAATATACATGCATCCACACACACACAAACCTCTCATGTATGCACACATATAACACACATACATCAACACCAAAAAACCCCACACACATACATCATACACACACACAAACATACATGCACCACACACACATACACAGACATCAACACCAAATAAACCTCACACATACATTCATACACACACACAAATGTTTTCTCAAAAAGGAGAAATCATGTACTAGCAAGACACATGAAACTAAATTACTAAAATAGAATCAATGAATAATAATAAAATATTTTTAAAATCACCAAACTTCCCCTCTCCCTTCCCCTCACCACATGTACACACACACACACATACACACACAAAGTCTGAAAAACTCTATCAGTACTCTAAAAATTTTAAAAGCAAGACAGAATTCAACATACCCACCCACACCCCATAACCCCCCTCACCCCCAACACACGGAGTCATGAAATCTTGACAACTACACCAGGCTCTAAAACATGTTCAAAGCGAGACAAATGTCAAAACAGTCATGAAACTACACCAGGCTCTAAAACATGTTCAAAGCGAGACAAATGTCAAAACAGTCATGAAACTACACCAGGCTCTAAAACATGTTCAAAGCGAGACAAATGTCAAAACAGTCATGAAACTACACCAGGCTCTAAAACATTTTCAAAGCAAGACAAAATTCAAAACAACAACAAAAAACCCCAACCAAACAACATCCAAAAATCCTAAAAAAAATTTTGTTTTTAAAAAAAGGTCTTATGGGGGCTCGGCACTGACCATTTCTGTCGGTCGGCGTAGTAATCCCCGACAGCGTTCCAGGCTTCCTCCAGCTGCAGGTCGTCGCCCCCTCCTCCGTGCTTCAGCAGGTGAATGACCTTGAACCAGTCCCCCAGCTTCTTCCGCAGGTTCACCGCCAGGTCCCTGCAACCAGCCGTCAGTCAGTCACGTCACGTCATGTCACGTCAGCTCGGTGCTGCTGTTTCTTCGTATGACTCTCCGTGACACAGTACTCCCTTAAGCTGTAATGTGGCTACCTTAATGGTGGGTAAAAACGGTTGTTTATCCTGAAAATCTCACCAATGATGATCCTCAGAGCTCTAGCTGAGGAACCAACCCCCCACCCCCCAAAAAAAAAAACCCAACCCACCACAACCCCAAAAGAAACCTCAGCAATGACAACAACAAAATCTATCTATATATACATGGTACATACACGCATGCACACACATACATCACAAAATCATGAAAAGCATTTTTTGCTGTTGTTGTGCATTCCCCAGCTTTACACCCTGGAAGTCAACCAAAACATGCACTCTGCCTCACTCATCCCCCCTGGGAATCACTGTGAGATAGGAAGTACACACTGGATGAGAAATTAGCGTGTGTCACATTTCAAGCACTGCGTCATATAGGCAGCCATTTTCTGACTTTAGAGAAAGAAAGTATTTGAAATGGAAATGATGATATAGATCTAGAAAGGATAAGTTACTGCCAGTGGCTCCATATCTCTCAGTGATGATGATAATGACAATAATAAAAATTACTGGGCATTCATAATGTGGCTTTTCCATGGCTTAAAGTGCATGAGAAGTTGCTTAGAACAGACATTGAAAAAAAATTCCCCCCCCCCCTCGCCCTCCCCCCAACCAACTTGTGTCCTCACTCTCTCTTTCTCACACACGCATCACTTACACAACACACGTACAATCACTTACACAATACACACACACTAAACACACACAAACTTACACACAAAAAACCACACACACGTACGCATACACACACTTGCACAAAACACCACACACACACAACACACTAAATCATCCACACAAGGACACAGAGGAACGACGCTGCATGTGTTCGCTCACCGCCTGTCCATATCCAGGTAGCACTTCTCCGCCTCTTCAAACCGCCGGAAGTACGACGCCACTTCAGCCTGCTTCATGCTCTCGCTCTGAAAATATCCGTCATCACAATTCCGTCACTGAACATGGTTCACACAGAAGAAAAAAAGTATAAATACAAAACTCTTCTATTTCAAAGGTGATAAATAAGTACACATGTGCTTTTTTTACATGCAGTCCCCATGTGTATGCATTTTTGTAGATTTTGTCATTCTCTCTCACTGGCACATGATGGCATACTTTTCCGAAAGGCGGAACAGGTTTTAATGTGTGCACAAGATGTTCTTCATGCATTCCTAAATGGGACTTCTGCTTATAGTCTCATCTAAAGGACTATAGGAAAACACACACTCACACACACACCCTGCTCCATTTCTTGTACCTTCTTCCACTTCACACAAAATCTAGAGAAGGAAACATAAATATAAAATGAACACACTAACAAAAAACACACATAAAACAACCAAACCCCAAACCAAAGCAAACCAGAAATCCCTTGCAGCCGTTCAGTGATCAGTGCTCACCTGCAAATTGCCCAGACGTTTGACAAACTCGATGCCTTGGTAGTCGCGACACTTGACGAACGCTGTCTCCGCCACTTTCAGGTTGAGCTGTTCCAGAGCTGATTCTGCCAGCAGTCTCCTGCACACAACACAACACCACAGGAACCAAGCCATTCAGTCATCCGCCTATTTGCAATTTAACGGGTTTTCAAACCCATTTGGAAACAACCCATTTTATCATAAGCCCGTATACTTGCTGATCCATTTAGATATCAATCCACTTGGTAAACAACACATTCATTCAAAAGCCCATTCAGCCATTGATCCATCTGGAAACCAAACAATTAATTCATTAGACCATTCAGTGACTGACCCTGTTCATTCATCAACTTGTTTGACAACAAACCCATTCAGTAAGCTTCATCAGCTACCGGTCCATTCAGCTAATGATTCATTTAGTAACCAACCCATATAGTCATATGCCCACTTAGATACTGACCCATTCTGTCATCAACAAATCCGGTAACCAAAAAACTATTCATGGATAAAACCAACCATAAACCCATTCAATGATAGGTTCATTCAGTAATTGATTCATTCAGTCAACAATTCATTTGGTAACCAATCCAATTCAGTCAATAACCCATTTGGTAATAAACTCATTCAGTCAAAATCCCATGCAGTTCTTGATCCATTTAGTCATCGACTCATTTGGTAACTGAATACCATTCAGTCATAAGCAATGGATTCATTTTTATTCTTAGACAGACAAGACATGCTCACACTTTATTATGTGTCATTACACACACACAAACAACACACGCAAACACTCACACACACAGACAGACAGACTTACCACAGACGGGGATGGGGGTTATCCTCGATGAACTGCTGTGTGTCAGCCAGTCCCACCTTGTCCAACAGATCTCTCGTGTCCCTCAGCGACTGAAAACAAAGTGGGGTTATTTTGGGTGTTGTTGTTTGTAAGCGTACCATCTTCTTCAACCACATCCACACCACCGGTCATACATAACTGTGCAAGAAGGATGGTTAAGACATTCACCTGCCTAACAAATAAATCATAAGATTCTGGGTTCAAAATCCCAGCCTTGCCCTTTCTTCCCAGTTTGACCAGAAAATCGAAAACTGGCAGATCTACCCTTGAAGTTGACCTGGGAGATTGTAAAATATCCTCACCCTTAATTCACCAGACACAGCTGAGATTCGAACCCATGACATATGTATACACACAAAGGGAATTGAAGCACTGGCAGGTCTGCACTTGAAGTTGACCTGGGAGATCGTAAAAATTCCCACCCTTAATTCACCAGACGCCGCTGAGATTTGAACCCTCGACTTC
Organism: Rapana venosa; assembly: GCA_028751875.1. NCBI lineage: Eukaryota > Metazoa > Mollusca > Gastropoda > Neogastropoda > Muricidae > Rapana > Rapana venosa. Next base: position 12,902,815 of record CM054166.1, read on the forward strand.
ATGAACCCACGGGACTGAAGTTGAATGGTCTTAACCACTCGGCTATAGTGCCCATCATGTGCTTGCATACGGCCTCAGTTCATAGAACTTTCAAGGGAGTGGAGTCAGAACCAATATTATTGAACTTACGGGGAAAATAATCCTCTAAAACTGACACATTGGTGGAGATTTGAACTTGCAGCCTCATTTACTGTCACATTATGAGTTTAACACTCTAACCATGAGGAAATGCCCCCACCTCCCCCCTCCACCCCACCCCCCCCACATACTCACTCACTGTCACACACACACACACACGCACACACAAAATCTTTTTTTCCTGTCTAATACCACTTTATGTGGAAAATTGTAAAATTGAAGACTACTACTGAAACAAGAACAACACACACACACATATACATACATACATTCTCTCTCTAAAACTCACATTCACTCAAACTCTCTCACTCACCTAAACACACATCTACCCCCCCCCCCCCCCCCCCCCCCCTCCAAATGCACACACAAACACACCATCAACACACACACACCAGACCTTGATCTCCATCTCGATCATGTCGTCCTTGGCGGGGTTCTCAGGGTCCTTCATGACCTCATCCAGCAGAACGGCCTTGATCTGAAGGTCACTGAACTGGCAGATGTAGCCGCTGCTTAGGATAGGCTCCTGCACACAGTGTTAGCAACAACAACGATAACAGCACAGAGCAAACAGTATCAGCAAACAACAATGATAAAAGTAAAAGCAATAATGAAGATGTTTGTAATAATGACAATTATAGTAATCATCCTCACGCCGAGGTTGGATGTGCTGGGCCAGACTTGTCAGGCGCTTAATAGCAGCACAATGCATTTTCAATCATGTGACAAACAATAGTTGCTGTCTGAGTGTTTGATGAAGTAGAAGAAGTAATCATCATCGTAACAGTCATAATCATTTTTATCATATCCACACACACACACACAAATGATGTGCACATGTTCCACAAGCACTTACACAAACACTTACACATATATGCATACAATTACACACCTACACAACACATATCATGTAGAAACAAGCCATCTACGTCTATTCTCCTGCATTTTTTTCCAGAAAGACTTTAAAGATAACAATTCTCTCCCAAACCAAAGTCGGATGCACTGGGCCAGTCTTGTGAGCAAGCAGCTCAACACATTTTCGCTGGTGTGACAGACAACAATAGTTGCTGGCTGTCTGAGCGTTCAACAATGAAGAAGAATGTGTCTGACTCACAGCTGTCAGTCAGTGGCTCACTCTTTCAGCTGCTATCCATTCTATCCCAGCTGGTGCTAATTATAGCTGAAACTGACCACACTTGGACTTGGTAAAAGGAAGGGGCTAAGTTTAGCACTGGGCCCTGGACCCTTGACTGAGTGATGCTGGGTTTGCACGCTGTGGACTTGGTTAAACAGAGACCTTAACTCAAATCCAATGAAATGATAAGATAAAAAGTCATTAGTGATCCATACAGAAGTTACGCACCTCTGGCTCCAGGCTGCGGAAGATGTACATGCGTGTCTTCTCCATCATGGCAAACAGCTCAGAGTTGTCCTGCACACACACACACACACACACACACACACACGCATGCACACACAATCACACACACAGTCACACACACACACATACAAACACACAAGATTTGATTTTAATTTGCTTTTGACTCCTCCTGGGGCACGGAAGATTTCAGTTAACAAAATCAAATGTAACATATATAGTTTGCATTAACAACACACACACACACACACAAAACACACACACACCAGACAAAAATGATGATCATCTTCCACACATATATTGTTTTTCCAATTTGTTGCAAGGGGTGGTGGAGTTGGGGGTGGGACAGACTAGCCATTAGATGTCAAACTTTCTGTCAGCAGAGAAGTGACTCTATGCATGCAGAACGTCACCCCTAGCCGTACCTCAGCCCACTTCATATCCCAGACGTCCTTGCGTTCAAAGCTCAGATGCTCGCCAACCACCTCCCGACCATCAGGGTCCGTCACTCTTGTGTCAAGGTCAAAGAAGGTCAGCACTCCAGCGATGTCGATGATTGCAAGGCGGCTGAGGAAAACATGGAGAGAAAAAAAAAGAAGATAAAAAGGAAGAAATGGAAAACAATGCCGAGAACAACCATTTTACTGTACGTTTTCAAGGTACACTTTCAACTGTGAAGCACATCACCCGATTCTTATATTTAACAATCAGTTGTAGCCATGAGTTAAGCTTACTTGTGTTTTTTGCAACATGTTAGAATCTATGGTCCAATTGATAAAGTTAACTGAACTTTTAAAAAAATATACTTATCAAGTTAACGGAAACAAAAGATTTACCGAAATATTGTCACACTAACATAAGAAAGTACGCCGAAACACACACACATCCTCCCTTTCATCCTTTGGATGAGACTATAAACCGAGGCCCCGTGTGCGAATGCATGCAGAACATCTTACGCACACGTTAAATCCTGTTCCATTTTTTGAAAGAGTAGGCCATTGTGTGCTGGTGGGAACAGATGACAAAATGTACAAAACCGCATACACACGGGGACTGGATGTAAAAAAGCACATGAGTGCTTATTCCATTATCCTCGATATAAAAGAATAAAATAAAATAAATAAATAAATACATTCCCTGCAGACACAAATCCACAATGCATATGCCTGCACACACACACACATCCTTCCTTTCACACCTTATACACACACACACACCATAAACCCTCCAAACACACATTCATATATACCTATACTCCCCTCTCCCCACACAAACACACATACCTACAAACATACAATATACATTTCCTGTAGACACAACCCCACAATGCATGTGCCTGCACACACACACACACACACATCCTTCTTTACACACCTTATACACACACACACACCGTAAACCCCTCCAAACACACATTCATATATACCTATACTCCCCTCTCTCCCCACACACACACACACTAAATCCTTCCTTTCACCCCTTATACACACACCATAAACCCCTCCAAACACACATTCATATATACCCCTATACTCCCCTCTCTCCCCACACACAACCCCTTCCTTTCACCCCTTACACACACACCATAAACCCCTCCAAACACACATTCATATATACCCCTACACTCCCCTCTCTCCCCACAAACACACACGCACCCTTCCTTTCACACCTTATACACACACACCATAAACCCTACAAACACACATTCATATATAACCCCTATCACTCACACACATACACACACTCTCTCTCTCTCTCAACACATATTCATATATACCCCTAACTCCACACACACACACCTCTCTCTCTCTCTCTCTCTCAACACATATTCATATATACCCCTATACTCCACACACATACACACTCTCTCTCTCTCTCCAACACATATTCATATATACCCCTATACTCCACACACACACACTCTCTCTCTCTCTCTCTCTCAACACATATTCATATATACCCCTATACTCCACACACACACACTCTCTCTCTCTCTCAACACATATTCATATATACCCCTATACTCCACACACATACACACTCTCTCTCTCTCTCTCTCAACACATATTCATATATACCCCTATACTCCACACACACACACTCTCTCTCTCTCTCTCAACACATATTCATATATACCCCTATACTCCACACACATACACACTCTATCTCTCTCTCTCTCTCAACACATATTCATATATACCCCTATACTCCACACACATACACACTCTCTCTCTCTCTCTCTCAACACATATTCATATATACCCCTATACTCCACACACACACTCTCTCTCTCTCTCTCAACACATATTCATATATACCCCTATACTCCACACACATACACACCCTTCCTTTCACACCTATACACACACACACCATAAACCCTCCAAACACATTCATATATACCCCTATACTCCACACACACACACACTCTCTCTCTCTCTCTCAACACATATTCATATATACCCCTATACTCCACACACACACACACTCTCTCTCTCTCTCTCAACACATATTCATATATACCCCTATACTCCACACACACACACCTCTCTCTCTCTCTCAACACATATTATAACCCATACTCCACACAACACACTCTCTCTCTCTCTCCTCAACACATATTCATATATACCCCTATACTCCACACACTACACACTCTCTCTCTCTCTCTCTCAACACATATTCATATATACCCTATACTCCACACACACCACTCTCTCTCTCTCTCTCTCAACACATATTCATATATACCCTATACTCCACACACTACACTCTCTCTCTCTCTCTCTCTCTCTCTTGTCGTGTTGTTCTCTCTCATCACTTCTGTCTGTCTGTCTCTCTACTGCTGTTCTCTCATCTCTCCGTGCCTCTTCTGGTCTGTCTGTCTTCTCCTCTTGTTCTCCCATCCTCTTTCTCTCTCTCTCCCTCTTCTGTCTTCTCACCTCTCTGTCCGTCTCTCTGGACATGTATGTGAATGATTCCCACCTTACTGGAGGTGCATTGAGCCAGCTGTGCCTGCACTAGGTTACTGGTCAGCGCAGTAACGGCATGGCGTAGCGCACCAGCAGCCCTGACTCCCGACCCTGCCACAGCACAGCCACTCTTTGTTAAAAGCATATGTGGGTAATGACAACGCTGACTGGCACATGCATTAATGAGAATGATCATAAAAACATGAAGTAAAGATATGACTGAATTTTAAAAAAAAAAAAGAAAGGAATTTATATAGCAGTAGGAAGAGGGTGGAGTGAGAATGCCTCTTAGCCTTTAAAAAAAAAAAAAAAAGAAGAAGCTTGTTACAATAATGTGAAACTGCCTATGCTCTAGAGAGTATGCGTGTTTTATAGTAATGGAAAACAGCCTAGACTGTACAGAATATAAATGTAACAATAAGTGAAATACGATTTTGCCAAACTGTGCATTTATAACAACTAGAAACAGATTGTGATTTAGAGATGACTTAGTTTCTTACAATAACATTAGAATAAACCACTTTTTTAAACAGATTAATTCTAAAACACTGAACTCCACATAAGTCACTATTTTAGTTGTTTCATAGAAATCTGAAACAGACTGTACTACAGGCAACATTGTTGATGTTTTACTAGTGATTGGAAAATTGAATGGTCAAATAGCAGAACAAATGAACTCTTAGTGCAAAGACAAATGTTAGCTGAAATCGGTAAGTGCAGACTGAGATATGTTTGTCATGCAAACAGAAACAAATTTTATACGACAGTTCTACTAAGGCAAGGTTGAGGGCAAACAGAAAAGAGGCAGACCACCACCAACATCCTACATTGCCAACATCATCACTGAGGTCAGTGGTCTGGGAGGAGGGCTACAGGAGATGGTAGAACTCTGCAGAGACAGAGAGAGATGACTAACTTTGGTGGCATTGCATCAAGCTCCTACCACTGATAGCAGCAACAGAGATAGGTGAACAGGTAACAGGTTTGACTGAAAACAGACTGTACTCCACACAACAAGCTATGTCATTTCTTAATCATGTGAAATAGATAGATCTCTTGATAACCCTTTTGCATTTCCTAATAATGTCAAACAGACAGGCTTGACGGACACTATAGCCAAGTGGTCAAGACCATTTGACTTCAATCCCACAGATCCATAAAGTTGGTGGTTTGAATCTTGGCAGAGTCTGGTGAATTAAGGATGGGGATTTTTATGATCTCCCTGGTCAACTTCAGGTGCAGACCTGCTAGTGCCTTAACTCCTTTCATGTATATATACATGTAGAAGATCAAACATACACGTTAGAGATCCTGTAACTCATGTCAGCATTCGGTGCATTACGGAAACACAAATCATACCAAACCCCTTAAATATAGGCAAAAATGGTTGCATATGCAAAATCTCACCATTGATAAACCTTGGAGTTCTAGCTGAGGAATGGGGTGAAAAAAAGGACAGGCTCAAAACAGCACTTAGTGAAAGTTGGTACAGTGAAACACACTATATTCCTAACAACACAATGTGGAAGTTGATAATGTAGCAGGCAGCACTAAATGTTAGACTTTTGAGACATGACATAGGCTGCTTTCCACACACATTATCTATATTCTTTTCTTGTTAATATCTCAACAGACTACAAGCATCAATCTTTACGCTGTAAGTACTCACCACAACCAGCGCTTTGTCAGAGGCACACATGCAGCAAATGGGATCCTCTGTCCCCTGCAGGCATAAAAACAAAAAGATGAATTATGCAGACAAATTGTAGAAGATAAATAAAGGATAGACTATGCAGAAAAACGATAGAAGATAAACAAAAGATAAATTATGCAGGAAAATGATAGAAGATAAACAAAAGATAAACTATGCAGAAAAATGATAGAAGATAAACAAAAGATAAATTATGCAGGAAAATGATAGAAGATAAATAAAGGATAAATTATGCAGGAAAATGATAGAAGATAAATAAAAGATATTAAATTATGCAGGAAAATGACAGAAGATAAACAAAAGATAAACTATGCAGGAAAATGACAGAAGATAAACAAAAGATAAATTATGCAGAAAAATGATAGAAGATAAATAAAGGATAAACTATGCAAGAAAATGATAGAAGATAAATAAAAGATATTAAATTATGCAGAAAATGAGAGAAGATAAACAAAGGAAAAATTATGCAGCAAAATGATAGAAGATAATGTGAAAGATATTAAATTATGCAGAAAAATGATAGAAGATAAAGAAAGGCAAAATTATGTAGAAAAAGGATATAAAAAAAGATGAAAGGTAAATTAAGCAGAAAAATCATAGAAGATAGCTCAAAGATAAAGTATGAAGAAAAATAACAGCAAAATTATTCTGGAAGAAAAACAAAAGACAACTCACAAACAAAAGCCGCAATTAAGATGGAAGGTAGATTTTAAAACAAATAATAAAATATGTACAAAAATGGAAACCCAACTTTAGAATGAAAACAAATGCCAAATTACAGGGGGCGGGGTGGGGGCAGGGGATAGCCTAGTGGTTAGAGCATTGCACTCGTGATCTGATGGCCTGGGATTGAGCCACCATAAAGGCGCCTGTTTTAGGGGATTTTACCCTGGAGTTAACATCAGTACTGACTCCACTCCCCAAAAAGTTGGACAGTGGCTACGTCCTTGGTGGGTAAAAATGGTCTCATACGCAAAATCTCATGACTGGTGATCCTCGATAAAAATGGTCTCATACGCAAAATCTCGTGACTGATGATCCTCGGTAAAAATGGTCTCATACGCAAAATCTCACGACTGATGATCCTCGGTAAAAATGGTCTCATACACAAAATCTCACGACTGATGGTCCTCGGTAAAAATGGTCGCATACGCAAAATCTCACGACTGATGATCCTCGGTAAAAATGGTCTCATACACAAAATCTCACGACTGATGGTCCTCGGTAAAAATGGTCGCATACGCAAAATCTCATCACCAGTGATCCTTGGAGCTTCAGCTGAGGGATGAAAAATTCTCAAAGAAAACAAACGTCAACTTAGAAAGCAAAAACTCCAAATTCATATCATGTGTGATAGACTAGACCAAAAAAAACCCCCCAAAACAAAAGTTGCTATGATTTTTCTTCGAACTACCTTCTTCATCTCCATTAATTAAATAGGATATAATCCACCTAAGCACTAATTCTATAAATGATTGCATGTGCATATGTGTACGTGCACATGCACACACACACATGTGCACACACACATTGATAAAAAAGCATAAGCACTGCTTATTCAATGTTTCGCCTGGAAATAAAAGTTTGACTTTGACACATATACATACATACACTGTATACATGTGCATATGTACACACACACACACACACACACACACACACACACATACAAGAAAACCTGAGAAAAATTCATCTTTCTGTATTCCACCTATTGACCCACCCCCAACAGAGACTGAATCTGAACATAAATAATGTTAACTGTATTTGTGCACCAATATTTCACCTTATTAATTTTTTCCATAACATCTCAACATGATTCAGACTGTGCTGTGGTTCAAAACATCCCCCCCCTTCCCCCCACCACCACCAACCCAACCCACTTGACCATGAGTGGTGGTCTGGGTACTAGGTTTATTCTGAATGAGATGATAAACCGAAAGTCCTGTGTGTAACATAATTTTGTGCATGTAAAAGAATCCAGGGCAATAAAAGAGTTGTCCCTGTCAAAATTCTGTAATAAAAAAGCTACTCCTACAACAACAACAAAACCCACATACACCTGCAGACAGGAAAACAAAAAACAATAAAAAGTTTAAAAAAACAACAAAAACCCCAAACAAACCCCACCCTAAAAAAAAGAATGACATGAAGCTGTTTAAATGGCGTCCTTTCTTTCTTTACATACAGCAGCCTCCACCATTTCTTAAAACACACACACACGCACACACAATGGCATAAGTGCTTATTCCATTATCCTCGATATAAAAGAATAAAACAAAGAAAAAAGGAAGAAAGAAAAGAATGGCTGTGGTTGTACATGGTACACGACAGACAGATAATACACAACACCACAATACACGGCGCTTCCACTGCTTGCCCAGCTAGTGGACTCTCTACCTGATCTACAGAGGTTTGTATCGAAAACGACAGGCTACACAATAACATCATGCATAATACAGAGCATGATAAAGAAGTATTGAGCAAAGGTGATCACCAGAAGGAATAAGCGGTACACAGCCATGCCAAACATGCTGATAGATAGATAGATAGATCAGCCAGTGTGTACTACTTCCTACCAGACTGAGACAGATATACAGATTGAGAAGGTAAAAGAGAGAAAAAAAATATAAATGAAGATACGTGTGCACACACAAACACGCTTGCATGTGTACATACATGCATGCATGCACGCACACACACCATTCACACACACTCACACTCATGCACACACACACTCACACACACACATGCACGCAAACATACCCGCATGCACACACACTTACGATCACGCACGCACACATATGCACGCACGCACACACACACATACACACAACATCCCAGAAATGTTCTGTCCATAGCATACGTCATCAATAGAAAGAGAACAGGAAAAAAAAAAGAGAAAAAAACACAGAAAACTGTGCCAACTTCTGAGAGCTCAGTACCAAGACAGCCAAGAACAGCTTCACAGCAGAAGGTAAGTCATGCATAAAAAGAGGCAACTTTTTCAGAATGGCTATTGAATACCATACAAAATGAATAAAAAGTTGATAACAGCAGATACAAAAAACAACCAAAAAACCCAAACATCCCCCCTCCCCCCAAAAAAACCCCCAACCCAATCCTACCAACCCCCCCCCCCCCCCCCTCCAACCCCCCCCCCCCAATTAAACCCCAACACCACCAAACCCATGCTGAACAAACAGACAGCATTTTTGCCAGGCTTACATTACAAAGAACAAGAAACAAAACCTATAACCATCATCACATGCAATACAACAACACACGTAAAATACCCCTCGTCCCTCAAGAATTCAACACTTCGTGAACAAAATCAAAACCCCCCAAATCCCAACAAGTTTTCTCCCTAAACATCAACAGCAGCCCAACAACATTCTCCAGTAAGAAGAAAGGAAAAAAACAAGTGTCTACAAAAAAAGTGTTGAACACGCTGCAGAATGACACAGACGGAGAGTCAGTTAAAAAAACACCCCGTCCTGCCCACAAAATACAGCCAGCAAATACACGGACATCCATTCCTTCTTGTCCGCTCCCCACATCCAAGGCAAAAGCAAATAAATGAAACACCCATGATAAAAAAAACATTCATGAAATATTCCATCCCCCAAACCCCCTTCAGAGCTGCCAACTCCTTTGGGCTTTACCAGAAACACTACAGGAATATTATCCACCCTTTCAGTCTGACAAAGGCTATAAGTAAATGAAAAATTTCTGTTGCCGATAATCAGATATTGTGTGTTTTATTTTCTTTCAAATTAAATGTTAACTTTCAGAAAAAGAATATGCTTGATTAGTCTTAGATTTTAACTATTTTACTTGGAAAAAAAATTAGCTTGATTAGATTCCACAAGCAGTGGTGATAAAATCACACTGTGTATATGATGTTTTCAGTATTTGTTTTGTTCCTCCGCTAAAGCTCCTAAGTTCACCAACAGTGAAATTTTGCAAGTGTGATAGTTGGCCCACACTAAGGTAGCCATATTCCAACCTCAGGAATGATGTACACACACGACACCAGTGTGCACGCATTTCAAATATTTTGTCATCCGTTCCTACCAGCACACAGTGGCCCACTCTTCCAAAAGGCAAAACAGATTTTTATGTGAGTGCGAGATGTTAAATGCCTACGTAAACGCAACCTCACTTTATAGTCTCAACTGAAGGACATTTCGGAGGAGTGGAGTCAGTACTGATGTTAACTCCAAGGGAAAAAGTCCCTTCAAACAGGCATCTTAGAGGAGGCTTGAACCTGTACTGTCAGAGAGCTACCCTGCCTGCTAGTCTTCAATAACTCACTGGAGGCTATATCTGTGTTACGCCATTTTCTTTTAGCCTTCAGGCTTGTACACTGACATCACACTGCTGCCACATTCTTGGCCGATGTTCATCTATCCAATGTGGATGTGTATCAAAATTGATTTGCTCCTGATCATTCTGAGCAAAACTTTTTTCTGCAACTTGGCTGCCATGGCAGTAATTTTTTTAAGGATCAATTTACCACAGATGCCGTGTCCATTTCTTAAAAAAGAAAAAAAAAAAGTGTAGCATATTACACATGCGCCTGAATTCATACATTGACATTTTGGGGTTGAGAACATGGAAAACACTACTCTAACTAGTCTGACAGAACGCAACAGATAATTTATCGTGTAACAACACATCTTTACTAACAATCCACTGCAATGAAAAAATACTTAAGTTGGCAACTCTGAATCTCCCCCCCCCCTTCTCCCATCCAACATCTTCAGCAGAACAGAATTACCTTCAGCTTCTCTCTGAATGCCTGATAACATTTGTATTAAAGAGAGAGAAAAATTGACATTTAGTATTGCTTTCTATATGACAACATCATTTTATCATAACTGTTATTACTGACAGACAGATCATGCATTACTGTCTTGTGTGTGTAGTGTCGTGTTGTGTTATGTTTTGTTGTGTTGTGGTGGGTGTGTGTGAGTCATTGCACGCACGCACACATGTGTGTGTGTGAGAGTCAGTGCATGCATGCACATATGTGTGTGTGTGTGTGTGTGTGTGTGTGTGGTGTGTGTGTGTGTGTGTATGCTATGTGATTTGTGTGTGTGAGAAGAGAGAGAGACATACACACACACAGAGCAGACAAAGAGAGATAGAGAAAAACAAAGAGAGAGAGACTGAGACAAAGAAAGAAGACGGACAGAGAGACAAACACAGGGACATCTTGGAAAAAAGGCAGAAGAGAGGACACAGCAGACATGATGAACAGAACAGACCACAACTATACTAGAAAATACCACAAAGAAATCAACGATGACATGCTTTCCAAATTCAAACTTCCTTTCCACTATGGACAAAAATTGTTAAAAAAAAACCAAAAACCCCCAACCCCCCCTCCCCCCCCCCCCAAAAAAAAAAGCACACCAACAAACCACACTCAACAACCACCCCCCACCCCCAAAAAAAACACCCCACAACAAAAGCCTCTAAGGAAGGGAGGTAACTTACAGCATAGGCCTTGCTGAAATCCACTTCATCCTGAGTGGCAGCCCCTGAAGGGATGTCGTCGATGTGGAAAAGCCTGCGCAAGAAAAGATACAGGGGATATAAACAAACGCTAACACGCAAGCTTCTTCAGAATCGTTCTACAAAGACGCGCTGATATCAACTCAAGCCTGCAGAAGATACAGGGGGATATAAACAAACACTGACACGCAAGCTTCTTCAGAATCATTCTACAAAGACGCTGCTGATATCAATTCAAAGCACTCGAAGTGACTCACACAGGTATCAGCACACACACATATTCTGCCAAGGTGTACAGTTTAACTGCTATTAGAAAGTTTTAAATTGTTTATTTATGTACTTTATGAAGGGGCAGGATAATCTTGTGGTCAGAGCACTGAGCTTGCAATCTGACGGCGCGTGTTCACCCCACCACTGAGATGCCCCTTCATGGGGATTTTGCCCCTGGAGTTAACTTCAGTACTGACTCTACTTCCCTAAAAGTTCTTCCAACGAGACTATAAACTCTTGTGTGTGACCACATGAAGAACATCTCACGCACATGATAAAAATATGTCCCCCCCCCCCCCCCCTCCTTAGATGACGATTTATATATTTTTAAAAAAATGCATGCACACTGGTGTCAAGTTTACACACCGTGTCAAAGCCAGAATGCGGCCATCTTAACGCTCGCATTATACACAAAAAATCTCCTCATTACTGAACCTCAGAGCTCTAGCTGAAGAACAAAAAAAAACAACAACCCCCCCAAACACCCAACAACAATAACTACCCCCCCTTTTCCCCACCTCCCACAACCCCATCTCCCCTCTCTCTCCATACACAGCACGCAAATCAAACATCACTCAGTCAAGTGCTTCCCTTCCTTTTACCCAAGTCCAAGTGTGGTCAGTTCCTGCTATAATCAGCACCAGCTGGACCCAGCTGAGCTGGGATGGGATGGAATGGACAGCAGCTGAGAGCAGCTGAATGTGGAGGAAACTGACAGCTGTGCATATCTCTCTCCTCCAGGGACCCCCCCACCCCAAAAGAAACAAACAAAAACAACAACAAAAAAACACACAAAAAACCCAAAAACCTAAAAAAACTCCCACAAAAAAACAAACCCAAAACCCCCTACAAAAAAACCCAAAAAAACCCCAAAACCCACAAAAAAACCCAAAACCAAACCCAAACAACCAACCCAAACAAACCCCCCCCCCCCCACCCAACAAAAGACACAAAACCACGCCACTGACTTTTCAGACCCGGCCTTGCGGCGTGTGGCCATCTCGAGGGTGGCCAGCTTCTTGGGGTTCTTGAACTGCCAGCAGTAGAAGGCCTCCTTGCAGGCAGAGACGATGTGGGTCTTGGTCATGGTCAGGTACACCGGGTCCATCTCTATGTACTTGGAGTCCAGAGGTGTCCCGATGGAGTTGCACAGCACCAGCACAAACTGCACACGGGCCACACACCATGGGGGGAGTGAGCGGTTGGGTTGGATGCTGGAGAGAGGTTGGTTGGATGTTGAGAGGTGGGAAAGAGATGAGCGGATGATTGAGCTGGAGAGTGAGTGGTTGGTTGATGTTGGAGAGAGGGGGAAGAGAGTGAGCGGATTGGATTGGATGCTGGAGAGTGAGTGGTTGGGTTGGATGTTGGAGAGAGGGGGAAGAGAGTGAGCGGATTGGATTGGATGCTGGAGAGTGAGTGGTTGGTTGGATGTTTGAGAGGGGGAGAGAGTGAGCGGATTGGATTGGATGCTGGAGAGTGAGTGGTTGGGTTGGATGTTGGAGAGAGGGGAAGAGAGTGAGCGGATTGGATTGGATGCTGGAGAGTGAGTGGTTGGGTTGGATGTTGGAGAGAGGGGGAAGAGAGTGAGCGGATTGGATTGGATGCTGGAGAGTGAGTGTTGGGTTGGATGTTGGAGAGAGGGGGAAGAGAGTGAGCGGATTGGATTGGATGCTGGAGAGTGAGTGTTGGGTTGGATGTTGGAGAGGGAAAGAGGGCGGATTGATGATCTGAGAGTGAGTGGTTGGGTTGGATGTGGAGAGAGGAGGGAGAGTGATTGAGGGGGTTGGATGTGGAGAGAGGGGAGAGAGTGAGATGGATTCTGAGTGATTTGGGGATGTTGGAGAGAGGGGGAAGAGAGTGACGGATTGGATTGGATGCTGGAGAGGAGTGGGGGTTGGATGTTGGAGAGGGGAAGAGAGTAGCGATGGGTTGATGCTGAGAGTGAGTGTTAGGTGTGTTGAGAAGGAAGAGAGTGAGCATTGATTGGATGTGAATGATGTTGGTTGGATTTTAGAGAGGAAGAAGACGATTGATGGATCGAGATGATGGTTAGATGTAAGAGGGACAAGAAGTTGGTGGTATGGATGAAGGGAAGTAGTATTGGTGATGTCAGAGCAGAGAGCAGTAGTGAGTTAGTGATGCTGGAGAGAGGGAATGTAGAAGTGACTGTTTGGGTTGGATTAGCTAAGTGGGAAGAGTAGGATTGTTGGAATGGTGAGATAGGAGAGTGATGGTTGGATTGGAATGAGGTATGGTAGCGAGAGGGAGAAGTGAGTGATTGGGTGGATGTTGGAGAGGGGGGAGAGTGATTTGGTTGGATGGTGGAGAGAGGTTATGCTAATGTTTAAGGCTGTTTTAAAAATTAAAAAAATTTATTTATCTACTTTTTAAAAATATCAAGATTATGGTTAACGATGGTAACAAACAAGAAATTGTAGTAGTATAAGTTGTCACAGTAGTAGTAACAGCAGCAGCAGCAGCAGTAGTAGAGTAGTATTAATAGTAGAAATAGTAAGTGACTGCTTTATGTTGGATATTAGCTACAGATTTTGCTGAAGAGTAGGGTTTTAAAAATATTATTAAGATTATGGTTAATGACAATAAAGGTGATGTCGTAGCGTAGTAGTGGTAGAAGAGGTGATGGTAGTGGTGGTGTTTTAATAGTAGTAACAACTCAACAATAATAGCCAAAATGATACCAACAATAATGATCATATCAGTGTATATTTTTAAGCTGTAATATTTAACTGTCTATTGCTTCTTTAGAAATGATTCACAATACCACATGGGAGACATTTCCTAACTATTTACAGTATACTTTAATACATTTTTTTTTCTTTTCCTTAGGGCCTACATTCAACCATTTCTTCCTATATGGCTTTTGTATCAATCAATCAATCAATCAATCAATCAGTCAATCAATCAATCAATCATCAGTCAGTCAGACAGTCAGTTTGTCAATTTACTAACCTATCTGCTAACAAACAAACCAACCAACCAATCATTACTTTCATCCAAAAGATTTTTCTTTTTATAAAAAAAAAAGGAAAGAAGGATAAAGAATAATGCAAAACAGACCATAACTCAAGCATTTTATGTCAAAGTATTGTTAAACATCAAAGGATTGTTAAACATCTATCTTACCTCTACATGAACATAATGAAATGCTGATTAAAACACAATCTAAATTATGTATGTGCACACATGCATGCACAGACACACACTCATGCACACACACACACACAACACACACACCCATGCACACTCATTTCAGTCCATGGACACGCATGCAGCTGCACAAATATATGCACACACACATGCACATGCACGCACACACACACATGCACACGCGCGCACACACACACATGCACGCATGCACACACACACATTTGAATACATGGACACACACACATTTGCAGCTGCACAAAAAATATGCCCCAAGCGCAAACTAACACACATGCACATGCATGCAATACACACACAGAGCATGAACAGGTGAACCCACATGCACACATAACACATGTGTCTACAGCCACTTCCACTCTGTGCAAAAGCCCAAGCCTCACTGTGTCTTTAATCTAATGCAGAGTTTACAAATAACTTGCAGTGGAAAACTCACGAACTTTTCAAGGACTTTTCAAGCTCTCTCTCTCTATTTCTTCTTGTGCTGTTATGTCCCTTTCAAGTTGCTAGCACAGTTATTCCGTTTGACTAAACATGCTTGGATTTTCCCCCATTTTCATATCGTTTCCCAACTTATCAAAATGATGAAAATGTTATGCAAAACTTTATTAAAACTTTTTTTTTAAACCAGCAAGATGTAAGCAATTTTTCAGCACCTGAAGGCAAATGTCTGATTTTTAGGAACATTTGAGGCTTAGAGATGGGGACCTGAAAAAGTTAAGGACTTTCAAGGAATTTTCAGGACGGTTACAAATTCTGTATCAACCCCACACCATTTATTGTATATTGCCTTACACAGGCTTGCACAAAAACACACACACACTTTGTTCAGCCACCTACACACACACACACACACACACACACACACACACACACACACACAACACACACATGCATACACACATGCATGCATGCACATGCATGCACACACATTTTCTCTCTATTTCCTGTACACGCTTCCACCAGTCTCCTAAACACACACTCACATACACACACAACACACACACAACATACACACAAACACACAAACCAAACACACACACTAACACACACTGACCCCAAACACCTAGCAAGACCAAACTGCCACCTTACACCACACAACACTCACCACTTTGTCTTCTGCTTTCGATTTCTGTGACACAAATGTTTCACTCAGTCTCTATCTTAATACCTCATGAATTAGCCTAACTGACAGACTATAAGCCTCACCCCCTCCAATCCAATCCAATCTAATCCTGCTGTTTATAGCCCTACCAACCACAGGGGCCATATCACAAAACAAAACAAAACACAAAAAAACCCTAAATAAACTGCCATGTGTGAGCTGTTTTACTGAATAGTTTGGGCCAAAACTCCAGTTCTCTGGAAGTGAAGTTAGTCATGACTTAACATAGCTGAGACTGTGATTCTGGTTTGTGCTATTTTCTGTGACAACCGTTCACTTGTTGACTGACTGCTGTTTCTTGGGTAATATCTGCAACCAAGTTGCTCGATTTTGGTTGTTTTTATAGATAAAGTGTTCCTATTTATATCTGTTTTCCATGCTTACGTTGAGATGTGCTGGGCCTGACTTTTCAGGTGCTTAATGGCAGTGCGACGCATTTTCGCTCGTATGACAGACAACAACAGTCGCCGTCTAAGCGTTCGATGAAGATATTTGTCTTCATATCTTCTGTTTTCTCTTTCCTCTAAATAGTTCAACAGTTAGACTAGACCTCTTTCCGATACACTTCAATATTTTAATCATGAATTTTAGCATATAAATTTTGCCCAAATCTTTGCCCAACAAGCCAACCGATATCATCAACAGAAACTATTGAATGCCATCTTGGAGAAAGGTCACATGGTTCTTAGAACCAATCAGAAAAAAGTGACATGATCCTGAGAAGATGAGTTCATTGAGCTGAGCTTACTTGAGATATCGAGTTCAGATGCACTCAGGCTAAGTTCTTGAACTGATTTATTAAGCCGAGTTGAGATGCTGAGTGAAGCTTAACTGGCTTGTTGAGTTATCTAGCTGAGTTTGAATTGCATTCAGCTGAGTGGTTGAATTGAGTTATTGAGCTGGAGTTGTGATAACGAGTTGTGCTGAAACCTGCTGAGTGTTGGATTGAGTTATTGAGTTGTGATAAACGAGTTGTGCTGTAACCAGCTGAGTGTTGGATTGAGTTATTGAGTTGTGATAAACGAGTTGTGCTGAAACCAGCTGAGTGTTGGGCTGAGTTGAGATGGTGAGTTACTTAGTTGAGGTGAGCAGACTTGAGTTGGAGCCAGGTATACACACTCACCTGTCCCACAACCTCATCAGCCTTGGTTGCCAGGCAACAGTAGTCCCCGCATGCCGTGATGGTGATGAGGTTCTTCACGTACTTCACGTATTTCTGCACATAAAGCACAACGACTGTGATGGCTGGTCCTTCCAATTTGACGTCTGTTCACACCAAAGTGATAAGTGATTAAAAAAGTGTGTTGTGATGGTGATCAGATTCTTCCACATACTTCCCCGTATTTCTGCACACAAAACGCATTAATCTTCAGAAAAAAGCATATTTCTGTCGATGATAAGAGATTTTTTTCCACACATTTCTGCACACAAAACAGAAAAATTGTCATACAAAGGCGTGCTGCAGTAGTGATCAGACAGCCCTGAAGTTGGAATGGAGGGTGAACGGTAGAATATGCAAAACCTCACCATCAGTGAACCTCTGAGCTCTAAGCCAAGGAACCCTCCCCTCAACACCCAACCCCCCCCCCCCAAAAAAAAAAAAAACCCCAACAAAAAACCAACCCCACCCAACAACAACAGCAACAAAAAATCCCACCAACTTGTTTTTTGTGTCAGAGCATGCACCATGTGCATATGTGCGCGCGCACACACACACATAATTATATACAGAACACGCACAATCAATCAAACAGACATATATACAGAACACGCACAATCAATCAAACAGACATATATACAGAACACGCATAATCAATCAGACAGACATATATACAGAACACGCACAATCAATCAAACAGACATATATACAGAACACACACAATCAAACAGACATATATACAGAACACGCATAATCAATCAGACAGACATATATACAGAACACGCACAATCAATCAAACAGACATATATACAGAACACGCACAATCAAACAGACATATATACAGAACACGCACAATCAAACAGACATATATACAGAACACGCATAATCAATCAGACAGACATATATACAGAACACGCACAATCAATCAAACAGACATATATACAGAACACGCACAATCAAACAGACATATATACAGAACACGCACAATCAAACAGACATATATACAGAACACGCACAAACAAACAGACATATATACAGAACACGCACAATCAATCAAACAGACATATATACAGAACACACACAATCAATCAAACAGACATATATACAGAACACGCACAATCAATCAAACAGACATATATACAGAACACGCACAATCAAACAGACATATATACAGAACACGCACAAACAAACAGACATATATACAGAACACGCACAATCAATCAAACAGACATATATACAGAACACGCACAATCAAACAGACATATATACAGAACACGCACAATCAATCAAACAGACATATATACAGAACACGCATAATCAATCAGACAGACATATATACAGAACACGCACAATCAATCAAACAGACATATATACAGAACACGCATAATCAATCAAACAGACATCACATACAGGCTATGAACGAAGAGTACACACCACCACTCAGGTCTGCACAACTGAACACACCCAGCAGTTTTCATGAACACCTTGTCACAGAATTTTCACCTGTATGACACCATAACTGGACCCCTGTTCATTGCACACTCTCCTCTCCCCATCCCTTTCCTACTGCAAAAAAGGTGAAAACTTTTATGGGATAAATCATCATAACCTCTGGAGTTAACATCAGTGCAGACTCCACTCTCCCCCCAAAGTCCTTTGGATGAGACTATAAACCGAGGTCCGTGTGCGAATGCACGCAGAACATCTTGCGCACACGTTATAGCTTTTCGGAAGAGTAGGCCATTGTGTGCCGGTGGGAACAGATGACAGAATTCACAAATCCGCATACACACGT
>CM054166.1:12927105-12977105 GCA_028751875.1 Rapana venosa
GTGAGGAGAGGAGCCCAAATTTCATGCAGAGAAATGAGTTATGGCCGTAAGTGGTATACTATATATATATATATAATACAGGGTAGTGGTGGAAAAGTGGTCTAGAGGTACTGCACCTGCCTAGAAAGCAGGATGTACGGGATTGATTCCCTGTTCCGAGCCCAAGCTTTTCACATATCTAGACCTTAAGTGGTGGTCTGGGTGCTGGTCTCTCAGACAAACTGATAAAGAAAGGTCCCATGTAGTACAACACACACACTCAGCATATGATCTCAGCGCAACAAGGAAGTTGTTCCTGGCAACATTCTTACAAACACTCTCATGTGGAGACTAGTATACTTGCAAACAGGAGAATTAAAAGAAAAACAAAACAAGGTGATGCTGCTCTCTTGTGGCAACACTCTCTCCCTGACCTAGCAAAACCTGGGCTGCCTGTATTGCAGATGATCTTAGAGAAAGGGGCATAAATAAGGAGGAAGCTCACAAGAGAGAGATGGAGAAGGCTCATCAATGTCAAACCTCCACTGAGAGAAACATGACAAACAAGGAAGAAGAAGAAGACTCTCTCCCTGTGGAGAGCAGCCCAAACTTTGAGCAAGAGAAATCTGCTGTGACTGAAAGCGGTATATATAACACAATACAACACAACACCATACAATGCAACATAACACAATACAATACAATACAATGCAATTAATAACAGACACACAAGAAGTACCAGAAATACTTATCCCAAAAAAAGGAAAGAAAAAGGAAAGCACAAAACTGTTTACGCGCTTAAAATATTTTACATGCACTCCAAAAGTTCCAGTAGAGTATCATTTTAGAACAAATCATTTTGTCGATATCCACCCTGGTATAACTTTGTCAATATCTACCCTGGAAGAGTTAGTTAACTCTTTACTTCAATTCGTTTTCACCATGTCAGCTCAAAACAGACAGAGAGATGCAAAAGGCTCATCAATGTCAAACCTCCCCTGGGAGAAAAATGAAAAAAAAGGAAGAAGAAGAAGACATGACAGTTTTACTAATACAACTCATCAGTGTAAAACAAACTGTAACACCATACAGCTTCAACAAAACCACTGGAGAAATCACTCACTTTCATCTGTTTCGGAACGCATGATCTGGCAACGGCCGTTGTCGAAGCAGAGGGCGAGAGAGGGACAGTTGGCCTCCACGTACCCAAAGAGACCGTTGTACCATTCCAGACCAGCGATGCGAATGGCGCCAGTGACATTGGTCAGGCAGAACACTTGAAGCTTGCTCTGAGCAACAATACCATGAACTGTATTTAGACACTTCTCTTATGGAAAGCGTTGATAGCAGATTTTTTTTGGTTTACAAGGGTACAAAACTCGCTGTGATTCTCCTCCCACTTCAATTAGTTGGTTTGCTTTATCCACCATGTTCGACTTGATGTTTTCTTCAAGGTTCTCTGCTGAGGTGTGTACTCACTTAGAAAAAATTGGACTTTGACACACACACTACATTTTGTGAGCATTTTTTTCTTTCTTTTCTTTCTTTTATATCGAGGATAATGGAATACGCACTTATGTGCTTTTTTATATCCAGTCCTCGTGTGTATGCGGATTTGTGAATTCTGTCATCTGTTCCCACCGGCACACAATGGCCTACTCTTATGAAAAGCGGAACAGGATTTAACATGTGCGCAAGATGTTCTGCGTGCGTTCGCACACAGGACCTCGGTTTATAGTCTCATCCGAAGGACTTTGGGGGAGAGTGGAGTCTGCACTGATGTTAACTCCAAAGGAAAATATCCCCCTTGAACGGGAATCGAACCCGGGTCGTCAGATTGTGAGAGCGCAATATTCTGACCACTAGGCTATCCCGTCCCTTATGCTTATGCATGTGCATACTCACGCACGTTTATGCACACACAGTCACATGCATACACATATACGCTCTCCCTCTCTCATACACACAAACACACACAACCATATACACATGTATCCCTGGGGTCAGAAAGCAGCTACCTTAGTGGCGGACAAAAAACAGTCACATAAACAAAATCTCACCATTGGTGAACCTTGGGGCTTTAGCCAGGAAACAAACAAAACAAGACAGAAAAGTATAAACACTCTCTCACTCACTCACATACTCTCTCTCTCTCACACAAACACACACACACACGCGCGCGCGCGCACGCACGCACGCACACACACACACCAACACACACACAGATGATAAGTGATAAACTCACAATGAAGTTGCCTGTGTTATCGAACACATGAACCTCTCCATTGGCGATACCAAACAGAATCTTTTTGCCATCTGGTGACCACTGCAACACAACACAACAATACAAAATGTATACCATCACACTGATTTATATTGCACTGTAGAGTAGTCATTTGAAACAAAATGCCATAGAAAACTACTGGGCATATCCTGGAGAGAACGAAAGACCAATGAATTTGTCAAGAGTCAAATAACACGGCTGGCAGGTCCACAGGAACCCCTTCTCACCATCATCAAGAAGAAAAAGCTGATATGGTTCGGCCACGTCACCCGCCACAACACTCTGCCAAAAACAGTACTGCAGGGAACACTCGAAGGTGGCAGAAAGAGGGGAAGACAGAACAAGTCATGGATGGACAACATCAGATAATGGACCAGGATGAATGACTCGGCACTACTGCGCAGAGCCGAGGACCGAGATGGATGGAGGAGGCTTACCACGGCATCGTCTTTCGTGTCTACCCCACGACCGCCAAGGTCACGGGTCTGATGATGATGATGATGATGAGAGTAGTTAAGGAGATGGGATAGCTCAGTGGTCGGAGCACTCGCTTTCCCCCAGCCAAGTTAAGCAGCGTCTAGCGTGGTTACCATTTGAATGGGTGTCCTTTTGCACACCTTGGCTTCATTACAGTCCCCAAGTTCACCCAGCTGTAAATGGGTACCTGCCCTCTTTAGGGTCAGGGAAGGTAAAGCGGAGAGGAGATAGGCACCACCCTCAATATACTGGCCCCTAGGCAAGTGAGGTCTCTGACGCCTTGCTCCCCTACGACCACATAGGTTATGGGACACCTTTACCTTCACCTTTATAGTAGTTAATTTATAGGAGTTGCACTCAAATTTACTGTGACATGCTATTTTGACAATTGCTTAAAAATTCAGCTAACATAATAAAAATTGATAAAACATGACATATTTCAATTCAAAGGTTCCTTTTGTGTACTGATATATACAAAGAACTTTTTTTTCCCATTTATGTACACATCCTTGTGTATCTTGTTTTCAATGAAGTCAGTGAATGCTAAAAAATATACCAAAAAAGTGTGGGTACACTCCATGCTTGTCTTGACAAGGTGCAAGTATCTAACAGCTAATGCACACAACAACAACAACAAAAATGATTTTACACAGTTAAATTTCCTCAGCCTCAAGGATTAGTTTTTTAAAGTGAAAAGTGTCCATATTTACTGAAAAATCAATGAACTCCTCTATAGTTAACCTCAGTACTGACTCCACGCCCCCAAAAGTCTTTTGGATGAGACTATAAACTTTGGTCCTGTGCACAAACGCATGCAGAACATCTTACACACACGTTAGAACCTGTTCCCGCTTTCAGAAGGGTACGCTATTTTGAGTTAACATCGGTACTGACTCCACTCCCTTGAAAATCTTTTGGATGAGACAATTAAACTGAGGTCTTGTGCACAAACGCATGCCAAACATTCTTGCACGTTAAAACCTGTTCCACCTTTTGGAAGAGTAGGCTAGTTCCTGCTGGTAGAAACGGATGACAATTTTTTTTAAAAATGCATGCACACTGGTGTCATATTCAAACATCACCCCCAAAGATAGAATGCAGCAACCTTTAATGGGGGGGCAAAAACGGTCTCATACGCAAAATCTCACCATCTGTGAACCTCAGAGCTCTAGCTGAGGAATGAAAAACAAAAATCAACCAAACAAAAAAATCTGACAAAAAAGGCTTGACATACAAGCTTCTTTCTTACCTCCACACACGCAAGAGTCAGGGACCGTAACTCTTTTCCCCAGATGCGGTTTCCATCCAAAGAACCGACAATCACAGCCCCTTTGAAGACAAACCAGAAAAGATAGTCAACAATAACAACAGCAGTAGTTCACACTCACTCACTCAAACACACACACACATACACACACATGTGCACACACACATGTACACACACATGTGCACACACACACACAATGCATGCACCTACACACATACACACACTCTCACACACACACATGCAACACACACCCCCTTGAAGGCAAAAAATGCAAGCAAAACAAAACAAAACAAACCCCAAAGACACTGTAAGCAAAGCCACTAGCCATTTGGAAAAAAAACAACCAGGTTGAGCATGACATCAATTTCACATATAAGTATCTGGGGAGAAAAAAACAACAACAAAACAACACAATAACAAAAACAAAACAAAACCAAATGACACAAAATAGCCTACTCTTCCTAAAGGTGCAAAAGGTTTCTAACATGTGCGCAAGATGTTCTGCGTGCATTCACACACCAGACCCTGGTTTACAGCCTCATCCGAAGGACTTTCAGGGGGAGTGGAGTAGGTACCAGTATCAACTCCAAGAGAAAAAAATCCCCTTGAACAGGCATCTTGGGGATGCCTCAACCCTGTGCCATCACATCTTGAGCACAAAACTCTAACCGCTAGGCTATCCCGCACCCCTTACAGAGTTTCACACACACACACACACACACACACACACACAACACACACACACACACCACACAACAGAGGAGAAAATCCTTGAGAAGGCGCACTGGCGGTGGCT
Organism: Rapana venosa; assembly: GCA_028751875.1. Lineage (NCBI taxonomy): Eukaryota > Metazoa > Mollusca > Gastropoda > Neogastropoda > Muricidae > Rapana > Rapana venosa. The sequence continues at coordinate 12,931,909 of CM054166.1, forward strand.
CGAACAGGCGCCCTGTAAGATCATGAGCAAAACAGTCTGCCTTACACAGTGTTGCACACACACAAGCACACTTCCCAAAGCAGCACTCAACAGAGCGTGACGGCCGCAGCTGACCAGACAGACGTACCATCTTCATACACGATGCAGATTTTCTGTCCGTCCGCCGTCCACTTCATGCCTCGCACCACTGACTTGTTGCGGTTGTTGATCATCTCCTCGTACCACGAACCTGCCAAAACAGTTAAAAAACCAAGAGGATGTCGCTTTTCTTCTGGACTGAATTTTATATTGTTGTGTTGATGGGATGATAGTATTTATTCAGTATGAAAACACTTATAAAATTGTATCTGTACACAAACAAGTGCATATACTTTACATGCGCACACAAATCTCTCTCACTCACTTACACACACTCACTCACTTGCACACACATACACAGGCAGACGGACAGAAAAGGCACATGTATGTATTATGCATGCATGCACATGCACGCTCATGCAATCGCTATCACCCTACCTTGATACACATGCTAACACAAATACACACACAAGCATGCACACACACGAACTCCACCATCCCTCCACCTCATACACACACAATAACCCTCCATCCCCCTCCCCCCTCGACTCCATTCTCCAAAGTCCCCACAGCACACACACCAACACAACTTCCCCCCCCCTCCAATCCCCCCACCCCTCTCCTGCCCACCATCTCACCTCTCTTCCCCTTCTCTCTCTCTTTCACACACACACACACACACACACAACACACAGAGTACAATAGGTGGCAGGATGGTTAAGACGTTTGCCTGCCAACAAGTCAACCGTGAGGTTGTGGGTTCGATTCCCAGCCTCGCCCTTTCTTCCCAGTTTGATAAAAAAATCAAACTGAATGTCAAAGTCATTCGGATGAGACTATAAACCGAGGCCCCGTGTGCGAACACATGCAGAACATCTTGCGCACACGTTAAATCCTGTTCCGCTTTTCGAAAGAGTAGGCCATTGTGTGCCGGTGGGAACGGACGACAAAATTTACAAAACGGCATACACACGTGGACTGGATGTAAAAAAGCACACGAGTGCTGATTCCGTTATCCTCGATATAAAAGAATAAATAAATAAAATGAAAAAAAAAGCGAGTTCACCTTTGTACAGCATCCAGACAATGATCAGTCCGTACTGGTCACTGGTGGTCAGCTTCTGGTGCTGCTCGTTCCAGGCCACCACCTGCACCGCTCCTGGAGGAGGGCCATTCATCACCATCATCACCATCATCATCATCATCACCATCATCTTCATCACCATCATCATCATCTTCCTTTTTTTTTTTTTTTTTAAAGAATAAAATGTCAACGAGTATGAACTTGCTTGATAAGAGAACTGACGAGGAAATCGCTCTCATAAAAAATATTTAAAATGTTGCGCGATCAACTCACTGTGATATGCTTATTATCATCTCTGTCACTCACAGCACATGAAAATTAGTGTGCATACATTGTATATACACACAGAAGAGAAGAAGATAGAGAAAGAGGAAGGGGAAGAAAAGGAGGGAAAGAAAGTAGAAGAGGAGGAAGAAGACGAGGAAGGGGAAGAGAAGGAAGAGGAAGAAGAAGGTAGAAGAGAAGGGGAAGAGAAGGAAGAAGGAGGTAGAAGAGGAGGAAGGGGAAGAGGAGAAAGAAGGTAAAGGAGGAGGAACGGAAGAAGACAGCAAGGAGAGGAAGAATGTAGAAGAGGACAGGGAAGAAGAGGAAGGGGAAGAGGAGAAGGGAAAGAGAAGGTTAAGAAAGAGGAAGGGAAGGAGGGGAGGAGGAAGAAGAGGGTGAAGGGGGAAAGGAGGAAGGAAGGGAAGGGAAGGAAGAAGAGAAGGAAGGGGGAGAAGGTAGACAAGGAGAAGGAAGAGAAGAAGGTAGAAGAGAATGACGGGAAAGAGAAGGGGGGGAACAAGATGGATGAGGAGGAAAAGGAAGAAGGAAGAAAAAAAGAGAAGGGGTGGAGGAGGAAGGAGAAAAAGGTTAAAAGAGGAGGATGAAGGGAAAGAGAGTAGAAGAAAAGGAGGCAGAAGGAGAAGAGAAGATAGTACAAGAAGGGAGGAGGAAGGGGAGAGGAAGGAAGGGAGAAGAGGAGGAAGGGGAGGAGGAGAGGAAGGAAGGAGAAGGAGGAGAGGAGAAGGGGAAGAAGGTAGAGAGGAGGAAGGGAAGAGAGGTAGAGAGGAGGAAGAAGGAGGAAGAAGAGAAGGGAGGAGGAGGAGGAAGGGGAGAAGGAGGAGGAGGAAGGAGGAGAGAGGAGGAAGGGATGAGAGGAGGAAGGGGAAGAGGAGAGAAGGAGGGGAAGAAAGAGAGGAGGAGGAGGAAGGAGAGGAAGAAGAGGAAGGAGGAGAGAGAGGGAGAGGGAGGAGGAAGGAAGAAGGAGGAGGAAGAAGGAGGAGAGGAGGAAGAGGAAGGAGGAGAGAAGAAGGTAGGAGAGGAGGAGGAGGAGAGGGAGAGAGGGAGGAAGGGGGAGAGAGGAGGAGAGGAGGAAGGAAGGTAGAGAGGAGGAGAAGGTAGGAGAGAGGAAAGGAGAGAGGAGGAGAAGGAGGAGGAGAAGGTAGGAGGAGGAGGAAGGGGAAGAGGAGGAGGAAGAGGAGGAAAGGGAAGAGGAGGAGGAGGAAGGTAGGAGGAGGAGGAAGGGAAGGAGGAGAGGAGGAGGAAGGGGAAGAGGAGGAGGAGGAGGAAGGGGAAGAGGAGGAGGAGGCGGAGACTTACCGCTGTGACCTTCCAGTGACTGGTTCATGGACAGGTTACTGGGGGCAGCCAATCCCTTCACTTTGGTGTCCTTGCCTGAAATCAATGTTGACAGTTGTTGTTTTAAAAATCTTATTTCATTCACAGGAGAGAGAGAGAGAGAGATTGAGAGAGAGAGAGAGAGAGAGAGGGGGAGAGAGAGAGAGAGAGAGGAGAGAGAGAGAGAGAGAGAGAGAGAGAGAGAGAGAGAGAGAGAGAGAGAGAGAGAGAATGAATGTGTGTACGTGTGTGTCTGCATCTTTGTGTGTCTCATACATAATAAAAATACGAATGTCTGTATTTATTTGGGGGGGAGAATGGGTATGGGCAGAAATGAGTGAGAAACTGTATGTGTATGTTTTCTAAAACATTGATCTCACATACATAGACAACCAGGTATCAATCATATCCTTTTTAACACACAATCTGTTATTCTCAAGTGATACTTTTCTTTTACATCATCAACATTTAACACAGTTTTCTTGTATATACAATGCAAACACACTGACTGAACTCTCTCTTTCACATTACATACATAAAAATGAATGCCATTGCCAAACATGTGAGGTTGTTGTTTTGGGTGTGGTGTGTTGTTGTTGTTTTTTCAAATCCTAAACTTAAAACAATCTGCAAAAGAAGTAATTTTAAATTAAAACATCTAAACCATGTCATTTTTCTTAATACATGACACTACACCATGTTGAAGACACTTGTTCTACTTAATTTATTACATCAGTTGTTCTAGTTGATTCATTATATATATATATATAATATATATATATATATATATATATATATATATATATACATATGTATGTATGTATATCCACTGTTTTGATGAATGATTAAAACAAATGGGTTCAGGACTAAGATGAACAAAACAATAAAAACGAAAGATGATGTTACCTAACATCTTTCACAAGGAAGGAAGGTGGCAGGATGGTTTAGACATTCACCTGCCTAACAAGGAAACTGTGAGGTTCTGGGTTCAAATTCCCAACCTTGCCCTCTCTTCCCAGTTTGACGGGAAAAGTGAACAGAATGTCAAGTCTTTCGGAGGAGACTCTAAACCAGTCAGACCTGAGTGCTTACAGACTTGTGCGCGTCTAAAGAATCCACGACAGTTCAAAAACTAAAAGAGCAGGGAGGTACCTCCTGACTGTCCTGGCAAAATTGGTAGGTTCAATTCCCAACTGTATCCCTGAAGTCAGAATGCAGCTACCTTAATGGCAGAGAGAGAGAGAAAAAAAGGTTCCATACACAAAAATCTCATCACTGGTGAACCTCAGCTCAGAGCTGGAGCTTTAGCTGAAGAACGTAAAAAACAACAACAACCCAACAACAAACACCACAGAAAACAACAAATTCTTCAATAATGAAACAACAAAACCAGGTCATTTCACAGAATGAACAAGCTAACAAATCTGGTTGGTTGGGAGTGGGGGAGTGGGAGAAGGGGGGGGAAGGGAAGGGTTGTTGGGTTTTTTTGTGGAGGGAAATAAACATACATTGCCGTTCTTTCACATCAGGCCCTCAGTGAAAGCAGAATTTTTTTAAAAATCGAACAAGAAATGTGTAAGAAAACAATTATCACATTACTTTACTGAAGACTAAAAAAAAAAAAAACCAACTCCCCCCGCCCCCCACATTAATCAAGTACACAATATATAAAAAAAACATCAATCAATCAAAAAATATCAATCAATCAATCAACCAATATGTCTGGAGAGGTGGGATACTCGGACGGCCTACTGGTTAAAATGTTGCACTCACAGTCTGATGGTTCAGGTTCGAGCCACCACCACCAAGGCGCCTGTTTGAGTGGATTTTCTCTTGGAGTAACATCAGTACAGTCTCCACTCCCCCCGAAAGTCCTTCAGGTGAGACTATAAAACCGAGGTATTGTGCGAGAATGCACACAGTAAGTATGGGCAGTCTGTGGAATATAATTACGATAAGAGTGTGTGTTCCGTACATATCGGTTCTTTTAGGGGCCTGATACTGTGATACTTTTCGTAAGAGTAGGCCATTGTGTGTCGGTGGGAACAGATGACACAATTCACAAATCTGCATGCACACGGGGACTGGATGTAAAAAAAGCACATAAGTGCTTATTCCATTATCCTCGATATAAAAGAATAAAATAAAAAAAAACACAGAATATCTTGCACACGTGTTAAAACCCATTCTGCCTTTCGTAAGAGTAGGCTAATTTGTGCCGATAGGAACAGATGGGGAAAAAAAAAAAGAAAATACATGCTCACTACTGTTACGTTTAGACACCATCTGCCCCCAAGTTGGAATGTGGCTACCTTCATTGTGGGTAAAGGCAGTCACACACATACATGTACACAAAATCTCACCACAGGTGAACCTTGGAGCTCTAGCCAAGGAACAAAAACCAATAAAACAAACACACAAAAAACCACACCCCAAAACCCCCATCCAAAAAAACCCCAATAAGACAAAAACCTCAATGTTACAACATTCATAAACATAATTATTATATAAAATAGAGCAGCTGACAAGAGAGAGAGAGAGAGGGAGGGAGGGAGGGGAGAGAGGGGGGGAGGGACGGAGGGACAGAGAGAAAGGACAGAAGAGAGAGAGAGAGAGAGAGAGAGAGAGAGGGAGGGAGGAACAGAGAAAAGAGAGAGAGAGAGAGAGAGAGAGAGAGAGAGAGAGAGAGAGAGAGAGAGAGAGAGAGAGAGAGAGAGAGAGAGAGAGAGAGAGAGAGTGAGAAAAAGAGAGCGAGAGAGAGAGACAGAAATTGCTGAATTCACACCAATCAGTCACTCCTCCACCCCACACTGCAAACACCTTAAACCATGTCAAACAATGAAACATGAACATATTGCCTTGAAATATGATCTGTATCATTATGATAATGATGACTGTAATTATGGATTACATACATTATGCAGACACAACAATGACACTTGACAGAATGAATAATCAATAATCATAGATGCACAGATTATCCTGAATATTTTCTTGAAATCTGATCAACATCCATATAATATATATATATATATATATATATATATATATATATATATATATATAATATATATACATATATGCACACAACTCTGCGCAATGATTATGGATATGCACATAATGATCATAATTTTTTTTTCTTGAAATATGACCTGCATACATAAGTAGCATTTACTATAAAGGGCATGCTGGAAAAGACTGAACAATAATTATAGATTAAAAAGAATCAGTATAAGAAAAAAACCCAGAAGTGACACAACTGAAAGTTTCATCTTAGAGGCAAGAATGTAACTTAAGTGAATCCTGCCACAAACATTCTTAGTTGAAGAAAAACAAACAAACAAAAACTAAGCAAACATACATGAAATTAAAAAAAAAAAATTAAAAAATATTTTACAGCAATGTCAAATTTGGCATTCACCACAGTCAGAATGTGGCTACCTTAATGGTGGGCAAAAATGGCCACATACATACAAAAATCTCTCCATCGTTGAACCTTGAAGCTCTAGCCAAGGAGCAAAGAAAAAAACAACAATACACAGCATGCGTGTGCACACATTCATGCACACACACACACTCACTCACTTATTCACTCTCTCTCTCTTTCCATTCCCAATTCTACTCCAATCTTATGAATACGTTTGCAGAAATGCACCTGAACCAAACACACGCACACACACACACACTTTACTATCTGTCTGTTCAGTTTTTTTGGTTATTTTTTTAAAAGGTCCAAAAGCGTATAAAAAAACAATGGTTAAAAACTGTTACCCATGATAAGCTCACAAAACAAACTTGCCCATGATTTTAATTCACATCAAAAACAAAACAAAAACCAAAAATAACCCAGCCCCATCACCATCACTTTTGTTTGTAAGGTCTTAAAGGCACAACAAGAGTATATAAAATATATAATATATATATATACTGTAAAGGCAGAAAAGCGCTCGGCTGCATATGCACGTCTGTTGCTATTCGAATGGAAAGAGTCAAGGCAGTAATGCTGTGAAATAATCACATATTTCTTGCACAGTTAGAAAAAAGCAATGCTCATATTTCTCACAGAGTAAAATCACAAACAATGCTTTCACTATATAATAATCTTTTACATTTAAAAAAATGTGGCCGACAGCTTATATTTAACAAAAAACCCAAAACTGCACTGAACGAGCAAAGCCAAAGGTGCAGCTGTCATCACATACCTGACAAGCAGAGTTAGGGCCAGTCTCTCTTTCTTTCACGTATATTTATCTATTTATTTTTATTTATTTACTCTTTTATTTCGAGGTTAATGGAATAAGCACTCATGCGCCTTTTTTACATCCAGTCCCTGTGTGTGTTCAGTTTTATAGATGTTGTCACTTAAGACAAGCCACGCCTACTCTTGCTTCCCAGACCCGTTCTTTAGTCTCCACAATCCATGTCTCTTTAAGAAAAATTTTTAAAACCTAAAAAACAACAACCCCAAAACAAAACAAAACCCAAGATCTAATCTCCCGCCCCCCCACCCCAGGAAAAATCCGAACAAAAAAATTCCCAACTAAAGAACAACAACACCTCCCCCCCCCCCCCCCCCCCCAAAACCCCCCACCAAAAAACCCACACCAAAAAAACCAACAAAAACCAACACACCTGAAAAAAATTCCCATCTCAATCACACACACAAATCCCATTTCCACAGCCATCGCCAAAGCCGTTCTCTCACCCTCTGCAGAGTTTGCCTCTTTCGCTGCCGACTCTTTAGCAACCGAGTCTTTAGCACTTGAGTCTTTAGCACTTGAGTCTTTAGCACTTGAGTCTTTAGCGCCAGTGTCTTTCTTTTTCGCGGCACTAGGCGGCTTGACAGTTTCGGTGTCATTGTCACCGGTGTCTTTACTGTCTTTCTTGTCCGACTCTGACAAACCGGAGCCAGTTTGCTCTTGCATTAGATCACGGGTTGAGAATCGATATGGGTTGAGATGTGTGTGTGTGTGTGTAAATTTGATATCTGTTTCCCTTATTTATGTGTGATTGCATTTGTGTACATGATTCACATGTAACCGCTTTGATTTGTTGCTTAACAAGATTTCGCACTATATAAATTCCATACATTATTATTACTATTATTATTATTACTATTATTATGAACAAGTCTGTATTGTTCATCAACTTGTAAACAAGCAAACAGCTTCACACAGACAACACTGAAGCTTTTATACACACATCCAGGGGGTGCAATAACCTAGTAGTTGGAGCGTTGCGCTTGTAAGCTTTGTTGGCCCTGGATCGGGCCATCACAGAGGCGCCTGGTTTAGGGGATTTTAATCTGGAATGACTCCAATCCCCCTACAGTCCCTAAGATGAGACTATAAACTGAGACCCTATATGCGAACATGAGCACATGTTGAAAACATGTTCCACCTTTAGGAAGACTAGGCCATTTCGTGCCAGTAGCAGGGGATGACAAAATGAAAAAAACCCAAACGCTTTGCACACAGGTGTATTGTTTACACACCATCCCCAGTGTTGGACTGCAGCCACTTTAATGGTGGGTTAAAACAGTCGCATTATACACAACATCTCACCATCAATGAACCTCAGTCGCTTTAATGGTGGGTTAAAACAGTCGCATTATACACAACATCTCACCATCAATGAGCCTCAGTCGCTTTAATGGTGGGTTAAAACAGTCGCATTATACACAACATCTCACCATCAATGAACCTCAGAGCTCTGGCTGAGCAATGCAACCAAAAGCAAAAAAAAATGCACATCTATTCAAGTATACTAATTCTCTCTTGCTTTTTACTGTAAGTATTGTGTATGTATTTTTAGGATTTAAGAACAGGCAGGCTTCCGCCCAAACAGAAGTACCACAGAACAAATATTCTGTGTGATGCATGTATGTGTGCATATCATGCAATGATTTCAGTGAATATCAATGCTGATTTTGAGTTTTTTTCTCACAAAGTAAATGGTTACTTTGTTAATGTTAAAGGCTTATAATATATCAGATTATGTATCATAGATGATATTTATTATTATCGCTATTGTTATTATAACTACTAATGTAAAAGCCTAAAAAATAATATCAATGAAGGGCAGCAAAAACAAATAACTGTTATTTTAAACATCTTTGGTTCACTCCTGGACTAAAAGACACAAGAAAGCTTTCTTTACCAGCTTGCATCTCCAGTTTCAGGACTTTGAGAAGGCCGTCTTCCCCACCACAAGCGATGTAGCCATGTTCCCGATTCCATGACACACACCTCAGCTTGGTGTTGTTGGGGATGGCAATCTGTTCGTGAATAAAGAAATGTATACATGTTACTTTTGTTAGAATCTTTCCATTCACTGGTGTGATCACAGCATTGTGAAAAAGAGAGTAGTGGGAATGGAGAAGGGGCAGGAATAAAATATCACGCAAACATGAAACAACCTTGAATAATGTTAACGTGCACACATGTAGGGGAGAGGAAGGGGGACAGTAGGGGAGAGGGAGAGAGGGAGGGAGGGAGGAGAGAGAGAGAGAGAGAGAGAGAGAGAGAGAGAGAGAGAGAGAGAGAGAGAGAGAGAAGAGAGAGAGAAGACAGACAGACAGACACAGAGAGACAGACAGACAGAGACAGAGAGTTTTACCAACTCTAAATGAGAGAGGAGGAAAACTTTTATATGTAACAATCTTTTATTTCTTGCCTGCTTTTAAAAAAAAAGTGGTACTTTTCAATAAATATTTCATTAATTTTGTTTCTTTTACAAAGACACCCCCACCCCATCCATTTTACACGCAAATAACTGATGATTATCTTTTGTTTGTTCTCCCTTCTGAGTGTGATAACAGATGAGTTAAGGTTCTGCTTTGAATCGATGCAGTTATGTACACTGCATTATTTTGTTTACAAGTGTACACACAGCAACTTCGATGAGTCGTTGTGACTGCTTCCAAAACTGGATCCTAGCAAAACAATGTACAATGCATCCTGCTAATTAACATGGCACATTCAAATGAATACGTACCTTTTTGCTGAGATATACAAACATGTTGAGACTTAAGCGTTTGGAATGCAAATCTTGTGAAACTTTTTCGATTCAGTCTTACGCCGCCATGCTTGACTCCAGTCCAAGCCGGCGATGGAATGTCTCGTCACCAACGTGTTTATTTACGAGAGCCGTGTAGCACCATGGGTAATTTATTAACTGCGGGATGAGTTTAAAGGGGGGGGGGGGGGGGGGGGAGTATACTTGTTTTGCAAACAGTTGTGTTGGTCTCCGAAAAGAAGCGTAATTTGATAGAAATCAGTGAATAGTGCAGGTAGCGAGACATAAACTAAAGTGTTGAAAAAAGCAAAACTATTATATTGCCAATTGCCAACGAACCACGATTTATGGTGTTTTTTTCTACTTTCATTCTCTCTCTCTCTCTCTCTCTCTCTCTCTCTCTCTCTCTGGTCTGTCTGAGTTTATATCTGTCACTGTCACTGTCACACACAGAAACGCACGCGGAACAAACACGCACACACATTCAAACACACACCACTTGAGTACCAGATACAAATTACGACAATGTGATGCGAAGAGACTAGAAACTACGTCATTGAAAAAAAAAAATCTCTATTTGATTTTAATTGTTGATCTAAGGTACTCAGCCCTGTACGCTTTCTTGGCATAAGTAAATCTACATGCTTGTATAGAAGAAACAAGTCCAAGTGATGGTGAAATATAGAACGTGTGTAGGTTACACACGCACGCACACATGTACGCACGCGCGCGCGCACGCACGCACACACACACACAACCCAGTCTTATGCAATGGTATTAACACAAATGAAGTCTGTCCCAGTTAAGTCTATTAAACACATGTATTATTGATTTATTTACATATTATTTATTCTGTTTTATCGGAACAACAGAGTTACAAAAAAGGCTTGAAATTAGAAACAGTGAATAGTGCAGGTAGCAACATAAACTAAAGTTTTTAAAAAAAGCAAAACAAATTATTGCCAAAAACAAACCCACGATTTAGGGTTTTTTTCTACTTTCGATTTCTCCTCTCTCTTTTTGGTCTGTTGAGTTTATATCTGTCACGTCAGCACACACAAAAAAAGCACGCGGAAAAAAAACCGCACACAAAATTCAAAAACACACCACTTGATACCAGATACAAAACGACAATGGATGCGAAGAAAAAACTACGTCATTGAAAAAAAAAATCCTTTTTGATTTTAATTGTTGATCTAAGGTATCCCCCCTGTGTTTTCTTGGCATAAGTAAATCACATCTTGTATAGAAAAAAAGCCAAGTGTGGTGAAATTAGAAGTGTGTAGGTTACACACCACGCCACATGTAGGGCACGCACGCGCGCACGCACGCACACACAAAACAACAACACCCACCAGTCTATGCAATGGTATTAAAACAAAAGAAGTCTGTCCAGTTAAATCTATTGGACACAATTTTTTATTGATTTTTTTATATTATTTATTCTGTTTTATGGATACAACGGGTTTCAAAATAAGGCTTGTCAATTCGTTTGTTTTTAGTTAAAAAATGTAACACTTTATGTAAAAATTTATCTCTTGATATGAAATTTTAATGATAATATAATTTGTTGTTGTTGGGGGTGGTTTGGTATCATAGGTAGTTGGGGTTTTTTAATATGATAAGAATAAAAAGCATTTCAATAGGTAGAGATATTAAAACGGAAAAGAAACAACTATAATTAATGAAAATGATATACATATATTTTGTTTACCACATTGAAAAGATCTATGTGTTCACAACGATATTTAACAAATGAGTAAAACATTGGAATATTATCGCGGAATATTAGAAGTATCTATGGAAAAGTGGGGACGGGATAGCTCAGTGGTCGGAGCACTCGCTTTCCCCCAGCCAAGTTAAGCAGCGTCGAGCGTGGTTACCAGTTGGATGGGTGACCGTTTGCGCGCCTTGGCTTCAGTACAGTTCCCCCAGCTGTAAATGGGTACCTGGCCTCTTTTGGGTCAGGGAAGGTAAAGCAGCGAGGGCGAGGAGATGGGCGCCGCCCTCAATATGCTGGCCCTAGAGAAGTGAGGTCTCTGACGACTCGCCCCCCTACGACCTTATAGGTTATGGGACTCCTTTACCTTTATGGAAAAGTGGATGGAATTAACGTAAACAAACTAAATGACTTACACATAAAAAGGACATGTTGACATTATACGATGTAATAATGTTACAAGAAACACATTTAGATCAAAAAGCTGTAGAAGACGTAACTCTACCAGGATACATATGTCTGTGCACTACAGCAGATCAAAGAGAAATAGATCTATCAGTGCTTCAGGAGGTACTTCAGTTTTCGTTAAGGAAGATTATTGAATTTTTTTTTTTTTTTTTTTACTGCAAAATAGTTCAGATATTGTGTGGGTACAAATGATACAGCAAAACTCATTAAGATCATGAAACAAGAATAAGTTCATAGGATGTCATATATTCCACCCAAATTTTTAAAAATTTTCTTCTTTTGGAAAAGTTCATTCATACACGGAAAATATGGGAGAATTTAGAGCAAAACGTATAAAGTTTATCACAAAGAGGTCAGATAATACTGTGCGGAGATATGAAATGCGCGATCAGGAAGACTGACTGATTTTTATAGAAATAGATCCAGAACCAAGTTACTATAATTTACCTGAAGAAAATGACTATGATCAACGTTTTCAAAGGTGCTCAATGGGTAGAATTGTACAAAAATATGGTAGACTATTAGCTAATATAAATTTGTACAGACAATCAATAAATTGTGTATATTGAATGGACCAACATTACGAGATTTACAGGGTAGATTTACATGCTTTCAACGTCAAAGTTGTAGTGTTGTGGATTATTTCATTTGTTCAAAATCATTGAAAGAGGTGAAGCATATGAAAGTTAGAGATTTAATGGAATATTCTGATCATTGTCCACTTTATTTAGATATACATCTATCTATCTATCTTTCAATCTATCTATATCCATCCATCAATCAATCCTTCCATCCATGCATGCATGATATATATCTCTATATCTCTGTGTGTGTGTGTTTGTGTGTGCGCGTGCAATAGCTGTTTTTTTTTCTCTCTCTCTCTCTGTCTCTCTCTCTCCTGAAAGTCTATAGAAGTCCTGTCGATTAGTTTTGCTTTTGACCTCAGTTTTAGTTATCTTTCCTATTCATTTACTCATTGATTTATTTGTTTGCTAATGGGTTTTTGGGTTTTTTTATGTAGATTTTTGCATGTTTCATGGTCATCTAAATATTATGTATTTTATCTATAATCTGGTTATATACCTTTTGTTTTAATAATCTTGCCATATTTTTGGATAAATCATGCAAAATTCGAGTTGTTTGACTAGCTAATGCAAACAGTAGGCACCCACACTATGTTTGTTTATAACCGTATGGTGTGTGTGTGTGTGTGTGTGTGTGTGTGTGTGTGTGTGTGTGTGTGTGTGTGTGTGTGTGAAGGAGAAGAGAGAGAGAGAGAGAGAGAGAGAGAGAGAGAGAGAGAGAGAGAGAGAGAGAGAGAGAGAGAGAGAGAGAGAGAGAGAGAGAGCCAGCCAGCCAGACAGACAGATGCATACGTAGCTACGATGTCATTAAAACACAGCATTAATGCCAATACTATAACTACAAAACACACACACACACACAAACTCGCACGCACGCACACACACACACTCTCTCTCACACACACACACAACCAACACAATTTATACACAATAGAGAATATAACTAATACTCATATAATATTTGAGTGCAGGCGCACAAAAGCTTTTTTTTTTTTACCCCAGTTTTCTGAAAACTCCCTCAGCAGCATATTCAATAACATGAATTTGGTATTTAATATTGCGAAAGGTCTCTGGCACAGTCCTATAGGACATTTGTTATAACCTCATTAAGTTTAATGGTGGTTTTGTTTGTTTTTAACTGGTTCTTCTTGCTTTGTGAAGTTTCTTTTTTGCCTATGTAGACTATTTTTCCCTTGTACACATTTCAGTAGGACATCTACCACCACCTCAACTTCCATGCATTTTCCCCCCATCTAATATCACTAAGAGTGAACAGACATAAAATCGAAGACAACAACAAACACAAGTTCTTGTTTTTTCGCTAGAGTTGCTCCCCTTCCTTTTTTTTGTTTTTGTTTTGTTTCCATGTAGTTTGTTTGGATTCGTTTTGTTCTGCAAGTGTTCACCCAGCTGTAAATAAACGGGTACCTGCTCTCTCTCTCTTCAGGGTCAGGGAAGGAAAAGCAGCGAAAGGAGAGGTGAAGGACGTCACCCTCAACATAGCTGACCCCCAGAGAAGCTGAGGTCACGCTCCCCAATGACTGCGTAGGTGGGACACCATTTTACTTTTTTCTTCTTCCGTTTGTTTGGGTGGTTTCCTTTGACAGCACAGCAGTTTAGAAATCGAAGTGTTGCAGGTTTGATTCCCTTCAGGGGGCGGTATAGTCTAGCGGTTAGAGCGATGGGGAGAAACTGGTGGTTAGAGTGATGTATTCGTGATCTGCTGGCCCGGGTTCGATTCTCGTTCAAGAGGATTTTTTCCTCTGGAGTTAAAATCACTGCTGACTCTGCTCTCCCTAAAAGTCCTTCGGATGAGACTATAAACCGAAAGATCCCGTGTGCGAAAGCACGCAGAACATCTTGCGCACACGTTAAAACCCGTTCCGCTTTTCAGAAGAGTAGGCCATTGTGTACCGGTGGGAACGGATGACAAAATTGACAAAAAATCCATATATACGGGGACTGGATAATGATATTTAAAAAAAGCTCATGAGTGCTTATTGCTTATTCCATTATCCTCGATGGAAAAGAATTAATGAAATAAATAACATAGAATGGCCCGGGGTTCGAGCCATCACCCGAGGCTCCCTCCCGCTCCAGAGGTATTTTCCTCTGGAGTTAACATCAGTACTGACTCCACTCCCCCAGAAAGTCCTTCAGATGAGACTACAAACCGAGGAGGTCCCGCGCGCCATTGCACGCAGAACATCTTGCACATTTGTTAAAACCCCATCCGGCATTTTGGAAGAATTGGCTGTTTCGTGCCGGTAGGAACGGCGGATGAGAAACTTAAAAAAACAACAACACCAAAACCCTACCAAAACCAACAACAAAAAAGAACAACAACAATAAAGACGCATACACACTGGTGTCCTATTCAGGCATCATCTCCGAAGTCGGAATGCAGCTACCTTCATGGAGGACAAAAGACGGTCGAGAATACAAAATTAGTGAACCTCGGAGCTCTAGCCGAGGAGCGAAAACAACAACAAAAATCCCCTCTCCCTTAGAGCCAAGCCCCCCCCCCCCGCCCTCTTAAGTCTCTAAATCACGAGTGGTGGTGTGGGTGATAGTATTTCGTATGAGATGATAACCCGAGATGATTCCGTGTGCAACTGTATTAATCGTGTATTAAAGGACATATCGCTTCCGCCAGTTAGTCCCAGCTTCTTGCTAAAAAGGTAAAGGTGTCCACATAACCTATGTGGTCGTAGGGGAGCGAGGCATCAGAGACCTCAGCTTCTCAAGGGGCCAGCATATTGAGGGCGGCGCCCATCTCCTCTCCCTCGCTGCTTTACCTTCTCTGACCCTAAAGAGGCAGGTACCCATTTAAAGCTGGGTGAACTGGGGGACTGTACTGAAGCCAAGGCGCGCAAATGGTCACCCATCCAAGTGGTAACCACGTTCGATACTGCTTAACATTGGCTGGGGGATAGCCAGTGCTCTGACCACTGAGCTATCCCGACCCCTAGTCTTCTTCCTGCACACTCAAAATTTAAATTTAAAAAACCCAAAAAAACAAACAGACCCCCCCCCCCCCCCCTGAAATCTGAATATGCTAATTTGTTTTTGGTTTTTAACTAAATCTTATTCGTCACCGTCTGAAAGAATTATAGAGTAATACTTTTGCTAGCTTTGTGTAGACAATTGGCTGATTATCTTGATAATGATAATGATAATAAAGTAAAGAGGGGGGTGGGGGGTACCTACAAAGGAGGATCCAAGCAATAGAAATGAGATGCCTCAGAAGGCTCCTTGGCATCTCATACAAGGACCATGTCACCAACAATGAAGTCCGCAGAATGATCACTCAACAGGTGCGGGACTATGAAGACCTACTGACCACGGCGAAAAAGAGGAAACTCAGATGGTATGGGCACGTAACACGCTCAGAAGGACTTGCAAAGACCATCCTGCAAGGAACAGTCCAGGGGAAGAGAAGACGGGGCAGACAGAGGAGAAAGTGGGCCGACGACATCCGTGATTGGACAGGGGAGGACTTCAGTGTCACCCAGGTACTCGCCCACGACCGTGCTAAGTGGAGCCAGCTGGTCCACCGTTCGTCCACCATGCAGCGCCCCTACGACCCTGGCGGGTTACGGGACCAGTGAACAGTGAAAAGAACCCACGGCAACAAGAGAGTTTTGTAGAAAAAAAGCCACAGATAGGAAAAGAAATGCAGTTGCAGACAGAAAAAGAAAAAAGAAAAATGGGTGGCGCTGCTCTTGTGTCGACGCGCTCTCCCTGGGAAGAGCAGCCCGAATTTCACACAGAGAAATCTGCCATGACTTAAAGTGGTATATAGAATAAAATGAAAAGAAAAAAAAATCTCCCTCAGGGAAGTTCTGAGCGCTTACAAAGATGATTCCTACACAGTTTTGCAAATTATTGGACAAAAAGGCCTAATGCAAAACTATTCGATATTGGCAGCCACACACACTCTTTCACTATTACTCTCCTTACTGGCCGTGTGTGTCTTGTGTGTCCATGCTCACGTACGAATGTACATGCACAGGGGCATACATAATTATGTGTATATACATGTCTAGATGCATGCGTGTTTAGGGGGATAGGTATGACAAATTCTTTTATTTCCAGGATAAGGAATAAGCACTCATGTGTGTGTTTTTTACATCTAGTCCCCGAGGTAAGGGGAGGGAGGGATACCAAGGGGGATATCAGCAAGGGGGAGAGAGAGGGATATGTGAGGGGAGGGAGAGGTAGCTAGGGGGATAGGTGATGGAGGGGGAATAGGTAAAGGGAGTGAGGGGGAGATAGGTAAAGGGGAGGGATAGGGAAGGGAGAGGTAGCTAGGGGGGATAAGTAAGGGGAAATAGGGAAGGGAGGGGTAGCTAGGGGGGATAAGTAAGGGGAGGGAGGGGAAAAGGGAAGGGAGAGGTACCTCAGGGGATAGGTAAGGGGAGGGAGGGGTAGCCAGGGGGATAGGTAAGGGGAGGGGGGGTATCTAAGAGTGTGTGCGCACAAGCGCGAGCAAGAGCGCAGACATACGTGTTCACTAATCCTGTAAGACCAGCACTCACCTTCCATTTCGCTAGTCATTGTTATTGTTTTTCCCCCCACAATTATCTTTCGTAATTTTCACCCGAACTCAAAGTCAATTGTAAATTCTTTAATTGCTGTGGTCACTCAAGGGATGTGGAGTATGGTGCAAGACAATGAAAAACATAAATCATAACTGAGCAGTTTGAGCTGGCATGAGACATCCTATAACAACAATCTGTCCACACCTTATTCAAGAACGTATTTTAATGACAATTCATTTTCTTCTACATGAGATTCTTTACATGCTTCCTATGTTATTTCTAATGATAGTTTGTCATTTTATTTTTAATTACTTAGATGGGTGATAAAGCAATTTTCCACTTCCATTTTTTTCCAGTGTAGTGCTAAGCATGTTGTTTTGGTGTGTGTGTGTGGGGGGGGGGGGGGGGAGAGAATTGGGAAGCCAGATTTGTAACGTCATTTCACAGATGACGTAAACATGGTCAGGATAGGAATCCTGTGTTAGATTTTGTACCCATACTATTATTTCTGGTTGACTAGTTCCTTTACTGTGGCATATCTAGATCTATGTTCCATGAATTTCAATATCATACTGTAGATTTTTGGGGGTTTGTGGTATAACCTTCATCTTGGAAGAAACCGATTCCTTTGTCATGACCAAAGCTCTTTGATCTCTTGCTTTTTGGGGAATAGCCAGAATTCCCATATCACCCGTTTTCTTCGTTATGTCCAAATAGCATGAATCGTCTGGTTCTCGTGGCAGAAGCCTCATCTCTGGGGGAACTTTTTCTTTGGCCAGGCCAAAAGCAGGAAAGTCTTTCAGTTAGCCTGGCGTCAGCACTTCATTCATCACGCCCATAGCGGAAAAATCTTTTGCTAAGTGTGGCAGAAGCGTCATCTTTGGAGGAACTACTTCCTTTCTTAAGTCTATATTGCAGGAATCGTTTGGTTGTGGTGGCAGAAGTGTCGTCATTGGAGGAACTACTTCCTTTCTTAAGTCTATATTTTAGGAATCGTTTGGTTGTGGTGGCAGAAGTGTCGTCATTGGAGGAACTACATCCCTGGCAATGTGCAAAGGGTGGGAAGCAACATCTCATTGTAGGAAGTGATTCAGGAGGAGAGGCGCTGGTTTCTTGCTCATGTTGCTCTTCATGCTGGTTTCCAGCTGATTTCAGTGCCTTCTGTGCATGACCTGCACACACAAAAAAAATCAGAACTACTTCTATGGGGATTAACTCACCCTCACCACCTGGGAATTATCTTAACCCACCTAGGATTATCTCCCCTCGCGCCAAAAAAAAAATCTTGTGCAAACGTTAAAAGGCATTTGCCTCTTTTTGGAAGAGCAGGCCACTGTGTGGGGAAAAAAGGGATGACAACATTTTCGAAATGCATGCACACTTTGTTATTTTGTCATCACCCCTCCCTCCCTCCCCTCCTCCCCCCCCCCCTCGTCCCCCGAGGTGGGAATGCGGCTACCTTACTAGTAGACAGGCAGTTGCATGGGAAAAACCTCACCATTTTGTGAACTGGGGAGCCCTAGCCAAGAGACTGAAAAATCACCCTTTCCCCCACCCACCTCCAACCCTTCATCCCCAATCACATACCTGCAACCCAGAATTGTATAAACTCATCCCCTACTTTCCAATTTCTATCTAGAAAGTTGTTTTTAAAATATAAAAAACCCACCGAGTTTTCTGGTTTCAGTTTTTGGCAGGAATGTTTCGAAATGTGATGCGGATGTTACATATAATAATAGATGTATTTTATATAGCGCTATATCTTGCAAAAAACAAATCAAAGCGCTTTCATTCATCCTACTCATTCACATGCAGCCAGTTACAATTAATAGTTGTTGTTTTTTTTACAAAATCACATGTATGCACACACGCTCGCACGCACGCACACACACACGCACACTCGCTCACACACATAAAGGTTGTATACTCGGGCAGGGTGATGGGGTTTTGGCAGTTGAGGGTAAGGACAAAAATGAAATGGAACAAGAGGGGGAGAATCTTAGGTTTGAAATAAATGTGTCTTGAGGCCCGATTTAAAAGCGTCATAAGACGGCTTTTGGGGAAGGGAGAGAGGGAGGTCATTCCAGATTGATGGACCAGAAACAGAGAAAGACGGCAAATGGTGGACTGGTTGAATCTAGGTATTCTTAAGCACGAGGTGTCTGCCGCAGAGCGCTGGCTATAATGCCTGCTGGACAGCCCAGAACTGTCTTTAACAAACGCTTGACCATCTGTGCCACCAGGAGAGGGGGGACCCTGCTGTCAGTCAGCTGACTCAACTCTAAGTTGTTTTCCAGTTTTCCAATGTGTTAAACAGTGATTTCATTTGCCGGATGTTTTGACACGTGTATTTGATTGCCGCCGTGCATGTATTCAAAAGCCTGCTCTGCTGATTTTAACACATTTATGAGATCGTTGAAATCTCCAATTTTTTTCAGCGAAACGTCACAGAAACTCAAATCAAAAGTTAATATATAAGAGGGTGAAGATTGGGGAATAAGGAGATGTTAGGACACTGGCACTCCACAACTCAAAGGAACGATGTGAGGCCACGTAGGGGTGTTAAGGTAACACTTTATTTTCGTCTTTATTTTCCGTCTACAAAACAACACACACCTGACAGAAATATTAAATCAAAGTAACTAGTCTATCCATATTTAACCAGGTACATAATTCCTAAAAGGCACACACAGCAAATAGCTATATCGTC
Organism: Rapana venosa; assembly: GCA_028751875.1. Taxonomy (NCBI): domain Eukaryota; kingdom Metazoa; phylum Mollusca; class Gastropoda; order Neogastropoda; family Muricidae; genus Rapana; species Rapana venosa. Next base: position 12,951,713 of record CM054166.1, read on the forward strand.
GTCTAGCCGTCTAGCCGAATGTAAGAAAACCAAATTCCTTTCATCACTCATACCAAGTTAATCGTAGAAAACCAATAGAGAGTATACAATTGTAAATCAAACAATCAGAGACTACAATTAACTAGGAAAATCCTTTCCTCAGTACTCTCAACTGACACTATCTTAATCATGTACAACATAAGTTAGTCTATTCTCTGATCTGTTTTATAACATTGGTCCCTATCATACCTCATGGATATTGTAGCACCAAAGAGACAGACAGACAGACAGGGACAGAGAGGGGAGGCAGAGACAGAGCAAACATGATCTAGATTGTCACAGATATCACATACAAAATTGTCAACTTTCGACGCAAATGACTGACTACACACATACTGACATAACCATAGGGATAGGTCCTAGCCTAACATCTTTAGCAGGGCAATTACCACAAGGTTGTGAGCTAGGCCTAGTCCCGTCACCGAACTTAAATCCTCACGTTCAAGTCTTTGCGATCTCTCCACTGGCTGCCTGTGCCACAGAGAGTAAATTATAAGATCAGTACCCTCTGTTACAAATGTCTCCACAAAACTGCACCCTCCTACCTCTGTGAATATCTTAACCTGTACAATCCTTCACGTTCCCTCCGCTCTACTGCAGATACCTTGTGCCTACGAATACCTAGATTCAACCAATCCACTGTTGGCCGCCGCTCTTTCTCTATTTCGGGTCCATCGACCTGGAATGAGCTCCCTCTCTCTCTTCGCCAGAAACCTAGTTATGACACTTTTTAAATCCAGCCTCAAGACATATTTATTTCAAACCTAAGATTTCCCCCCTCCGGTTTCATATCAGAGCTATCCCCACCTTCACTAACCCATGTCCTATCACCCTGCTAAAGTATATGACCTGTGTGAGTGTGTGTGTGTGCTATGGAAAAATATTTGACTATTGAAATTTTATTTAATAAATTTTGCCTGCATCGCACCATGTTTGTAAATATCGGTTTGTTTAAACTATTGATTATTTATCATTGATTGCATGACTGTGTAAGATTAGGTTGAATGCATGCGCTTTGATTTGTCTTTGCAAGATATAGCGCTATATAAGTTCCATTTATTATTATTATTATCATTATTATTATTATTATTATTATTATTATCATCATCATTATTATAACTCTTTAACAGTCTCTTCATTCCATAGTCGTTAACCCCAACAACTTTGTTGTCAGTCCACAGAATTTTTCCTTTGCTCATTGCGATTTATAAAATTCATCTCAATATAGCTCATACATCAAATATTGATTAGTTAGGCTACTCATGAGATTCCACTTTAACCTGAACATTGAACCATAGAAATTAGAATATAATTATCCGCGATCACATTATTATTAAACATCAACATTCTCATGACCATAACCAACTCTTTTGAGGGCAAAGCAGCTACACACCCTTTCATTGAACCGGATCGACTAATCAATCAATAATGATTAAATTCAGTTAATGCACACAGTGTGAAATGCACTCCTTGACTTACTCTCAGCTTAGTCACAAACACTATGTAAATCAGCTTTAGCATTAGTAAATCTCTTTGAAGTGTGCACAGTGCACACTATAACAAATACAAAAGTATAGAGAAGGGAAGCAACATCTCCACTGCCCAAACATAGACCTGGAAAAGGCATATGACAGAGTACCCAGACCAGTAGTTTGGAACTGTGGGTTTGAAGAAAGTTCCGGAGAAGTGCATTAGACCAGTCCAGGATATGTCCAAAAACAGCAACACCCAAGTGAGGACCACAGCTGGTGTCAGTGAACGCTTTGAAATGTCAATAGGAGTACATCAGGGATCTGCACCGAGTCCCTTCCTTTTACATTTATGACGAATTGCTCGACGGAAGAGATCAGGAGAGGAAAAAACAAAACAAGGAAAATAAAAACAAAAACAAAGAGTCACATAAGTCAACATTTTCCTGTGAAAAGTAATTAGAATAAAACAAGAAAAGAAACAAAATGGAAAAAATAAAATGCACATACCACGAAGCATAGCACAGCTGACAGAAACTGTCAGAAGAACCAGCAACAGAGATCGCATGGTGTTCAGTTGAAGATCAGCGGCAGGGGAAGATGTCTACAAAACAAAATCATATTACAGAGAAAGAAAACCAAAGGCTGAAGAGAGAGAGAGAGAGAGAGAGAGAGAGAGAGAGAGAGAGAGAGAGAGAGAGAGAGAGAGAGATTCGGATAATTTAATCATCATGTATAGCCCATTGCCCCTCATGATAGGGTGTATACAACAAACACACAAGGAGCATTAAAGTTACATATGAATACAATCACCACACAATAGAAATGATTGAAAATTCAAGACAACAGTATTGAACGGAATTTAGATGCCTTGTATAAGTAAATTGACAAATTTCTAACTGTTTGTTCATGCTTTAATGCCATAAGTAATGCAAATCGAAACTGGTTTTGGAATTTCTAAAACTTCAGAGGTATGTACTGTTCTCGTAGTTCTTTGAAAATTGGGCAGTGCATGACAAAATGAACCTCGTTTTCAATCTCCTGGAGAGAGAGAGAGAGAGGGAGGAGAGAGAGAGAGAGAGAGAGAGAGAGAGAGAGAGTGAGAGAGAGAGGAGAGAGAGAGAGAGATTTTACATGTTATAACACCTCATCCTGAAAACTGAAACCGTGAACTGTAACAAAAAACTATTAAAAAAAACCCCACCCCCCTCCAGCAGCAACACTGCCACCACCAACAACACCCCACCAACAACACCCCCACCACCAACACCACCAACAACAACACCACCAACAACAACACCACCACCAACAACACCCCCAACAACAACACCACCAACAACACCAACAACACCAACTGAGCTCAATCACAACAAACACTTCACAGGCACACAGAAACGATAACTCTGGACCCAGGAACAACACACCAAACGGAAATCTGACGAAAAGGATGATGACGAAAGAGGCGCCAGTGACGAGGAAGTAGCTGCAGTGACTTACGGCGATGAAGACGACGATGACGAGAGAGGCAGCGCTGACGAGACCGCGGGTGCAGCAAGCAGCAGCGATGACGAAGAAGCCGAGAGACACAGGTGAGATGGTGGCAGTGCTGGCCTGAACTCTGGTAGTGGTGTGTGATTTCCTTGAGGTCTGTGACGGTTTATATAGCTTCCTCCTCTGTCAGAGAACACCTGGCTCCTCATCCATCATTAACTGAAAACTCGCCCTCTCATATTTCAACAAATGCGTGCGTGCGCTCGCACACACACGCATATCTATTTCTATCTATCTATCTATCTATCTATCTCTCTCTCTCTCCTCTCTCTCTCTTTTCTACACACACACACACACACACAAACCAATATATTATATATATTTTTATATATATATATATATATATATATATATATATATATTATATGAAGAGAGAGAGACCCCCCACCCCATACACACACACACACAAGCAACCACACAAGCACACAAACACATTCTCTCTCTGTCTCTCTCTATCACACACACACACACACACACACACACACACACACACAACACACACACACACACACACACACACACAATGGAACAGTAATATACACTCTAGTATAATTTATATATTAAAAAATCCAATACAGAACCAAACGAGAATCAATTTTATAAGCTTACATGACGTTGAAAACTAATTACAGCTTGAAATGGATCTTACGTATTTTAAAAGAATAATGGCCAAATTCAGATTGGTTGCGTCAGATATAAAATGTTCATAAACTTAGATAAGGGAGGGGATGGGGGTGAAGGGGTCGGGGGGGTGAGGGGCCGGTAGCAGGGTGGTTAGAGCATTGTGCTGGTTACAGCCGGGATGGAGCCACTACATAAGCACCCATTTTAGAGAAGTTTACGCTGGAATGCAAAGAACACTGAAAGGACAATACAGGCAATGGGATGATGAGATGCTTTCGCAGGCTTCTTGGTATCTCGTACAGAGATCACAGAACTAACGAGGTAGCGAATGAAAACCAGATTTAAAAACTCCATAGGGCCATATATGAAGAGCTGACTTCAGCGGGGGAAAAACCGCAAACTGAACATGTTACACAGATTCAGATTCAGATTCAGATTCAGAATATTTTATTGCCATTTAAGTCATGTAGACTTATTTGAAACAACAAAAACATCAACTATAATTATCTATTTTGGCTAAAAGTGATGTACACTAAAAAAACATCTGGACTGGCCAAGACTGTCCTACAGGGAACAGTACAAGGATGGAGACGAGGAGGCAGACAGAGAAAACGATGGGAAGACAGCATCAGAGAGTGGACTATTGGCCTTGAGTGGAACGATTTGCTACGGAAAGCTGAAAACAGTGAGAGGTGGAGGAAGCTGGTTCCAAAATCAGTGATGTCCTAGCGGTCGGTAAACTATCTGAGAGGTGAAGGTGACCCTGGAGTTAACATTAGTACTGACTCAACCCCCGCCCCCCCCCCAAAAAAAAAAAAAAAAAAAAAGACAAAATAAATGTGTGTGTGTGTGTGTGTGTTCTTAAGTATAGTGTTCACTACAACTAGGAATCTGTACATAGTTATGACGTTAAAAAAATTCGAACATTTGAAAAATTTCAAACAAAATAAAAAAACAACAACTCTAACAGTTTCATCAAGAAGAAGAGGGGAAAATGATTTAAAGAAAACGACCAACTGGGCTCTTAATCAAGCCTTTTACTATTTCTACATTTTTAGATCATGAAACAAAATGTCAGTCAGGGATAAAGTGGCAGTATCAGTATTACACAACTAAACCGGCAAATAATTACTTCAACTTGATCACAGTCAAAAATAACATGAAGCAGTGCAATCTGGTCACCACAAATACAGGACTTACTTCGACTGAATTTAGATTTGAGGCATTGAGTCTTGATCTAAATATCAGACTTGTCAATACCCTATGTGTCAAATTGTTCTTAGAATGTAAGTCTTTATATTTAGACTTGATAGATTTCACGTCTGGAACATCCTTTTGGTTGATATGTAGCATGATACTAGTCTGAAACTGGTCCCAGCAAGTTTTCTTGAGAAGACAACACAAGGTCAGCGGAATTTGTATGTTGATGGTACTTTGGATGTTGATAGCCCCCTTTCTAGCAGTACTATCTGCCCGTTTGTTTTCCCAAAGACCACAATGGGAAGGAATCCAACAGAAATGTACACAGGTACCACGTATGGATAAACAAATGAATGAAATGAACAATTTCGGTCACAACATCACCTCTCATATTAGTATTAAAAGACTTTAAAGACTGAAGAACAGACTTTGAATCAACACAGAATAATACTTGAAAACATGTAAAAGGCAGATTCAGTTCAGCAGGTAATTTAATGCCATTACTATAGCAACAAGCTCAGCTGAGAAAATTGAAAAGACTTTCCAATAATTTTCAGAGCAGGAATAACAAATCCAGCACCTGCATCATTATTATCTTATTTTTATTTATTTATTTTATTATTTTATATCGAGGATAATGGAATAAGCACTTGTGTGCTTTTTACATCCAGTCCCCGTGTGTATGCAGTTTTGTCAATTCTGTCATCTGTTCCTACCGGCACACAATGGCCTACTCTTACGAAAAGCGGAACATGATTTAACATGTGCGCAAGATGTTCTGCGTGCGTTCGCACACGGGGCCTCGGTTTATCGTCTCGAAGGACTTTTGGGGAGAGTAGAGTCGACACTGATGTTAAACTCCAGGGGAAAATATCCCCTTGAACGGGAATTATCAAGTACAGAGCCGCCTGTGTAGACTTTAAAATGATTATCATAATTTTCATGAATATGAGATCTAACATAGGCCAATAAAGCCGGACCGTCATCTTTTTTAAGGTCAATATAATCTATGTCGAATTTAGCAGTATGAAGCTCCCATGTGAGAATAATACTGAACGACAACTGAGGAGCAACATGTTTTGGATTCACACCTGATTTTTCAAACAGATCAGATGTGAAACTTCCTATTGGAGTTAAAGAACTTTAGTTTTTGCTCTTTTAGGATAATGGGATTCAGCTTTTAAATCAAGTTCGAGTGTACTCGAATTTAGATTTGTATGATTTCTTAATTCGCATTTAGCTGATGCAAGCTTCATTTGAGATTCAAAGGGCAATGCTCCAATTTCCGGGTATACACCTAGAGTCGCAGCATGAACCGGCACACCAAGTGCAAGTTTGTAGGCTTTACTGTCTAAACTTTGTAGGTTTTTTAAATAAATGTTTCGGAGCAGAGAAAAAAACCCTCTTGTGCATATGTTAATTTTGAACGGACCAATGATATGACCAAGATGTAAAAGTGAATGAACATCCTGACCCTAAGGTTGCCTACTCACAATCTTCAGAAAGTTTAAACTTGTTCTGGCCTTTGTTAGCATATACTCTATGTGATGATTCCATATAAGTTTAGATGTAAGATAAACCCCAAAATTTTTATATCTTGTTTATAATTAATTATACATCCATTTAATATGAAAAATGGAAGATGGTCTGGATTATTTCCAGATTAAAGAATATCATATGACTCTTTTCCAAAGAAAAAGATAAACTATTTTTTTCAACCATGTATGCATTTACATTATCAAGTTCAGTTTGATACATTTTTTAATATGATATTTAGACCTACGAGGAGTGCTCTTTTTGAGAGTTACTTTCATCCATATGCAGATATCGTCCGCATATTGCACAACTTCAACATTTTGAGACAATGATTTAGAAAGGTCGTAGTTCAGAATATTAAACAATATTGGAGCTATTACAGATCGTTGTGGGATTCCCATATGAAGAGGCCTTAAGTTGGAATAAGCGTTTCCTACCTTGTTTGAATATATCTTTCACTTTAAAATGCTTTAAAGTAATTAAAAATGCAACCAGAAAGCCCAATTAAACTCAGTTTGGATAGTAGTTTTTCATGCCAGACTTAATCACACGCTTTTTTAACATCCAAAAAAGTTGCAAGTACACCTTTTCTTCCAGAAAACTGATTTTTTATTTGGGTGGTAATTTTAATTAAATGTTCAACAGATGATCTGCCTTTCCTAAAACCTGCTTGATAGACAGGTATGATGTTATGTTTTTCACGATAATGATTTAACCATTTTAAGATTACGCATTCCATTAGTTTTCCTAAGTGACATGTTAAAGCGATCGGTCTGATTTTGGTTTACCCTGTTTAGGAATGGGCACAATGATTGACTGTTTCCACAAAGATGGCTAAGTCCCACTCAACCAACAGTGATGAAAATAGTTTTGTAAAAAGACTAAGAGATTATTTGGAAGATGTCTAACCATTTCATTTGAAACTGCATCAGGACCAACTAATGTTTTCTTTGTGCTTAGTGTTAAAATAGCAGCATCTTTTAATTCTTGGAGTGAAAGGTCAGCATTTAGATAATGACGAGAGAGGAGACTGTTATCATCTATTTTGGCATTTCCTGTCTTCTCTGTACTGTTTTTGACTTGCTGACAAACTTTATACATGGCTGTTTTTTGCAAATAGTTCTACAAAAATGTCAGGTTTTTCGAAATTAGAAGGAAGCTTATTGTCTTCTGATGTTATGAGATACTGTGGTAAAACTATTCCAGTTTTCATTTCCTTAACTTTTCTCCAGATTTTGTTAAGATCTTTATGGTCTGAGAAATGTGAGTTACAAAAGGTGGACCAATACTGCTTTTTTGCTTCTATTATTCTGTTGCAATGATTTTTTGTTGTTGCTTTTCTCATGTTATCTTTATTATTTTCATGACTATTATCTTTGAGATATATTTTAAAGGCCTGTTTTTCTTTCTTTTTTTTGCAACTTCACAAGATTCATTCCACCAGACATTTCCTGAATACTTCTTAGATTTTACAGGATTACATTTAGGAATGGACATGTCTGCCGCATGCAGTATTGATTTAACAAAATTGTCATAGGTTCTATCTATGCTGTCTGTAAGAAAACCATCAGTATTGTACGCTGTCAGTATGTCTTTATATTTGACCCAGTTGGCCCTTTTATAATTGTATTTTGGAATTCTGTCTATGGGGTCATCCGTTTTTGACAGTCTGCCATCTATACTTATAATAACAGGTAAATGATCGCCTCTAAGCGTATCACCACCCAGTGTTCTCCACTCAGAATTTACGCCAAGATATAAACAACAGGTCGATTGCTGTTGCTCTGTGACTTGAGATATCTAGTATTCTTGTAACATTTCCATTAATGAGTAACATTTCCGTTAATGAGCAAGTATAAAGGAGAATCCACAATGTTTTCTATAAAAAAACAACCGGTTATGAGTAGTATTTTTAACTCTTTATCCCAAAACGGAGAATGGGCATTAAAGTCACCAGCTATGAGCCATGTATCGTTCTGGTCCCTTAGGGCACGTAGCCATTCAGTATTTTGATTGTCAGGGCCTTTACACAAATACACTGAAACAATATTTAAAGTCTGCTGTTCATTAAACTTTACCCTGACTGCACAGGCATTGACATTTTCGGTGTCCCTTGGAAAGGGAGGCAGTATGTCAACATAGTTAAGTTTTTCTTGAACATCTATTGCAGTGTTAATCTTTCCTTTTTTGTCTTCTGCCTGATGTACCGGAGGGTAATAATATTTAGGCATTTTAGGGAGATTATGACCATTCACTTTTAACGATTGCAAAACCAACACTTGATAATTTTTTGATGAGTGTGTTGTAAAAGATAATGCAAATTTGTCGAAATCGACAGACAATTCTACTGTATAACATTAATACTAGATTGCTTTTTCATTTTTCTACTTGCTTTGCGTTTTACACAAGGAAATAATTATGAAAATAGCCTTATCAAAAGAATAGGAAAATCACCCCAAAACCGCCTAAAAAACAAAAACCACCCAAACAAACAATCAAAAATCGTATGGCGCTTAACTTCTTTCACAGAAAACACGACAGACCAGGGTTATACACTGATTGCAAATCCTGCTGTTGCTACAAAGAAAGACTCATGTCACCATCTGTTGCGAAACCCACTCCCAGTGTTGTACCAAGAATCACAAATAGCATTGTTCCCATAGCAATCAATAATGGTCCGGATAATTTAGGCGCACGACTGGAAACTGTCTTCGGAAGAAACGGCTGTGGGGGAGAAAGATGACGATGTTGACTGAAAGAAGCGTAGCTGGCCGCTGATGTGGAATCTGATGGCAGATGATTCTTCTTCCGAGCAGGCCTGGTAACGGCATAACCAGACTGTGGGAAGATAGATCTTTTTCCAGGGACATTGCGACATCGAACCACTCTGCCAGTTGGCTTCTTCCATGGGAGAGAGTGGATATGTCGTCCCAGGTTCCCGACTAGAGCACTGCCTCCTCTGGCTGAAGAGTGAACTGAGTCTTTCATATAGACTTTAGGACTGCCTCTTAGATTTTCATGGAATAAAAATGAGATATTGGCGAGGTGAAACATCCCTGAGAAAGTTTGAGCATTGATAACTCTCTCTCTTCATTTTCAGCTCAGAGACGGAAAGCAGAGCCACTTTACTAACAACAACTTAAGTCTTTGATCACTTGGACTGCACAGCCATAAAACAAAAAGAAACCAAAGAATCAGCACAACGATTTACGTCCTTTTCCCCTCAAATCATTCACACCCAGCAAAATGATCATCTGAAGTGTATTCATCTAGGACAGTCAGACATTCTTCAGTGGTGTGTGTGTGTGTGTGTGTGTGTGTGTGTATTTTTGGTAACCCCTTGAAAACCATAGAGTTTCCCAGTCGACTGCCATCAATTTGATCCAACACAGAATCATGCAGGATTAAGACTTTGGGGAGTTGTGAACTAAGATTTTGTTCTGGTGGGTTTGTGTTCAGATCTTTTGTTTCATCCTTTCTAATGGAAGTTTTTACATGAATAGATGTCTTTTGATGTTTCTGTTTTCTTTCTGCTGTGTTCACTCTATTTGGAAGAGGCTTATTGTTGTTGACCTCTGGTTTTCTTTCTTTTGTCTTAGACTGCCTATTTATGTCATTCATATGGGATGATACATGTACAGTTTTGTTAACGTCATTTTCTCCAGCGTTTTTCTTTTTTAAAAGTGGGCTGAGTTTTGCTTTGATGAAAGACTGGGATGAAATAGATTTCAGTACAGAGGCATAAGATGTTAAAAGTGATACTATTTTGAATATAGCAACTGAACTTAGTTCTTTTCGTTCATCGTCAAAGGCAGGAGGACAGGACGAGTGCTGCAGGTCTAGATCCAGATCTACGTGTCAGCAACAAGATCTACAGTCTAAGGTAAAACAAATAGCAACAGCAGTCAGCATGAAACAGTGAAAGAACTAAAGACCATGCTGACAGATTTCATCAACACCTTTCAGGATGTCGAGTGTGAGCGTGAAAAACAGTGTATTCAGTTAATGGATGCTGTTTCTGCAGGTAAGAAATTAGATCTGCCAATAGAACACAAGTCCGTTCACACACAAACTGAAAATTCATCTGTCATCACCAGCCCCAAAACTCAGCCAAGCTTCAACCCTGCGATGTGTGTGTGTGTGTGTGTGTGTGTGTGTGTGCGTGCGTGCGTGCGTGTGAGAATGTGTCATGTCAAATTTATATTTCCAGATGGTACACTGAACAAGCAATGCATTTGCTTTTCTTTCATCAAGCCATCTATATAGGAACAAATACAACTTCATCAATAATATCTAACTACATTATTACCATAACCAATTATAATAAAACTGACTTTTAAAAAAAACAGCAATAAAAACAAAACAAACCAACATGTAATTCAGATTATACTTATTTGACACAACAAAAACGTTAGTTATATTTATGTAGACTTATTTGACACAACAAAAACGTTAGTTATAATTATCTACTTGGCTAAAAGTGATGTACACTACAAAAAAATTGTTTAACGTTTGTGCAAGATGTTCTGCATGCGTTTGCACAGGGGGCCTTGTTTTAAAGTCTCATCCAAAAGGTCTTTTGGGGGGAGTGGAGTCAGTACTAATGTTAACTCCAGGATCACCTTCACCTATCAGGTAGTTTATAGACCACTGGGACATCACTGATTTTGGAACCAGCTTCCTCCACCTCTCACTGTTTTCAGCTTGCCGTAGCAAATCGTTCCACTCAAGGCCAATAGTCCACTCTCTGATGCTGTCTTCCCATCGTTTTCTCTGTCTGCCTCCTCGTCTCCATCCTTGTACTGTTCCCTGTAGGGCAATCTTGGCCAGTCCAGATGTTCGTGTGACCTGTCCGTACCACTTTAGTTTGCTTTTTTCCCCGCTGAAGTCAAATCTTTATATATGGTCCTATGGAGTTTTTAAATCTGGTTTTCATTCGCTTCCTCGTTAGTTCTGTGATCTCTGTACGAGATACCAAGAAGCCTGCGAAAGCATCTCATCATCCCCATTGCTTGTATCGTCCTTTCACAGTTCTTTGCATTCCAGCGTAAACTTCTCTAAAACGGGTGCTATGTAGTGGCTCAATTCCCGGCTGTCACCAGCACAATGCTCTAACCACCCTGCTACCGCCCCTCCACCCCCCCTCCCGCGCCCTCTTCACCCCCATCCCCTTCCTTATCTAAGTTTATGAACATTTTATATCTGACACAACCAGTCTGAATTTGGCCATTATTCTTTTAAAATACGTAATATCCATTTCAAGCTTTAATTAAGGCTTCACATCATGTAAGTTTATAAAATTGATTGTCTTTTGGTTATGTATTGGGTTAAAAATTTTTTTTCTTAAACTAGATTGTATATTACTGTTCCATTGTGTGTTTGGTGTGTGTGTGTGTGTTTTGTGTGTGTGTGGAGTAGAGAGAGAGAAGAGAGAGAGAAGAGAGAGAGAGAGAGGAGGGGGGGAGAAGAGAGAGAGAGGGGAGAGAGAATGTGTACATGTTTGCCTGCTTGTGGGGGGGGGGGGAGTCTCTCTATTTTCATATATATATATATATATATATTTATATATATATATATATATATTTTATTATATATATATTATATGTATATGTGTGTGTGTGTGTGTGTGTGTGTGCGCGCGCGCGCGCGTACGCATTTGTTGAAATACGAGAGGGCGAGTTTTCAATTACTGATGGATGGGGAGCCAGGTGTTCTCTGACAGAGGAGGAAGCTATCATAAACCGTCACAGACCTCAAGGAAATCACACACCACCACCAGAGTTCAGGCCAGCACTGCCACCATCTCACCTGTATCTCTCGGCTTCTTCGTCATCGCTGCTGCTTGCTGCACCCGCGGTCTTGTCAGCGCTGCCTCTCTCGTCATCGTCGTCGTCATGGCCGTAAGTCACTGCAGCTACTTCCTCGTCACTGGCGTCTCTTTCGTCATCATCCTTTTCGTCAGATTTCCGTTTGGTGTGTTGTTCCTGGGTCCAGAGTTATCGTTTCTGTGTGCCTGTGAAGTGTTTGTTGTGATTGAGCTCTGTTGGTGGTGTTGGTTTGGGTGGTGTTGGTGGTGGTGTTGTTGTGTTGGTGGTGTTGGTGGTGGTGGTGGTGTTGCTACTGTTTTTATTTTTGTTTTTTGTTATAGTTCACGGTTTCAGTTTTCCCGTTGAGGTGTTATAACATGTAAATGCTCTCTCTGTCTCTGTCTCTCTCCCTCTCTCTTGTCATGCACTGCCCAATTTTCAAAGAACTGCGAGAACATTACATACCTCTGAAGTTTTATCAATTCCCAAACCAGTTTTGATTTGCATTACTTATGGCATTAAAACATGAACAAACAGTTAGAAATTTGTCAATTTACTTATACAAGGCATCTAAATTACGTTCAATACTGTTGTCTTGAATTTTCAATCATTTCTATTGTTTGGTGATTGTATTGATATGTAACTTTAATGCTCTTGTGTGTTTGTTGTATACACCCTATCATGAGTGGCAATGGGCTATACATGATGATTAAATTATCCGAATCTCTCTCTCTCTCTCTCTCTCTCTCTCTCTCTCTCTCTCTCTCTTTCAACCTTTGGTTTTCTTTCTCTGTAATATGATTTTGTTTTGTAGACATCTTCCCCTGCCGCTGATCTTCAACTGAACACCATGCGATCTCTGTTGCTGGTTCTTCTGACAGTTTCTGTCAGCTGTGCTATGTTTCGTGGTATGTGCATTTTATTTTTTCCATTTTGTTTCTTTTCTTGTTTTATTCTAATTACTTTTGACAGGAAAATGTTGACTTATGTGACTCTTTGTTTTTGTTTTTATTTTCCTTGTTTTGTTTTTTCCTCTCCTGATCTCTTCCGTCGAGCAATTCGTCATAAATGTAAAAGGAAGGGACTCGGTGCAGATCCCTGATGTACTCCTATTGACATTTCAAGCGTTCACTGACACAGCTGTGGTCCTCACTTGGGTGTTGCTGTTTTTGGACATATCCTGGACTGGTCTAATGCACTTCTCCGGAACTTTCTTCAAACCCACAGTTCCAAACTACTGGTCTGGGTACTCTGTCATATGCCTTTTCCAGGTCTATGTTTGGGCAGTAGAGATGTTGCTTCCCTTCTCTATACTTTTCTATTTGTTATAGTGTGCACTTTGCACACTACAAAGAGATTTACTAATGCTAAAGCTGATTTACATAGTGTTTGTGACTAAGCTGAGAGTAAGTCAAGGAGTGCATTTCACACTGTGTGTATTAACTGAATTTAATAATTATTGATTGATTAGTCGATCCGGTTCAGTGAAAGGGTGTGTAATTGCTTTGCCACAAAAGAGTCGGCTAAGGTTATAAGAATGTTGATATTAAATAATATTGTGATGGCGGATCTATTCTAATTTTTATGGTTCAATGTTCAGGTTAAAGTGGAATTTCATGAGTAGCCTAACTAATCAATATTTGATGTATGAGCTATATTGAGATGAATTTTATAAATCGCACTGAGCACAGGAAAAATACTGTGGACTGACAACAAAGTTGTTGGGGTAAACGACTATGGAATGAAGTGACTGTTAAGAGTTGAAGACTTGAACGTGAGGACTTAAGTTCGGTAACGGGACTAGGCCTAGCTCGGTGCCTTGTGGTAACTGCCCTGCTAAAGATGTTAGGCTAGGACCTATCCGTATGGTTATGTCACTATATGTGCAGTCAGTCATTCTCGTCGAAAGTTGACAATTTTGTATGTGATATCTGTGACAATCTAGATCATGTTTGCTCTGTCTCTGCCTCCCCTCTCTGTCCCTGTCTGCCTGTCTGTCTGTCTGTCTCTCTGGTGCTACAATATCCATGAGGTATGATAGGGACCAATGTTATAAAACAGATCTGAGAATAGACTAAGTTCTGTTGGACATTATTAAGATAGTGTCAGTTGAGAGTACGGAGGAAAGGATTTTCCTAGTTAATTGTAGTCTCTGGTTGTTGGATTTACAATTGTATACTCTCTATTGGTTTTCTACGATTAACTTGGTATCTTGGTATGAGTGATGAAAGGAATTTGGTTTTCTTACATTCGGCTAGACGACGATATAGCTATTTGCTGTGTGTACCTTTTAAGGAATTATGTACCTGGTTAAATATGGATAGACTAGTTACTTTGATTTAATATTTGGTTAGGTGTGTGTTGTTTGGTAGACGAAAATAAAGTGTTACCCTAACACCCCTGCGTGGCCTCACATCGTTCCTTTGAGTTGTGGAGTGCCAGTGTCCTAACATCCCCTTATTCCCCAACCTTCACCCTCTTACATATTAACTTTTGATTTGAGTTTCTGTGACGTTTCGCTGGAAAAAAAGTGGAGATTTCAATAATCTCATAAATGTGTTAAAATCAGCAGAGCAGGCTTTTGAATCCATGCACGGCGGCAATCAAATACACGCGTCAAAATATCCGGCAAATCAAATCACTCTTTAACACATTAGAAAACTGGAAAACAGCTTAGAGTTGAGTCAGCTGACTGACAGCAGGGTCCCCCCTCTCCTGGTGGCACAGATGGTCAAGCATTTATTAAAGACAGTTCTGGGCTGTCCAGCAGGCATTATAGCCAGCGCTCTGCGGCAGACACCTCGTGCTTAAGAATACCTAGATTCAACCAGTCCACCATTTGCCGTCGCTCTTTCTCTGTTTCTGGTCCGGTGATCTGGAATGACCCCCTTCTCTCCCTTCCCCAAAAGCCGTCTTATGACGCTTTTGAATCCGGCCTCAAGACATTTATTTCAAACCTAAGATTCTCCCATCTTGTTCCATTTCATTTTTGTCCTTGCCCTCAACCGCTAAAGCCCATCACCCTGCCCGAGTATACAACATTTATGTGTGTGGGTGCGTGTGTGTGCGTGCGTACGAGCGTGTGTGTATACATTTGAATTTGTAAAAAGACACAACTATTAATTTAACTGGCTGCATGTGAATGAGTAGGATGAATGAAAGCGCTTTGCTTTGTTTTTTGCAAGATATAGCGCTATATAAAATCCATGCATTATTAAATGCAACATACCCATCACATTTCGAAACATTCCTGCCGAAAACTGAAACCCAGAATTTTAAAGAAAAACAACTTTCCAGATAGAAATTGGAAAGTAGGGGATGAGTTTATACAATTCTGGGTTGCAGGTGTATGATTGGGGATGAAGGGTTGGGGGGGTGGGGGGTGGGGGGTGGGGTGTGATTTTTCAGTCTTTTGGCTAGAGCTCCTCGGTTCACAAAATGGTGAGGTTTTTCCCATGCAACTGCCTGTCTACTAGTAAGGTAGCCGCATTCCCACCTCGGGGGGGGGGGGGGGGGGGGGGGGGGGGGGGGTGATGACAAAATTACACCAGTGTGCATGCATTTCCAAAATGTTGTCATCCCTTTTTTCCCCACACAGTGGCCTGCTCTTCCAAAAAGAGGCAAATGCCTTTTAACGTTTGCACAAGATTTTTTTTTTGGCGCGAGGGGAGATAATCCTAGGTGGGTCAAGAAAATTCCCAGGTGGTGAGGGTGAGTTAATCCCCATAGAAGTAGTTCTGAATCTGAATCTTTTTTTGTGTGCAGGTCATGCACAGAAGGCACTGAAATCAGCTGGAAACCAGCATGAAGAGCAACATGAGCAAGAAACCAGAGCCTCTCCTCCTGAATCACTTCCTACAATATGTTGCTTCCCACCCTTTGAGCAGCGCCAGGGAAGTAGTTCCTCCAATGAGGACGCTTCTGCCACCACAACCAAACGATTCCTGCAATATAGACTTAAGAAAGGAAGTAGTTCCTCCAATGAGGACGCTTCTGCCACCACAACCAAACGATTCCTGCAATATAGACTTAAGAAAGGAAGTAGTTCCTCCAATGAGGACGCTTCTGCCACCGGAACCAAACGATTCCTGCAATATAGACATAAGAAAGGAAGTAGTTCCTCCAATGAGGACGTTTCTGCCACCGGAACCAAACAATTCCTAAAATATAGACATAAGAAAGGAAGCAATTCCTCCAAAGATGACGCTTCTGCCGCACTTAGCAAAAGATTTTTCCGCTATAGGCGGGAGATCAACGATGAGCTTCTGACTGCAAAGTGCTATGGACTGAATGAGGTGCTGACGCCAAGATAACTGAAAGAAAGACTTTCCCGCTTTTGGCCTGGCCAAAGAAAAAGTTCCCCCAGAGATGAGGCTTCTGCCACAGAACCAGACAATTCATGCTATTTGGACATAACGAAGAAAACGGGTCATCTGAGAATTCTGGCTATGCCACAAAAAGCAAGAGATCAAAGAGTTTTGGTCGTGACTAAGTAAAGAACCCGTTTCTTCCAAGATGAAGGTTATACCACAAAAACCACAAAAACCTACAGTATGATATTGAAATTCATGGAATAGATCTAGATATGCCACAGCAAAGGAACTAGTCAACCAGAAATAATAGTATGGGTACAAAATCTAACACAGGATTCCTATCCTGACCATGTTTACGTCATCTGTGAAATGACGTTACAAATCTGGCTCCCCAATTCTCTCCCCTCCCCCCCCCCCCTCCCCACATAACGACATGCCTAGCACTATGTTGGAAAAAAATGAAAGTGGAAAATTGCTATATCACCTATTTAAGTAATTAAAGATAAAATAACAAACTATTTTTAGGAAGCATGTGCAAAGAATCTCGTGCAGAAGAAAATGAATTGCATTAAAATACGTTCTTGAATAACGTGTGGACAGATTGTTGTTATACATGTCTCATGCCAGCTCAAACTGCTCAGTTATGATTTCTGTTTTCCATTGTCTTGCACCATACTCCACATTCCTAGAGTGATGACGTCAATTAAAGAATTTAAACTGACTTTGAGTTCGGGTGAAAATTACGAAAGATAATTGTGGGGGGAAAAACGACAACAATGTATAGCGAAATGGAAGGCCAGTGCTGGTCTTACAGGATTAGTGAACACGTATGTCTACGCTCTTGCTCATGCTTGTGCGCACACGTGCGTGCACACACACACACTCTTAGATACCCCCCTCCCCTTACCTATCTCCTGAGGTAACCCTCTCTTCCCTATTCCCCTCCCTCCCTTACTTATCCCCCCCCCCCCCCTAGCTACCCCTCCCTTCCCTATTCCCCTCCCTTCCCTTATTATCCCCCCCTTCCCTATTCCCCTCCCTCCCCCTTACCTATCTCCCCTCCCTCACCTTACATATCCCCCCTAGCTACCTCTTTCTCCCCTCACATCCCTCTCTCTCCCCCTTACTGATATCCCCCTTGGTATGCCTTACCTCGGGGACTGGATGTAAAATAGGACATGAGTGCTTATTCATTATCCTGGAAATAAAAGAATTTGTCATACCTATCCCCCTAAACATGCATACATCTAGACATGTATATACACATAATTTTGTACGCCCCTGTGTATGTACATTCGTACTCACGTGAGCATGGACACACAAGACACACACATACACGGCCAGTAAGAAGAGTAATAGTGAAAGAGTGTGTGTGGCTGCCTATATCGAATAGTTTTGCGTTAGGACTTTTTGTCCAATAATTTGCAAAACTTGCATGTCTTTTCCAATCAATGTTTTTTTTTCAACATTGTATTCCTACATTGGTGTGTGTGTGTGCGCGCACCTGGGTTTGTGTGTGTGATAATTTTTTAAGCTATCTTGGAATGTTTATAACAATCTGAAATGTATTTTTCTCGTGTCTTGTGAGATATAGGTATCAATGTGCCTGTCAGTATTGCAATTGCCCTTCATGGGATGATTAAAGTGTTTTTGACTTCGACTTTGACACTGTATAGGAATTATCTTTGTAAGCGCTCAGAACTTATTTGAGGGGGATTATTATTTTCTTTTCTTTTCATTTCATTTTATACCACTTTTAAGTCAGGGCAGATTTCTCTGCGTGAAATTCGGGCTGCTCTCCCTTGGAGGAGAGCGCATCGCCACAAGAGCAGCGCCACCCTTTATTTTTGTTTCTTCTTCTGTCTGCAACTGCATGTCTTTCCCTATCAGCAGCTTTTTTCTACAGAATTTTGCCAGGGACAACTCTCTTGTTGCTGTGGGTTTCTTTTACGAGCGATAAATAATTGTGTAACACGCGGGACCTCGGTTTATCGTTTCCACCGAAAGACTAGCACCACTCATGGTTTAATAGATGGAGAACAAGTTTTGGCTCAAACTACCACATTTCCGACCCACAATTTTCACTTTCTATGCAGATGCCTTACCTCTAGACCACCCATGCACTTATAAGTGGCACAAAATATCTGTACTTCCTTCCTTCCTTCCTTACTTACTCTGCGCTAAACCGCAATCCAATGGATCGGTGGTCTAGAGGTAACGCGCCTGTCTAGAAAGCGAAAAGTCCGGGTCTGAAGTGTGCGGCGGTTCGTACCCCGTTTGGACCGGAAATTTTTCCCCCATCCATTAGACCATGAGTGGTGGTCTGGGCGCTAGTCTTTCGGATGAGACGATAAACGAGGTCCCGTGTGTTACACGTAATTATTTAGCGCACGTAAAAAACCCCACGGCAACAAGAGAGTTGTCCCTGGCAAAATTCTTAGAAAAAAGCCACTCTGATAGGGAAACAAATACAGCTGCAGAAAAAAAAAAGGGTGAAATGGTGGCGCAGCGCTAAGTGGCGACGCGTTCTCCCGCTCTCCCCGGGGAGAGCAGCCCGAATTTCACGGAGAGAAATCTGCCATGACTTAAAGTGGTATGAAATAAAATCTGAGCGCTTTGATTTGTTGCTTTACAAGATTCAGCGCTATATAAATTCCATACATTATTATTATTATTATTAAACCTCGATACACTGTTAGAGGACACCTTGGTACCTTCAAAACATGAACGTATACGTGCATGTTTTATGACGTAAATGAGTCAGCTTGTGTCCAACAAAAGTCACTCTTTTTAATGATAGTTTTGATGTGTTACACAGACAAGACTAACAAAAACAAACTCTCTCTCCCAGTGCAAGTAAAAAGCAATGACTAATCTGGCATTGACGTAAGTGAGAGCTATATGACGTGTTTAGCCCACACCCTAGTGTTAAATTTTATTTTGCCCATTTCCTTTTATTTTTCAAGATAAACTCAAACACACGTAGATCTACAGCATTTACCAGAGCATCTTCCAAAATAAATATCCTCGCCCTCCCCTTTATTTGGATTGGGGGGGAGGGGGTGGGGGGATGAGACTAGCTTCTAACTGGATAACTTATGTGATTCTGTGCAATTTTTATAGGTTTGATTTTTTTTCATCATTCCCTATTTCTTTTTCATATGCTAGCCTGTTAACCACAATATGCACGCGCGGAGTCATCGCAGTAGGAATACAAGTAATCCTCAGATGGTGATCTTTTTTCCAACTGTCTCATGACTACATGGTATCAGCTATAATGTCCTCAATCCTCCCTCACTTCCCACACAAGCATACTAGTGCATTATAAAAAAAAAACAACCTTAATAACTTGTTACTCCTTCTGAACGAGCAATAATTGTTTTTGTGACTAGCTCTCCACAGAGACACTCACTTTACAAGGAAGCTGGAGCCAGAGTGTGGTCTAAAATAATAGCCATGGATGCAGGGAAGCAATCCACGTTTCTGTTGCTCCCACAAACGACAATTGGGATCAGTTGCTTCCCCTTGTGCACCCCTTACTTTATTATCATGTATTATTATCATGTATTATTATTATTAAGATAATCAGCCAATTGTTGACACAAAGCCATATTATTATTATTAAGATAATCAGCCAATTGTTTACACAAAGCCAAGAAAAGTTTTGCTCTACAATTCTTTAAGACGGTGACGAATACGATTTTGTTAAAAAATTAATTTCTTTTAGCACATTCAGATTTCAGCGCTTTTGGGGAATTAATTTTTTTCCCCGGTGTGTAGGAAGAAGATTAGGGGTCGGGATAGCTCAGTGGTCACAGCACTCGCTTTCCCCCAGCCAAGGTTAAGCAGCATCGAGCGTGGTTACCACTTGGATGGGCGACTGCTTGCGCACCTTGGCTTCAATACAGTCTCCCAGTTCACCCAGCTGTAAAGGGGTACCTGCCTCTTTAGGGTTAGGGAAGGTAAACCAGCAAAGGAGAGGAGATGGGCGCCGCCCTCAATATGCTGGCCCCTGGAGAAGTTGAGGTCTCTGATGCCTCGCTCCCCTATGTCCACATAGGTTATGTGGACACCTTAACCTTTTTAGCAAGAAGCTGGGACTAACTGGCGGAAGCGATATGTCCTTTAATACACGATTAATACAGTTGCACACGGAATCATATCGGGTTATCATCTCATACGAAATACTAGCACCCACACCACCACTCGTGATTTAGAGACTTAAGGGGGGGGGGGGGGGGGAAGGGGGGCTTGGCTCTAAGGGAGAGGGGATTTTTGTTGTTGTTTTCGCTCCTCAGCTAGAGCTCCGAGGTTCACTAATGGTGAGATTTTGTATACACGACCGTTTTTTGCCCTCCACGAAGGTAGCTGCATTCCGACTTCGGGGATGATGTCTGAACACGATACCAGTGTGTATGCGCGTGTATTGTTGTTGTTGTTGTTGTTGTTTTTGTAGGGTTTTGGTGTTGTTGTTTTTTTAAGTTTCTCATCCGCCGTTCCTACCGGCACGAAACGGCCAATTCTTCCAAAATGCCGGATGGGGTTTTAACAAATGTGCAAGATGTTCTGCGTGCAATGGCGCGCGGGACCTCCTCGGTTTGTAGTCTCATCTGAAGAACTTTGTGGGGGAGTGGAGTCAGTACTGACGTTAACTCCAGAGGAAAATACCTCTGGAGCGGGAGGGAGCCTCGAGTGATGGCTCGAACCCGGGCCATTTTTTATTATTTTATTTTATTAATTCTTTTCCATCAAGGATAACGGAATAAGCACTCATGTGCTTTTTTTTTTAAAATCCAGTTCCCGTGTGTATGCATTTTTGTCAATTTTGTCATCCGTTCCCACCGGCACACAATGGCCTACTCTTCCGAAAAGCGTAACGGGTTTTAACGTGTGCGCAAGATGTTCTGCGTGCGTTCGCACACGGGACCTCGGTTTATAGTCTCATACGAAATACTTTTTGGAGAGAGTGGAGTCAGCACTGATTTTCACTCCAGAGGGAAAAAAATCCTCTTGAACGAGAATCGAACCCGGGTCAGTAGATCACGAATACATCACTCTAACCACCAGGCTATCCCGTCCCCTCAGTTCAAAAGCGCGTCGCTCTAACCCGCTAGGCTGTACCGCCCCCTGAAGGGAATCAAACCTGCAACGCTTCGATTTCTAAATGCTGTGTTACCGTTAGACCATTGTATGTGCTGTTAATAAAAAAAAAAACCCAAACAAAGGGAAGAAGAAAAAAGTAAAATGGTGTTTCACCTACGCAGTCGTTGGGGAGCCAGGTGTCGGAGACCTCAGCTTCTCTGGGGGTCAGCTATGTTGAGGGTGACGTCCATCTCCTCTCCTTTCGCTGCTTTACCTTCCCTGACCCTGAAGAGAGAGTAGGTACCCGTTTACTTACAGCTGGGTGAACACTTACAGAACAAAACGAATCCAAACAAACTACATCGAAAAAAAAAAATCTAAAAAGAAGGAAGGGGAGCAACTCTAGCGATTAAACAAAAACGTGTGATGGTTGTGTGTGCTGGTTAGTTAGTTCTTCAGTTTAACGTCCTTCCACCAAAAAGTGATATTAGACGGTTAAGTGGTGTGTGTGTGTGTGTGTGTGTGTGTGTGTGTGTGTGTGTGTGTGTGTGTGCGCGCGCGTGCGTGCATGTGCGTGCGTGCATGTATGTGTGTATGTATATATACGTGCGTGTGCGTATGTGTGTGCATGTATGAGTGTGTGTGTGTGTATGTGCGTGTGAGTGTGTGTATGTGTGTGAGTGAATGAGTGAGAGTGTGAGTATATGAGTGAAATTGTGTGCGTTTGTGAGGGTGTGAGAGTATGTGTGTGTGCTCGCGTGCGCGTATGTGTGTAAATATATCAGAGAAATTGGTTATGTATGTGTGTGCCTGTATGTGCGTGTGTGCGTGTATATGTGCGTGAGTGCATGCATTGCGTATGTATATATGTGTGTTTGTGTGTGTTTGTGTGTGTATGCATGTGTGTGTGTGTATGTGCGCACGCTCGTTTGCGTGTGAGCATGCGAGTATGTGTGGGAGGCTTGCGTGCGTGTGTGTGTTAATGTGTGTGTGAGTGAGTGAGTGAGTGTTTGTTGTGTGTGTGTGTGTGTGTGTGTGTGTGTGTGTGTGTGTGTGGTGTGTGTGTGCCAATAAAATGACTTAAGCAACAAACAGTTATAAAGAACCTAGGGCCTTACTATTTGAAAGAACTATAGGGGAATAATCAAGAACATGTTTCTAAACCTTCAAGAAGTCAAGGATAACAAATAGAAGAAGAAAAACTCCGAAAACTAACAATAGATACTATAACTAGCCAAAAAAGTTTGAACTTTGGCAACGTTAACATATTCTACGTAGATATTAGCACAAAGTATGGGGTAAAAAACAAAGGGCATTTAAAGAGGTTTACAGAACATTCATTAAATGATAAGCTTTAAAACAGGGTGATCAATCACAGGAAAAGACCGACTGGGCTGTGTAGCAGACATTCAGAAATTCTGCAAAGAAGTATAACATTGTTTAGGATGCTTTTAAGCGTTACAGATGATCCTAAAAGTAACGGATCTTTCAATGTCATAGAAACAATTTCTTCCATTCTAGGACAACCAGTAAGTAGGTGTCTGACGCTAATTTGTTTTCCACACATGCATAGTATGTTCTTGCAGTATTTTGTGCGAAGACCATTTCAACGGAATCTATAAACCAAGCTTGATATATTTCTGGAAGCAGACATAGGTGGCTTTGCACAGAAACGCTTAATGTTTTGTACATCCGTCATATTTAGGCAATATTCAGTGTAATAACAATTAGAATTTAACAATTTTTTTAATGGCCTTATTATAGGGAGTATGCTTTAAAAGTTCATAACCCTCTCGCAAGTCTAAGGGAATATAGACTAAAAGTGATCCTTCAACATTGCGTGCTCCTCGTCGCGCAGCTCTATCGACCCATTCATTAGCAATAATACCACAGTGGGAAGGAACCCAGCAAAAAGTAACACTGACGCCTTTCAACGACAATACATGAACAGCATGTTTGATTTCAATTCTAGTCTAGTATTTTGATTTAAGGAATTTAATGCGCACAATACAGATTTAGAATCAACGCATAGTACAATTTTCAAATGTTTGTAAGGAAGTAGAACAAAATAGTTGAGAGCCATCAATATTGCGAAGAGCTCTGCAGTAAAGATAGAAACGCCACTAGTTACATGATATATTTTCTCAATGTTATGGGCTGGTATAACAAAAGCTGCACCTAATTGCTCGTTATCAAGTTTTGATCCGTCGATGTATATTTTTAATGTCAATATGCGAATTCACTAAGCTTGCAAGTATGTTAGGTGAATCGCTTTTCGATAGATTTGTATGACATGTCAAATATTGGCTTATTCATTTCCCATTCAGGGACAGCTGAAAAAGACGATGTAACAGCAAGACGTCAGCGCCTGGGGTTTATCACAGTTCTTGATTAAACCATTGACGCTGGGGGCAACAACAAAGTGAGAGGCTGTATGACCAGTGGCTTTCCCACTCATGGAAATCCACTTTACAGCTTAGTTTTTAGTGATCGACTATGACTCTCTGACTAGGAGGCTTGACTTGCACAGTCCTTATGTGCTGCAACCCTGAGGGCTGGTTGGCCTTTTGAGAACATCTCCAACGCTGACTGTCCTTATGCCCACTTGGCTGAGAGAGTGGGGATGTACTGTGGGCAAGGCATCTCCACTATAATCAAACTTCTGCCCAATTTCCGAAACAGCAGCTGCCTCCTCTGCTGTTTTGGAGGTCATCGTCGAACACGACGTACTAACATACATACATACAACAGCAAGAACGTTTTCATCAACTTTAGAATCTTTGAAGATATACGAAGTGTACGTCTTTATAGATGTAGTGATTCAATTGACCTAGCTCGTTTAACAAAATTTATATCCGAATTTAAACTAACTTCTTTTTGTGAATAATTTTCGTTTGAATAACATCTCAAAATATACTTTGCAAAACAGAATTCTCTGTGTTCGTCAAGATGTAGCACACCTGCTTCCTTGTAAGAGCCTAGAATAGATGTATGAAAAGGAACTCCAAGAGATAACTTGAGTGCTTTACTATCTACGCTTTGCAATTTATTTAGCAAGTATCGTGGGGCGCTTACAAAAAATATCTTGTCCATATGCAAGTCTTGAGCGCACCAAAGAAGTAGCTAAAGATATGAGTGATCTTGTATATTGCCACCAAGGTTGTTTACACACAATTTTTTAAAGAAAATTTAAACTCTTTCTTGCTTTATTCAGTATATAGCTGATATGATTATACCAAGACAATTTAGGAGTCAGAATAACGCCCAGAAATTTAACATGTTGGGTATATAATATTTCAGTGTCATCTACAGTAAAAGAAGGAAGCTTCCCAGGGTCATAACCTGAATTTAAAAGCTTCATATTTATTTTTTTTCAAGCGACAAGCTAAGCCCATTTTCTGTCATAAATGAGATGATTTTAATCAGTTCAGACTGATAAAGTTTCTCTATATATTTTAAAGTTCGAAGTGGAGCCTTTCGCTTTAATGTTACCTTCATCCACAAGCAAATGTCATCCGAATACTGAACTAAAACTGAATCTTTTGACATTTTGGGTAAATCAGCTATTAGTATATTAAATAAAATAGGGGCAATTACAGAAAACCTTGGGGTAAACCTATATCCAAAGTTCTTGTATTTAAATATGTACCTCCTATTCTTGCCTGAATAGATCTATCTGTCAGAAAATGTTTGATGAAATTAAACATACAACCCGAAATTCCAACAGATTTTGATTTATGTTAAAGTCGACTGTGCCATACTTGCTCATATG
>CM054166.1:12984605-13002105 GCA_028751875.1 Rapana venosa
TATATATATATATATATATATATATATATATATATATATATATATATAGATAGATACATACGTACATAGATAGATATATGAGGTATGTATGTATGTAGCAGCAGCAGCTGTACCAATAGTAGTAGAAGTAAGAGAGAGTGCGAACGCATGCAGAACATCTTGCGCACACGTTAAATCCTGTTCCGCTGTTCGAAAGAGTAGGCCATTGTGTGCCGGTGGGAACAGATGACAAAACTTAAAAAACCGCATACACACGCATAATTTTTTTTTTTAAAAGCGCTTTGATTTGTTGCTTTAGAAGATTCAGCGCTATATAAATTCCATACATTATTATTATTATTATTATTATTAAGAGCAGTAGCAGCAGCTGCAGCAGTAGCAGTGTTCCTGTTGCTATTGTTGCTGTTGTTTATTCTTTTCGTTTTCTTCATAGATAATTTTCTTCTGTGACAGCGTTCTGTAGACATCTATCTTCACCTGCCATTGACCTTCACCATGAGGTCTCTGTTGCTGGTTCTTCTGACCATTTCTGCCAGCTGTGCTTTGGCCGATGGTATGTGCGCATAACGTTTTTTCCCTGTCTTTTCTTTGTTTGCTGTGCTCTTTTTGTTTGTTTGTTATTCTTCTGATGACTTTTGCCAGCTGAGTTTTGACTCGCGGTAAGTGGTCTGTTAACTTTGTTTTTGTTTTGTTATGATTTGTTCTTCTGATAACTGTTGTAGTGCCATAATTGAACTGATAGTAAATGCACCTTTAAATTTTTTGTTTGTTTGATGTGGGTATGTTCTTTGTCTTACTGATGGCACTTGTAAGCCATACGTAAACTGGTAGTATGTGCACTCTTGGTTTTTAGTCATTGCTTTGTTTGTTTGTGTGTGTCTCATTGTTCACTGGTCCCGTAACCCGCCAGAGTCGTAGGGGCGCTGCATGGTGGAAGAACGGTGGACCAGCTGGCTCCACTTAGCGCGGTCGTGGGCGAGTGCCTGGGTGACACTGAAGTCCTTCCCTGTCCAATCACGGATGTCGTCGGCCCACTTTCTCCTCCGTCTGCCCCGTCTTCTCTTCCCCTAGACTGTTCCTTGCAGGATGGTCTTTGCAAGTCC
Source organism: Rapana venosa (assembly GCA_028751875.1). Classification (NCBI taxonomy): domain Eukaryota; kingdom Metazoa; phylum Mollusca; class Gastropoda; order Neogastropoda; family Muricidae; genus Rapana; species Rapana venosa. The sequence continues at coordinate 12,985,709 of CM054166.1, forward strand.
TTCTGAGCGTGTTACGTGCCCATACCATCTGAGTTTTCTCTTTTTCGCCGTGGTCAGTAGGTTTTCGTTGTCCCGCACTTGTTGAGTGATCTTTCTGCGGACTTCATTGTTGGTGACATGGTCCTTGTATGAGATGCCAAGGAGCCTTCTGAGGCATCTCATTCCTACTGCTTGGATCCTCCTTTGTAGGTCTGCGTTCAGTGTCCATGCCTCACATGCGTAAAGCATGATTGAGATGACTAGCGCGTTTAGTAACTTTACCTTGGTTCCGAGAGGGATGTTTCTGTCTCTCCATATGGTCTTCAGTCTTGCCATTGCTGCTGCTGTTTGTGCCGCTCTTGCTAGAATGTCGGTCTTCGATCCTTCCTCACTTATGATGGCTCCAAGGTACTTGAAATGGTCAACTGTCTCCAGTTCTTTTCCGCTGAGAGTGATCTTGGTGGTGATTGGCTGGGCACTGTTTGACATGAGCTTGGTTTTCTCGGCGCTGATTTCCATGCCGTATCGTGAGGATATTTCGTCCAGTTGTTCACTAGGTTGGCCAGTTCCTCTTCATTTCCTGCCAGACCGTCAATGTCATCAGCAAACCTGAGGTTGGTGATTGTTCGCCCTCCAATGCTGACATGTGTGTGTCTACTCTTACGTTTATCTGGTAACTTTTGCAAGCCATACTATTGTGGTTTTATTTATTGTTTTGTTTATTCGTGTTTGTTATGTTTCTTTTGATTATGTTCTATCTGTCTTTTGACTGGTAGTTGGTGGTTATTTTTAAATTCTGTTACTTGTCATTTTGCTTTTATGGGAATTTTTCGCCAACTATCTTTTGACTAACGATTAGTGGGGGTTTTTTCCTACTGAAGTTGTTTTGAAAGCACTGATCATTTTCATACTTATTGCACGGGCGTGAAATCTGGCTCTTGACTGTAGAACTGGAAAAAAGGAACTCGAGTCTTTGGACATGAAATCCTTCACAAGGTTTCTACACATCTCCTTGTAAGACCACAGAACCAAGGAGTCAGTGCGGCAAGAGGTGATACATCATGAAAGCTAGGCCACAGGAACAAACCCCTTCTTCTGGCTGTTGTTGTCAAGATGAAGAAACAGGCGTGGTTTGGTCACGTCACACATCATAGCTCTCTTGCCAAGACTGTCCTACAGGGGATAAACACTTGAGGGAGGAAGGCACAGCAGGAGCAGACAGATGAAGAACTGGAGGATGCAGAAGTAACATCACAGACTGGACCACCGGGCCCTGACATGGCTGTAATGTTGCTGTGAACGGCTGAAGACAGACAGACAGACAGACAGACAGACAGACAGACAGACAGACAGACCAGCCTGTGGAAATCTGTCGACTAACAAGTTCCTCGTGTAACCCCGATGACCACCTTGATGAAGGGACTGATAATGATAATGATGAGGATGAGGATGATTTAGTCTTCGTTTTGTTGTTGTTCGTGGCTAGTTCTTCTAGTGCTCTCTCTCTCTCTCTCTCTCTCTCTCTCTCTCTCTCTCTCTCTCTCTCTCTCTCTCTCTCTCTCTTCTCTCTCTCCCTCCCTCCCTCCCCATCATCTTTATAAGTAATACAAAGCTTATGATCATCATTTCTTGTATTCAGTTGTTCTGGTTGTTGTTTTTGTTTTTCAGTCAGCTACATTTCGACTGATTGTGTGTGTGTGTGTGTGTGTGTTTTCATTGAACTTGTTTTGTTTTGTTTTGAGGTTTTGTTTGGTTTCTTGTTCTTTTGAGGCTTTTGGTAAACCGTCTTCTAACTGATTTTAAGCTCATCTCGGTTTTCCCCCCTTCCTGACGATTTTGTCAAATTGTTTCTTGGCTGATAAAAAGTATGTCTTTTTCCCTTTTTCTGTTGTCTTGTTGTTGTCAGTTTGTGATTGTTGTAATGAGTTTTATCGGCTGTTTTAAACTGATGGTAAATGTATTTGTTGTTAGCTCTTTTCGTGAATCTATTTCACGTTTTTAATGAATGGTAAACACTTTTAGTATGTGTGTGTTTATGTATCTGTGTGTACATCCACATATGCATCCGTTCATATCTTTTATTCGTTTTTACATGTACTGATCTTTACCAGTATATTTCACAACACACAAATAGCTTACTTGCCAGCTTCGGAGACACGTCCTTCAGAATAAAACCTACACACGGCTTCCCCCCCCCCCCCCCACACACACACACAGACACACACAGTGTCAGTTAGAACGTAGTTAGCCAAAAGTCTACCCGAATATGGAGAAAAAACAAACAAACCACTGCAACTCCGTTTTCTAAAGTTTCAAGAAAATTCCTGTCATCCTAAACCATACCTTACCGGACGTATAACTTAAACGAAGACTTCTCTTGGCTACACGCATAATGCTTGAAGCAGAGTAAGTTTATTCTGAAGCGTGGGAAAAAATTTTTTTCTCTCAAAACTCTAAAAATATAAATGAAGTGTTAGCTGCGTTCTGTACTGACAAAGCTTTATTGTGGTAAGCTTTCACGCCCACGCATTAAGGGGAAGGGGGGGGGTTGGGGTGGGCGGAGGGGGAGGGGGGGGGGGGTGCAGCGGGGAAAGGGGACTGGGCACAAACGCACATTTCACCAAGACATTTTTTTTAAGTAGGTCTACAGTGGGGGTACAACCCTCCTCCGCCTCCCCCCCCCTCCCCCACCCCCCATCCCCAACAGACGCAGTACAATTTTCTCTCTGCGCAGGTCACACACCGAAGGAACCACCGGGAATGGCTGAAAACACGCAAAGAAGACGGGACGACCATGGAGCAATAATACCCTCTGATCTTTGTAACACACAGGTGGATTATTCCTTTCCCCGCATTATACGTGACGAAGAAAGTAGTCGCTTCAAAGACGACACTTACGCCACTAGAACCAAAAGATTTCTCCGCTTTGGGCGTGACAAAAGAAGTAGTTCCTCCAAAGATGACGCTGACGCCACAAACAACAAAAGATTTCTCCGCTTTGGGCATGACAAAAGAAGTAGTTCCTTCAAAGATGACGCTGATGCCAAAAACAACAAAAGATTTCTCCGTTTTGGGCATGACAAAAGAAGTAGTTCCTCCAAAGATAACGCTGACGCCATGAGAACCAAAAGATTTCTCCGCTTTGGGCATGACAAAAGAAGTAGTTCCTTCAACGATAACGCTGACGCCACAAACAACAAAAGATTTCTCCGCTTTGGGCATGACAAAAGAAGTAGTTCCTCCAAAGATAACGCTGACGCCATGAGAACCAAAAGATTTCTCCGCTTTGGGCATGACAAAAGAAGTAGTTCCTTCAAAGATAACGCTGACGCCACAAACAACAAAAGATTTCTCCGCTTTGGGCATGACAAAAGAAGTAGTTCCTTCAAAGATAACGCTGACGCCACAAACAACAAAAGATTTCTCCGCTTTGGGCATGACAAAAGAAGTAGTTCCTTCAAAGATGACGCTGACGCCACAAACAACAAAAGATTTCTCCGCTTTGGGCATGACAAAAGAAGTAGTTCCTCCAAAGATAACGCTGACGCCATGAGAACCAAAAGATTTCTCCGCTTTGGGCATGACAAAAGAAGTAGTTCCTCCAAAGATGACGCTGACGCCACAAACAACAAAAGATTTCTCCGCTTTGGGCATGACAAAAGAAGTAGTTCCTTCAAAGATAACGCTTACGCCACAGAAAACAAAAGATTTCTCCGCTTTGGGCATGACAAAAGAAGTAGTTCCTTCAAAGATAACGCTGACGCCATGAGAACCAAAAGATTTCTCCGCTTTGGACGTGATGAAGGAAGTAGTTTCACCAAAGATGACTCTTCTGCCACGAGAACCAGACGATTCATGTGATTTGGGCGTATGGAAGAAAACGGATCATCTGGGAATGCTGGCTATGCCACAAAAAGCAAGAGATTAAAGAGTTTCGGTCGTGACTGAGGAGTCCGTTTCTCCCAAGGTGGAGGCGAAACATCAAAAATCGAATGATTTAGATTATGCTACGGAAATGTATAGGATACACATATGCCATAACAAACACCAGACAGACAGATATGAATATATGGATAAATACACATAAACGTGCGCACGCGCTCACACACACAACACACACACACACACACACGCACGCGCGCGCACGCGCGCACACACACACACACGCGCGCACACACACACACACGCACGCACGCACGCACGCACGCACACACACCACACACACACACACACACACACACACAACCGCACACACACACACGCACTTACGTACACACAGAGTGTCAGAGAGTCATACTGCTCCAAATAAAAAATTTTAAGGGTAAAAATACTTTGATTAGTACGATAATAGCTACATGTCCTTTGATAAATCAATCAAGCAACGAACTATCAATAAAACAATCGCATGTATATGAAACAGATACAAAGAAGTAGAGGTATTTGATGAATAAAATGAACGCATACAGGAAGTTTCAAACGTCGCCTTATTTTATAGAGTGCAATGTTTCTCTGTACCTATCTGTATCTCTGTCTGTGTCTTTCTGTATCTTTGTCTGTCTATCTCTCCATCTGTCTCTCTGTCTGTGTCTTTCTGTATCTTTGTCTGTCTATCTCTCCATCTGTCTCTCTCTCTCTGTCTGTGTTTTTCTGTATCTTTGTCTGTCTATCTGTCCTGTATCTCTCTCTCTCTCTCTCTCTCTCTCTCTCTCTCTCTCTCTCTCTCTTTCTCTCTCTAGCTCTCTGTACAGCCTACCCTGCACCCTCACTCCCCACCCTCACTCCCTACCCCACCCTCACTCCCTACCCCACTCCACCCTCCTCACCCTCCCACCCTCACTCCTACCCTCCACCCCTCACTACCACCTCCCTACCCTACCTCCCCTCCCCCTCCACCCTCCCCACCATCCACCCCCCCCTCCTACCTCACTCACTCCCTACCCCACCCAATCCACTCACTCTCACCCCTACCCACCCTCACTCCCTACCCCCACCCTCACTCCCTACCCCCACCCCACCCCCCTACCCTCCACCCTCACTCCCTACCCTCCACCCTCATCCTACCCCCACCCTCAATCCCTATCCTGCACCTCACTCCTACCCTCCCCTCACCTCCCACCCCACCCTCACTCCCTACCTCCACCACCCTCACCTCCCCTACCCCCACCCTCACTCCCTACCCCCACCCACACCCATCACTACACCCTCCACCTTCCCCTACCCTACCTCACCCTCACCCCACCCCTCAACCCTCCACCCTCACTCCACCTCACCTCCACCCTCCCTCCACCTCATCACTACCTACCCCCACCACTCACCTACTCCCTCACCTCACCCTACCACCCCACTCCTACTCCCCTCACCCCACCCTCACCCTCCCACCACTCACCCTACCCTCCACCCACTCCCTCCTCCCCTACCTACCCTCCACCCTCACCTACCCTACCCTCCACTCCACTCCACTCACCCCACTCCTCCTCACCCTCCACCCTCACTCCCACCCTCCACCCTCACCCCTACCCCACCTCACTCCCTACCCTCCACCCTCCCCACCCTCCACTCCTACCTCACCTCCTACCTCACCCTACCCTCCACCCACTCCCCACCCCACTCCCTACCTCACCACTCACCTCACCCTCACTCACCCCCTCACTCCCTACCCTCACCACTCCATCACACCCACTCCCACCCTCACCCTCACTCCCTATCCTCCACCCTACACTCCCCTACCTCACCCACCCTCCACCCTCACCCCACTCCCTCATCCTACCTCCACCCTCCTCCACTCATCCCACCTACCCTCACTTCCCTACCCTCCACTCACCCTACTCACCTCATCCTACCTCACTCCCTACCTCTACCCTACCCTCCTACCCTACCCACTCCCACCCTACACCTCCCACCCTCACCCTACTCCACCCCACTCCCTACCCTCACCTCCTCACCCTCATCCCTATCACTCCACTCCTCTACTCTACTCACTCACTCCCTACCCTCCTACCCTCATCACTACCCTCACACTCACCTCCTACCCTCAACCCCTCCACCCTCACTCCCTACCCTTCACCCCATCACCCCCACTCCCACCTACTCCCTCCCTACCCTCCACCCTCACCTCCTACCCTCCCCTCCTCCCTACCCTCCACCCTCACTCCCTACCCTCCACCCTCACCCCCCACTCTCGCCATTTTTCAATGTCAACAATGTCATTATTGAGCGCTTTGATTTGTTGCTTTACAAGATTCAGCGCTATATAAATTCCATACATTATTATTATTATTATTATTATTATTATTATTCCATTAGTCATTTATTTATACCACTTTAAGTCACGGCAAGATTTCTCTGCGTGAAATTCGGGCTGCTCTCCCCGCGGAGAGCGCGTCGCCACAAGAGCAGCGCCACCCATTTTTTTTTTTTCCCTGTCTGCGACTATATTTGTTTCCCTATCAGAGTGTCTTTTTTCTAAGAATTTTACCAGGGACAACTCTCTTGTTGCCGTGGGTTCTTTTACGTGCGCTGAATGATTATGTGTAACACACGGGACCTCGGTTTATCGCCTCATCCGAAAGACTAGCGCCCAGACCACCACTCATGGTCTTATGGATGGGGGGAAAGTTTCGGGCCCAAACGGGATTCGAACCGCCGCACACTTTCGACCCGGACTTTTCGCTTTCTAGACAGGCATGTTACCTCTAGACCACGGATCATACTACCTTAACTGATGACAATTGACAATGTACTCCACTAAGACAGTGTTTTCTCTACCTTGATATTTCACTCGGACAGAGTTCAAAACTGGGTAGTCTTGAAATGAAAAACAGCCGATATTATGAGAACAGCAGCAGTCACACGTCACAGAGAATAAAACAAACAACGAAATCGTTAGTGAATACTTCAACGAGTTGCCCCTTTCTTGATCATTACCGTCACCATCACCGTCACCGATCCCTCAAGATTCCGAATCCTTTGGGGCGCCTTCGAAGCTTTGTCAATGGGCTTTATCACAGTTCTTGATTAAACCATTGATGCTGGGGGCAACAGCAAAGTGAGAGGCTGTATGACCAGTGGCTTTCCCACTCATGGAATTCCACTTTACAGCTTAGTCTTTAGTGATCGACTATGACTCTCTGACTAGGAGGCTTGACTCGCACAGTCCTTATGTGCTGCAGCCCTGGGGGCTGGTTGGCCTTTGGAGAGCATCTCCAACGCTGACTGTCCTTATGCCTACTTGGCCGAGAGAGTGGGGATGTGCTGTGGGCAAGGCATCTCCACTATAATAAAATTTCTGCCCAGTTTCCAAAACAGCAGCTGCCTCCTCTGCTGTTTTGGAGGTCATCGTCGGACACGACGGACAAACATACTGTCAACCACCTTTCTCCAGTCCTCTCGTCTCTCAGCTCCATGTCTGTCCACTCTCGAATGTTGTCCTCCCATCTCTTCCTTTTGTCTGCCTCTTTTTCTTCCTCCCCTTACTGTGCCTTGTAGGATTGTTTTAGCAAGACCAGAGGGAATCTTTAATAAAGCATGTTGCTACGATAGTCATCTATACTGTGTATTATCTCAAGTGCGAGTCTGGTGCTGCATCTCAGTGGTCGGAGCATTCGCTTCCCCCCAGCCAAGGTTAAGCAGCATTGAGCGTGGGTACCACTTTCATGGGTGACCTTTTGCGCGCCTTGGCTTCAGTACAGTTCACCCGGCTGTAAACGGGTACCTGCCCTCTATAGGGTCAGGGAAGGTAAAGCAGCGAGGGGGAGGAAATGGGCGCCGCCCTCGATATGCTGGTCCCTGGAGAAGCTGAGGTCTCTGATGCCTCGCTCCCCTACGACCTTATAGGTTATGGGGACACCTTTTACCTTTTATTAATTTTGTAAGAGATCTTACATAAGATTTTAAAACAGTCATTGCCTTAGAATTAAGCTTGACCTGGCAGTCACATAATGAGTATCTGCATCAAAATATAATTAATTGGGTCAACATCGACATTCTCTGGCATATTTTAACAGATTAAAACGCTTTTTCGACAAAGTCAAGTAGACCTTCTCTCTCTCTCTCTCTCTCTCTCTCTCTCTTCTCTCTCTCTCTCTCCTCTCTCTCTTCTCTCTCTCTCTCTCTCCTCTCTGGAATTTCTTAACTCGTGTCAAGAATGCTGACATAATGTGTGGACATAACGGCTATCGATCCTTTATCAAAGTCAAGCTAGAGTTTGAGTATTCAACACACACACGCATGCACGCGTATATGTGCGCGCGCGCGCGTTTGTGTATGTGTATGTGCGTGCGCGTTGGCGTTACCTAGTAGGTAACATGGTTAAAACAAAAACGGAGTTTACTTCCCGTCCGTAGAAAGGTACTTGATCGATTTATCTAGCTAGGAAAATGTGACGGAGTTGTTGGAAATATTGACAGTTTGACTTAAGCTGTGGACAATCGTAGACCAATCCTCCCTCCCCCCCCCCCCCCCCCTCTCCCTCTCTTCTTCTCATTCCCCTCCCCTTCCTCAAGTCGACACTTAGAGCTAAGCTACGTCAGACCGTAGCAGGTGTGTGTGTGTGTGTGTGTGTGTGTGTGTGTGTGTGTGTGGTGTGTGTGTGTGTGTGTGTGTGTGTGTTGTGTGTGTGTGTGGTGTGTGTGTGTTTGTGTGTGTGCGTGTGTGTGTGTGGTGTGTGTGTGTGTGTGTGTGTGTGTGTAGAGAGAGAGAGAGAGAGAGAGAGTGTGCTGTGTTGTGTTGTGTTGTGGTGCAGTGTGTGTGTGTGTGTGTGTGTGTGTGTGTGATATCAGAGAGAGAGAGAGAGAGAGAGAGAGAGAGATTATAAGGAAAGAGTGGTTAAGTGTCCTATGCATTGCAGGGGTCTGTAAAAGTTGATTTGTTGATTTTGCTAGTTTGTTTGCAAATCTAGTTTATTAAAGTTAGATGATTCATCACTTGTCATGAGAAGTAAAGTAAAGAAAAATAAATCAAACAATATATAAACTTGTATGTCACATTAAGTCACGACAGATTTCTCTGCGTGAAATTCGGGCTGCTCTCCCCAGAGATAGAGCGTGTCGCCTCAAGAGCAGCGCCACCCATTATGTTTTTCTATCACTAGGTGCATTTGTTTCCCTATCAGAGTGACTTTTTTCTACAGAATTTTGCCAGGAACAACTCTCTTGTTGCCGTGGTTTCTGTTGCGTGCGCTAAATGTGTTGTACACAGGACCTCGGTTTATTGTCTTTTCTGAAAGACTAGCACCCAGACCACCACTCACGGTCTAGTTTGGGGGGCGGGGGTTTCGGGCACAAACAGGAATCAAACTTGGACATTTAGCTTTCTGGCCTGATTATTTTTACCTCTAAGACTACCCATCCACAGAATAGATAGATAATAGTTAAGTAAACGAATAATGAATTTATTCTTTAAAAAATAACCCCAAATCTAACAGCTAAAAACAAGCAAAAAAAAGGAACAAGGAAAACGAACAGAAAAGGATAACCAATAAAGTAACCAACCAACTAACCAATCACTAAGCCAACCACTCTACCAATCAAGAAACTAGCTCACGCATGCACGCGCGCGCGCGCGCGCACGCACACACACACACCACGCACGCACGCACGCACGCACGCACGCACGCACGCACACACACACACACACACACACACACTGGAACGGATGACAAAAAATTACAAAACTGCATACACACATGGACTGAATGTAAAACTGCACAGGAACCCTTATTCCATTATCCTCGAAATAAAAGAGCAGATACATAAAAACCAAAAAAACACCGACAACATCAACACACACACACACACACACACACACACACACACACACACACACACACACACACACACACACACACACACACACACACACACGAAATGCAAAATTCCATCTACAATACAAACTCGACCACTCTGCATCTATACACTCCATGATTTCTGACAAGCGAAAGAAAGCGGCAGCATGAAAAGGATTCCAGAAAACGACCATACACCCCTTTCTGCAGGTGCCAGAAGAAGAATGGATAATTATTATTTTCCGGGTCAGGAGGGGTGGCTTTGAAAGGTTTCAGTGTTTAGACGCTCTTCTTCGGCCTTTTTTTTTCAGCTGCGGATTTGTTTCAGGTATGTGAAATTTTTGTTGTACAGTTGATGAAGTTGCCTTCCTTTGTACGTTTTGGGTCTCTGTCACTCTCTCTCTCTCTCTTTGTCTCTCTGTTTCTCTCTGTCTTTCTCTGTCTCTGTCTCTCTCCCTCTCTTGCTGTCTGTCTGCCTCTAACAATCTCTCTTTGTTTCTCTGTCTGCTTGCCTATCCTTCTGTCTGTCTGTCTCTCATTTGCTGTCTGTCTGTCTGCCTCTAACAATCTTTTTCTCTTTGCTTTTGTGAGTGCTTATCCTTCCCTGTGTGTGTGTGTGTGTGTGTGTGTGTGTGTGTGTGTGTGTGTGGCGCGCGTGTGTGTGTATGTGTGTGCGCGTGCATGCGTGCGTGCGTATGTGTGTGTGTGTGTGTGTGTGAGCGTGCGTGCGTGAACGTTTAGATTTGTTGAATGATATCTCGTCTAATTTTCGAAAAATTTTCATTTATATATATATATATATATATATATATATATATATATATATATATATATATATATATATATATATATATACATATATATAATATATATAATACAGATAGATACATACATACGTAGATACATAGACATTAAATATTTATGTGTGTAAACCACACCGTATGTAGTTTCTAGTTTTTTTCCCGATCACCCCGTATGTGGTATTATTGCTTTTATCACGCATTCTGAATTATTCTGATGACATCATATTTACAGGAACAAATTGTTAGACTATATTTAGTCTAAAAATCTCCATCATTACGTATTATGGATCATTATTTCATTGTATTCTTCTTTGCGTTCCTTATATGTACTGCTCAGTCCTTCCAATGAAGGCAGAAATCGTTTCACTTTGATTATCTCGTAGTCTTCGATTCTTTATTTTATTGTCCATTTATTCCATTGAATATTCTTCTTGAGTCATGTATCGAATTTTCTGAATAATGACAACAGTGCTGACAAAACCAATCCCACAAGTGTTCCACCATAGTCGTTGCCACCAAGAACGGTAAGCATCAACAGTGATTATACATTATACACACAGCAGGCAGGGCTGGCTAATGCACTTCAGCTGTGTATACAATGGGGCTTTAAATACACGGCGCGCGCGCGTGTGTTTAAAAGAGATATTAGACGTGGTGTGTGTGTGTGTGTGTGTGTGGTGTGTGTGTGTGTGTGTGTGTGTGTGTGTGTGTGTTATTCGTATTCTACTTATTTTGAAGATAATAGAATAAGCTCTCGTGTGCTTGGGTTGTTTGTTTTGTTGTTGTTTTTTACATCAAGTCCATGTGCGCATGTAGTTTGTAAATGTCGTTAATTTCTCCTAGATACGCAATGGCCTACTCTTCCGAAATGCGGAACAGGTTTCCACGTGTTCACAAGATGTTCTGCGTGCGTTCACACACGGGACCTCGGTTTATACTTTCGTTCGAATGACTTTCGGCAGAGTAGAGTTGGCACTGGTGTTAATTAACTCCATATTGGGGTGTGTGTGTGTGTGTGTGTGTGTGTGTGTGTGTGTGTGTGTGTGTGTGTGTTTGATTATGGGTTCCTTTAGCTGGATAGTGCTATGAACAGTCATAATTATATCCCCAACAATACGAGACCGACATGGAGTATAATGTCCACACCTTTATTATTGATTTAGCCAACAGTGGACCGACTAACGTTTTGCTGATGACATCGACAGCCTAGCTGGAGAAGATTATGAGCTGGTCAACCTGGTAAATCACCTTGATGAAGCCTCTCCAGCATATGGCATGCAGATCAGTGCAGAGAAAACCCAGCTTATGACAAATTGTGCCAATGGCATCAACATTGACACAATTATAGACAACAAGAAAATCGAGACCATCCATAGCTTTAAATATCTGGGAGCTATAGTTATCGGATGGAAGATCAAAATCTGAAATTCTCTCCAGGATAGCCCAGACCACAGCTGCAATGACCAAACTGAAAGTCCTCTGGTACGACAAGAACATCGCCTTCAGCTTCAAGAACAGACTGATGCGTTCCCTGATCATGGTCATATTTTTGTACGTATGTGAAACGTGGACCATAACAGCCGATATTGAAAAAAGGATACAGGCAATGGAGATGAGGCTTTCGCAAACTCCTTGGTATCTCATACAGAGATCACATCATTAATGAGGAAGTGAAGGCCAGAATTGAAAACGTCATCGGACCATATGACGAGCTCCTGACTTCAGTGATAAAACACAAACTAAAATGGTTCGAGCACGTCGCACGAACATCTGGACTGGCCAAGACTGTCCTACAGGGAACAGTACAAGGAGGGAGACGAAGAGGCAGACAGAGAAAACGATGGGAAGACAACATCAGAGAGTGAACGGGCCTTGAGAGGAACGAATTGCTACGGAAAGCAGAGGACCGCGGGGAGTGAAGGAAGCTGGTTGCAAAGTCTTCAGTGGTGCCCCCACAGTCCATGAAACTACAAGATAGGTGAGGTGAGAGGACAGACTGTACAGGAGTATTTTCTGTAATCAACGCTGTACAAATTGCAACAGTTAACTGCGCTTAGTGGCTTTGTACTGGATTACTTTTGGAGATGAGGCGCTTTCGCAAACTCCTTGGTTTCTCTTATAGAGATCACATCACTAATGAGGAAGTGAAAACCAGAATTTAGAACGCCATCAGACCATATGAAGAGCTCCTGACCTGTGAAAAAACGCAAACTAAAGTGGTTCTAGCTCGTCACACGAAGTGGGGGGGACGGGATAGCCTGGTGGTCAGAGTGATGCATTCGTGATCTGCTGATCCGTGTTCGATTCTCGTTCAAGAGGATTTTTCCTCTGGAGTTAACATCAGTGCTGACTCCACTCTGCCCAAAAGTCCTTCGGATGAGACTATAACCCGAGGTCCCGTGTGCGAACGCACGCAAAACACCTTGCACGCACGTTAAAACCCGTTCCGCTTTTCGGAAGAGCAGGCCATTGAGTGCCGGTGGGAACAAATGACAAAATGTACAAAACAGCATGCACACGGGGACTGGATGTAAAAAAGCACACGAGTGCTTATTCCATTATCCTCGAAATAAAAGAACAGAATGAATAAATAAATAAACTTCCCGTTCTATATTTGTAGCACAGCCGCCAAGGATTTAATTCTGACATGAAGAGTGACAGCAAGCCAGTTTACATACGATAATAGAGAATATTATTAGCGTAGGAAACAAAGAACCTGCTCACCTATCTCCCTATCCCCTCTCCCTATCATCCCTCTCCACTTAGTCCATCCCCAACCTATTTCCCTACTCTCCACAAACAATGGAAGATATACCACAATATCCTACACAGCTCGGAGGATTACAAGTTAGGGAGTGATCCCTGTAGAGATCACAGATTCCTAACTCACAGCTAAAGCTCTTGCCTTCATAGTTTTTACAACATATCATTAAACTAATAATTCCAAACTTTGGAGGTGTTTTTCGTTAATAGTTTGGAATTAAAAAAAAATAATGATGTCTACAACTATTTACTTTCACCCTGTACTTGTTCCAGACAGGTAAACAGTAATTTCTATAATTTCACATAAAAATTGTTGCTTCATTTCAATGAGACTGAAGCTTTTATCTGGACTACTAAGCAACTTCAAACAATAAAAAGGGATATAACTGTTTAAGATTTCTTATTATTACTTAAGACAGCCTTTGAAGGGGAACTAATATTGATATGAAATAGCGCACACAGCGCGTTTACAATTCGAAACATATAAACAAGATCTATATGCAAATTTTCTGTACAAAACGCCACGCTAAAATCGAAACAGTTACACATGCAGGTGCAAACTAAATAAACGAAAATAGAATAAAACGAACAATTGTGTCACACTACATTTGTGGTGGCCTGCTCATTTCATTCCATGTTTCCTTGTTAGAATTTGGTGGGCTTTTACAAGGGAATGAGGGTAGGATTTCTTTTGTCATATGCTTTGTACAATGTCACAAAAGTGACTTATGGTAAATAAAATATTATGGATACAATAAACCTTTTTGAGACACTGAAACTGAATCTCTTCAAGTTAAAGATACAGTCAAAGAGGATCACCGTGTGTGTCATAAACATAACGTGTCTTAATACTGTATCATGTACTTGTGCACTCTAGTAAGTTCGTGTGTATATGGCAATCCGTTTGTATGTGTGTGTAAAAAAATGTGTGCGTGTGTGTGTGAAGTCAAGTCAAGTAAAAATGATCTTTATTGGGGGTAAAAGATTTAGTTTACACAACTTGTGTGTGTGTGTGTGTGTGTGTGTGTGTGTGTGTGTGTGTGTGTGTGTGTGTGTGTGTGTGTGTGTGTGTTGTTGTTGTTGTTGTTGTTGTTGTGTTGTTGTTTTGTTATGCTTAATGTCTTGTCACTACCTGATGATTTGACACACTCGCAGTCACATCACAACACCTCTCTCCATTTCTCTATCTCTCTCAACACACATATATATATATATATATATATATATATATATATATGTGTGTGTGTGTGTGTGTGTGTGTGTGTGTGTGTGTGTGTGTGTGTGTCCCACAACTAATTACAGTAAATGTCTTATAGGAGAAGAATATATCACTTCAGCAACTGATATTATGTATTGCTTGGAGTCATATAAAACACATGAACAGTTGAATACTTTTTATGAATATATAGATCCCCCCTTATATACTTGCCAAGAAGAATTGGGCAATCAAACAATAAATGGCGGATTGAAAGGGGTCTAGAACGAAAGCAAGTTACATCACGACAATATTTAATACTCCAGGCATTTAGTCTCATTTGATGTATTAAAATGTCTATTTTTCTTGAACAAGAAATACTTTCAAAGTGCTTTTTCATCATTTTAGAATGCATACAGTTTATCATTTTAGAATTTATTTCATACGACGACAATGCAAGATTCCAATTTTACTGGCGGTTCCCCAAATTCTTCCTTGGGAACATATTTCAGCTAAATTTGACATTGATTACACAGACATAAAGAGGAATGAAGATCAAAATCTACTGACTATTGATGTAAAAAGTCACTTTGAAAGTAATTATTATAATCAATTAAGAGTATACTGATGGATGTGTTTGAGAATTTGGCAAAAGTGGGGCAGCATTTATGATTCCCGTTTTAAAAGTACAAAAATAATTTCATTTAGTAGAACATTTTTTCTATTGTTAAGTCTGAATTATTTGCAATCCTTATGGCCTTGACCTTCTTGTCAGATGCTGTGTTGATGTCTACAAATCCATTTTTCGTTGACTCAAGAGCAGCATTAATGGCACTGAAGACATGGCAGGGGAAAATAAGGAATGATATTGTATTTGAAATTAAATTCCTGATACATTGTATCGCAAGCAGAGGCATCGGAATAACTTTTTGCTGGGTCCCTTCTCATTGCGGAATATTTTGGAATGAGCTGGTTGATTCTTTGGCAAAGTAAGGTGCCTCTGAATGCAGTACTGAAACGTTTGATTCCAATCTTGCAATGTGTGTGTGTGTATGTGTGTATGTGTGTGCGTGCGTCCGTCCGTGCGTGTGTGTGTGTATAACCATCACCCCATCAAAAAGTATAGCCTTCATGTGTGTGTGTATGTGTGTGTATGTGTAAAAGTAGTTTGAAAGCAAGCACCTTGATTTGTCTTTACAAGATATAGTGCTATACAAAGTCCATATTATTATTATTATGAACAATAATATTTTTATTATCACTATCACTATTATTTCATTTTATGTTGTTTCTAGCCCTACAACCACGAAGGCCATATTAGGACTGTTACCTCATTTACTTTCAAGAACTATGACAGCTTTCACTTCAAATTTAAGATCAAGACCTTCTAATCCTTTCAAACATCCAACAAGGTCAACCTGAAAGAACAATCACCATAATTCTTTCATCATGTAAAGCTTATGAAACCAGGCCATGTCGAGGATATCCTGGATTTATTACCCCCCCCCGATAAATTTTCAAGTGACAACTGTCTTCAAACTGTTAAAGTTATGCTGCATATGAACGTTGCTCAACTGTATTGAAAGTTTTTGACACATTCTATGTACGTGATAAAACTTTCATGCTAGTTTATGGTTATATACCATCCCCTTCATAGGCTATCATAAACATTTTAATTCCTTTTTAATATTTGAAATCACTCAAAAGTCCTGATAAAAGTTTGTATGTAGATGGAAATGAAACAGCAATTTTTATATAGAATTGTCCACTCTGCTATTTACTTGTCTAAAACAAGGACATGGTGAACTTGAATGATTTAGAATAAGAATGGAGGGGATGAGGGGGAAAGAGAGGGGAGTATAGGGGGAATACGGAG
>CM054166.1:13004605-13009605 GCA_028751875.1 Rapana venosa
TTCTCCTGGAGTTAACATCAGTGCAGACTCCACTCTCCCCAAAAGTCCTTCGGATAAGACTATAAACCGAGGCCCCGTGTGCGAATGCATGGAGAACATCTTGCGCACATGTTAAATCCTATTTCGCTTTTCGTAAGAGTAGGCCATTGCCGGTGGGAACAGAAGACAGAATTTACAAAACCAAATACACACGGGGACTGGATGTAAAAAATCACATGTGTGCTTATTCCATTATCCTCGATATAAAAGAATAAAATAAATAAAACACACGCACACACAGGCCTACACACACACTCACACAGGCCTACACACACACACGCACACACACACACACACACACCACACACACACACACACACACACACACACACACACACACACGCACACATACTCACACAAACACACCGAAAAAGCCAAGAGAACGAACGATCAGAAAATAACTTTTCGACAACACTCCATAGCGCTCCACTGTGCAGTCATTTTCTGTTTCACTTTCGATTTCTCCTATTCTCCGACGAGTACCATACTCCTACACACTTTTCCTTTTGGTGTTTAAAAACCACTAACGCTCGCACACAATTTACAAAACTGCATACTCACGGGGACTGGCTGTAAAAAAAGCACACGACTGCTTTATTCCATTATCCTCGTAATAAAAGGTAAAGGAAAGAAAAAAAACCCGAAACACCTGTGTATAGGGATATGATACGCGCAAACAGGTATGCACGCAGGCACTTGCATGTGTTACATAGGTATGTAAGAAAGCGTAGGCGCGCGCGCGTACGTGCGCGCGCGCGCAAACACGCTCTCTGTCTGTCTGCTTGTCTGTCTCTTCCACCCGCCCCCACCCCCCCCCCCCCCCGGTCTGTCTGTCTACTCTTTCTCCCTCTTCCTACCTTGTTCCCATCTTCTCAGTCTGTCTGTCTGTCTGTCTGTCTGTCTCTCTCTCTCTCCCTCTCTCTCTCTTTCTTAAGCGCTTTGATTTGTTGCTTTACAAGATTCAGCGCTATATAAATTCCATACATTATAATTATTATTATTTCTCTGTCTGTCTGTCTGTCTGTCTGTCTGTCTGTCTCTCTGCTTCTCTCTATTTCTTTCTTTGTCTGTCTCTGACTCGCTGTCTGTCTTTCTCTCTCCTCTCTCTCTCTCTCTCTCTCTCTCTCTCTCTCTCTCTCTCTCTCTTCTCTCCATGTCTCTCTCTGTTTCTCTCTCTTTCTCTGCCTCTCTCTGTCTCTTTCTTTCTTTGTCTGTCTGTCTCTCTGTCTGTCTCTTTCTGTGTCTCTCTGTCTCTCTCTCGGATGCAGCTGTAAGACATTGTGAATCAGTACACCTCTTTGCTTTAAAGCAGTTTTTAGGCTTAGATAGACGTACACCTAATGATATTGGTTATAGTGAAACCAATAGATATCCCCTCTCTGTTCATGCTGCTGTAAGATGCATTAGATATTGGATTAAGATTCTGCAAATGGATGAGTGCAGGTTACCTTTTAAGTCTTACAAGATGCTTTTTGATCTAAATGTCAAGGGGAAAAGCACCTGGGCTTCACAAATACGTACATGTTTATGTGAACTTGGCTTTGGGTTTGTTTGGCTCAATCAAGGTGTCGGAAATTGTAGAGAGTTTATCAAGGTTTTCAGGCAAAGACTGATTGACTGCTGTTGGCAGCAGTGGAGTGGTCATATATAAAACAGTGAAAGATTTCAAATGTACAAACAATTTATAGGTTCACACGATGTCAAACCTTATCTAAAGCTTGATATGGACATACATTTGAAAAGATATATGTCTAAGTTAAGACTTGGTGCATCAGACTTAAATGTTCATAAATTTAGACATATAGAACATGATGATGATGACCTCAGGCTGCTATGCCCATTATGTAAGCAAACAGTGGAAGATGAAGTGCATTTTGTGCTGTGCTGTCCAGTATTAGAAGATGTAAGACAGAATTACATTCCGGTAAAGTATAGTAGACAGCCTAATTTATTTAGATTCTGTCTACTCATGGCATCTAGTCACCCTGAGATTGTGCGCAGCCTTGCTTTATATTTGTGTAAAGCCTTTAGAATAAGAGATATCTTGGTTTCTTAAGTCATATTTTTGGTAACTGATTTTTATTGTGGTGGTTGTGGTTATACAATAACATATTTTGGTGGCTTTTGTTGTTGTTGTTTTTGTGTGTGTGTGTTGTTGGGTTTTTTTTGGTGCTTCCTTATTTTTCTCACTAAAATACTAAGCAGCTCGGCAACCCCCCTTCATGTATGGGCCAATGGCCTTTTTGTGAATAAATCTTTCGAGTTCGAGTTTGAGTTCGAGTTCTATCTCTCTCTCCCCGTCTCTCTCTTTCTCTGCCTCTCTGTCTCTTTCTTTCTTTGTCTGTCTTTTTCTATATGTCTCTCTCTGTCTTTCTGTCTCTCTCTGTGTCTGTCTGTCTGTCTGTCTGTCTCTCTCTGTGTTTCTCTCCCTTTCTTTCTTTGTCTGTCTCTGTCTATTTCTCTCTCTCTGCCTCTGTCTCTTTTTTTCTTTGTCTGTTTGTCTCTGTATCTCTGTCTCTCTCTGCCTCTGTCTCTGTTTTCTTTGTCTGTATCTGTCTTTCTCTCTCTGTCTTCCTTTGTCTGTCTCTCTCTTTCTTTGTCTCTCTGTATTTCTCTCTCTCTCTGTCTCTCTCTGCCTGTCTCTCTCTATCACACACATACCATCTCTCTCTCTCTCTCACTCTGCCTGTTTCTCTCCATCACACTGACATACTATCTCACTCTCTCTCTCTGTCTCTGTCTCTCACTCTCTCTCACTCCCTCTCTGTCTGTCTGTCTCTCTCTCACTGCATGATCGACTACAGGCACCGTCACATTTTTAAAAAAAAATCTGGCACGCGCAATGTCACTCAATTCCTGTACCCTAGAAGTTTCTTTTTAATCATACAAGGAGAGAGAGAGAGAGAGAGAGAGAGAGAGAGAGAGAGAGAGAGAGAGAGAGAGAGAGAGAGAGAGAGAAAGAGAGAGATGGAGGGAGAGAGAGAGGGAATGAGAGAGAGGGGAGTGACAGACAGACAGACAGACAGACGGACGGACAGAAAGACACAAAAAAGAGACAAAGAAAAAAACGCAGTTAAAGAGAAACAGTAAGACTCAAAAGAGGAACACACACACACGGTCACGCACGCGTGCGCATGGGCGCACACACACACACACACACACACACACACACACACACACACACACACACACACACACACACACACAATCTCTTTCCCTCTCTGTTTCTCTGTCTTTCACTCTCTCTGTCTCTCTCTTTGTTTGTCTGTCTGTCTGTCCTCTTTCTTTCTCTGTCTCTCTTTCTTTGTCTGTCTCTCTCTCTGTCTGTATCTCTCTTTCTCTTTCTGTCTGTCTGTCTCTCCCACACACACACACTCTCTCTCTCTCATACACACAGACACACGCAAGCACACACACCACCACCACTTATCCCACACACCCTATCCCCCCCCCCGAAACCACTATCCCCACCACTACCCCCACCCCCTTCCTTGCTTTCCCACATACCTCCCCACCACCCACTAACCCCCCCCCCCACCACCACACACACACACACGCATGCACGCACCTTAACACACACACCTTAACTCATATAACCTACACACACACACACACACACACACACACACACACACACACACACACACACACACACACACACACACACACACACACACACATACACACACAACACACACACACAACACAAACAACACACACACAACACAATACACACACACTTTAACACACACACAACACAATACACACACACTTTAACACACACACAGAGCACACATACACCTTAACACATACACACACACAACACACACACGCACACTTTAACACACACAGAGCACACATACACCTTCACACACACACACACACACACACACACACACACACACACACACACACACACACACACACACACACACACACACCACACACACCACAAGACACACAACACATACATTTCAACACACACACTTCAACACACACACACAGAGCACACATACACCTTAACACATACACAACCACACACACACAACATACCACACACACACAAACACACAACACACACACACACAAAACACACACACACACAAATCACACTCACACACAACACACACACAACACACACCAATACACACACAACACACACACACACACACACACACACACACACACACACACACACACACACACACACACACACACACACACAACACCTCTACCAATAATTGTCTACCTGTGACAGACAAGGAAAAGACAGACAGTGAAGCGAAACACTAGACCCCGGGTGTACAAACCTACCCTCAGTGGAGGTCTGTAGGCTACCCTTTGCAAATCAACCGTTGCAAATGAAACCCTACACATCTGCAACGCCCACCCGGGGTAGGTAGGTAGATAGATAGGTAGACGCGAGAGAACACCATTAAGGCGCGTTCAAGACATTGGAATAGTTGAGGAAGATTTGTACAGCTACACACACACGCACGCACGCACGCACGCACGCACGCACGCACGCACGCACGCACGCACACACACACACACACACACACACACACACGAAATTGTGTTAGGGTGAACGGGTTGGTTTTTTTTAAAGTATTGTTTGTGAGGAAAGGCGAGGCAAGGCAAAGCTAGGCAAGGAAGGGCAAGGTAAAGGAAGGGCAAGGTAAAGGCAGGGTAAGGCAAGGCATGGCAGGGCAGGGCAGGGCAGGACAGGACAGGGCAAGACAGGGCAAGGCAAGGCAAGGTAAGGGCAGGGTAGGGCAAGGCAAGGTAAGGTAAGGGCAGGGTAGGGCAAGGTAAGGGAAGGGCAAGGCAAGGTAGGGCAGGGCAGGGCAGCGCAGGGCAAGGCAAGGAAGGATAGGCAAGGCAGGGCAGGGCAGGGCAGAGCAGGGCAGAGCAAGGCAAGGCACAATACACTACACCACACCATACAAGACAAGACTTCA
>CM054166.1:13012105-13022105 GCA_028751875.1 Rapana venosa
TTATTTTGTTTATTGGTTGTTTGCAGGAAGGTGTGTGTGTGTGTGGGGGGGGGGGGTTGTTCTTCCCTTCAACCCCCCCCCCCCCCCCCCCAAGTCAGAAGTCGCCTACTTTTAGTGAAGTCTTGTTTGTGTGGTGTTGTGTCGTGTAGTGTAGCGTAGTGCAGTGTAGTGTAGTGTTGTGTCGTGTAGTGTAGTGTTGTGTCGTGTAGTGTAGCGTAGTGTAGTGTAGTGTTGTGTCGTGTAGTGTAGCGTAGTGCAGTGTAGTGTGGTATTGTGTCGTGCAGTGTAGCGTAGTGTAGTGTAGTGTAGTGTAGTGTAGTGTTGTGTCGTGCAGTGTAGCGTAGTGTAGTGTAGTGTTGTGTCGTGTAGTGTAGCGTAGTGTAGTGTAGAGTTGTGTCGTGCAGTGTAGCGTAGTGTAGTGTAGTGTCGTGCAGTGTAGCGTAGTGTAGTGTAGAGTTGTGTCGTGCAGTGTAGCATAGTGTAGTGTAGTGTTGTGTCGTGCAGTGTAGCGTAGTGCAGTGTAGTGTAGTGTTGTGTCGTGCAGTGTAGCGTAGTGTAGTGTAGTGTTGTGTCGTGCAGTGTAGCGTAGTGTAGTGTTGTGTCGTGTAGTGTAGTGTAGTGTTGTGTAGTGTTGTGTCGTGCAGTGTAGCGTAGTGTTGTGTCGTGCAGTGTAGCGTAGTGTAGTGTTGTGTCGTGTTGTGTCGTGCAGTGTAGCGTAGTGTAGTGTTGTGTCGTGCAGTGTAGCGTAGTGTAGTGTAGTGTCGTGTCGTGCAGTGTAGCGTAGCGTAGTGTAGTGTTGTGTCGTGTAGCGTAGTGTAGTGTAGTGTAGTGTAATGTAGTGTAGTGTTGTGTCGTGCAGTGTAGCGTAGTGTAGTGTAGTGTTGTGTAGTGTTGTGTCGTGCAGTGTAGCGTAGTGTAGTGTAGTGTAGCGTAGTGTAGTGTTGTGTCGTGCAGTGTAGCGTAGTGTAGTGTAGTGTAGTGTTGTGTAGTGTAGTGTAGTGTGATGCAGTGCAGTTGCAGTGAGTGTAGTGTTGTGCGTAGTGTGTAGTGTGTTTGTCGTAGCAGTGTAGTGTAGTGTAGTGCAGTGTGTGTAGTGTAGGTAGGTAGTGTAGTGTGAGTGTAGTGTAGTGTAGTGTAGTGTAGTGTAGTCGTGAGTGTAGTGTCGTGCAGTGTAGCGTAGTGTAGTGTATGTGTGTGTCGTGCAGTGTAGGGGGTGCGGTAGCGTAGTAGGTATGTGTAGTGTGTGTATGGTGTTGTGCAGTGTAGTGTAGGTAGTGCAGTGTATGCGTGTAGTGGCAGTGTATGTGTCGTGCAGTGTAGTGTAGTGGTGTGTGCAGTGTAGCGTAGCGGTTAGGGTGTGTAGGTGTAGTGTAGTGTGGGTAGCGCGAGTGTAGTGTAGTGTAGTGTGTGTAGTGTCGTGTAGTGTAGGTGGTGTAGTGTATGTGTGTAGTGCAGTGTAGTGTGTGTGTGTGGTGTGTGTGTGTGTGGTGGTGTGGTGTGTGTAGTGTGTGGTGTAGTGTGTGGTGTAGTGTAGTGTAGTGTAGTGTAGTGTAGTGTAGTGTAGGAGTCGTGTAGTGTTGGTGAGTGTAGTGTAGTGTAGTGCAGTGTAGTGTCGTGTCGTGTCGTGCAGTGTCGTGCAGTGTCGTGTAGTGGCGTGCAGTGTAGTGCAGTGTAGTGTAGTGTCGTGCAGTGTAGTGTAGTGCAGTGTAGCGTAGCGTAGTGTAGTGTAGCGTAGCGTAGTGTAGTGTTGTGCAGTGCAGTGCAGTGTAGTGTCGTGCAGTGTAGTGTAGTGCAGGTAGGTAGCGTAGTGTAGTGTTGTCGTGCAGTGCATGCAGTGCAGTGTAGTGTAGTAGTGTGCAGTGTAGTGTATGTAGTGCAGTGTATGTATGCAGTGTAGTGTCGTGCAGTGTAGTGAGTGTGTTCGTGCTGTTGTGTTCCGTCAGTCGTGTAGTGCAGTGTAGTAGTGCATGCATGCAGTGCAGTGTAGTGTAGTGTAGTGCAGTGTGTGTGTGTAGCTCGTGTTTTGTAGTTATTCATCAGTGTATGCAGTCTATGTTCTCTCTTTCTCTCAACAGAAGGCCATCACAGAAAATACACATGTCTACATCCATCTCTCCCACATCGTCTCGACTCTCTCAGCTCACACATCTCTCCATCTCTATCATCCGGATTCTCTCTACTATAGCTCTTTTCTCTACACACAACACACACTACACACATACACCGACCAGCCCTCTACACATACAGACATCGACACACACAGACACAGAGCACAACAAATCATATTACTTGAAATTACACACACACTTCTCCATACTTATATCCGAGTAAGATGAGAGAAATGACAAGACAAATGAATAGGACGCAGGACGGACGGTAGCAGTTAGGTGGCTGTGTAGTGATTTAACGATGTAAACGATACTGACAGGACCAGAAAAACAAATCGATTCATCCTGTAAATTGCAACTCTGGGGCCGGGGATCTCCATACTTTAGTGCAGAGAGAAGAGAGAGAGACAGAGATGAAGAGACAGACAGAAGAGGAGAGAGAGAGAGAAGACAGAGATAGAGAGAGAGCAGACAAGACAGAAGATAGACGAGAGAGACAGAGAGAGACTGGACAGAGAAAATGAGAGAGAGACAGAGAGAGGGAGCAGACAAGAGAAGACAGAAGAGACAGGGACAGAGAAAATGAAAAGAGAATGAGAGAACGAAACTTAAGGAGACAGACAGACAGACGGAACTAACAGAAACAGACAAATGAGAGAAGCAGATAACAGAGACACAAGAAGATAGATGGAGAGAGAGAGAGGAGAGAAAATGAAAAAGATGAGAGAGAGAGAACTAGCGAGAGAGAGGAGAGAGAGGAGAGAGAGAGAGAGAGAGAAAGAGAGAAGAAGAGAGAGTTAATATACTGTGGAAACTGGATCAGTACATATGTTTACTGTTGAACTTAGGCTTAGGTACTGCTGATATGTTCGGCACTGGGCAGTTGTTGCTGGTCTGTGTGTCTGTGTGTCTGCCTGTCTGTCTGCCTGCCTGTCTGTCTGTGTGTCTGCCTGTCCGCCTGTCTGTGTGTCTGTCTGTCTGCCTGTCTGTCTGTCTGCCTGTCTGTCTGTGTGTCTGCCTGCCTGTCTGCCTGCCTGTCTGTGTGCCTGCCTGCCTGTCTGTGTGTCTGCCTGTCTGTCTGCCTGCCTGTCTGTGTGCCTGCCTGCCTGCCTGACTGCCTGTCTGTGTGTCTGCCTGCCTGCCTGCCTGTGTGTCTGCCTATATTTGCAATCATATGTGTGTGTGTATGCGTGCGGGCGTGCATGCGTGCGTGCGTGTGTGCGAGTGCGTGTGTGTATGTGTGTGTGCGTATGTGTGTATGTTATTCTTTGCTTTAACATCTTTCCACTTTAAGTGATGTTAGACGATAGGGAAAAGGATTATGAGAAAGGGGAAAAAAGGGAGGGAAGTATGTGTATGAATAAGTATGTGCAAGGACACGTCGTACATAGAAAGAGGGGGGGTTAGTGGGGGTGGGGTGGGGGGAAGAGAGCATGTGTGTGTGTGCGTGCGTGTGTGTGTGTGTGTGTGTGTGTGTGTGTGTGTGTGTGTGTGTGGTGTGTGTGTGTGTGTGTGTGTGTGTGTGTGTGTGTGTGTGTGTGTGTGGTGTGTGTGGTGTGTGTGTGTGTGTGTGTGTGTGTGTGTGTGTGTGTGTGTGCTGAGGAAGAAGTATTATTAAGGACTTTTTTTTAATTAGAGGGCAAGAAATAGCACAACATTATTGAAATAACATAACTAATTTAACATAACTAGTAATTAATATAACATTAACCGAATTAACCGAATCATCACATAGCAGCTTAACGTGAATCAAAGGCAGATATCAACCTGACTGCTATTTAAGTAAACAGAAAACTCGTGAAGAAGCGAATAGTTATTCAAAATATGCTCTAGAGATAAAGGACAGTTGGGAGGTTGGCAACGCCTAAGCTTTTGTGAAACTGATAATCGTATTAATGAGCAGCGCACAAGCAAATGATTCACTGTGATTTGTTCTCCACACAAACATTGAATATTTTTGCAAAATTTTGTACGGAGAGCGTTCAAGCAAAAATGATACATTTGACTGATAATATGTCTGGGACACCGAAAGAAATCCCGGAACAAGAGGGAGTTGGTATCATATGTATAAGCACTTTCCACACAGTTATTATAGTATTGAGAATCTGAGTTCTTGAGAATGTCGTAAAAGCGATCAGAAGATGTTTTCTCTATGCGCCTGTAACATTCTTGTAGATCTAAAGGAATAGAGAGAGTTTCTGTACCCTCAGAATTGTGAGCTGCTTTTCTGGCAGCTTAATCCACTCTTTCATTGGGAATAATCCCACAGTGTGAAGGAACCCACAAGAATGTTACAGCCACATCTTTAACTGTGTGTATGGGCGTGTGTTTGTGCGCGCACGCGCGTGTGCGTGCTCATGCGTGCGTGTGTGTTTGGGGTGAGGGTGAGGGATGAGGAATGGGGATCGTCTATAATCACACTAATAAAAAAGACGATAAAATAAATATTTCATTCATTCTAAACGCGCGTAGACAAAAAAAACAACCAACAAAGACTTCAAAGACAGAATTCTTTACCTACTGTACCCACTCACCGACCCACGAAACGAACCAAAACAAAAAAAACCCCATACCACTACCGTTAAATCGATCTAAAAATTTACCTGCGCCACACAAAAACATCGAAGGAATGAATAATGAACGGACGATGGTAAACAACACGGACTGCTTTGAGGTCCATTGTTTTGATTGTTCATTTCTTGGTCGGAGCTTTGGGGTTCACCAATGGTTCGTCGAAAATTGCATAGGATGAAGTTTGGAAAAAGGAGACGTTTTCAATTCGGTTAAGATGTTGATTTTTTTAAAAATAAAAAAAGGTAATGTTTCTTTCAATCTTTTCTTTTTTTCCTGTCGTTGACTCTCTCTTTCTCTCTCTGTCTCTCTCTCTGTCTTTCTGTCTGTCTCTCTCTTTCTCTCTCTTCCTCTCTCTCTCTCTGTGTCTCTCTCTCTCTTCCTCTCTCTCTCTACCTCTCTGTCTCTACCTCTCTCTTCCTCTCTCTGTCTCTTCCCTCTCTCTTCCCTCTCCTCTCTCTCTCTTCCTCCCTCTCTCTCCCCCTTAACGCTCCCCCACCCCACCCCCTCTGTTTCTCAATCGTGTTTTTCTTTCTGTCCTCCATTCTTTCTTGTTTGTTTTGAAAGAAGATTAAAGGTGCTGTACTTCATTTCATCCAGCTTTCTGTCTTTTTCTCATACTACAACAAAGAGAGGAAAGTAAAGCAAAAGAACAATGGATAAGGTCAGAGAGAGAGAGAGATAATATTAATAATAATAATAATAATAATAAATGGAACTTATATAGCGCTATATCTTGCAAAAAACCAAATCAAAGCGCTTAAGAGAGACAGAGAGAGACACAGAGGCAGAGAGAGAGGCGGGGATGGAATAATCTTTATTTCTACGTATTAACATACCTTTCTTTTATCGTCCTGCCCTTGATCTGAATAAGGATTGTGGCTGATGACAGCAAACAAAAGCAAATGGCAGGAGAAAGATAGAGAGAGAGAGAGAGAGGGAGGGAGAGAGAGAGAAGGGAGAGAGAGTGAGAGAGGCAGAGAGAAAGAGAGACAGACAGACAGGAGGGGAAGGGAGGGGAAGAGAGGTGAGAGAGAGAGAGGAGAGAGAGAGAGAGAGAGAGAGAGAGAGAGAGAGAGAGAGAGAGAGAGCGAGAGAGAGAGAGAGAGGGAGGGGGAGGGAGGTAGAGAGAGAGATGATAAAGACAGGCAGACAGGCAGACAGACAGACAGACAGACTGACTGACAGACAAACAGAGGGGAAGTGAGGGAGAAAAATGGGGAGAGAGACAGACAGAGAGAAGAGAGACAGAGAGAGATAATGATGATGATGATGACGACGATGATAAAGACAAGCAGGCAGAAAGACAGAGATACAGAAAGAGTCAGACAGACAGACAGACAGACAGACAGGCAGGCAGGCAGGCAGGCAGGCAGGCAGGCAGGCAGGCAGGCAGGCAGGCAGGCAGGCAGACAGAGAATTCAGAATCGATGGCCCAAGAGAAGCTAGAGGAGAAGTATGCATGTTTATTGTCAAATTCCAGTGGCAAGTGTCCTCTAACTGCTAGACATTGATAAGAAATTTATACTGTTTTTCTTCACTCTCTCTCTCTTTCTCCCCTCCCCCCATCTCTCTCTCTCTCTCTCTCTCTCTCTCTCTCTCTCTCTCTCTCCTCTCTCTCTCTCTCTCTCTTCATGTCGTTATTCTGTCTATGTCTGTCTGCCTGCCTGCCTGTCTGTCTCTCCCTCTGTATTTCTGTTCCTCTATTTCTCATTTCTCTATCTCTCTCTTCATGTCTATATTCTGTCTATGTATGTCTGCCTGTCTGTCTGTCTCTCTATTAATATTCTGTACCTCTATTTCTCATTTCTCTGTCTCTGTCTGTCTGTATGTCTCTCTCTCTCTCCTTTATGTCTTTATTCTGTCTATGTCTGTCTGTCTGCCTGTCTGTCTGTATTTCTGTACCTCTATTTCTCCTTTCTCTGTCTGTCTGTCTCTCTCTCTCTGTCTGTCCGTCTGTTTTGTGGTCTCTGTCTGTCTCTGTCTCTCTCATCCAGTCTCAGGGGGACGGGATGACAGCCTAGTGGTTAGAATATTGCGCTCGCAATCTGACGACCCGGGTTCGATTCCCGTTTAAGGGGATATTTTCCCCTGGAGTTAACATCAGTGCAGACTCCACTCTCCCCAAAAGTCCTTCGGATGAGACTATAAACCGAGGTCCCGTGTGCGAACGCACACAGAACATCTTGCGCACACGTTAAACCCTGTTCCGCTTTTAGTAAGAGTAGGCCATTGTGTGCCGGTGGGAACAGATGACAAAATTTACAAAACTGCATACACACGGAGACTGGATGTAAAAAAGCACATAAGTGCTTATTCAATTATCCTCGAAATAAAAGATTTTTTTTTTAAATCTCTCTCTCTCTCTCTCTCTCTCTCTCTCTCTCATCTCTCTCCTCTCTCTCACTCACTCTCCATGTCTTTGTTCTGTCTCTGTCTCTGTCTGTCTGTCTCTGTCTCTGTACCTCTATTTCTCATTTCTCTGTCTCTCGCTCTGTCTGCCCATCCGTCTGTTTTATAGTCTCTGTCTCTCTCATCCAGTCTCTTTGTTTAGGTTTCTGTATGTCTGTGCTTCTGTATCTTTCTAAAGAATTTCATTTTTTAAAAACCCACACGTCTTTTGGAAAAAAGGGAGAAAGATTAGAAAGAAGAGGATAAAGTAGTAAAAGTAGTAGCATCATCATCACCTGTAAGATAACAGACAGACAGACAGACAGACAGATAAAAAGGGAGACCAGCTGGTAATTGTACAGAGAGACAGACAGACAGACAGACAGAGAAAATGGAAAACCAGCTGGTAATTGTAGTACCATCGTCAGTAGTGAGATAACAGACAGAGAGACAGACAGACAGACAGACAGACAGACAGACAGACAAACAAAGAAAAATGGAGATCAGCATTGATTGTAGAAGAAAAAGCGAGAGGAATAACTTTGCATGTTTATAGATAAATCCGTGAAGCAAGTGTTCTTAATTGCAAGACATCGATAAGTAGTTCATACCGTTTTCCTTCTCTCGCTATCTCTCTCCTCGCTCTGTCTGTCTGTCTGTCTGTCAGTGTGTGTGTTGTGTGTGTGTGTGTGTGTGTGTGTGTGTGTGTGTGTGTGTGTGTGTGTGTGTGTGTGTGTGTGTGTGTTTCTCCTCTCTCTCTTTCTCTATCTCCCCCACTCTTTCTCTCTGTCACTAGCTTTGTATCCTCCCTCCCCCCCCCCCCCCCCCTCTCTCCCTCTCTCAGTCTCTGCCTGTGTCTCTCCCAGAATCGAAATATAGGAATAAAAAAGTAGTAAGAGAGAGAGAGAGAGAGAGAGAGAGAGAGAGAGAAGAGAGAGACAGAGAGACAGACAGACGACACACAGACAGACTGTGAAAGAGAGACAGAGGATAGATAGAAGAAAGACAGAGAGTGAGACTGAGAGAGAGAAGACAGAGAAAGAGAGACAGAGAGTGACAGAGAGACAGATACACAGACCGAGAAGAGAGAGAGAGAGAGAGAAGAAGAGAGAGAGAGAGAGAAAGAAAGAGAGAGAGAGAGAGAGAGAGAGAGAGAGAGAGAGAGAGAAAGTGACAGAGAGAAAGAGAGAGAGAGAGAGAGAGAGAGAGAGAGAGAGAGAGAGAGAGAGAGAGAGAGGAGAGAGAGAGAAGATTGCATGTTTACTGACAAATCCGTAAGGCAGGTGTAGTTAATTGCTTCACATTGATGAGTTATTCATTCTGTTTTCCTTCTCTCTTTCACTGCCCCGTATCCGTCTATCACTCTTTGCCTCTGTGTGTGTGTGTGTGTGTGTGGTGGGGGGTGGGGGTGGAGAGAGAGAGGAATAAGCAGAAGATATCAAATCAAGAAGAACAGAAAGTTAATGTACAATAAATTAAAAAATTAATTTTAAAAAAAGAAGCGTAAAATGTGCGAAAAAAACCCCATCCAGCCAACCAAGTCAGTCAACAAAAGAGTAACCAAACAGATAAATATCTCTAAAACCACTCCCATCTCCCACCTTCCCCACTCAAACACGCCCACAAATTAAAAGCAATACAACCATATTGATAACGAGCAATAATGAAAACAAGACACCAACATCACCACCACTAACAACAATAACAATCTAAACCATGCAATAAAAAAGAAACAAACAAACAAACAACAACAATAACAACATAATGCAGAGGCTGACAACCAAAAACATAAAACTTCGGTTTAAAAGGCAGTAGTAAAAAGACCTTTTAAAGAGAAGGCGGAAAAAAGTCAACAATTCATGTTCCCAGTCACTCATCATGATGTGTGGTGTGTGTGTGTGTGTGTGTGTGTGTGTGTGTGTGTGTGTGTGTGTGTGTGTGTGTGTGTTGTGTGTGTGTTAAACAGCAGGAACCAATAAACAATAACTAAAATAATCACAAGAACATTCTAGAATGCTATATTAGACCATCCAATCAAATTGTATGTGAAATGTTCAATAAATATAATAATATAATATAATATATATATAATATAATATGATAATATATAATATAATATAATAAATATAAAAACATCGACTAACCCTCACACTTTTTATGGCCCTTACATTGGAAGCCAAAAAACCATCAAAAGAACGCAAGATTTAAAAGGCCAAGTAAACAATCGTATGCAATACATAATAATTGTGTAGAGTTGGAAAAAAACACCCGGCTTCAATGTTTTTTTTAAAAGGTTTCTGGATTGTCCGAGAAAGTTGTGAAAAGGGGGCGTTTCCTTTGAAAGAGGGATTAAAAGCAAGCATGCACGTGCGCGCGCTCAAGCACACACACACACACACACACACACATGATCTCTTTCTTTCTCTCCCCTCCCTCCCTCCTTCACACACACACGTACAGAGAGAGAGAGAGAGAGACAGAGAGACAGAGACAGAGAGAGAGCCCAAACGCACGCACTTTTGCTAAACAATCGTTTTTCTTTCCGGTTTTTCCTTTGTTTCTTTCTTTGTTTGTCTGAATCTCTCTCTCTCTCTCTCTCTCTCTCTCTCTCTCTCTCTCTCTCTCTCTCTCTCTGATCTTTTGATACGCAAAACATTATTTTTTGTGTATTATCTCTTGCATACGTCCATTGACAGGATTTTTCATATGAACTCCCTATACCCTAAATATATACTCTGTGTGTGCGTGTGTGTGTGTGTGTGTGTGTGTGTTCATTTATTTATTCTTTTATTTTCTTTTACTCTCTCTCTCTCTCCCTCCCTCCCTCTCTCCACAGTTTAATAATTTTCTCTAACCGTCATCAACAATATTAAGAGAGAATAAGCTCAAAGGACAGACAGCGAACCCATTCTTCACAAACTCTTTCAAAA
>CM054166.1:13036166-13053690 GCA_028751875.1 Rapana venosa
CAACCCTCAAAAACCCATCCTAGCTCCCCCCCTTGTTTTTCCCCCGCCCCCCCCTCCCTCCGGGTCAAACTTGCGGGGGGCCTTCACCGCTGTCCCCCCCCCCCCCCCCCCTCCCTTGCTCTGCCCCTTTTTTTGTCTCTTTTCCGTCTTGATCCTGCCCTTTTTTTCTCTCCCTCTTCCCCCGTCGCCCCTTTTTCCCTCCTTGTCTCTGTTTCCTGCCCTTTCCCCTCTTCCCCTTTCTCCTCCTCTCTTTCAAAAAAATTTTCTTCTTTCCCCCTTCTTTCTCCTCCCCCCCTTTTCCCCCTCTCGTCCCCCTTTTTCTCTCTCGTCCTCTTCCTCTCTCTCCTCTCTTTCTCTCTCCCTCTCTCTCCCTCTCTTCTCCGCTTGTCCTTTTCCCCCCTGCTTTTTTTTCCTTTCGGCCTGCTTTTGGGTTTTCCCCCCCTTCCTTTTTTTGGTTGGCCTTTTTGGGGGGGGGGGGGGGGGGGGGAAAAAAAACCCCCTCTCCCTTCCTCCCCCTTCTCTTTTTTCCCTTCTCCCCCCCCCACGGCCTGGGAAAGCCGGGGCCCGGGCCCTGATAATGGCGGAAAAAACACCATTTTCCGCCAAAAACCCGGTTTCCAGTTTTTTTTTTTAACCAATGCCTTTGGGGGTGGGGGGGTTGGGTTGGGGTTTGGGCGCCCGAGTGAGAGGGTCTTGTGTCGTGTCGACCACTTTGGAAACAAAACAACAAACAACAAAAGGGGAAGTCTACTACAATTTTTAAAGAAAAGTTCAAAATAAAACACCCAAAAACAAAAAAAAGGGAAAAAAGAGCAGGGAAGAACCCATACTGCGAAAAGCGCGGCGTTTTTCTAAACACAGGAAAGTGCAAGACAGTTTCATTAACTTTCCAAATCAAGATTAAGCTCGTGATGATCATTAAAACCCTTAACCAAAACCAAAAGCCATTCCATCTTTTCCCTCGTTCGGGGTTGGCGGTTGGTTCCCTTTGGGTTTTGGTTTTATGTTGGTTGGTTGGTGGTTGTTTGGTTGGGGATCAGGTTGTTTGGGTTGGTTTGTAAGGGAGGTTTTGGGGTTGGTTGTACGGGGGTTGGTTTGGGTTGGGGTTGGAGGAGGGTTTGGTTGGGTTGTACGGTAGGTTGGTTGGTTGGTTGGTTGATTGGTTGGGGGAGGTGAGGGATGGATTGGTTGGTTTTGGGGGTTGGGGTTGGATGGATGTTTGGTTTGTTGTTGGTTGTACGGTAGTTGGGTTGGTTGGTTTTTGGATGGATGGAGGAGGGATGGAGGAGGGAGGAGGATGGATGGTTTGGTTGGATGGATGGGGGAAGGGATGGTGGGTTGGGTTTGGGTTTGGGTTGGGTTTGGAGGATGGTTGGTTGGTTGTAGGGTAGGTGGTTGGTTGTTATTGGTTGGATGCAGGGATGGTGGAGGGTTTGGTTGGTTGGGTTTGGATAAATGGGGGTTTGGGGTTTTTTTTGGTTGACGGTATTTGGTTGGTTGGTTGGATGGATGGGTTGGTTTGGGTTTGGGTTTGGTTGGTTTGGGATGGATGGTTGGTTGGGTTGGGTTGTACATGGGTTGGTTTGTTGGTTGGTTGATGGAGGGAGGGTTGGTTTTTGGGTTGGTTGGTTGGATGGATGGTTGGTTGTTGGTTGTACAGTGGGTTGGGTTTGGTGGTTGGTTGGGGGGAAATTTTGGGGTTTTTTTGGTTGGTTTGGGGTTGGGAGGATGGATGGAGGGATGATGGATGGATGGATGAGGATGGATAGATGATGGATGATGGATGGAAGGATGGGGGTTTGGGTTGGAATGGATGGGGGGTTTGAACGGTTTAGTTGATTGGATGTTGGTTGGTTGGTTGTTTGGATGGTTGGTTGGTTGGTTTTGGTCGGCTGTTTTAAAACCAAGTGAAGCAAGTGCCAGGGCCTACATTAAAACGTTACCATGTGAAATGTTGCATCGAAATTGTCTTCATCAATACTAATAGCAAGCTCAAGTCCTTGTCGTTTTTTATGCATCTTTTTGTTGTTGTTTATTTGTTTTTTCGTTCCTTGGCTCGAGCTCCTAAGTTCCCCAATAGAGAGATTCTTGTGTCTGAAAGGAGGAAAAATATCCTCTGCACCCGGAGTACCGATGCCTAAAACAGCAAGACACTTGAAAACAGCCATACATCCATTCGTCTAATATCACTCAGAGTGAACAGACGTTAAATTGAAGACAACAACAACAACAACAACAACAGCCATACATTCATGCAAACTTCTCACCAAACGTGTACTTTACAGTCTCACAGTGATTCCCAGGTGGGACGAGTGAGACAGAGTGCATAATCTTGTTCTTCTGGTGAGACCCCCAAGGTGTAAAGCTGGGGAACGCCAACATAGTCTAGTCAAAGAGAAAATAGGCTAGTTCTTAACAAGAACAACAAAAAACCCCGGTTTTCGATGTACACTTAACAGCTAGAACCTGACGACCCGAGTTTTCATTATATTATAAAATAAAAATACCTTCACTTCGTGTAAAGCATTTTAACTTCTCTTTCATCTAAACTCCAGATTTAGCGCAATAAGAGTTTTTCAGATCCGAGGCCAAAAAAATATGCCCCCTCTCTCTCTCTCTCACCTCTCCTCTTCTCACTCTCTCATCACTCTCTCTCTCTCTCTCTCTCTCTCTCTCGAAGTGACGGTAAGTGAACAGTCTGGACAGTGGAGAACCCAAAAAGCATTAGGTGAGAGGCAATGTTGATGTGACCAGCTTCTTTTTATCATTTCTTCACTCGTTGCAGTTTTCGTTCGTGCGTGCGTGCGTGCGTGCTGTGCGCGCGCGCGTGCGTGCGTCCATGTGCGTGCGGCTATGCGTGCAGGGTGCGTGTGTGGCACGCTGTCTGGAAAAAAGAGAATGGAAAAACATTTTAAAATCTTTCTAAAAAAAATCAAAAACCAAAACACCCAAGAATAGCTGCAACAAGAAACAGACAAAAAACTTGCCCACCTGCAACTCTCTGATACGAACACACACGTGCGCGCACGCTCCAGCTCAAGTAAGCGCGCGCGCGCACACACACACACACAAACACACACACACACATCGCACACACACACACACACACAACACACACACCAAACAAAATTACAAAACACCGCGTGTACACAAGGAAACTGGATGAAAAAAACAAAAAAGAAAACAAAGCACGCGAGTGCTTATTCCTTACTTCAAGAATAAAAGAATAAACAAATGTCGATAAAATAAAGGAAAAATAGATAAAAACCACACTGAACGCGAACACCAGACACAAACAAAAAACAATTATCCCCATCCCCGCCCCCCACTCCCCCCCCCCCCTCACACACAAAACACACGCTCTCTCTCTCTTCCTCATCTCTCTCTCCTCTCTCGGCACTCTCTCCTCACTCACTCTCTCTCTCTCTCTCTCCCCTTTTCCCTTCCTCCCTCACACACCCCCCCACTACCCAATTACCTACCCCCCCCTCCAACAACCCCCCAACACACACATACACACACACTCTCACCTCTCTCTCCTTCCTCCTTCCCTTCCTTCCCTCACAACCCCCCCTCTCAACACCCCCCCAACACCCCCAACACTCCCCCCCCCCAACCACACACACTCTACGATCCTCTCCTCATCTCTCTCTCCTCTCATCTCGCTCTCTCTCCTCCTCTCCAATCTCCCTCCTCTCCTCTCTTTTTTCTCCTCCCACTCTCACTCTCTCTCCCTCTCTCCATCCTTCCTCCCTCCTCCCTCCTCTCCCTCCCTCACCCCCCCCCCCCACCTCACCCTCCCCCTCCCACCCCAACGCACCCCCACCCCCCAACCCAACACACACACACTACACACACCACACACACACACACACACACAAACACCACTGAAGACACACATCACACCACACACCACACCAACAATCAGACGACACCTAAGAAAGTAACGAGCAGAAGAGAAAGGAGCGGCCAGACGAAAAGAATGAAACAAGCAGGCTCACAAAAGCAAGTTAACCGTTCGCGCACTAACAATCAAGTACCAGCGCCGACCCTCTCGAAATAACGTTCACACTCAAGTGGTCAAGCGAATTGGACAATCCTCCTCTATCTCTCCCCCTCTCTCTCTCCCCATTTCGATTTATGGACCACTAGGGGGGGGGGGGGGGGGGGGGGGGGGGGGGGGGGGGGGGGGGGGGGGGGGGGGGGGGGGGGGGGGGGGGGGGGGGGGGGGGGGGGGGGGGGAGGGGGGGGAATGGAGAGAAGAGAAAGAAGAGAGAGGCACAGGAAAATCTTATGTGCCAGTCAGGCAGAAAAGTGTATTTCGCCTACTAGGGCTAGTCAGTTTTGAGTAGAAGGCGTTAATTAATACTGGTGTGTGTGTGTGTGGTGTGTGTGTGTGTGTGTGAGTCTGTGTGTGTGTGTGTGTTGTTGACGCGCCAGGCGCCGAGTGGATAACGCCGTCAGTCAGTTCAAGAGGGACGGGATAGCCTAGTGGGTCAGCAGAACATTGTTGCCGCTCGCAAGTCTGACGACCCCGGTTCGATTCCCGTTCAAGAAGGATTTTTTTCCTCTGGAGTTAAACAACATCAGTGCAGACTCCACCCTCCCCCCAAAAAGTCTCGGATGATACTTTAAACCGAAGGCCCCGTGTGCGAGAATGCACGCAGAACATGTGCGCACACGTTAAATCCTGTTCCGCTTTTCGTAAGAGTAGGCCATTGTGTGCCTGTGGAACAGATGACAAAAATTTTACATAACTCCGCATACACACGGGGGACAGGATGTAATAAAAAGCACATAAGTGCTATTCAATGATCCTCGATATATAATAACTAAAACTGAAATAAAAAATAATTTTAAAAAGTCCCACGTGATGGTAACACGCTCGTAGATGTGTTTCGGTGAGGGTGGATTTTTACTAGTTGTTATCATTGTAACATGGCAGTTTTCTTTCACTTGGGTGGGGGGGGGGGGGGGGGGCGGGGGGGGGGGGGTTGCGACGGGGGGGGGGGGGGGGGGGGGGGGGGGGGGGGGGGGGGGGGGGGGGGGGGGGGGGCTGGGGGGAGAGACTGAAAGAGAAAAAGGGGTGAGGGAGAGGGGTGGTGGTTTAGCAGGAAGGGGAGGACGAAGTTTTTGTGAAGTTGGGGACAAGGGTGTAATGCGGGGGGGGGGGGGGGGGGGGGGGGGGGGGGGGGGGGGGGGGGGGGCGGGGGGGTAGGGGGGATCTGGCTGGGAATAGAGCCATGTCAAAGATGGGGGG
Source organism: Rapana venosa (assembly GCA_028751875.1). Classification (NCBI taxonomy): domain Eukaryota; kingdom Metazoa; phylum Mollusca; class Gastropoda; order Neogastropoda; family Muricidae; genus Rapana; species Rapana venosa. The sequence continues at coordinate 13,041,427 of CM054166.1, forward strand.
GGGGGGGGGGGGGGGGGGGGGGGGGGGGGGTGGTGGGGGGGGGGGGGGGGGGGGGGGGGGGGGGGGGGGGGGGGGGGGGGGGGGGGGGGGGCGTGGGGGGGGGGGGAGGGGGGGGGGGGGGGGGGGGGGGGGGGGGGGGGGGGGGGGGGGGGGGGAAATGGGGGGGGGGGGGGGGGGTACCCACCACCCCCCTAACCAGCCGCCGACCCCCTCCCCCCTCCCAACTCCCCCCCCCCCCGCCCCAATCCCCCCTGCCAAAACAACAGCCACCCCCCAAAAACAACAACAACAACCCAAACCACCAACCACCACACCAACCAAGAGCACCCCCAAAAAACAAACAAAAAAAACAAAAGCAAACCAAAAGACAACCCCCTCCAAACACGTAAACACAAAGAACAAGTTATCCTACTTTAAGAAAGAGTGAAACTTCAAGTTAATTGAGGAAGATTTTTTTTTTTATTTTTTCCAAACTGTCTCTACGAATATAGCCCATAGAATTAACGTCTATTCAAACCTTAAATACCCAACGCAAACAACACGTGAAAAACACACAATCACCCCCCCGCTACCCATGCCCCAACCCACTCCCTCCCCCCCTACCCCCCCCCCCCCCGCACCCTCCCTCCCCCCCCCCCCCCCACCCCCCCCCCCCCTCCCCCCCCCCCCCTACCCCCCACCCTTCAACACACTACACACCCTCTCTCAACCTGAGTGCCCTGGCCAGCAGTCAAACCCGTAAATCTCCTTCTTAACTACATTTCTATAACCCTAGCAAACCCAGATTCATTCATAACAAATCCTTCAATTTTCGAGAAATCAAAAATCTATGCGAATGGTTGAACAAACGTTTCCCCCCCGCCCCCACACCCCTCCTACGCCCCCCCCCTCACCCCCCCCCCACCCCCTCCCTCCCCCCCCCCCTACAAAAAGACTTTTTTTGACTTTTTTTCCATTCTCTGCTCTCTCCTCACATCTCTCCTCCGACTGTCTCTCTCTCACCTCGACTCCATACTCTCTCTCTCATCGACTCACACTCTCTCTCATTCTCTCTCTCTCCTTCTCCCTCTCACAGGCTAAAGATCCAATATACATGGTCGGAATGGTCAAAACATCCCTACTTTTTACTCTCTAAAGAAACAAAAAGGTGGAATCGACGTGTTGTGTGTGTAGTGTGTGTGGTGTGTGTGGTGTGTGTGTGTGGTGTGGTGTGTGGTGTGTGTGTGTGTGTGGTGTATTTGGGGTGTGTGGTGATGTTTTGTTGTAGCGTGCTTTGTTTTTGTGTGAGTGTGTGTGTGTTTTGGTGTGTGAGAGTTGTTTTTTTGTGTTGTGAGTGTGTGTGTTTTGTGAGAGTGCGTGCGTGTGTGTGTGTGTGTGTGTGTGTGTTTGGAGAGTGTGTGTGTTGTGGTGTTGTGTGTGTGTTATGTTGAGTGTGTTTGTTTTGTGTGTGGTGTAGTGTTGTGTGTGAGTGTGTGTATATGTGTGTAGTGTATGTTTGTTGTTGTGTGTTGAGTGGTAGTGGTTGTGTGTAGTATAAAGTAGTGAGTGTGTGTGTTTTTGTGAGTGTGATTGTGAAAGTGTATGTATGTGAGAGTTGTGTGTAGTTTTTGTAGTTAGATTAAGAGTGTGTAAAAGTAATGTGGATTAGTGTGTGTGAATGTGTGGCTGTGTGCGTTGTGCTCGCGGTCGGGTGTGTGTGTAGGGGGTGTGTGAGATTCTGGTATGTCTGGTGTGTCTGAGTCTGGTGTGTGTCTGTGTTCACAAACTTGCATTTTCCCTTTCCTTGGGACGACACGCGATTCTCTGTGGTGCGCGCGTAGGCCGTGTATAAATAATATCTCCTTTAAAATTCGTGCACGTTTCATGACCTCTTAACCGCACTGCTTGGTAAAAGCGAAGGCCGTTGGTATTTCTCCACGTGTCGGGGATGGTGGCGGTCCCAACTAGTGATTTAAGGCGACATTTATTTGGAAAAAAAAAACCCCCCGTCTGTATGGGGTGTATAATGGCAAAATATATTCGATATATCTCCTTAGCTGACAAATGATAATTATATTATGACGCCTTGCATAACCTGAAAAAGGCACAATCGGGTTTTTTTTGTTTTTTTTTTTTATTAATTGGAAGGATTTGACGGGAGGTCAGGAAACGATTAAGTTGTACCCCGTTTAGTTATTTTTCGAAAAAAGAGAAACCTCCTGTAAAACTCGCACGCATTGAGAGAGAGGGGGAGAGAGAAAGAGAGAGAGAGAGAGAGAGAGAGAGAGCCCAAATCCCCAAGAAACCATCTCCAAGACATCAAAATAAGCCCACCAGGACCCCGGGGTCACCAAAGCAAAGGTGTATCATCGATAACTCGTGACGTGAATCACAGATCGATACGCAAATCGATCGCTTGCCAATATGGCTTCTTGGCAAGGGTTCAAACAAATACGGACCTGGGTAATAAACCGAAACGAACCATACATTTTTGCCCGTTAGTGTCAGGGAACAATAGGGGGGACTGACTCGACTGGACTGTTGGATCAGTACATGGTTCGTTTCGGTTGTTTGCCAAATGGCGTTTTTGGTGTGCTCAGACAGGAGGGAAGGAAGGGGGAGGGAGGAGAGAGAGAGAGAGAGAGAGAGAGAGAGAAGAGAGAGAGAGAGAGGAGAGAGAGAGAGAGAGAGAGGGGAGAGAAGGGGGTCGAAAACCACACGAGACATGAAATTCAAATATTTGAATACCTTTATGCAAGCTTGCTAAATTGAAAATGGACCAGAATTTTACTGTAAACAGCCAAATCTTTAAAAAGAAAAACAAACAAAACAAAACAAAAAGAAAGAAGAAGAAGAAGACGAAAAAGAAAAAGGAAAAAAGAAAAGGGGAAGGAAAATGCCCAAAGGGGAAAAACCCCCCAAACTCCCATCCCAAATACCCTCCTTGCCCCCCCCCCCCCCCCCCCCCCCCCCCCCCCCCCCCCCAAAAAAAGACCCCCCAAAAAACAACAACAAACAACCCAACAACACCACCACAACAAAAACACCCAAAAAACAAACAAAAAAACAAAGCAAACAAAAAGAAAACCCCCTCCAAACTCGTAAACTCAAAGAACAAGTTTTCTTTAAGAATGACTGAATCTTCAAAGTTTATGGTGGTAGATTCCAAACTGTCTCTACGTATATAGCTTAGAATTTAGGATTTCATATGTGTATTCTTCGATTTAAGGTTTTTCTTCTCCACAAAGAGAACATGAAAAATACCTAGAAAGAAAACAGTAACACACACACACACACACCCCCCACACACACACTCACACACACACACACACACCCACCCCTTCTTCCCTCTTTTCTCTCTAACTCTTTCTTCTCTCTCTCTCTTAATCAGGGAAGGGGCCCAAAAGAAAAAAAAGGGTTGAAAATGTTTTTATTCTATTCCCCTTGGGAAAAAAAAAAGTTTTCATTCATTAAATTTTTCTTTTGAAGCTTGCGAAGGGTTTTAAAAAGTTTATTAAAATTAAGTTTTTGTCTTTTCTTTTCTCTCTCTCTCTTTTTCCCCTCTCCTCTCTCTCCTCTCTCCCCCCTTCTTTTCCACTTCTCTCTTTTCTCTTTTCTCCCCTCTCTCTCTCTCTCTTAAAGGCCCTTTTTAGTTTAAAATATAAGGGTGGGAATGGCAAAACTTTCCCTATCTTATAAAAAAAGGGAGGAATTTTTGGTGTGTGTGTGTGGTGGTGTGTTGGGGGTTGTTGTGTGTTTTGTGTGTGTGCGTGCTTTGTGTTTTTTTTGGTGTGTGTGTGTGTTTTGTGTGTGGGTGTTTTTTGGTGTGGGTTTTTGTTGTGGGTGTTTGTGGGGGGTGGGAGGGGTGTGTGGTTGGGGGCTGGGGAGTGGTGGGGTGGGAAGGGGGGGTTGGGTGGTGTTTTTGTGGTGTTTTTGTTTTGTGTGTGTGGTTTGTTTTGTTGTGTGTGTGTGTGTGTGTGTGTGTGTGTTGTTTGGTGTTGTTTTGTGTGTGTTTTTGTGTGTTTTTTAAAAGTGTGTGTGTGTGTTTTGGGGATTTTTTGTGTTTGTGTTTTTTGGTTTGTGTGTGTGTGTTTTTGGGGTTGTTTTGGTGTGTGTTTTGTGTGTGAAAAAGTAGTGTTTTGTGTGTGTAATTTTGTGTTTGTATGCGTGTGCTCGCGGGCGGGTGTGTGTTTTGGGGTGTGTGGGGATTTTTTATGTCTGTGTGTCGGGTTTCTGGGTTTTGGGGTCTGTGTTCAAAAAATTGGGCATTTCTGTGTGCGCGGTACCGTGTAAAAAAATATATCCCCCTTTTTAAAAATTTGTGCCGGTTCATGCCTTTTTAACCGCCTGCTTGGTAAAGCGAACCCCGTTTGGGATTTCAGTGTCAGGGTTTGGCGTTTTTTCACTAGTGGTTTACCCAATTTTTTGGGGGAAAAAAAACCCGTTGTATGGGGGTTTTTAAGGGCCAAAAATTATTCGTATTTTCCCCTTATCGACAAATGATTATTATATTATGATGCCTTTTTTAAACCTGAAGCAAAGTCGGGGTTTTTTTTTTTTTTTTTTTTAAAGGGAAAGGTTTGCCCGGATTTGGGAAAACGATTAAGTATGGCCCCTTTTTTGGTTATTTCGAAAAAAAGAGAAACCTCTGTAAAAATCGCACCATTAGAGAGAGGGGGGAGGGGAAGAGAGAGAGAGAGGGGAAAGAGAGAGAGAGAGAGAGAGAGAGAAGAAGAGAGAGAGAGAAATGATTTACTAAGTACCCTTTTTAATTATTTAAAAAAGAAAACTCTGTATAAATTGCAGCAGCGGCGACAAAGAGAGAGAGAGGAAAAGAGAGAGAGAGAAAAGAGAGAGAGAGGGAGGAGAGAGAAGAGAGAGAGAGGAGAGAGAGAATGACTAAGATAAAGTTTTATTGCAGTAAACTTTTCAACCCTTTTCGCAAAGCGACCTTGGAGAGAAGACAGGACATAAAATCCCTTTAAAGAAGGTTGGTTTTTTTAAAAAGATTAAAAAAAAAGGGGTCAGCCCATATGACAATTCTCTCTCTCTCTCTCTCTCTCTCTCTACTCTCTCTCCCTTTCTCCTCTTCTTTTCTCTTTTAATCTAAAATCCTCGCTCTTCCTCTCTCTTCTAACACCAAAAACCCCAACACACCCCCACCCCCACACACACACACACTGAATACAATCAAAATCACCAACGATTCACACACACACCCCCACACACACACACACACACACACACAACCACACAAAAAACACAAAATACAAAAACCCCAAACGATATACAAACAAAACACCAACAACACACACCCCACACACCCCACACACAAACAAAAAACCCACATCCCACACACACACCACACACAACACACACAACACAAAAAAAAAAATCAGAATCACCAACGATTCACACACTCACTCCCCACACAAACACACACAAACCACAACACACACTGAATACAAATCAAAATACCGACGATTCACACACACACACACACCCCACACACACACACACACACACACACACACACACACTGATCCCAATCAAAACCACCTATGACTCATTTGGGTGGTGACGGTCACATGCTAAAAAACGAGGCTGGGGGGATATGAAAAGCAACAGGACGGACAGGCAGATGGTTTATCTGTTTTAATACATCATTCTTGATCAAGGCCGCGTGTGGACACCGTGTGTTTCTGTTGATTGAAAACGAATATATGGATTGACGTATTGGTGTTGTGATTTTAAGACAAGCAAAAAGCAAAAACAAACAAATAAAAAAAGAAAAAAAAGTCTTTTCAGACCCAGCTGTTTGGTAATTTGAAAAAGAAAAAGGATGCCATAAGGATTGTGCTCCATTTTTAGTTGTGTGGTTCGGGTTTTTTATTTGTTACTATTTTTATTTCAAATTCTGCAGTTTGTATTATTTTTGAAGTCTCCTTTTGATATTTACAGAACGATTTTGGCCGTTTCAGTTTCAATTTCTAAAGCTTGAATATGTATGTTTGTCCGTCGTGCTCGACGATGACCTCCAAAACAGCAGAGGAGGCAGCTGCTGTTTCGGAAATTGGGTAGAAATTTGATTATAAGTGGAGATGCCTTGCCCACAGTACATCCCCACTCTCTCGGCCAAGTGGGTATGACAGTCAGCGTTGGAGATGTTCTCCAAAGGCCAACCAGCCCCCAGGGCTGCAGCACATAAGGACTGTGCGAGTCAAGCCTCCTAGTCAGAGAGTCATAGTTGATCACTAAAGACTAAGCTGTAAAGTGGAATTCCATGAGGCGGAAAGCCACTGGTCATACAGCCTCTCACCTTGCTGTTGCCCCCAGCGTCAATGGCGTGTTTGTGCCAATTTTAATGTTTTAAGTTGTAGGAAAGTGTGTCTGCTTCGATTTTTAATGTTTTAATCTATAGAATACTGCGTTTGTGTCAATTTCTAATGTATAAATCTGTAGAAAAGTGTGCTTGATTTCGAATGTTGAATCTGTATGATAGTGCGTTTGCTTCAGTTTTTAATGTTTAAATCTATAGAAAAGTAAGTTTGTTGTTCTTTATGATTTTAAATCTATAGAAAAGTGCACTTGTTTCGATTTCAATTTGTAATGCTTAAATTGTATAAAAGTTATTTAATCTCAAATCTTGTGCGCAAATGTTGTGTGGTGTGTGTGTTGTGTGTGTGTGTGTGTGTTTGTGTGTGTGTTGTGTGTGGGGGTGTGTGTGAGGGGTTTGGGTTTTTGGGAAATTTTTTGGGGGTGGGGGGGTTCAAAGACTTATCTTAAGATCTAAGAAAAATTATGTTTCAGTTTCAAAGTATCATTTTGAAATCTGTTGACCGATGTGTTTAAGTTTCAAAGACTCGTTTTGAAATGTGATTGTTTCAATTTCAAAGTCTCATTAATAAATTGATGGAACAGCGTGTTTCAGATTCAAAATTGTATTTTAAAAGTCTATTTAACAATACATGTTCCAGTTTAAAAGTCTACCTCTTAATCCACAATAAATGTTACACTTTCAATTTCTCATTTTTAAATCGGCAGGAAAATGTTTCAGTTTTTAATTCGTGTTTTTAATAACATTCTCAGGGCAGTGTATTAATATTCTCATTTTAAAATAAATCAACACCATGTTTGCTTCATTTCAAACCTACCACTTTTAAACAAAATTCTAGGATGGGTTTGTTTCAGTTTGATTTATTTTTAATTTTAAAGATCTACAGACAATATTTCTATTTGAATTTAAACCTTTCCTTTCTAAATCAACAAAATGTCTGTTTCAGTTTCTCTATTTAAAAAATTTTTTTTTTTCTTTTTTAGTTTCAGTTCCCAGAATTTAAAAAAAAAATCACAAGTGTGGCTGTTTAAGTTTGTTTCTTTTGTTTTCTAACTTCTCAGAGCAGTTTATATATATATATATAATTTTAAAATAAATATATATAAAAATATATATATATAATATATATATATATATATATATATCTAATGCAGTGTGTGTGTGCGTATGCGTGCGTGCGTATGTAATGAACGATTAAACCAATCCGCGTCTTGTGTCAAATGCAGGCAGAAAAATATTGCACACACGTAAAAAAAAATGCATCTGTCTCTCATGGAAGTGTAGACCGGGTCTGTTCGATAATACACGCTCGCACGTGCACGCGCGCAAACCCCACAACACACACACCACACACACACACACACACAACACACACACACACCAAAACACACAACACACCCCACCATACATACATACATACACACAACACACATACATACATAACATACACACACACTCCCAATAAAACACACACAACACCACATACACACACACACAACAAACACACACATAACCAACACAAAATACACACACACACACACATACACACACACACACACACACACACACACACACACACACAACACACAAACACACACAAACGCGCGCGCCCTAATACCCCTTAGAGTGGGAAAGACGTTGAATTAAAAGAACACCCCACACATGCGCGCACACACGCATACAACAAGCTTGCTCCGGGTCTCCCCTCTCGCTCGCTCCCCTCACTCTCTTCTCTTTTCTCTCTCTCTTTTCTCTCTCTCTCTCCTCTCTCTCTCTCTCTCTCTCTCGGGCGGGACTGGATGTAAAAAAGCACATGTGTGCTTATTCATTATCCTCGAAATAAAAGAATTTGTCAGTGTCATTGTCATTGTCTCTCTCTCCTTCTCGGGCAGTTACGAAATGTTCGTTTTCGATAGCTATCAATTTGTCTGACTATGTAAAGCGCAGATGATGTTCACACACACATGATTGTGATCAATAACAGTAATCCTTTACACTTTGCGTGCGAACGAGCCGTTAAAACAAGCTGGTTGCCACACACCCCACACACACACACACACACACACACACACACACCACACCACACACACCCCAACACCAAAGGGGCCCCTCACACACAAACACACACACACACACTTACACATAAAAACACACTTACACATACACACACACACAAACCCACACCCCAAAACACACACACAAAACACACACACACACACACACACACACAAACACACACACACCTCACACACACACACACACCACACAGGCTGGCAACCATAACCATAAATCATAGAGCAGTTAGCCCACAACGAGCGCTGAGACAGAAAAGAATAATCTCGGTGTAGCGTGATTCTATAACGATTCTATGGCGATTCTATAGCGATTCTATATCATTCTAAGCCCTGCCATTCGCTGGAGACATGTACTGTATGTTGGCAGTCAAAACAGTTCAAAAAGCGAACTAGGTTTGTTGACAAAGAGAAAACAAAACAAAAAAAGGATTTCAGTGTGCATGCAAACGTTAACGCTTAGAGAGGTATTATCGAAGACATCGATTTTTTTTTTATACTGTGCCGAGAAGCATACGTGAAATAGATCCGTCGGTTATGGCGTGACAGAGAGAGACAGAGACAAAGAGAGAGAAAAGAGAGAGAGAGAGAGAGAGAAGGGGGAGAGAGAGAGAGAGAAGAGAAGAGAGAGAGAGAGAGAGAGAGAGAGAGAGAATGCGGGGGAGGGAGAGACAGAGAGCGAGAGAAACCAGGATTTTGACTTGGTCATTCGTAAGAGTGGTGAAGTTGGAACAGTGAGGCTTTAAGTCGCTGGTATCGGAGTCTTTTTTCTTTTTTTCTCGAGAGGGTGTGTATTATTTTTGTTTATTTTATTTTTCCAAAGTGGAACGAAGTGTAGAATCTGGTGTATTTTTTTACCTTCTTGAAAGTTTTTAAGAGTTAAGAGTAAGTGTTAAGTCGTTTCTCATTCGAAAAGAAGAATGTGCTTAATTTATAAACGTTTACGTGTGCAGTTGTGTGTCAGATTTTTCGAAGATGAATATCTTCGGATATGGATAAAAACGACGTAAATGACTCAATGTTTTGCCGTTAACTACCAGTGGCAGGATTTCTTTTGTTGGTAGGTACTTGCATGGTGTTTTTTTTTTAAAGCTTTTTATGAAGACGAAAAATACCTTTAAAAAAACATGGACCCACAGGATTGTCGCCTAGTTTGTTTGTATTTCATTTCATATTATGCCTCTGTTTTCGTTGCTGTCATAAGTTATGATAAAGCAAACGATTTACTATTTGACGTTTGAATAACAGTTACTGTAAAGTGGAGACACGTTTTTTTGGTGTGTTTTTTTATAAATATTCTTTTATATCGAGGATAATGGAATAAGCACTTATGTGGGTTTTTTTACATCCAGTCCCCGTGTGTATGCGATTTTGTGAATTCTGTCATCTGTTCCCACCGGCATACAATGGCCTACTCTTACGAAAAGCGGAACAGGATTTAACGTGTGCGCAAGATGTTCTGCGTGCGTTCGCACAGGTTAAATACTTATGTGAATAAAAAATTACTCTGCACCCTACCTGGTAAGGAAGCGCAGAGAGAGAGAGAGACAGACAGACAGACAGAGACAGACAGACAAGCAGAGAGAGAGACAGACAGACAGGCAGAGAGAGACAGAGAGACAGACACAGAGAGAGACAGACAGAGAGAGACAGACAGACACACAGACAGAGAGAGGCAGACAGACAGAGACAGACAGACAGACAGAGACAAACAGACAGAGAGACAGACAGAGAGATACAGACAGACAGAGAGACAGAGAGAGACAGACAGAGAGATACAGACAGAGAGACAGAGACACAGAGAGAGAGACAGACAGAGAGAGATACAGACAGACAGAGAGACAGAGAGAGACAGACAGAGAGACAGAGAGAGATACATACATAGAGACAGAGAGAGAGACAGAGACAGACAGACAGAGACAGACAAAGAGAGAGAAGACAGACAGAGAGAGACAGAGACACAGAGAGAGACAGACAGAGAGAGATACAGACAGATAGAGAGACAGACAGAGAGAGAGATAGACACACAGACAGAGAGAGATAAAGACAGACAGAGAGACAGAGACAGACAGAGAGAGAGACACAAGAGAGAAGACAGACAGAACAGCAGACAGAGACAGACATACAGACAGAGACAGACAGAAAGACAGAGAGAGACAGACAGAGAGAGACAGACAGAAAGACAGAGAGACAGACACAGATAGAGAGACAGACAGACAGAGAGGCAACAGACAGACAGAGAGAGAGAGAGAGAGAGAGAGAGAGAGAAGAGAGAGAGAGGAAGAGAGAGAGAGAGAGAGAGAGGAGAGAGAGAGAAGAGAGAGAGAGAGAGAGAGAATATAATCTCAAACACAGAAGTTCCAACAATCGGGATTACTATGCCAAACCACGTTTTGGTCCTAGAAACCTCTTCAACATGTCAAAGTAAATCATACTAAACTTGGGGGGGGGATCATTTTAAAAAGAAAAGACAAGCACGAATTTGTGATGAATTCAGAAATCATGTTTTGAATATACAGATCTTCTGGAGTACTATCAGTGTGAGTGAATTATTGCTTCAGATATTGAAAAAAAAAAAAGCCAAACAGATAGATAGATGGATAAACCTGCTTGAATATTCTGATCGGCAAACTACTTGGTATTACAAACTCTGTGATTTTGTATTATGGTTTTAAATTATGGATGAACATTTCGTTTTGTGAGCGCGTGGCACAAGTTCTTATAAACGTCAGTCTTTATGGTATTGTTGTTAGTTTTTAAAATATATATATTGTAAATCTGCATTGAAAAAAATGCTGGAAAAATCAATTTTTGGAATTTTGTACAGTTCTTCTTAATCTTTAGTCAAAACCAACGGGGGTGGCTTTTCCAGTGTAGTGATTACATCATCTAATTCTTTCACACACACACACACACACACCTCTTCTCTCCTCTCTCTCTCTTCTCTCTCTCTCTCTCTCTCTCTCTCTCTCTCTCTCTCTTCTCTCTCTCTTTTCTCTCTCTCCCCAAAATTCGTCCTTGTGTCTGGAATTGGAGACTATAAAACCGAGGCCCCGTGTGCGAACGCAGCAGAACATCTTGCGCACACGTTAAATCCTGTTCCGCTTTTCGTAAGAAGTAGGCCATTGTGTGCCAGTGGGAAAACAGATGACAGAATTTACAAAAACCGCATACACACGGAGACTGGATGTAAAAAAAAGCACTTAAGTGCTTATTACATTATCCTCGATAATAAAACACTCTCTCTCTCTCTCTCTCTCTCTCTCTCTCTCTCTCTCTCTCTCTCTCTCTCTCTTCTCTCTCTCTCTCACACACACAACCACACACACACCCACACACACACACACAAAGAGAGAGAGAGAGTAGAGAGAGAGAGAGAGAGAGAGAGAGAGAGATATTTAAACGTGTTGCAAAATGAAATGATGATTAAACAATCAAATAAATTATAGATAAATGAATAATAAATTAAAATAATTCATGAAATGAACAACTGCAAAAAAGAAAGCCTTATACGTATATATATATATATATATATATATATATATATATATATATATATAGATGAGAAGAGATAGAGAGGAGAGAGAGAGGAGAGAGAGGAGAGAGAGAGAGGAGAGAGAGAGAGAGAGAGGATGCCTTATCATCTGGAGGTTTTCCTGCTTACTTTTTTGTTAGATAAAATACACATAATTATAGATAGACAGACAGACAGTCAGCCAGCCTGCCAGCCAGATAGATAGATAGATAGAGGTAGATAGATAGATAAATAGATAGACGTAGAGGTAGAGAGATAGAGAGGCAGATAGATATATAGATAAAATAGAGACAGAGAGATAGACAGATGGATGGATAGTAATAGAGAGAAGAGAGGAGGGG
>CM054166.1:13054190-13073981 GCA_028751875.1 Rapana venosa
GGACAGAGGACTCTGGCGGACTGTTGTCGGTGGCCTATGCTCCAGGGGGAGTGATGGGCCTAAGTAAGTAAGTATTTGAAAATAAACCATACAGGCAAGCTTCTCATCCTGGTGTGTACTACACTTAACCATCTCATAGTGATTCCCAGGTATGGTGTGATGGGCGAGTCAAGAGTGCATATTCTGGGTGCCTGATTCCCAAAAGATTCGACTGGGGAACACCCAACAACAACAACAATATAAAACAGATATTTACAAACAGCACGAGTCGACATGGATGATTAGGATTGTCCGCACTGCATACCGGATACAACGCACGAAGCATAACATCCCAGTTTCTACCAGCAGTCAACTGAAGATACCATCTTCACCTACGAAGATAAATGTTTAGGATAACACTTACCCCCAGGGTAATAATCCCCCAACTTGAGGTTACCCAAGATGTGCTTCAGTCCCTTTTTCACTTTGAGTTGCTTCCCTTCTCTTACGTCAGCTCTTAAACCAATGGTGGGCTGAGGAGGCGGGGGACTCCCCCCTCCCATTTCCGGAAGAGGGGGAGGCTTCCGTTTGAGAAGCGGGAAATATGAGAAATACACGCCGTTGGGATGCTGCAAATTCTTGGATTTCTTCTTCTGGAACATGGCTTTCAGTTTAGCATCCGCCAGGGCTAAATCGTACGCTCTTTTATGTACGCTGGCGTCTACGCGTGGTAGACGGTTTCTGTGTATAGAAACTAGTTTCTCTCCAGCCTTGTCCTTGCTCTGCTTCGCTCTGGCGGTAGTAACTTCGTCCCCTTGCTCTTTGCCCTCTTCGGCGCCAGAGTCCGGAAAGGTCTCCCACTGAGGGTAGACAACTTCTCCATCTTGGTTGAAGCGGACGCGGTTACTGCTCGTCTCCCTTGTCAGTGTCGGCGGCGGCGCTGGATGCGACTGCTGGCGTTCTGAAGTCTTGGTGGGGGAGCAGTTCTGATGGCGGCTCTTGCTTGGACTTCCAGAGTGCGGGATGTTGCTGATCATCATCCCCGAAGCCGAGATCGTGCTGAATGAAGACTTCCGCTCCATCTGGGAATACTTCCGTTTGAAAGCTTTGCCGCAGGTCTGGCAGATGGTGTTGCGAGACACGCACCATTTTTCGTGATCTTTCACGCGCCGACATTCTCCGCAACGCGATTCGCTGCTTCGTTGATCCGGGCACTCGCACCAGCTCGCGGAGCGAAGCCGCGACAGGAAGTAGTCCGGAGAATCCCAACCGCTGAGAGTGGTTTCCCTTGAAATGGTGATGGAGCCGGAGAAGCTGGGTGACGCACTTCCGTCGCGGCTTTTTGGTCGACGTTTCTTTTCTCGTTTTTTCCGTGAGGGTTTGCCTGGCTGGTCCACAAAAGCTTCGGAAGGAATTGTCCCCGGGGCAAGGTTTTCCAGGGGGGTCTTGTGCACCACTTCACCGTCCTGGTTTCTGATGCTGACCATGATGGGTTGCGGGGGAGGGTCAGTTTTCTCCCTGGACAAATCTGTGTCAAGGGATAGAGCAGGATGAGTGAATGAACGATAAAAGGGGAATGATTGTTTGAACGGGTTTATTTTTGAAGAGTGTGAATAAATAAAACGAGTGAATACTTGTATAAATAGCTGTGTAAATGAATGAATGAAGGAACGAATGCCTTTCCTCTGCTGTATTGCTGTCTGCTTATGATGTATGTATATAGAATAAAGAATGTTTTTTTTCCAGGAATGAATGAATGAAGGAAGGAAGGAAAGAAGGAAGAAAGAAAAGAAGAAATAGCTGAATGCCAGCTCGCATTTGTCTCACTGTGTGTCTTCCTATATGTCTTGTTGTCTGTCTGTCTGTCTGTCTACCTGTCTGCCTGCCTGCCTGCCTGTCTGTCTGTCTATCTGTCTGTCTATCTATCTGTCTACCTATCTATCTATCTATCTATCTGTCTGTCTGTCTGTCTGTCTGTCTGCCTGCCTGCCTGCCTGCCTGTATGTCTGTCTGTCTGTCTATCTGTCTGCATATCTATTACATGCAAAACAATCTCTCTGCGCCTCCCCCCCTTCCCCCCCCTCCCCCCCCCCCCCCCACAAAACACACATACACACACACACACACACACACACACACACGCACACAAACACACACACATACACGCACGCATGCACGCACACACACACACACAAACATACGCGCGCGCGCGCGCGCACACACACACACACACATTTGTATTACACATAAATATGCTGATCTATTTAGTTTTGTCACTGTTAGTTTTCTGGTTCATTGTACTAGATGAGCTAAATTGTTATTGCTGACGTTAGTACTGCTGGGTGGATTTACATTGCCTGAATTTATTCTTTGATCGAAGGATTAACGTTGCTCTGCCTCAAACCAAAAAGCACATATACATGTGTGTATATGACCCGGGGAAAGGGAGGAAATGGGTGTCTTTGTTATACTTCTTTGCTCTGAATCCAATAGCTGTTGGTTATTCTTGTTTTTCTTATATATGAGTATATTATGTGGTAAAGGGGATATGGGTGAGGATGTGTATGTGTATGTGTATGTAAGTGTTTAAATGATACATCAGTTTTCTCTGTTTATATCCATTAATTTTGGTTGTTGTTGTTGTTATTGTTGGTAGTGGTGGGGGTGGGGTTCTGGTTTATTTTGCCTTTTGTTTGTTTTGGGTTTAGGGTGGTTTTCTTGGGGAGGGGGAGGGGATATTTTGGACTCTTTTTCTCGTCTTTTGTTAGTTCTATATTGTTCTTCATTTGTCTTGGCTGTTATTCTTGTCCTATGTTAGTTATTGTCGCTGTTGTTGTTGTGTATGTATATTTGTGTTTGTTTGATTGTTTATTTCCTTGTTGTGGTTGTCCTTGTTGATTCATCCTTTTGTTGTTGTTTTATTCAGTTGTTTGTATGGTTGAAGGTTTGTGTGTACATGTGTGTGTGAGAGGGGGCGGAGGGAAGCAGTTGGTGTGGTTTTTTTTATATTTTTATTGTTTTGTCTTCTTTGTTTGTTTTGGTTTGGTTTTTTATTGTTGCTTGTTTGTTTGTGTTATGACGGGTATTTTTTTTTTCAAGATTTTTGAATTATTTGAATTGTATGGTCTCATATTTTTCTGGGTTTTTTGTTTTATTTTAATTCCACATATGCATATGTTATTGGTTTTTTTGTTTGATTTGTATAGTTTACCATAGATTAGGTTTTTTTTATTCTATGTCTGCATATACATTATCTTTTTTTTCTCGCTTTTTTATTTTTTTATTTTTATTTTTATTTTTATTTTTTTTAGATAGATGGCTTGATGAAAAAAAGCAAATGCACTGCTTATTCAATGTACCATCTGGAAATAAAAGTTTGACTTTGACTTTGACTTTGACTTTGACTACGGATTTGTTTACCTACTGACTGAACAAATACCTCATCCAATCATTCATGTAAAATAGAAACGAAATTTTCAGACATTCTTAGTAGCAGCAGCAGCAGCAGCAGCAGCAGCAGCAGCAGCAGCAGCAGTAGTAGTAGTAGTAGTAGTAGTTGTTGTAGTAGTAGTATATAGTAGTAGTAGTAGTAGTAGAAGCAGCAGAAGTAGTAGTAGCAGCAGCAGCAGCAGCAGCAGCAGCAGCAGCAGAGTAGTAGTAGTAGTAGTAGTAGTAGTAGTAGTAGTAGTAGAAGCAGTAGTAGTAGTAGTAGTAGTGGTAGAAGCAGTAGTAGTAGTAGTAGAAGAAGTAGTAGTAGGAGTAGCAGCAGTATCAGCAGCAGCAGCAGCAGCAGTAGTAGTAGACGTCGTCGTCGTCGTCGTCGTAGTAGTAGTAGTAGTAGTAGTCGTAGTCGTAGTCGTAGTAGTAGTAGTAGTAGTAGTAGAAGCAGCAGCAGCAGCAGCAGCAGCAGCAGCAGCAGCAGCAGCAGTAGTAGTAGTAGTAGTAGTAGTAGTAGTAGTAGTAGAAGCAGCAGCAGTAGTAGTAGTAGTAGTAGTAGTAGTAGTAGTAGCAGCAGCAGCAGCAGCAGCAGCAGTAGCAGTAGTAGTAGTAGTAGTAGTAGTAGTAGTAGTAGTAGTAGTAGTAGTAGTAATAGTAGTAGTAGAAGCAGCAGCAGCAGCAGTAGTAGTAGTAGTAGTAGGGTAGTAGTAGTAGTAGTAGTAGTAGTAGTAGTAGTAGTAGTCGTCGTCGTCGTCGTCGTCGTCGTAGCAGTCGTCGTAGAAGTAGTAGCAGCAGCAGCAGCAGCATTAGTTATGGCTGTGGTATGATGATGATGATGATGATGATGATGATGACGACGACGACGATAACAACAACGAAAGGACGAAGAAGAGTGAGAATGATGATGATGATATCCTCATAATCATCATCATCACCATCATCATCATCATGCACAATAATAACAACAATCTAACATTCCCAAAAAGCCAACTCACCAAGAGCAGAATCGGACCTCGTGGATCTCTCCCCTACTGTAGCGGCCACTCTCCTGTCGATTCTCTCCGAATTCAACCTCCTGGGATCCTTCTCCCTCGGCCTCCCCCCACCCTCCCTCTCCCCCTCCGTTGCCACGAGAGACGCTCGCTGATTGGACAGCCTGGGAAGGTGAAGGTCACCGTCACTGGGGTCATCGCCTTGACCTTGACCTCGTTTGTTGGTGGAGAGGAAGGTGTTTTCGCTAATCGTTGGGACCAGGCGACTATTTTTGGATCGGCGTTTTTGTTTTGGGTGTCGGTCACCCTCTTTGGCGAATACGGGTGGGAGGGAGAACTTCCTGAGAAGGTAAAAGCCAGTTTTTAGATTAATTTTAGGTAACAGCAGTTGTCATTGAGAAATCACAAGAAACGCAATTTTTTAAAACAAATAATGCATGAAAATATTAACATTTTGGGGTGGTGGTGAAATAAAAGGATTGGAAAGATAACTAGTAGTAGTAGCAGCAGCTGTAGTAGTAACTGATAGCAGGAGGGGTGATAGAAGGAGTAGGAATAGGAATAGTATAAATAGCAGCAGAAGTAGTAGTAGTAGTAGTAGTAGAAATAGTAGTACAACCACCATCAACCACAACTATCACCACCACCACCACCATCAATCACCACCATCACTACCACCATCAACTGCAACCCCCCCCCCCCCCCACCACCACCACCAACTACAACCATCACCAACACTACCACCACCATCATCACCACCACCACCACCACCCACCATCACCACCACCAACTACAACCATCACCACCATCAACTACAACCACCATCACCACCACGTCCGTCACCACCACCACCACTACCATCAACTACAACCATCAATACCATCACCACACCACCATCACCATCATCAATTTCAACCATCACCACCATCACCATTAATCACAACCTTACCACCACCACCACCACAATCAACACCACTTCTACCAACACCACCATCACCATCATCACTCTTACCACCACCACCCACCACCACCAACCACCACCCACCCCAACCCCCTCACCCCCTCCACCACCCATCACACCCCCCCCCCCCCCCCCCCCCCCCTCCCCCCCCCCCCCCCCTGCCCCCCCCCCCCCCCCCCCCCCCCCCTTCCACCACACACCTGGGATCATTCTCATCCTCCTCCTCCCTCAGTATGGACGTATCAAACATCTCCCCGTCCTCACTCCCCTCCCACGACCCCTCATCAAAACCGTCGTCGTCTTCCTCCTCCCCCTCCTCCCCCTTATCCTCCTCCCCTTGTTCGCTGCTGATGAAGGTGGGGTGTGGGGCGTTAGGGGTGAGGTGGGGGCAGGGGCGGAGGAAGCCCTTGGAGAAGAGGTGTCGGTAGGGGTTGTTGAGGCCCCTCCCTCTCCCCCATGGGTCCAGACGGCTGCAGACATAGCAGAAACCCGTTGGTAACCGCTTCCGTCGCTTTCCCTGAAAGATAAGAAAAAAAAAGGTCGCAGTGAGGGACCGTGTGTGTGTGTGTGTGTGTGTGTGTGTGTGTGGTTTAAAACAGGGTTGTATTGGGTTAAACCGAGGTTTATTCAGAAAGCACTCGCTTTTCCCCCAAAAGCCAGTGTTATATGATGACCAGCAAGCAGAACCAAAAAAAAAATAATAATAATTAAAAAAAATATATATATCATCTGAGCGCTTTGATTTGTTGCTTTACAAGATTCAGCGCTATATAAAATTCCATACATGATTATAATAATTAAAATAATTAAATAATAATAGTAATAATAATAATAATTATAATAATTATTATTATTAAACAGCGTCGAGCGTGGTTACTAAGTGGATAGTTGATCTGTTTGATTTGCGCTTCGATTTGTTTTTTTGCAAGATATAGCGCTATATACATTCCATTCATTATTATTATTTATTATTATTGATCGTTTGCGCGCCTTGGCTTCACTAAAGTCTCCCAGTTCACCCAGCTGTACATGGGTACCTGCCCTCTTTAGGGTCAGGGAAGGTAAAGCAGCGAGGGAGAGGAGATGAGTGCCGCCCTCAATATGCTGGCCCCTGGAGAATGATGATGTCTCTGATGCCTTGCTGTCCCTACGACCTCAAAGGTTAAGGAAAAACCTTTTTTCTAAAATTCAGAAACGAAGCACATTGTACACAAATTCATGCAGAGTAGTAGCAGCAAGGTAACAGCTTATAAAATCCATGTATTATTATGATTATGATTATTTATTAATATCTCATCTCTCTGAGTTCCCTTATCGGGTGGGATGTGTGGTTCTTGGTTTTCTCCTATGCTTGTAACTCTGCAGGAGGTCTGCTTGTTTGTCTGCTCATGGGAGACGGGATAGCCTAGTGGTTAGAACATTGCGCTCGCAATCCGACGACCTGGGTTCGATTCCCGTTCAAGGGGATATTTTCCCCTGGAGTTAACATCAGTGCAGACTCCACTCTCCTCAAAAGTCCTTCGGATGCGACTATAAACCGAAATCCCGTGTGCGAACGCACGCAGAACATCTTGCGCACACGTTAAATCCTGTTCCGCTTTTCGTAAGAGTAGGCCATTGTATGCCGGTGTGAACAGATGACAGAATGTACAAAACCGCATACACACGGGAACTGGATGTAAAAAAGCACATGAGTGCTTATTCCATTATCCTCGATATAAAAGAATAAAATAAATAAAATGACTTCAGAGCAGCTCATGTTTTGTGTGTGCACGATGCAGGATGGGTATGGTCGTGTTTCTGTAAACCGGCCAGACAATAAAATGAATTATGGAGTCTTTATCTTGCAGATTCCATCTTCTGTGTATGTGTACGTACACGAAGGAAACCAAGGCACTGGCATTATGATTCGTATCAATGTGCCTGTTATTATTGTAATTGCCCTTCATGGGATGATCAAAAGTGTTTTTGACTTCACTTGACTTCAAGTTGACCCCAAAAAATGTAAAAATCCCTATACTTAATAAGGTGGCAGAGCTACCTACATTTTCACCAAAAATCACTTTTTTGCATTTTAAGTAGTGACAGGCATTTTTAAATAGAAAAATGGTTACATTTTCAAGTACATGTTGCCGTTTTGATGATAAAAAAAAAAAATTTGAGTTTTCATGACTCAAAGAGGGGGATCTGACTCCAGAAATGTCGCCATTTTGACTCATGGTCTCACCAAAAAGAAAACAAAACAACAACAACAATCAAACAAGTAAAGAAGAAGAAGAAAAAGAAGAAGAAAAACTACATTCCCTGTCGTTCCGAGTCCATTTCCAGGTTCACTTTTTGATCCATGTTTTTCACAGCTGCAGACGACAGTTTCTTGTGCATTTTCAACCACATTGCTTCGGTATTACCGGTCAATGTTGCATTGTTTATCAGTTGTTTGATGATCATTGTGATTGTAGAATGTTGTGTTCATCATGCCTTCTGACAAGAAAAGACGAGGAAAACGTCCCAGGAAATGTTTATTTGGAAACGCCATACGATGTATTAATTTCAAGACCGTCGGTTCACTGAATGCTGCACAAGAGAGTGTGTCAGTTCTGTATTGTGTCGACTTGCAATTCTTCTGTGGTATGTTTGACTTCGAGTGGAGTGGGGGACGGGGAGGGGTGCAAGTTCCACGCCTACCAGCCATGAACTGAAGTTTTAGTGTTTTGAATTTTATGGAGGTGAGAAATCAGACGTTGAAAATTTGTCTGAAAGTGACGATTTTTGCGATGACAAATTGGGAATAATTTCATGAAGGTGAGATGTCAGACGTTGAAAAATTGTCTGAAATCGATCATTCTTGTGATGACGAAGTCTTTTTTAAACGACAGTGGCTTTCCCCATGGCCATAGAATAATTGACATGGAACAGTTGAATTCGAAAGCGAGTGATAAAATTGTTGTGTGTGCACTCTGTGGCAACAGTGTTCGATTGATAACAACAACGACAAAACAAGCAGGTACGGTTTATCCAGTACACTCGCATTTCACTGTAGCAACAACGAATATAACAAAAATACATTGTCACTGGAACTCATCAGTGTGGGTAATCTTAGGGTTCATTCTGTGACTAGACAGAGATTCGTGGTGCATTCAAATCACTCAGCATCCAGCCATGCAGGCATCACACAAAGCTCGGATCGGCAGGAGTCAGCTCAGAACAGCACAGGATGATGAAGGAGAACAGGCTGAGACAGAGAGAGAGAGAGGACACCCGGACCTTGCCTGTGTACACACAGCTTCACAAAGAGAGGTAAGAGTATCTGTCACTGTATTTTTAAATGAGAATCATGAATAGCAAGGTGCAGAGGCAGGAGCGTTTGTCACTGTATTTTAGAATCAGGATTTATGAATAGCAACGTGCAAATTTGAGGTTTAAAAAAAGTGACGTGAAAATCACACGTTTTTTTTTAGGTTGGACATGACATTTTTAAAACTAGAAAAGATGTTGAGCTCAAATTTGATCTTTTAAAATTTTTTAAAAATCTATTGCTTTGCAGCACCGTAAGCTGGATTCTGAGCCTTAGATTTGATATTTAACAACCCCCCAAAACCACGAGTGTGTTCTATTCTTTTGAAAAAATAATATTTAAAAGCGGATTGAATGTCATTAAGATATAACCTCAAAAGAAAATTGTATGAGCAATGAATGACTGAACCCAGCTTTTGGGCTGCATTCACTCCCCACAAAAAGAGGATATGATGAGTTCTTCATCAGTTGTGTTCAAAATTTATGTAACTTCCTTGATTTCAGCCAGCACAATTATATGTAAATAATTAATTTTGTAGGTCACTTAACATTTTATATTTTATAAAGAAAAGTACTTGGAATATAATTCTCAAACCTTTTTATGCACTCTGGAAAATTTTCACAGCTGAAAATGTGTATACACACTTTTTAAAAAATGATTTTCAAAGAGTCCACAGTACATTTAAAATATCTCTGCCACCTTATTTGACCAGATACCACTACCGAGATTTGAACTCCCGACTTCATGGACACACGGGATTGAAGTCGAATGGTCTTAACCACTCGGCTATAGCGTCCGTGGTTTTACTTATTCAAGAAACAGTTCACAAGGATGAGAAAGTAAAATACGAGCAGCATAGCAACAGGCTGGAAAATGATAGATGGATGGATGGATAGGTAGGTAGGTAGGTGGATAGAGATAGATAGATGGATGGATGGATGGATAGATGGATGGATGGATGGATGGGTGTGTGGATGGATGGATGGGTGGATGAATTGATGGATGGATGGATGGGTGTGTGGATGGATGGATGGATGGATGGGTATGTGGATGGATGGATAACCAGATAGATAGATAGGTAGATAGATAGATAGAGGTAGGTAGATAAATAGATAGATAGATCGTGTTGAAGTACATCATTTATACAGCGACCAGAAATCTCTGTACAGACTTTAAAAACAGCAACAACAAAAGCAATCAATCAACCAAAACAAAATAACAATCATCAACGTTGACGATCTACATACCAACCAGTTATATCAAAGAAAGGACTAAGATGCTTACACAAAACCAAACAAAATACCATAATTATGCTATAGCCGAGTGGTTAGGACCTTTTCTTTAATCTCACGGGTCCATGAAGTCGTGGGTTCCAATCTCGGCGGAGGCGTCTGGTGAATTAAGGGTGGAGATTTTTTTTAACGATCTACCAGGTCAACTTCAAGTGCAGACCTGCCAGTTTCTTAATTCCTTTCATGTGAATACACACACGCAGAAGATCAGATGGGCACACATAAGATCCCGTAATTCATGTCAGCGTTCAGTGGGTTTACGGAAACACGAATAAAATTATTACCCAGCGTACATCTCCAAAGACAGAATGCGGCTACCTTCATGGTGGGCCAAACAAAAGGTCGGGTACGCGAATTCTCACCATTGGTGAACCTAGGAACCCTAGCAGCGGGAAGACAAAGAAATACCCGGAGAGGGATGGGTGGGGATGCAAGAGCCACGACCTGAAAACTTTTAAGTGTAGCGCCCCCAACGACGCTCCAACCGAGTAAAGGGAGAGAAGAGACTGAAAGACGCGCAAAAACAAAGCTTGCTTCCCTTTAACCTTCAAGGCCGAGGAAATGGTTACCGGTTTTTTGTTTTGTTTTTTTCTTTGTCAGAAAAAGCTCTAAGAGGTTCTATCATCAGTAATAAGATACTGCGTATGGAACTTTTTTCTTCTTTTTTTGGTGCCCACCATGAAGGTAGCCGCATTCCGACTTCGGGGATGTTACCTCAGTGTAATCTTCATCTTTCGCAAATCAAAAACAAAAAGGAAAAAAAAGCGCGAGAGATAGCCGAAGATATAAAAGTGACGGTGTTTTCAGTCTGGCTGACTGCGAAGGTCGTTTCTCGCAAACAGAATGAAAAGGAGAGAGAGAGAGAGAGAGGATGGGGGAGGAGGGTGTTGGGTTGGCGGTAGTGGTGGAGAGAAACAGAAATCAAGAATAGAAAGAAATAAAATTAATAAGATACAGGGAGAACACATACTCACAGACAGACAGACAGACAACACAACGCAACACACACACGCACCCCCCCCCCCCCAACCCAACCCCCCCCCCCAACCCAACCCCCCCCCCCCCCACACACACACTCACACACGAAATTGTACGTTTCATCCCTGACCCTCCATCCCTAGGTCAAATGGCTTAAAGCCTATGGCATGAAAAATACATTGCACTGACGTATTTTCTATGTTTAGATTTTCTTTTTTGGCGTCACAATTGGGTGTGTAACATGACGTAAAGTTTTGAAATACATAAAATTCATGTTTCAGTGACTCTTGTGATGCGCTATTGAAATGCCTCTAAAGCTTTTAACAGCGATACATTTTATTCATTGTTCTGTCTCTGCTAGAAAATAAAACAGTTATCATAGATTACAATAATTATCTGTGTTTGTTGCAGCTATCAAACCATGATAGTTATTTGGGGCTGTTGCTGATTGGTTGTTTTTTGTTTTAAAATTCTGCTTTGTTAAATTATTATGTGTATTTGGTTGCGTTAAGTCAGAGTCAGAGGTGTTCCTCTGCTACTGGTAACCTGTAGCCCAGTACTACCTGTCTCAGTGGGGAGATAACCCGACCCAAAAATCCCCAGCTATGGGAAAATAGCAGCTTGGAGAGGAGATGGGCGCCGCCAAGCAATCCACGCCCACAGAAATACCAACATGGACAGCACTGCAAGAAAAGACATTGCCGGATACGGTTGAGGCCCGTGAATAACCAACAACCGCGCCTTCCCATTGGAGCGTTCCAGATGGAGGTGAAAATATATGCGAACTGGGACGCAAACAACAGCGATCAAACTCCAGGCTGAGAGGACCATCATTGGTACATGGAACATCCGTACCTGCACGCATGTGGGAAGTACCAAAAAACTGATCACCACGAATACGAAGAAGTACGAATCGGGACAAATACTTGGACTGGCCGAAGTCCGGTGGGTCGGATTCGGCGAAACGAACCACAGAAGAAGATTACAAACTATGTATATGGCAACGACTCCAAACACCACACGGAGTAGGATTTCTTGTCAACAAGAGAGGGACTAACAGTGTCATCAGCTGTACCCCAATCTCAAGTAGACTGATCTCCATGCGTGTCGCAGCAAAACCACACAACATGACCATCATACAAGTCTATGCACCAACATCAGACTACGATGAGAAGCAATCGAGTGTGTCTACGGATTTGGAGAGCGCCATCAAATCAACTCCAAAGAAGGACTTTCTCGTGATCCAGGGCGACTGGAATGCCAAATCGACCTGACGCTTATGACCAATGGCCAGGGACAATAGGCCGTTTTGCGTGGACGAAACCAACGATAGAGGTCTCAGACTTTTGGAATTCGCAAGCAGCCACAATCTTACTGTCGCCAACACCCTATACCCCCACAAGACTCAAGAAGACGACGTGGCACTCAACCAAATGAAAGATACATAACCAGATGACTACATCTTGGCCCCAAACGATTTAAGTCGAGCATCAACAAAGCCCAGACAAGAACTTTCCCTGGCGTGATATTGGCAGTGACCACGACATGGTACTCATGACCCTACAATCAAGCTGAAACCAAGAACCAGAAGAAAAATCCCCGTTTGCGTTCAACATGAAAAGCTGAAGGACCCGAAGTCGCTGAAATCTTTAAAGCGAGATAGGGGCAGATTTGCAGCATTGAATTTCCTCCAAGATGACATCAACAACCTCACTGAGACCTTCAGCAAGACCATTCAGAGACAGCGCTGGAGATCCTTGGGAAAGAAAGGAAAAAGAACTAACCGTGGGTTACCACGATATCCTGGACCTGGTGCGAGCAACGTAGGGAGCTAAAGCCAGAGAAGAACAAAAAACCGAAAACGGCCGAAGAGTATATGAACAGTCAACAGGTCAATCAAGAAGAAGATGACCGAGCCATGGGAACTGGATGTCATGAACAATGCTCCAAGGTTGAGAAGGCAATGCGAAAGGAGACAGCAAGGAGGCGTACCAGAACCATCAGGTACTAACCAGTCCCAGAACCAAAGACCTCCCGTTATTGAAGACAAAGAGGGGTCAGTCCTTACAGAGAGCGCCACTATCATGAAGAGATGGACAGAATAATTGCAGCAACTTGTACAACTACAAGCTGAAGGCTGATCCGAACAACTTCACGATGCAAGATCCCAGACCATCAGATCCCGAAAGCACACAGTGCTGAGAAGAGTTAGAGAAGCAGTAAGATCCTTGAAAGGAGCAAGTCACCAGGGATTGACAACACTCCCGGCTGAGCTCATCAAGAACGAGGCCCAGATGATGATCAAGGCATTAAACAATCATCTGCCAACGCATCTGCACCAGCAAAGAGTGCCTGAACAGTGGACCCAATCCATCATAGTCCACTTCCAAAGAAGGAGACCTGAAGAAGTGCCAAATTACAGAACAATCAGTCTGATAAGCCATCCAAGCAAAGTTATGCTACGCATTTCCTTGAACAGACTGAAACCACAAGCAGAAGAAATCCTATCAGAAGAACAGGCAGGATTCAGACCAGGTCGAAGCACTGTCGAGCAGATCTTCAACATCAGAATGCTCATAGAGAAGCATCTCCAACATCAACTACAGCTCTACAACAACTTCATTGACTTCAAGAAGGCCTTCGACCGAGTGTGGCAAGAAGCTCTGTGGCAAGTCATGAGAGACTATAACTTCGACGAGGACCTGATTCAAGTCATCCAGGCGCTGTATGACAGCTCCTACAGTGCAGTCCTCATGGTGGAGAAATCGGGAGTTCTTCCGGACTTCAGTTGGAGTTCGACAAGGCTGCCCGCTATCCCCCGTTCTTTTCAACGTGTTCCTCGAGAACATCATGCAGGAGGCCCTCCTTGACTTCAAGACCACAATCACAATAGGAGGAAGGCCAGTCTGCAATCTTCTATTCGCAGACGATATTGATCTCATGGGCCGCAGTGAAGAAGAACACCAGATCTCACCACCAGACTGGAAACATCAGCCAATGCCCACGGTATGGAGATCAGCACGGAAAAGAGCAAGATCCTAGTGAATAGTACTACACCAACCACTCCCACCAGCATCAAGATGAGTGGCGAGACACTAGAGGAGGTAGAAACTTTCAAGTACCTGGAGCAGTCATCACCAAAGAAGGTACGAGCACACAAGAGGTGAAGATCAGACTTGCTGTGGCACTCTCCTCCATGACTAAGCTGGCGAAAGTGTGGAGAAACCATAACATCAGAACCCACACTAAGTCAGACTCTACAAGGCACTCGTCACATCCATTGCCTTGTACAGCTGTGAAGCATGGACACTTACTGCCGATCTAGAACGTCGAATTCAAGCCTTTGAGATGAAGTGCCTCAGGCGGATCCTGAACATCACCTACAGAGACCGTAAAACCAATGACTACGTCTGGCAGCAGATCGAGGCACTGGCTGGCAAACAAGAACCATTGCTAGATACAGTCAAACGGAGGAACTGAAATGGTTTGGCCACACAACAAGGCATAACAGCCTGTCAAAGACAGTTCTGCAGGGAATGGTGGAAGGAGCAAGGAGGCAGGGACGACCACGCAAAAGCTGGATATCCAACATCAAGGAGTGGACCGGCCTCACTGTACCAAACCTCCTGAAAGCAGCCCAGGACAGAACCATTTGGCGGTCCACTTGCAGCGTCCATGCGGGTACCCCAACGGTCGTCCCGACCAAGGGATGAGTGAGTGAGTGAGTGAGATTTGGTTGCGTTGTTTTGGTGTGTTTTTTGGGAAGGGGGAGGGGGGGCTAATCTTCCCGTTGTCCCATTGTGGATTTTAACAAACTATTGCATTCTCACTCTCCTCTCCCTCTCTCATCTCTCTTCATCCTCATCTCTCTCCTCCTCTCTCTCCTCTCTCTCTCTCTCTCTGTCTCTCTCTCAGTCTCCATCTCACTGTCTGTCTCTGTCTCTCTCACTTTCACAACACATACTCTCTCTCTTTCTCTCTCTCGCTTCACACACACACACACACAACACACACACACACACACTCACACATACACACTCACAACATACGCACGCACACACACACACATCAAAGAAGCGAAATCAATAGCAAGCAGACGACAATAGTTAACTTGCCCGATCCAGTGACACACATCGATCAAAGGCTGTGACAGGCTTTTGTTGCAATAATATAAGAAAACTGGTCATATATGCGAGAGAGAGAGCGAGAGAGAGAGAGAGAGAGAGAGAGGGAGGGAGAGGGAGAGAGAGAGGGGGGAGAGAGAGCGGGAGAGAGAGAGGGCGAGAGGAGAGAGAGGAGAGAGGGGGGGGGGGAGAGAAGTGGCGGGGGAGGGGGGAAAGAGAAGGGAGAGAGATATGGGGAAAAAACCAGGGGGGGGGGGGGGGGGGAGAAAGGGAGGGTAAGGAGGTGGGGGAAAAGATGATGGAGAGAGGGAGGGAGGGAGAGAAAGGAGAGAGAGAGAGAGAAAAGAGAGAGAGAGCTTGATTCATTGATTAGAAGAAGAATTGATTGATTTTATTTATTAGAGAGAGGGGGGGGGGGAGGGAGAAAGAATGAGAGGCACACAAAGAAACACACACACGGGCCACACACAACACACACCCCACACACACCACACACACACCACACACACCACGCGCCCCGCGCGCGGCGCCATCCCCCGCATCACAATCCCACCCATCCCCGCCACACACACATTGGCCCTCCAACACCGCTCATTCTCCCACCCCAACACACAAAACAAAACAACACACAGACACAGAGACACACACACAGAGACCACACACACACACACACACACACCACACACACACACACCACAACACACACACAGACACACACACCAGAACACACACACCCCAAAACCACACACACACACACACACACACACACACACACACACACACCGCATCACAATCCCACCCATCCCCGTCACACACACACATTGGCCCTCCACCACCGCCCATCCTCCCCACCCCCAAAAAACACACACACACACACACACACCAGACACACACACACACAGACATACACACAGCCCACACACACACACACCACATACACACACACAGACACACACACACAATACACACACACACAGACACACACACAACTCAAACACACACAAAACACACATACAACAGACACACACACACACACACACATACAACAGACACACACCACACAGACACACACACACACAACACACACACACACACACACAACACACACAACACACACACACAACACGCACACATACAAAGACGTTAAATTAAAGAAGAAACAAACAAACACAATGCCTTACGATACAGAACTTGAGCTGGCTCGGAACTTGAAGTTGAGCTGCCACCCGCCTCTGGGTCTTCCTCACCTCCCTTAAATCTAATGGACTCGTCCGAGTAATGGCGGCCATGGCCACTTCCTTCCGGCAGTATCGCAGAAACTATCCCGAAATGTTTTCATTGGCCATAACTTTCACATAGTTTATTTCACACATTGTTGAGTTCAGAAGTTCTCTAACAAAGTTTCGAGAACTGCTTTTGGTTGTTTCGGTTGATGCAGTCCCGAAATTGGGTAGTTCCGCTGGGATTCTAATATAATCGACAAAAGGAAAAGATTCTGTCAATTCAAGAATGATGTGTACTTTAAATGGCCGCAATATTTTTCACATATTATTTGATTTGATTGTCTTGCTCCCATGTTTCCTTAAGAAGGAAAAATTGTTTAAGTTTGGAAGGGTAATTGTTCATTCAAGTAATCATTGTTTCCTGCGAGGAAAAGGTTTTCCTGAAGACGTAAAATTTAAGATATTTCGGTGAAGATCGATTTGTTATTTTTCTGCAGGGATGCGTATATGTACGGACATATATATATATATATATATATATATATATAAAATATATATATAATATATATATATATATATATATTATATGTATTATGTATGTATATATAAAACTGTGTGTGTGCATGAAGTTCTACGTTTTTAATGTTCAATCGCTTAATTTCTCTTGTCATACTTCTTTAACTAGTTATGCATTTCTTAGCTATGTATGATTTCCTATCAATCTAACTACCTATCTATCTGTTTATCTATGTATCCATCCATCTATCTCTCACTATCTATCTATCCATCCATCCCTCCATCTATCTTCTTTTCCTAACTAGCTCTCTCCCCTCCCCTCTATCTACCTCTCTATCCTCTACCTCTATATCTATTTATCTATCTTTTTCTGTCTATCTGTCTGTCTGTCTGTCTTCTATCTATCCTTCTTTCCTCCATCCACATCTCCTCTTTTACCTTTCTACTATTTACTATTTTTTTATCATTACTGTCTACTGTTTATCTATCTATCTATCTATCTATCTTTCCCCCCTCCCCTCTCTCTCTCTTCTACATACCCACCATTGCCCTATCTTCTGCTCTATTTATCATATTTATCTGCCTCTCTATCTCTCTACCTCACGTCTTTTATTTATTATCTATCACCTCACTCATTATCTATTTTTGGCGGCGGCTGCGACTGTCTGCTGTCTATCTAAAATTTAGTGTTTTTTATCTAACAAAAAAGTAAGCAGAAACCCCCAGATGAAAGGGAATCCTCTCTCTTTCTCTCTCTCTTCTCTCCTCTCTCTTCTCTTCTATTTTTATATATATTAATAAATATATATTTATAATAATATATATATATATAAAAGGCTTTCTTTTTGCAGTTGTTATTTCTAAATTTTTTTTAATTTATTATTCATTTATCTAAAATTTATTTGATTGTTTAATCATCATTTTTTTTTTGAAAACACGTTTAAATTCTCTCTCTCTCTTCTCCCTCTCTCTCTCTCTCTCTCTTTTCCCCCCCCGGGTGTGTGTGGGGGTTGTGTTTTGTTTTTTGGTTTTGTGGGTTTTGGGGAGAGAGAGAGAGAGAGAGAGAGAGAAGAAGAGGAGAGAGAGAAGAGAGAGAAAAGGAGGGTTTTTGTTTTATACGGGGATAATTAATAACCTTAAGTGCTTTTTTTACATCCGTCTCCGTGTGATGGGGTTTTTTGTAAATTCTGTCATCTGTTTCCACTGGCACACAATGGCCTACTCTTACGAAAAGCGGAACAGGATTTAACGTGTGCGCAAGATGTTCATGCGTGCGTTCGCAACACGGGGCCTCGGTTTATAGTCTCATCCGAAGGACTTTTGGGGAGAGAGAGAAAGAGAGAGAGAGAGAGAGGAGAGGAGAGAGAGGAGAGAGTGAGAGAGGAGAGAGAGGAGAGAGAGAGAGAGAGAGAGAGTGTGTGTGTGTGTGTGTGTGTGTGTGAAAGAATTAGATGATGTAATCACTACACTGGAAAAGCCACCCCGTTGGTTTTGACTAAAGATTAAGAAGAACTGTACAAAATTCCAAAAATTGATTTTCCAGCATTTTTTTCAATGCAGATTTACAATATATATATTTTAAAAACTAACAACAATACCATAAAGACTGACGTTTATAAGAACTTGTGCCACGCGCTCACAAAACGAAATGTTCATCCATAATTTAAAACCATAATACAAAATCACAGAGTTTGTAATACCAAGTAGTTTGCCGATCAGAATATTCAAGCAGGTTTATCCATCTATCTATCTGTTTGGCTTTTTTTTTTCAATATCTGAAGCAATAATTCACTCACACTGATAGTACTCCAGAAGATCTGTATATTCAAAACATGATTTCTGAATTCATCACAAATTCGTGCTTGTCTTTTCTTTTTAAAATGATCCCCCCCCCAAGTTTAGTATGATTTACTTTGACATGTTGAAGAGGTTTCTAGGACCAAAACGTGGTTTGGCATAGTAATCCCGATTTTTGGGAACTTCTGTGTTTGGATTTATTTTTTCTCTTCCCCCCCCCTCTCTCTTCTCTCCTCTCTCCTTCCTCTCTCTTTTCTCTTCACTTCTTTTCTCCCCTCCCCCTCTCCCCTCTCTATCTCTTCTTTCGCCTCTCTTCTTTTTTCCCTCTTTTCCCCGTTCTTTCTCTCTTCTTTTTTCCTTCTCTCTTTTCTGCCCCTCTCCCCCCCCTTTTCCCCCCCCCCCCCCCCTTTTTTTTTTTGTCTGTCTCGTCTTTTGTTTTCCCTTTTTGTTTTTGTCTGTTTTCTCTCTCTGTCTCCCCTCTCGTCTGTCTTGTCTTTTTCTGTCTGCCCTTTATCTCTCTCTGGTCTGTGTGTCTTCTCTTCTCTGTCTGTTCCCCCTTTCTGTCGTTCTCCCTTCGTCTCTCTCTGTGTCTCTGTCTCCTCGTCTGTCTTCTCTCTCTTTGTTGTCTCTGTCCTGTCGTCTCTGTCCTCCTCTGTCTCTATGTATGTTTTCCCTCTGCCTCTGTCTGTCTCTTCGTCTCTCTGTCTTCTGTATCTCTCTCTGTCGGGCTCTTCTCTGTGTCTCTGTCTCTTTCTTATCTCTCTGTCTGTCTCTTCTGTCTCCTGTCTGTCGTATCTCCTTCTGTCTCTCTGTCTTTTGTCTCTTCTGTCTGTCTGTCTCTGTTCTGTTTTTGCCTCTCTCGTCTGTTGTGTCTGCTGTCTCCCTTTTGTCTCTCTCTGTTCTGTCTCTCTGTCTTTTCCCTGCCTGTCTGTCTGCTCCTCTCCTTGTCTGTCTGTCCGTCTTCTGTCTGCCCGTCTCTCTCTTGCGCTTCCTTTTCCAGGTGGGTGCGAGTAATTTTTTTTCACATAAGTATTTAACCTGTGCGAACGCACGCAAACTTTGCGCCACGTTAAATCCTGTTCCCCCTTTTCTTTAAAGGGGGTTGGCCTTTGGAATGCCGGGGGGAACGATACAGAATTCACAAAATGCATACACAGGGGGACGGATAAAAAAAAAAACCCAAAATTTTTTTTAAA
>CM054166.1:13074481-13079481 GCA_028751875.1 Rapana venosa
TTTTTTAAGAAGCTGTCATGCTGAAGGGAAATCCAACACAACATTTTATTATAAACAACTTTAAGAGGTTGGAAATTCTGACACAAAAACCTGACACGCTTTTGCGGGGCCAAGAAATTTTGTACTACGTGGGGCCGCTGCGCAGACGAGAAAAAGAAAAGGAGAGAGAGAGAGAGAGAGAGAGAGAGAGAGAGAGAGAGAGAGACAGACAGACAGACAGACAGACAAACAGACAGAACAGAGAGAAAGGCAGACAAGAGAAAGCAAAAAGAGAAAAGAAGAGAAGAAAACAGACAGAGAGACAGACAAAAAGACAAGAGAAAGAAAGAGAAAGACAGACGACAAAAATTTAAAAATTTCCAAACCAAACGCATCACCAAAAAGGCTACACAGGCCCACAGCTCAGCTCCGCAGCGTAACGCCACAGGATCTCTCTCTCAACCCCGGGGCAAGGTTAAAAGAAAACAAAACGTTTTTTGTTTTTGTAAAAACCCCAGCGGGAAAACCCCCTCCCCCCCCCCCCCCCTCCCCCCCCCCCCGGCATCCCCCCCCCCCCCCCAACTCCCGCCCCCTAATTCATACTTTATCCAAAAGGGGTTTGATTCTTGCCACTCCCCCCCCCCCCCCCCCCCCCCCCCCCCCCGCCCCCCTTACCGCACACACACCCCTCAATACCACACGCACGCACGCAACACACACACACACACCACAAAACAACACCACACACACACACCCCCACAACACAACCATACAAACCACACAAATACACAAACACACACACACACCCTCACACACACCAACACAAAAAACGCACACAACACACACACCAAACCACACCACACACACAACCCTCCAACACAACACACACAACACGCACAATACACACAAACAAGGAGAGGGGTTTTTGGGGTACCCGCAGAAAAATCTATGAAATAAAAAAATTACGATATTAAAAATCAAAAGAGACAGAGAGAGAAGAGTGAGAGAGAGAGGAGAGAAAAGGGGAGAGAGAGGAGAGAGAAAGAGTGGAAGGAGAGGGAGAGAGTGAAAGAGAAAGAGAGAGAGAGAGAGGAGAGGGAGAGAGAGAGAGAGAGAAAGAGAGGGGAAGAGAGAGAAAAGGGGGAGAGAGAGAGGGGGAAGAGAGGGGGGAAAAGAGAGAGAGGGAATGAGAGACAGACGGAATGGAGAGACGACAGACAGACAAACAACAGAGCAGACAAAGACAACAGATAGACAAACAAAAACTAAAAATTGAAAAAAGAGGAGAAAGCACAATGTTACCACCAAATGATGGTTCTTTCAAGCACGGGGGAAAATTGCAAGGGGCTGTTTTTACCATCACCCCCCCCCCCCCCACCCCCCCCCT
This sequence comes from Rapana venosa, assembly GCA_028751875.1. NCBI lineage: Eukaryota > Metazoa > Mollusca > Gastropoda > Neogastropoda > Muricidae > Rapana > Rapana venosa. The sequence goes on from CM054166.1 coordinate 13,075,848, forward strand.
TTCCCCCCCCCCCCCCCCCCCCCCCCCCCTTTCAATAAAAAAAAATCCCCAAATGGGGCACACTTATGAACACCCGTTTTTTTTTTTTGCCATTCAAACCCCCCCCCACCCCCACCTCCCCCCCACATCCCTGGGGGGGTGGGGGTGTGTGTGTGTGTGTGTTGTGTGGGTGGTGTGTGTGTTGGTGTTTGTGTGTGGTGTGTTGTGTGTTGGTGTGTGGTGTGGTGTGTTGGGGTTTTGGGGGTGTTGTGTGTGTGTGTGCCTCTGTGGTTTTTGTTGTCTTTAATTTAACGTCTGTTTACTCTAATATTTAGACGAATGCCCCTGTGTTGTGTGCCTCTGTTGGTGCATCTGTGTAAAGAAGAGTGAAGAGAGAGAGGAGAGAGAGAGGAGAGGAGAGAGAGACTGATGAGGTGAGAGAGAAGTGAAGAGAGATGGGGGGGGGGGGGGGGGAAAGGGGCCAAGAAGAAATAATAGCAAAAAGTAACAGACGATAAAACAACTTGGGACACCAGAATGCAATAAATTGTTACAACAGCTTACAGGTAAAGGTGTGCCCATAACCTATGTGGTCGTAGGGGAGCGAGGCGTCAGAGACCCTCAGCTTCTTCTCTAGGGGCCAGCATATTGAGGGCAGAGGCGCCCATCTCCTCTCCCTCGCTGCTTTAACCTTCCCTGACCCTAAAGAGGGCAGGTACCCATTGACAGCTGGGGGAACTGGAGGAACTGTACTGAAGCCGAGGCGCGCAAACGGTCGGTCACCCATCCGAGTGGTAACCACGCTGGATGCAACAGACTACACAACCTTTAAAAGTAATGGACAAGCGGAACTATGTACAGGTGATTCTGAAATGTTCGAGAAGAAGATCGTCATCGGAAGTCACATCACCAAAGTGCCCTTCAGAAACCACACACACACACACACACACACACACACACACGCACACACAATCACGCGCGCACACACACACCACACTACACACACATACCCGTACCCCCCCCCCACACACAACATACACTCACATATACACCCCACTACACACACACACTCACACACACTCACACACCACATCCCACACACCACATCCCACACACACACACATACACACCACACTACACACATACACACATACACACACACACATACCCACACACACATACCCACACACACACACACACACGCTCACACTCACACATACACACACACACACTAACCTAGTGGTTAGAACATTGCGCTCGCAATCTGACGACCCGGGTTCGATTCCCGTTCAAGGGGATATTTTCCCCTGGAGTTAACATAAGTGCAGACTCCACTCTCCCCACACGTTAAATCCTGTTCCGCTTTTCGTAAGAGTAGGCCATTGTGTGCCGGTGGGAATAGATGACAGAATTTACAAAACCGCAAACAAACGGGGACTGGATGTAAAAAAATGCACATAAGTGCTTATTCCATTATCCTCGATATAAAAGAATTAAAAATAAAAATAAATAAATAAATAAACACATACACACTCACACATACACCCACACACAACAAAACACTACACACACACCACACACAAACACACACTCTCACACACACATACACTCACACACACACACACAGACACACACACACACACACACACGCACACACAGACACTCACACACACTCACAGACACTCACACACTCACACACACACACACACGCGCGCGCACACACACACACACATCACAGACACACACACAAACACTCACACACCCACACACACTCACAGACACACACACAAACACTCACACACCCACACACACACACAAACACTCACACACCCACACACTCACAGACACACACACACACACACTTACACACCCACACACACTCACAGACACACACACGCACACACACACTTACACACCCACTCACAGACACACACACACACAGACACACAGAGACACACTCACACACACTCTCTCTCTCTCTCTCTCTCTCTCTCTCTCTCTCTCTCTCTCTCTCTCACACACACACACACACACACACACACACACACACACACACACAACACACACACACACACACACACACACACGATACCAGCTTCAAGCTGCAAAAAAGCCCACGAGAGGAGAAGCTGGAAAGGACTTTCCACTGTTTCTCCCAAACACATCTGACGGTGTAACAAAGAGAACGTGAGAAGAAGACCAGCTTCTGCATTGTTTCATATTTATATAGGTTGATAGTAATATGTTTGTAACACTTATGTCATATGCCCACTCCATATGCCCATCATTCTTTTGTATTGTGGCCTAAGGAGGATGTACAGTCAAAGTTGAGCGCTTTGATTTGTTGCTTTACAAGATTCAGCGCTATATAAATTCCATACATTATTATTATTATTATTATTATTAAAGTCTGAAGTCTGAAGTGTCTCTCTCTCTCTCTCTCTCTCTCTCTCTCTCTCTCTCTCTCTCTCTCTCTCTCTCTCTCTCTCTCTTGACATTAATGTTCAGGTCAGTTGGGAATTTTGTATTGTTACACTTATCTCTTTTATGAATCATGTCGTTGTTGAACTAGGTTTTTCCATTGTTATGTTGATCAGGGCAAGGGCCGGATGGAAAAGAAAAAGTATAGGAGTGCTTATTCGATTACCCTTGCAAAAAATAAAGATTCATTCATTCATTTATTCTCTCTCTCTCTCTCTCTCTCTCTCTCTCTCTCTCTCTCTCTCTCTCTCTCTCTCTCTCTCTCTCGGTCTCTTTCTCTCTGGGGACTGAATGTAAAAAAGCACATGGGTGCTTATTCATTATCCTCGAAATAAAAGAATTTGTCATTGTCATTGTCTGTCACACACACACACACACACACACACACATAAACACACCCCACACACACACACAACACACACACACACACACTCACACCACACTCACACACACACACACACACACACACACACACACACACACACACACACACACACACACACACACACACCCCACACATACCCTGACTACTTAGATGTCACCCGATTATTTGTATAGCAAATTATGTATGTGAAGTAGAATCTTTAGAATATCGTAGAGCTATATGTTTACTGAGGTCAAACAGATTACCTTTAAATGGAATTTTACGTTATGGCAAACCGATTACTGATCCATTCTGCTCTCAGTGTGATGGCCAACAAATTGAAGATGTTTGTCACTTTTTACTTGTATGCCCAAAATATGCTGTATTGCGAAGAAAATGTATTCCTCTGTATTATTACAGATTTCCATCGAATCTGAAAGTGCAGCTTCTTTTTATGAACACTAAACCTAGTTTGATGTTTAAAGTTGGATTATTTCTTACTAAATGTTTAGATATCAGAAGTAAGGATGTTCACCTTACATGAAAGTATATGATTAACTGTTGTTCCTATGGGCCATATGGCCTGCAAAAACTGAATTAAAATTATTGTTATTGTTATTGTTGTTATTGTTACACACACACACACTCATTCACTCACACACACACACACACTCACACACACAACACACACACACTCACACACTCACTCACACACACACACACTCACAGACACACACACACTCACAACACACACACACTCACTCACACACACACACTCACAGACACACACACACTCACACACACTCACAC
>CM054166.1:13084481-13099481 GCA_028751875.1 Rapana venosa
TGTGTGTGTGTGTGAATGTGTGAGTGTGTGTGTGTGTATGTGTGGTGTAATGTGTAGTGAAAGAGAGAGAGAGAGTGTGTGTGTGTTAGTGTGTGTGTCTGTATGTGTAGTGTAGTGTGTAGTGAGAGAGAGAGAAGAGAGAGAGTGTGTGTGTGTGTGATTTGTGTGTGTGTATGTGGTGTGTGTGTATGTGGTGTCTGCGTGTGTGCGCGCGGGCGTGTGTGTGTAGTGTGTGTAGTGTAGTGTAATGTAGTGCAGTGTATGTATGTATGTGTGTGTTATGCGTGTGTGAGAGAGAGAGAAGTGTGTGTGTGTGTGTGCGCGCAGCGCGCGCGCGCGCGCGCGCGTGCATGTGTGTGTGCGTGCGCGCGCGCGCGTGTGTGTTTGTGTGTGTGTGTTCGTTCCTCGGCTACAGCTCCTAGGTTCATTAACGGTGAGATTTTGCGTACGCGACCGTTTACCCAACCAGGTTAAGGCAGCCGCATTCCGTCTCCAGTGATGACACCCCCCCCCCACCCCCCACCCCCCCCGTTTGAAGCCAAGCTTTTTTTTTTTTTTTTTTGCCCCATTCATCATACCACACTTGACTGCGTGAGTCTGCTGAATGCTCATCTTTTGGTTGAGAGAACAAACCGGATTCCCGCGTGCGAAAGATAATAATTCAGCGCATGTTTTAGTTTTGTTTCGTTTTAAAGGAAGAAAACAAGGAAGCACAAAACTATGGCAACGAGAGATAGGCTGCCCTGTCAACATGATATAGTAGGAAGTGTGGGAGGAGGAGGGGTGGAGGAGGAGGGAAAGAAGCCATTCTCACAGATGTACATACAAGATACAACCTTTCTTGTCCAACTTATATATTTATATACTGGAGAAAATGTCATTTAGATAATTGGTGAGGGGGGGGGGGGGGGGGGGGAGGAAGGTCACGAAAAACAACATACAAACACGATTTTTTTTGTTGTTTTTGTTTTTCGTGGGTGGCTCTGCACTTGTAACGACGCATTCTCATCCCTGGGCCTAGTGAGAATTCTTCGTATACCAAAGTCTGTTCGCATTATTACCTTTTTTTTTTTGACATTTAACCAGCCCCAGTAGCGAGAAATCGTAACTCTAGCTCTCTCTCTCTCTCTCTCTCTCTCTCTCTCTCTCTCTCTCTCTCTCTCTCTCTCTCTCTCTCTCTCTCTCTCTCTCTCTCCTCTCTCTCTCGACGTACAGCAAAGTTAGTCTGCCCTGACTGAAAGTCGTATGCCGAATACTGCATACCTTCTGGAGCAAGTCGGTTTTAAATATCCGAGGTGTACTTGAATAGCTGTACTCCTACCTCTGTGAATGTCTTCACTTGTACACTCCTCCTCGTTCTATCCGCTCTGCTGCAGATACCTTGTCCTTACGAATACCTAGATTCAACCAATCCACCATCGGCTGTCGCTCTTTCTCAATTCCTGGTCCATTGATGTGGAATGATCTCCCTCTCTGAGAGTCTCTCTCTCTCCGCCAAAAGCCTTCTTATGACACTTTTAAATCCAGTCTCAAGAAATATTTATTTCAAACCTAAGATTTTCCTCTCCTGCCTCACCTCATAGTTTTTCCCCGCATTCAACAGCCAAGATTCTATTACCCTGCCAGGGTGTGTGTGGTGTGTGTGTGTGTGTGTGTGTGTGTGTGTGTGTGTGTGTGTGTGTGTGTGTGTGTGTGTGTGTGCCGTGCGTGCGTGCACATTTGGACTTAGTGGAACTATTACTTGTTACTGGTTGTATGACTGTGTAAGAATGAGTTGAGTGCAAGCGCTTTGATTTGTCTCTGCGAGATATAGCGCTATATAAATTCCATTTATTATTATTATTATTATTATTATTATCTCTTCGTTCTTCGTGCGTAACGCGTCTAGTTCTAAGACGTACTGACCAGTAGGACTAGACAAAAGTGTGGAGTGTCAAGATGTCAAATGAGAAAATAAAACCGGGGGGGGGGGGGGGGGGGGGGGGGGGGGGGAGGGGGGGGGGGGACGTTCAGACTAGAAGTATACTGCAGATGACTGAGATGTGTGTCAAAGTCAAAGTCAAAGTTCAACTTTTATTTTCAGATGGTACATTGAATAAGAAGTGCATTTGCTTTTTTTTCCCCATCAAGTCAACTATCTAAAGGGGAAAGAGAGAGATGAGAGAGAGAGAGAGAGAGAGAGAGAGAGAGAGAGAGAGAGAGAGAGAGAGAGAGAGAGAGAGTAGAGAGAGAGAGAATAGAGAGAGGGAGAGAGAGGGAGAGAGAGAGAGAGAGGGAGAGAGGAGAGAGAGAGAGAGAGAGGAGAGAGAGAGAGAGAGGGAGAGAGAGAGAGATAATATAAATTATATGTAGACATAGAAGAAAAACCTAATCAATGATAAACCATAAAATCAAACAAGAGAAGACAATAATATGTGCATACATGGAATTAAAAACAAAACAAAAAACCCTGAACAATATTAAACCATACAATTCAAAAAAAATTTTTTTTAATCTCCTGAAAACTTTTTGTGACACTTTAAAATCTGGCTTCAAGACATATTTGTTTCAAACCTAAGAATTTCCTCTCCTGTTTCCTTTCATAGCCAAAAAATTCCCATCACCCTGCCAAAGTGTATAACCTGTGTGTGTGTGTGTGTGTGTGTGTGTGTGTGTGTGTGTGTGTGTGTGTGTGTGTGTGTGTGTGTGTGTTTGGACTTCTTAGAACTATTATCTACTATTGGTTGCATGACTGTGAAAGAATGAGTTGAGTGCAAGCGCTTTGATTTGTCTGTGCAAGATATAGAGCTATATAAATTCCGTTTAATATTATTATTTATTATTAAAACACATCCACCACAATACAAGCAAACAAGCAAGTGTGTGTGTGTGTGTGTGTGTGTGTGTGTGTGTGTGTGTGTGTGTGTGTGTGTGTGTGTCTGAAAATGAAATACACTACAGAAGAGTATAGCGCTAAAAATAAATCAGCACTATGAAGATTTTGAAGTTAAATGTCACTATTACAATAACAAAAAAATAAGAACTTGCGACAATTGAAAAGCGTGCTTATTTACATATATATATATATATATATATATATATATATATATATATATATATATATATATACACACAGTATAATAAAATATATAATATATGTAGAGACACACACACACACACACACACACACACACACACACACACACACACACACACACACACACACACCACTGAATGAATCTCATCAACACTGTAAGTGTAGAATAAGTGTATCAACGATAATTATGATTCTCCTCCTCACCCATCCACCTCAATAATTATGTTGTACATATTTCAGTGCGCTGGTACTGAAATGCTACGGCGTTTTCTTTTTGAATAAATCAGTTGTGACAATGCTAAGAAAGAACGAAAAGTCAAGAAAGAAAGAAAGAAAGAAAGAAAGAAAGAAAGAAAGGACTGGAAGTTAAGACAGAAAACAGACAAGAAAGAGAAGACATGAGAGAAAAGGGAGAAGAAAACTTACAGAACAGACAAAATGTCTCGCACTTCAGTTTTTGAAGGTGGATTTTGTTGTTGATGTTGTTTTGTTGGTTCTTTTTAAACTGAAAACTCTGTAACATATTGAATGTCGTAAGTTTGGAGCCCAAAGTTTAACTTCTAAGGGAGCTTTCCCTCAAGTTTTCTTATGAAGTTCCTCCTATTTGGCTACATTAAACAAAACAAAAAAATATGTACATCTTCGACTATTTTTTGTTTTCATTATCTGGGAACAAAACCACCTGAATACTGGAAAAGACACAAACGTACAGCCTCTTATCTAAGCATTTTTTTAAATACTTGCGTGGGTGAGTAGAAAATACCCCCCCCCCCCCCCCATCCCCCAAAAAAAAATTGTCATGGAAAGTATTTTTGCTTAGAATTTCTGGGGGAAATGGATGTACCCTATATAAGCATATTGCTAAACAACAACAACGACGACAACAAACAACAACAACAACTGCAATGAAAAGAAATGAGAGTGTAAGAAGTTAGAAGATATATACTTTTTTAAAATTCTCCAGAGAGTTCTTCTCAAAAGATCGTCTGCTTGGTCGAACTCTCCTTCGAATTTAGTTCACTGATCCCAGGAAACTGGAATGTGGCTAGCTTAAAGGTGGATTTTTTAAAAACGGGCGGGTACACAAAATCTTACCACTGGATCGTAACGGGGAAAAAATTCGTACTAAAAATATGCCACAATACGAACACATCATAGGAATACTTATAGAGCACTTTGATTTCCACGTGGTGAAAGGCAAGGCAAGGCAAGGCAAGGCAAGGCAAGGCAAAGTTCTTGACTTGGAAGTTAACAGATGAGCACTCCTGTGCTTTTGAGCATCCACCCCCACCCCCACCCCCCTTATCAAGGATAAATAATTAATATCAGGATAGTTATTGAAAACGATCCTACTACGTCACTACTTATCCCTAACCCTTGGGGAATAAGGAAAATCAATCAATCAATCAATCAATCAATCAATCAATCAATCATTCATTCATTCAAACAAACAATGATGCAACCGGTGCAGCTACAAAAGTTAAACAAACAACCAGCTAAAAAAAAACACACACACACACAAAAATAACCACTCACCAAATTGTTTCGTGCTAAATCAACAAAGTTGAGGAAAACACTCAGTACGTCACACCATTGGAAGGATTCATACACAGCCAGCGACAAACGATAATCAATAATAAATTATCCGTTCATTCTCTAAACATTTCGCCGAGACTGACAAAGCATCCCAGCATACGAACAACAAGCCTCACCTTCCCAAGCAGACGACACTTTCCTCGAATACACGCGCGCGCTTGATAACCAGACACCAGAGCCAAGGTTCAGGTTTAGCTCTGTGGTGAAGGAAGTTATTTTGAGCTTTAAGGCCAACCCTCACTTTCTGCGGCATATATTCCACTCCTGCAAAAGTCAGGGTAGACATGACGTCAACGGAAATTACCTGCATTTTTGTTTTTAGCCCGGAAAAATGGTGCATATTCCCCCTTTGGGTATTTAGACCTCGCTTTTACTTCAGTAGTGGCTAGATTTTGTTGTTGTTGTTGTTGTTGTTGATGAGGGGGGGAAGGGAATTTGTGGAGGTTACAAATGACGTCACACCTCACTCGACTTCAGGAAGATGGAACATATGTCCGTGGCAACCCTGCGACGTGAACAGGTCACAGGGGAGGTGTGTGTGTGTGTGTGTGTGTGTGAAAGGGGAGGGAATGAGAGAGAGCTAGCCTGAGGGAAGGAAGGGGGCCCCCCTTTTGTCCAGAAAGCCCTTCGGTCAGTTTGTTGACTTAAGTGACATGTTGTGTTTGTTACCGGCCAAGTACCAAAAAAAAAAAAAAAAAAAATCACTCAACCAGTCTACTCCCTTTCACCTCTACTTCCCTGTCTTTTTCGACGCCCCCCCCCCCCCTCCCCCCCCCCCCCCCTCCTCCGCCCCCAGCAATTTTCCTTTGTCCTTATGAAGCAGATTGTTGCGAAGATAGTCATGGATTTGTTGCGAAGATATTAATAGGGCTAGCAGATGAATGTTGGATTACACTTTGCTATTTATCTTTTTTTTTTTTAATAAGCACTCATGTGCTTTTTTTCATCTAGTCCCCGTGTGTATGCAGTTTTGTAAATTTTGTCATCTGTTCCCACCGGCACACAATGGCCTACTCTTCCGAAAACCGGAACGGGTTTTAACGTGTGCGCAAGATGTTCTGCGTGCGTTCGCACAGGGGACCTCGGTTTATACTCTCGTGGGAAGAACTTTTGAGGAGAGTGGAGTCGGCACTGATGTTAACTCCAGAAGAAAAATCATCTTGAACGAGATTCGAACCCGGGTCAGCAGATCACGAATACACTAGTCTAACCACCAGGCTACCTCGTCCCCCAAATATGAGCGAACATGCGTTGTGCTACTGTTCAGCGCCAAGACTGAGTAAGACCAAATAGGTTTTGACTAACAACAACAACAACAACAACAACAAAAAGAAAAGAAAATGCAGAAGAGTAAAGAGTCATTTTGCACTGTAATATCCCCTTTGATCAGTATGTGTCTGTTTGGTTTACTCTGTTAACATAGTTCCTTCTTATTATGATTATTGATTTGTAAGTGCAGGTTTGTGCTAGAGTGAAGTGGCCGGCCATGTGTTGTTGTATTTTTTAATTTTATTGATTGATTTTATTCTTTCATTTCGAAGGTAATGGAATAAAGACTCGCGTGCTTTTTGGGTTTTTTTTATACATCCAATCCCCGTGTGTATGCAGTTTTGTAATTTTTTTGTCATCGGTTCCCATGTGTGAGTGAGCCTGATGTGGAACAAGGTGAAGGGTGACGATGTTCCGCTGTCATTTCAGTACTGTCTCTTTTCGATTGTTGTACATGGAACAGTGTGTGATCGAAACGTTCCCCCCATCCGCTAAACCGTGAGTGGTGGTCTGGGTCGGATGAGAGAATAAACCGAATTCCCGTGTGCAATACTCAGTGTACGTAAAAGAAGCCACGGCAACAAGAGAATTGCCCTTGGCAAAATTCTGTAGATAAAAGCCACTTCAGTTACTTATGCAGACAGGAAAAATTATCCCATAAATTTTTTTGGAGAGGGTGGCGCTGCTCTTGTGGCAACGCGCTCTCCCCGGGAAGAGCAGCCCGAATTTCACACAGAGAAATCTGCGGTGACTTACAAGTGGTATTCAGTATAATACAAAGCGTGTCGCGAGACATTGAATGTAATAGCAATGCTTAATGTTGTGGCTTTTTAACAAATATATATTTTCCATACCCATGTTATGTGCTTTGAGCATTATCAGTCAAAATGAGAGGCATAAAAATAAAAATAAAATAATAATAATAATAATGCTTTGTAATCAAGTTACATCTATAGATGATCATACAGGTAAAAAAAAAAAAAAGGTTAAGGTGTTCCATAATCTATAAGGTCGTAGGGGGGCGAGGAGTCAGAGACCTCACTTCTCTAGGGCCAGCATATTGAGGGCGGCGCCCATCTCCTCTCCCTCGCTGCTGTACCTTCCCTGACCCTAAAAAGGGCATGTAGCCATTTACAGCTGGGTGAACTGGGGGACTGTACTGAAGCCAAAGCGCGCAAACAGTCACCCATCCAACTGGTAACCACGCTCGACGCTGCTTAACTTGGCTGGGGGAAAGCGAGTGCCCCGACCACTGAGCTGTCACGTCACAGGACGAAGTAAAATAATGGCGGGATGGGAAGGAAGAAAAGCTCACTCTCGTAAGTTGCCTCCCTTCCTTATTCTAATTACCCCCATGTTGTGATCAAAATTACAAAAAGAAAAGGGGGGAGTGGGGGGGGGGGGGGGGTGTTAAATTATGCAACAAATGTATATGGCAGTAATATTATTATTCTTGTTTGTTTTTTGGTTGTTGTTTTGTTTATGAGTCTTACGTTCGTGCGTGTTTTCTTTCCTCCGAGGTAACAGATGTGTCTCATCTTATCTCATTTGCTCCGATAACCCCCTTTTCCAGGGTCGTAAGGGCGTTGCAGATGTCTAAATACCAAAAACACACCAAAAAATATGGCCAGCAATATAGATTTTGTTATTCGTTCCTCGGCAAGTGCTCTGAGCTAGGTTCACCAAAAGTGAGATTTGTTGCCTCTATGACCCCTTTTAACCCACTGTTAAGGTAGCGCATTCCGACTTCGAGACTGATGTTTAAGTAGGACACCAGCGTGCATACGGTTCCTTTACATGTAGAAAGGCGCACAAACGTTGCCCAATCTGTTGCTCCAAATAATAACAATAATAATAAATGGATTTACCCCAGAGGACGCATTGTCACTCTGTTCGGTGTTATAAAATACACACACACACATGCACAAGCGCGGGCATACACGTAGGCACAGACTCACGCAGGCGCGCGCGCACACACACACACACACACACACGCGCGCGCGCGCGCGCGCGCATACATGTAGCCTACGCAAGCCCACACACACACACACACACACACACATACATACATACATACATACATACATGTAGCCTGCACACACACATCCACACACACACACACACACATACACATACATGTAGCTTAGGCAGGCCTGCACACACACACACACACACACACACACACACACACTCACTCACTCACTCACTCACTCGCATACATGTAGCCTACGCAAGCCTACACACACACACACACACACACACACACACGCATACATGTAGCCTACGCAAGCCTGTGCGCGCGCGCGCGCGCGCACACGCACACACACACTCGCATTCATGTAGCCTACGCAAGCACACACACACACACACACACGCGCGCGCGCGCACGCGCGCGCGCGCGCGGGCGTTGCACCGGGAATCTCGGTTTCTAGTCTCATGCAAAGGATTTGGGGGGATTGGAGTGGTTATGGATGTTAAATCCAGTTGGAAAATCCCCTCCAAGGGCTGACTGGGACAGGCTTGTCAGATTGTGCAATGCTATAACCACCAGGCTATCCATTCTCTGTGTGGGGGTTTAAAAAAAAATTCTTTTATATCCAGGATAAGGAAGCACTTGTGTGCTTTTTTACATCCAGTTCTCGTGTGTATGCGGTTTTGTCAATTTTGTCATCTGTTCCCACCGGCGCACAATGACCCACTCTTACGAAAAGCGGAACAGGATTTAACGTGTGGGCAAGATGTTCTGTGTGTGTGTGTGTGTGTGTGTGTGTGTTTCTGTCTGTGACTCTTTCTGTCTTCCTGTGTGAGTGCGTGTGTGTGTGCTTCTTTTTTTCTTTCTTTCGTGTGTGTGTGAGTGTGTATACGTGTCTTCTTCTATCTGTCTGCCTGCCTTTGTGTGTGTGTGTGTTTCTGTCTGTGGCTCTCTTTCTGTGTGTATATGTGTGTGTGTGTGTGTGTGTGTGTGTGTGTGTGTGTGTGTGTGTGTGTGTGTGTGTGTGTTTCTTTCTTTCTGTGTGTGTTTGGGTGTGAGTGTGTGTATGGGTCTTTCTTCTGTCTGTCTTCCTGCCTTTGTGTGTGTGTGTGTGTGTGTGTGTGTGTGTGTGTGTGTGTTCATGTGTATGAGCAAGCGAACATATGCGTGCGTGCGAGTGCATAATTATGCGTGGACGTACATGTGTTTCTACGTGTGCATAAACACGTCTGTGCGTGTATGGCTTTGTGTGCGTGCATGCGCGCGGGGCGTGTGGCTGTGTGTGTGTGTGTGTGTGTGTGTGTGTGTGTGTGTGTGTGTGTGTGTGTGTGTGTGTGTGTGTGTGTGTGTGTGTGTGTGTGTGTGTGTACTTGGCTTTTGCCTCAAGGAAAGCAACCTTTGAGGCGTTTCATTTCTGTCAGCTAGTCTGTGCAAGAGCATAATAGAAGAGAAAGCAGCAACATCAAGAGCACCCTCGCCATTACCTATACTGAGGGAAGAAGTGGAAGAAGCCATCCGCAGCTTACCAGTAGGAAAGTCCCCAGGAGCAGACAATATACCAGCAGAGCTGCTCAAGCATGGTGGCGAAACAGTCATCACATATGTTACAGCTATCTGTCAGAAGATTTGGGAGACAAAACAGTGGCCAACAGAATGGACACAATCACTCATCATACCCCTGCCCAAGAAGGGGAATTTACGCCAATGCCAAAACTATAGAACAATCAGCCTCATCAGCCACGCCAGCAAGATCATGCTCAAAGTTATTTTGAATCGACTCAAGAAGGAGGCAGAAGAACACCTTGCAGAGGAACAAGCTGGGTTCAGGGCAGGCAGGAGCACAATCGAACAGATTTTTAACTGCCACATCATGATGGAAAAACATCTCCAACATCAGAGAGACCTGTTCCACAACTTCATCGACTTCAAGAAGGCTTTTGACAGAGTATGGCACGAAGGCCTGTGGCAGGTCCTCAGAATGTTTGGCATTGAAGAAGGACTAGTGCAATCCATCCAAGCACTATACAACACTGCAAGCAGTGCAGTCCTTCTGAACAATCAGGTCGGAGACTACTTCAAAACCACAGTTGGGGTCCGACAAGGATGCCTGTTATCTCCAGTCCTGTTCAATCTGTTCTTGGAAAACATCATGAGAGAGACCCTCCATGACTTCCACTCTACCATCTCCATTGGCGGCAGACCCCTCAACAACTTACGGTTTGCCGATGACATTGACCTCATGGGCGGAAGTAACACAGAGCTGCAAGATCTTACGACCAGACTTGAGAACAGAGCTGGAGCATATGGGATGGAGGTGAGCTCGGAGAAAAGTAAAGTACTTGTGAACAGCACGAGCAATGCCACCGCTAAAATTTACATGAACGGCCAACAACTGGAGGAGGTAGATGCTTTTAAATACCTCGGCGCTACACTCACAAAGGACGGGCGATCGACGACAGAAATCAAAGTCAGAATAGCCATGGCAACATCTTCCATGACAAAACTCACCACCATATGGAAAAGTAAAGAGATCAGTTTCACAATCAAACTAAAGCTCTACAAAGCCCTAATTCAGTCAATCCTGCTGTATGGAAGTGAAACCTGGACATTGACTGCTGAAACAGCAAAGCGAATCCAGTCATTCGAAACAAAATGCCATAGAAAACTACTGGGCATATCTTGGAGAGAACGAAAGACCAATGAATTTGTCAAGAGTCAAATAACACAGCTGGCAGGTCCACAGGAACCCCTTCTCACCATCGTCAAGAAGAAAAAGCTGACATGGTTCGGCCACGTCACCCGCCACAACACTCTGCACAAAACAGTACTGCAGGGAACACTCGAAGGTGGCAGAAGGAGGGGAAGACAGAACAAGTCATGGATGGACAACATCAGAGAATGGACCAGGATGAATGACTCGGCACTACTGCGCAGAGCCGAGGACCGAGATGGATGGAGGAGGCTTACCACGGCATCGTCTTTCATGTCTCCCCCACGACCGCCAAGGTCACGGGTCTGATGATGATGATGATGAGTCTGTGTTGGCGTGTTCTGCAGATCGATAGCCTAATGGCCCTCTATAGAAAACCCTCTGTGGATGTCTTGTACTGGTTTTCCATCCCTGCAAACTTGACCAAAATTAAATAAATCCCTGAGTGGTCGGTTGGTTAGGTGGCTGGTTGGTTAGTTGGTTAGCTTGTTGGTTGGTTAGCTGGTTGGCTGGTTGGTTGGTTGACTGGTTGGTTGGTTGGTTAGCTGGTTGGTTGACTGGGTGGTTGGTTGGTTGGTTAGCTGGTTGGTTGCTTGGTTGACTGGTTTTTGGTTGGCTGGTTGGCTGGTTGGTTGGCTGGTTGACTGGTTGGTTGGTTGGTTGGTTGGTTAGCTGGTTGGTTGGTTGGTTGACTGGTTGGCTGGTTGGCTGGTTGGTTGGTTGGTTGACTGGTTGGTTGGTTGGCTGGTTGGTTGGCTGGTTTGTGGTTGGTTGTCTGGTTGGTTGGTTGGTTGGTTGGTTGGTTGGTTGGTTGGTTGGTTGGTTAGCTGGTTGGCTGGCTGGTTGGTTGCTAGTTTACTCGGTTGTTGATGGGATAACTGGTTGATTGGCTGATTGGGAATAGAGCCGGTTTGTTGCTTTCATTCTAAAAAAAATAATAAAAAACAGTCATCTGAGCGCTTTGATTTGTTGCTTTACAAGATTCAGCGCTAAATAAATTCCACATTTTATTTTTTTAAAATTATTATTAGTATTAGTATTATCATTATTATTATTGTTGTTGTTATTATTATTGTTTGTTATGTTTGTTTGTTGGGGTTGGTTTGGGGGTTTTTTTCGTTCTTCGATTAGAGGTTCACTAATGGTGAAATGTTGTGTACGAGGCCGTTTTTCTCAACCACCCATGAAGGTAGCCGCATTACCGCTTCGGGGATGTATTAGGCTGGGTATGTTCGTGTTTCCGTAACTCACCGAACGCTGACATGAATGACGGGATTTTTTAACGTGGAAATTTGATCTTCTGCATGTGCATAATATACACACAGGGAATTAAGGCACTGGCAGGCCTGCACTTGAAGTTGACCTGGGAGATCATTAAAAAAAAAAATCCCCACCACCCTTAATTCACCAGACTCAACCGGAGATTCGAACCCAGACTTCGTGAACCCGGGGGATTGAATTCAAAGGGTCTTAACCACTAGGCTACATCATTCATCGGATTGTTCGATGTGTTTTCGTTTAGTTTTCTCCCGCCATCAAAACAAAATGAAAACAACGTATATTTCGAAACCGTTGTTGTTGTTGTTGTTGTCTGTCTATCTTTCTGAGCTGACGTCAATTTATGGGTTTTTTATCAGTGCATTTTAATCTGCATGCATAAAGGATACACATGAAAGACAAAATGAAAGTCACTGGCAGGTCTGCATGTAAAAGTTGACCTGGGAGATCCGGTAAAATAATCCCTACTCTTCTTCACCACACTCTGCTGCTGCAAAGATTTGAAACCACGAGGTCACAGACCCACGCTTATCCACTCAGGTGAATCGTCTGTCATCATGTCTTAGTATACTTTTTTTTTTAAAGAATAATTACAAATCGGAATCTAAACCTAAATCTTCTTTTTTCGAGCTGCAGTACAAAGTAGACACAAAGCTCATTGGTTTATGAATAACCTTGAACACCACGTCCTTCAGAATAATTAAGGTAAGGTCAAGGTGTCCCATAACCTAAGTGGTCGTAGGGGAGTGAGGTAGTCAGAGACCTCAGCTTCCCTAGGAGCCAGCATATTGAGGGCGGCGCCCGTCTCCTCTCCCTCGCTGCTTTACCTTCCCTGACCCTAAAGAGGCAGGTACCCATTTACTGAAACCAAAGCGCGCAAACAGTCACCCATCCAAGTGGTGGCCACGCTCGATGCTGCTTAACATTAGCTGGGGGAAAGCAGAGCGCTCCGACCATTGAGCTAACTCTATAGCTGTATTGATTACCCATGAAATCAATCTCTCTCTCTCTCTCTCTCTCTCTCTCTCTCTCTCTCTCTCTCTCTCTCTCTCTCTCTCTCTCTCTCTCTCTCTCTCTCTCTCTCTTCGACATTTTGTAACTTAACTTGATATCTTTTTTGACAATATGTATGTATGTATATATATATATATAAAGGGTTTTAGCGAGGATGCTTTAACAGAATTTGATATCTGGTTTATTTTGATGTTGATGTAACCTGAAAATCTCTCTCTCTCTCTCTCTCTCTCTCTCTCTCTCTCTCTCTCTCTCTCTCTCTCTCTCTCTCTCTCTCTCTCTCTCTCTCTCTCTCTCTCTCTCTCTCTCTCTCTCTCTCTCTTGCTTCTTGCTGTCTTCCCCTATTTACTTTATCTATATTACCTAATCATAATCAGTGTATCAGTTTTCATGTTAATGTTTGATTTATTTGAGAATTCTATGTTTATTAACGTATATCTCTTCTCAAAAAAAAATCTATGTATCTCTTGAAATTAATGCTCAAGTCAGTTAGGGATTATGTATTGTTATGTATGTTCTTTCGAGCCAGAAGGCCCATAGAGCCGGAGCTTATCCCGGTTTCTGTAGCGTTAAGCGAACTGATGGTTTTTCACCACCCCTGTGACAGGACGCTAGTCTGTCGCCAGATACTTCCCCAGCAGAGCTGGTACCCACTTGTACACCTGGGTTAAATATATATATATTTTTTTAAATCATGTTGTCGTTGTTGTAGTAAGATGTTTACCTTTGTTTTGTTGATAGTCCCTAATCAGGGCAAGGGCCGGGTGAAAAAAGTATGCGCATGCTTATTCTGTTACCTTTGAAAAATAAAGATTCATCATCGTCATCATCATCATCATCATCATCATCTCTCTCTCTCTCTCTCTCTCTCTCTCTCTCTCTCTCTCTCTCTCTTGGTTTGCTTTTATTGATTTGATTTTGTCTGTCTCTGTATATCTCCCTGTCTCTCTCTGTCTCTCTGTCTGTCTGTTAGTCTATCTCTATGTCTCTGTCTCTCTCTCATTGCACATAAGTGCTTAATCCATTATCCTCGATATAAAAGAATAAAATTTAAAAATTTTTAATCTGGTTTTATTTATTTATTTATTCTTTTATATCGAGGATAATGGAATAAGCACTCATTTGCTTTTTTTTTACATCCAGTCCCCGTGTGTATGCGGTTTAGTGTTTGTGTCTGTCTGTGTGTATCTATGTCTCTCTGACTTTATCTGACCGTCTGACCGTCTGACGCCTTCTTGCTTCAGAGAGGAGAGGAGAGGAGAGAGAGAGAGAGAGAGGAGAGAGAGAGAGAGGAGAGAGAGAGAGAGAGAGAGAGAGAGAGAGAGAGAGAGAAAATATTGAGTAGGGGAGGTAATTTCCCTAATTCGGAAAATCACAAATTCTCACCAAACGGGATTATTTCCCATCGAGGAGTGGCACCTTTGGAAATGATTACATCTCTCTCTCTCTCTCTCTCTCTCTCTCTCTCTCTCTCTCTCTCTCTCTCTCTCTCTCTCTCTCACTCACACACACACACACACGCACACACACGCACACACACACACACACACGCACGCACACGCACACACACACACTCCCTCGCACGCACACACTCACACACACACACTTACATCCACGTACACACACACGGGCGCGATAATATCACTGAGAGTGAACAGACGTAATCGAAGACCGGGCGCGCTCGCACACACACACATAGCTCCCTCCCCCCCCCCCTCACACACACACACACCAGAGGTACACAGACACACAGGCATACACACACACACTCACACACAACGAGCGCACGCACGCACGCATACACACATACATCCCATAGAGAGATTGAGAGAGGCGGAGAGAGAGAGAGAGAGAGAGAGAGAGAGCACACTAAGCATGAAAATAAAGTGAATCTGAACATAATGACAATATGCCAGAGCAATAGATATGATGATATAAAGTATATCCAATAACGGCTATTGTGTCCCATTTGTTCCCTAATGAAAACTATTGGGGGGTAAAAAAGTGTGTCCTAAATATAGCAATCAACGCAAACAAACACACCCGTTTGCACATTATTCGGCTGATACTGTGTTGTTCCCGATG
>CM054166.1:13106981-13111981 GCA_028751875.1 Rapana venosa
GTTTCATTTCAAAATACAATAGAAGACCCATGGGTGTTTTGGTTTTTTTCCGAAAGAGATGTCTAGCTGTAAGTCGTGCTTTTTCCTGAAGGAGGGAAATCTTGCCGTCCGTCCATCTTTTGTGTAGAAGATGAAATACGGCTACCTTAATGGCAGACCAACACCCCCATCCCCAAAACAACAGCAACAAAACGGTCGCATACGCCAAAAAAAATCTTACAAGTGGATCTACACGAGGAACCAAGAGAGAGAGGGGAGGGTGAGAGAGAGGGGTGAAAGAGAGGGGGAGGGAGAGAGAGAGGGGGGTGAGAGAGGGGGAGAGAGAGAGGGGAGTGAGAGAGAGGGGGAGGGAGAGAGAGGGGGGTGAGAGAGGGGGAGGGAGAGAGAGAGGGTGAGAGAGAGAGGGGTGAGAGAGAGGGGGAGGGAGAGAGAGAGGGGTGAGAGAGAGGGGAGGGAGGGAGAGAGAGGGGTGAGAGATAGGGGGAGGGAGAGAGAGGGGTGAGAGAGAGAGGGGTGAGAGATAGGGGGAGGGAGAGAGAGGGGTGAGAGAGAGAGGGTTGAGAGAGGGGGAGAGAGAGAGAGAGAGAGAGAGAGAGAGAGAGAGAGAGAGAGAGAGAGAGAGAGAGAGAGAGAGTAGGTTAGCCATGGTTGATGGCGTGGATGATTCGAACATGCCCAGCCTGCAATGTGAATAACGATAGTGCTTCGCCAAAGTCCAGTTCTTCCTTGACACACTGTATGAATGTTTCAGTGTGGTGGTATTTTTCGACTCTGCACGAAGTTGAGGGACAAAACAAAGTTTGTGGGGTGTTGTTGTTTGTTTTTTTACTGAAAGAAATAGTTGAAGAAAAGTGTTTACTGTGGTCAGTTTAAACAGATTTCCATCCCAGAAGTTGAATACGACTATCTTCATAGTCGTTTTATTTTAATTATTTAATTTTTTAAAAAGGTTGCATACGCAAAATTTCACCATTGGTGAATCGTCGTAGCTTTAGCTGAGGAAACAAATAAAAAGAAAGAAAGAAACAAAACAAGCAAGAAAACATATTCCCTCAAAAACACAACAACAAACAAAAAACGGGAAAAAACCCTGTTCATTCTATCTTAGTTTTGGGTTTTTTTAAAGCAGGTTTTATCATGGAAAGGTTTTGTTTTAGTTTTGGTTTCAGTTGTGGTTTTTGTTCGGTTTAGTTTGGGTTTTGCTTCTTTTTTTTTTCTTTTTTTTTTTTTTGGGGGGGGGGGGTTCGTTTGTTTGTTGGTTGGTTTTGTTTTTTGTTTGTTTGTTTGTTTGTTTGTTTTTGGGGGGTGTTTTCTGTGAATTGGATTTTTTAGTGGGAGGGGATTTTTCATTTGATTTTGTTGGGTTTTTTTTAACAACACTGATAATAGCAGATTGGTAGCAACAACAAAAGACAATGACATCAATTTTAATAGCACGCATAAAAAGTCAAACCACAACTACAACCTTAATGGTCGCGATGGCAACAAATAAGCATATCTCTGAATTTATTCAGTAATGATGTTATGAATAGGTGTATCAATTATTGAATGCAAAAATAGATATAGGCCTACCAACTGTGGACAGTTTGAGGGTTTTTCTTTTTAACACAAATGGGAAACTAACAGATTTTATGACAGGCAGACATATTTTTGGTGATATAAAGGAAATATATAAAATGTTTGAGAATAGTGCAGTGTAGAAACTTCGTTTGATTTGACACTTGTGATAGTTTCGGAGCAATTTTGATTTGTAAACCCTTCCGTTTTATGCCATAGTAAGGGATACCACACACAACTAAGTATGTTTGGCAGATCCTTATCAAACTTGTGTTAATAAAGAAACACTTTTGCTTACCAGAACTTTTACATAATATTTCTTAATCTTATGTCTACAGGAGAGGTAACACATTAATCTGAAGACGTTTGCCAAAGTTTCATAAAACTTACATTTGTAAAAAAAAAACACACAAAAAACACACACACACACACTTTTTCTTGTTTTAATGTGCATATATATATATTATATATATATTATATATATATATATATATATATATATATATATATATATATGTGGTGTGTGTGTGTGTGTGTGTGTGTGTGTGTGTGTGTTGCTGCACAGTTGTAATCTAAGTATTAATCCCTAACATGGTGACATCCCTGATATGGCCTCCTGTGGCTGGCAGAGCTATAAACAATGGGTTGAATGGAAAGGTATTATTGCTGTGTAGTGTAAGTTTGTTAGAATTTGATGTAATAAAATCTACGTGTTCAGAGTTCCTAAATTGTAATTCAGCCACATTCAGTTGTTGGGATAGCCTAGTGGTTAGAGCGTTGTGCTCGCGATTCAACTAAATGCCTGTTTAAGGAGATTTTTTTCCCCCAAGGGGTTCCCATGTGCTAATGCACACAGGACATCTCGCACACACGTTAAAACCCCTTCTGCCTTTCGGGAGAGTGGGTCATTTGTGTCGGATGACCAAAAAACAGAATAAACGCATGCATAATGGTGTCATATCGTGTTCTGCCTTCAGCACCTGGGCTTTATCACTGTTCTTGATTAAACCATTGACGTTGGGGGCAACAGCAAAGTGAGAGACTGTATGATCAGTGGCTTTCCCACTCATGGAATTCTACTTTACTGCTTAGTCTTTAGTAATTGACTATGACTCTCTAGCTAGGAGGCTTGACTTGCACAGTCCTTATATGCTGCAACCCTGGGGGCTAGTTGGCCTTTGGAGAACATCTCCAACGCTGACTGTCCCTATGCCCTCTTGCCGTGAGCAAAGCACCTCCACTATAATCGAATTTCTGCCCAGTTTCCAAAACAGCAGCTGCCTCCTCTGCTGTTTAGGAAGTCATCTTCGAACACGACGTACAAACATATGTATGAACTGGTGTCGTGTTAAGACACCATCCCCAGTGGGAATGCGTCTAACTTTACTCCCTGCAGTACTTTCCCTTGATTTTCGGTAATAAGTTATAAATGGATTTTTAAAAAATAAAAATAACTGAAATGAAACTATAATTTTGTACCTCTAAGCAATTATTTACTAGGTAAAACCAAAACAAATACATTTATCGTAAAAAAAGAAGCATGCTATAAAAAAAAAAAACCAATTCGCTAGACCCGGTGCAAACGAAAAGCGTCACTTCGACATTCTTGTCGCCGCCATATTGAATTTTTTACGTTGTTCCCAGGAAATGCTTGCCAATATTTTCAGCAAATATTAGCTCCGACGACTTTTTGATGGAAAACAAAACATTCGTTAGCTTAGATGAGGAGACCTGGGAGCTAGAGGACATCATGTCTGACTGTGAAACAGAGGAAGACCCAGATCTTCTAACGCCTTTTGCAGACAGAAGCAGACGACACTACATGTAAGTGCTTGTTTAGATCTGTCAGTTGCAGTTTTTTAGAAACTTTACTCATATAAAAGATAAATGATAAAAATGGTCTATGGGATTCATTTTTGTTTTTTATTTATTCTTATCAGAATTTTGTCTTGTTGATCCCTTGACAGCCAGTAGCATAGAAATATCGATTTTAGATCCAACACATAACGGCTATTTTCTGCCAGCAGTCAACCAGCATTTTGCTACATAAGGAGATCTGGACACAAACCGAGTGAGCTGACATGCAAACTGTATTGATGCTTTGCTGGTTGTAATCAGTTATGTTTATGGTTTTTTACATTTGTCTTTACATGGCAATCGAAATGTGTGTGTGTGTGTGTGTGTGAATCTTCAATTTTACATCTGTTCACATAGAATGGTATGAGATGCACAAAAATGGAGAAGTCGAGTACAGAGACCCACCCCAGTGTGTGTGTGTGTGTGTGTGTGTGTGTGCGTGTGTGCGCGCGCGCGTGCGTTTATGAATAAAGGCTACCACCTGATTTGTGATAATTTTTTTATACTAGTCCTGAGTTTGTTTAGGATTTTATTGGAAAGTTATAAGAGCTTGTGGAACAATTGTAGCAAACAAAAAAGGGTTTCCTCAATTAAAATATGTTAAAGGGTTTAAAAGAAGTCAAATAAGGGTGATACTAGGTGGGTGAGGGAGGGGAACATACTTTCTATGCAGTGGAGAGATAACAAAACAGTTTCACTTCTATCATCCATTCACACTGCAATTAGATCTGGCTTTGTTCATCATAATCAAAAGTTCAGGGGCACTTTAGAAAAAAGAATCTCAGACGGCCAGATTTAGTCAAAGACTACATTGAAAGTATTTGTGGGGTGGATAAAAATGATCAGTGTACGTGCGTGTGTGCGAGCGTGTGTGTATACATTTGAACTTGTAAAAAAAATCCTAGTAATTGTAACTGGCTGTATGTGAATGATTAGGATGAATGAAAGCGCTCTGATTTGTTTTGTTGCAAGATATAGCGCTATATAAATTCCATGTATTATTATTATTATTAAATACAAATATGAAACTAACAAATGGTGGGAAACATTTTTTGTCATTTCATTGACATTACAAAATGTAAATGCCTGTATTTCATTTCCAGATTTAAAAACAAAAATTCCTGACAATCCACAATTACCGAGACTTGATAGATAAGGGCTGCCCTGATGAACTGACCAGAGAACTTGCAGGTCTGAGTGAGTACAAACAAGTACCAAAAGCGTCTAGCAAAGTTGTATTTACTAAACATTCCAATGTTCCTGTAAAAAAACAGTATTAGAAACAAAATAAAAATTAATGCTGATATGCAAAAGAACAAAAAGCTAGTGTGGTGTGTGTTGCTTTTGGAAAGCATGTGTGCTTTGTGAGATAGGAACTGTAGTTTTCGTGAAGACTAGGTCATGCATGAATGTTTGTTTGTGAGGCTGAAAAGCATGAGATATGTGGCAGGGCTGGAATTTGATTTTTTGTGTGCTTCTACCATTCATTGATGTGTTAAAAAAGCAAGTGTATTCATTTTGTTACTGCACTTACAACTAGGTAAAAGAAACCAGAGTGGAAAGATGATAATCTGAAAAAAATTGAG
>CM054166.1:13116981-13192268 GCA_028751875.1 Rapana venosa
TTTATTGATCTTGCATCTGTAAATGTAAAATTTTGCATGTAATATAATCATGTCAAAAATGTGGTCAGACCTATAGGCATCATCACATCCAAACAATACAATTATTTCATTCAGCATTACGTTGTTTGCATTTTCACAATTTTGATTTATATATCTTTCCAGCTGTGCCCAAAAAGGTTGGATACAATCACAAGTCCAGAGCATATGGCTTATACTATCCTGAACTCTTCTGCAGAAGCTGCAGCTGCTTTCATGAACCACATTCATGTGCATGAGGACAGCATTTGTTGCTAATATTCTAAGGAAAGGAAAGGAAAATATTTGTAAGATTTCTAGCGCAGACTTTCCAGAAGGTGGAGATGCTATTTATACTGAAAGAGCCCCCAGCTTCCCCACAGCGGAGTTCAAAGAATCAATAGCAAACGAAGAAAGCTACACAGAAAAGAAGAGAAGAGAAAAATTTTGTTTATTTTTTCACTTTGAAAAGGCTTGTCACATTTGGGCCATGAAAATACTGAAAACTGAAAATTGTCATAGAAATACTGAAACGCTTCGGATAGTACTGAAAATTGTCATCTAAATACCAAATTAGAAGTGTGAGGGTGCACAGGTATGATTAGATGATATAGATGGTGGTAGTGACGATGATGATGATGGTGGTGGTGAAGATGATGATGACGTTTATGATGATAAAACTGCTGCTCCTGTTGATAACGTTGATGGTGGTGGTGGTGGTAATGATTGCAATGACTGCAAAAGTTAAGGACCAAAACAAAAAAAAAGACTAAGTTATAAAATTTAAAAAAACCAAACTGAACTGAAATGAATGACTGGAAAAATAGAATCTTAGAAATGTAGCATACATATATGCATTTCGTGTAATATCACACTTTTTTTTATTCTATTCATGCATGTTAAGACCAAGTTGTCATTTGTGTCTTTAAACAGCCAATCAATCATGTGTTCATGTTTAGGGGGGGTGTGGGGTGTGCGCGCGCGCATGCACGTGTGTACATATATGTGTGTACATGCATGTGTGTGCATGCATACTTAAATGTGCCCACGCATGCATGCGTGCGTGCGTGCGTGTGTGTGTGTGTGTGTGTGTGCGGCCGTGCGTGCGTGCGTGCGTGCGTGTGTGTGTGTGTGTGTGTGTTTCTGTTTTATCAGTTGATTGAAATAGGTCCACGGTTCGCCTTCATAGCTGGTCAGTTCATGGCTGGAGGTTGCTCAGTTTTATTTGGGTAAGTGACTGTAATATTGTGCAATTCCAGTTTTCATCAAGTTTCCCCACACTTTAAAAAAAAAGGTTTTATTGAGCATTTTGTAGTCACTGCATATTTCTGTTTGGTAAAGTTGGGTTGTTTTTTGTTTGGTTGGTTGGTTGGGTTTTTGTTTTGTTTGGGGTGGGGTTTTTTGAGAGGGTAGGGGGTTCTCCAGGGAGATGACACAGTCTCTGTATGGTGCTACATTTGTTCCTGGTTGGGGTTTTTCCTGTCTTTGTCGCCTATTCGTTGGAATGAAGAACTTTTATTTTAATCTTACGTAACCAAGAGAGGCAAGAAGGTTTTCAGATCTCTACATTGTCAGAGAAAGTGAGCATTGATAATGATTATTTTTGCTACAGGCACAGTGCGTGTGCGCGCGCGCGGGTGGTGTGTGTGTGTGTGTGTGTGTGTGTGTGTGTGTGTGTGTGTGTGTGTGTGTGAAAGCGTGCGCGTGCTCATGCATGTATGTGTGTTGTACGATGATCTTTTTAGACACATGAATTGCTTTTGTTTTGGCTACTATGAGAATTTCTTTGTGTGGTTCTTGTTTTGTTTTTAATTCAATGATAAATATTGGTTGGGGTTTCTTTCCCTTTGTCATAACCTTATGGTTTTTTTATTTCGTTGTTTATTTCAGGATCATGAGATAGTCACTGATTAAGGGCGGAGACTGGATGGGAAAAGGGCTTAAGCGCTAATTCATTGTCTGGAAATAAAGAATTTTGCCTTACTTTCCTCTCTCTCTCTCTCTCTCTCTCTCTTCTCTCTCTCTCTCTCTCTCTCTCTCTCTCTCTCTCTCTCTCGTTTATGTAGGCAGTCTTATGACATGATGGTTATACAAATGGAGCTGGTAAGAGAATTGGGCATATCAAGTTAAAAAGTTTTTATCAGAACATGGTTTTGGAATCGTGTGGTTGTCTCAGGAAGTAGGTAGCGAGCATGGGTTTATTTCTGAATTGAAAGACAGACTCATTTGTTCATTTAAACAAAATTGGCACTCGGACATGGAAAGTAAAGATAAATACTGCTGGTTTTTTTCGTTTAAGTGTGCTTTTCAAGCTGAAAAATATCTTCGAATAGTCACTGACAAATGGCATCGACTAATTTATGCAAGATTTCGACTAAGAGCACTCGGCTTCAATGCAAACAAAAGATGGTTTCAACCTGAGACGTCCACACAGTTCCCATGCCCTATGTGTGGTCATATTCTTGATGATGAAGTGCATTTCCTGTTTCATTGTCAATCATATGTTTCCATACGTGAAAACTGTGGTGTTCTCAATCTAGAAGCTTTCCGAAGGCAAGATATTTTTTCTATCTTATCGTCCGATGATGATATTGTGATCAAATCGGTTGCAAAGTTTATTGCTGAAGCACTGAAATTAAGACAATTACAGCTAAGTTCCAATTAGCTTAACATTTGTGACTAAACTAAAGTAACATTTATATTATGTAAACTCCAGCATTTTGTGAAACACATAAAAAAAACATTTATAATTACGCTGTAGTCTCCAGCAAGAATATTTTTTGAAAATTTCACATACAATGTCAATGGATGGTCTAATATAGCATTCTAGAATGTTCTTTTCATTATTTTAGTTATTGCTTATTGTTTCTTATTGTTCATCCTTGTTATTACTTTGTGTTCATTTTGAAACTGAGTTTACGTCACAGCTTAAAGTCGTATCCGTTCATAAGAGCTCATTTTTGGTTTTTTGGTTTTCGTTACGTTAAATGCATCATGTGATTTTTCTTGTATTTATTTGTATTTACAAAAGAAAGTCGTGTATAACCCCCCTTGTCAATAGGCCTCTTTGGGCAATGACAATAAATTGGTCAAAGCGTCAAAGCGTCTCTCTCTCTCTGTCAGTCTCTGTCTCTGTCGCTGTCTATATATCTCTGTCTCTTTCTTTTCTTCCATATCAATTGTGTATGTGTCTCAATGCGTGTGTGCATGTGTATCTTATGGGTGTTCACGCGCACACAACGACAACAACACACACACACACACACACACACACACACACACACACACACCACACACACACACACAACACACACAAACCGTCTTCGTCTAATATCACTAAGAGTGAACAGACGTTAAATTGAAGACGACAACAACAACCCCGTCTATCCCCCTACCCCCGAAACACACATCAGTGTATGATTTTTCTTTCTTTCTTTCTACAGCACGTTATACATGGCTCCAGCAGGGTTACCTTTCATTGTTCTGACTTTCGTCCTTCGTTCTATGATGGCCCTTGGGGCCGCTGCCTTCTCTACAGCCAGCTTCGCCATGGCCGCTAACCAGTTTCCAGAACAACGCTCCACTGTTCTGGTCAGTATTCCGTTTCTGTTTTTTTTTCCCTTGTCAGCATAGGCCTAACTCTGTCAAGGGTCCAGTGCTAACCAAAACAATTTTTTTAATAGCGCGCGCCCTTTCCTTATACCAAGTCCCAGTACAATCATTGCCTGCTATATTTTTTTTTTTCAATTTCATACCACTTTAAGTCACGGCAGATTTCTCTGCGTGAAATTCGGGCTGCTCTCTACGGAGATAGCGCGTCGCCACAAGAGCAGCGCTACCCGTTATTATTTTTTTGTCCTGTCTGCAACTTTAATTAATGTTTCCCTTTCAGATTAGCTTTTTTTCTACAGAATTTTGCCAGGGTCAACTATCTTGCTGCCCTGGGTTATTTTCCGTACGCTAAATAATTGTTATGCAACGCACGGGACCTCGGTTTATCGTCTCATCCGAAAGACTAACACCCAGACCACTGTTGGTCTAATGGATGAGGGAAAAGTTTTTGGCCCAAACGGGGATTGAACCACCGCACACTTCCGACCCGGACTTTTCGCCTTCTAGGCAGGCGCGTTACCTCTAGACCACCGATCTACTATTAACACCGGCTGGGGTGGAATGGAATGGAATGGAATAGATAGTAGCTGAAAGTAGGGAAAACTGACAACTGTGAGGGTATACGGGTGCGGTGTGGGGAAGAGGGTGGTGGGTGGGGAATAGGGTGGTAGGGGGTCTGTATGATGGCAGAGTGAGGGGGTGTAGGCGTGGTGTTGGTGGGGAGTTTGAGGTGGAGTGGAGATGTATGGGGTGGTGGGTGAGGTGGAATGGAGTAGGTTTTTGGATGGTGTGGGATTTTGTGGGGTGTGGATGAGGTGGAGGGTGGAATGGAGGGGGGGGGGGGGGGGTGACTGCCAACCTTTTTTTTTTAAAGCAGCGTTCTACTGTTCTTGTTAGTTTGTGCTTTTTTGTTGTTGTGGTGGTGGTGGTAGGGGTGGGTGATATGGGATGAGGGTTGGGGTGTATATATGGGTGGGCGGAATGGTGGTTGGGTGAGGGTGTGTGTGTGTAGGGGTGGTTGTGGGGAGGAGGGGTGGAGTGGAGTTGGTGTGGTTGCCAATTGTTCTCTTGAGCAATGCTCCACTGTTTGGTCAGTACCTGCTTCTTTGGTGGTATGGGGTGGGGTGGAAGGAAAGGGGTTGGGTTGAGGGTGGGGGTAAGGTTAGGGAGGGAGGATGGGTAGGGTGTGGGTGGGGTGCAGATGGAGTATGGGTAAGGTTTTCTTCATCTCCTCCTCCTCCTCCCCCTTTCTTTTTCCCCTTCTTCGTCTTTTTCTTCCTTGCATTCTTCTTGTTCTTGTTGTTATTCTTCTTCTTCAAACACATCTAATTCCTCTTTGAATTCTTTACATTCTTCTTCACATTCTTCATCATCTAAGTCTTCAAATTCTTCTCCCTTTTTTTTCCTACTTGGTGGTCTTCTTCTTTTTCTGTACTCTTTTTTTCCCCTCTTCTTCCTCCTCTACTTCTTTTTCTCTGTCCTCCTCCTCCTTTCTTCTCCACAGTCTCCACCGTCTCTCCTTCCTCCCTCCTTTTTCATCCTCTTCCTCCTTTTTCTTCATCATCTCTCTCTCCTCTCTCTGTCTCTCTGTATCTCTGTCTTCTCTCTCTCTCTCTCTCTCTCTCTCTGTCTCTGTCTCTCTGTCTGTCTGTCTCTCTCTCTCTCTCTCTCTCTCTCTCTCTCCCTCCTCTCTCTCTCTCTCTCCTCTCTCTCCCCCCCCCCCCCTCTCTGTGGTATTGATTACTAGCGTTGTGTCTGGCATCTGTTTGCGGGACAGGCGGCTCTGGAGATCTGTACCGGGCTGGGTTTTGCCCTGGGACCCCCATTGGGCGGTATTCTGTATGAGGTGAGTCACCTAAATCATTTGGTTTGATGGTGAACTAGACGGTGTACTGTTGTGGCGAGAAGATTTACATATAGTCGTGTATTCTTTTTTAAAATTGTGAACATTTAACAGCATTTGTACCTGTTGTGCCTAGTTTATCACTGGATCAGTTTTTGTCTGAACCAAGGTTACTGTTGGGACATTGCTTTAGCGTTAATAAGAAGTCCGATAATTCAGTTTTTTTTTGGGGGGGTAGTATGTTACAGTTAGTTTTTATTCAGCACTGTTTTCTGGAATTGTTTGTTATTGTTTGTTTATTTATTATTAGAAATGTCTGGAGGGGTCTAAAACCACTAGATGTGAATAGACTGAAAAATATAGTTAAACTGAAAATGTCACGTAGTATCCCCCACCTTTAGTGTGTTAAGAAAAGTTCCCCTTTTCTGTCCCTCTTATGGGGACTGAATTGGGTTAGATTTAAAATTAAAATTAAACTGAATACCACTTTTCAGTCACAGTAGATTTCTCTGCGTGAAATTCAGACTGCTCTCCCTTGGGTAGAGAGCACGTTACTGCATGAGCAGCGCCACCTACCCATTTTAAGAATTATTTCCTGTTCGCAAGTGTTTGTACGTTTCCCTATCAGAGTGGATATTTTTTCTGTAAAATTTTGTTCGGGACAACTATCCAGTTGCCGTGCCATTCTTTTACATGCGCTAAACGCGTGTAGTTTATTGTCTCAACCGAAAGACTAGCACCCAGACCACCACTCAAGGTCTAGAGAGATGGGGGGGGGGGGGGGATTTTAACCCAAGCGGGGATTAGATCCTCACTTCTTGCTTTCTAGGAGTATACGTTACCTCTAGATCACCGATCCGGGACAGAATAGCTCAGTGGTCAGAGCGCTTGCTCTCCCGCAACCTAAGGTTAAGCAGCGTTGAGCGTGGTTGTAAGTTTGATTAAAAATTTTTGTTCCAGCAAAAAAACCTCTAGCCCCTTTTTATTTATTTAATTTATTTATTCCTTTATTTCGAGGATAATGGAATAAGCAGTCATGTGCTTTTTTTTTTACATCCAATCCCCGTGTGTATGCAGTTTTATTTATTTTGTCATCCGTTTCCACCGGCACACAATGGCCTACTCTTCTGTAAAACGGAACGGGTTTTAACGTGTGCGCAAGATGTTGTGGGTGCGTTTGCACACGGGGCCTTGGTTTGTAGTCTCATGCGAAGGACTTTTGGGGAGAGTGGAGTCGGCACTGATGTTAACTCCAGAGGAAAAATCCCCCTGAACGAGATTCGAACCGAGGTCAGCAGGTCTCGGGCGCATCACTCTAACCACCAGGCTATCCCGTGTAGTGTGTGTGTGCGTTGTTTTTTGTGGGTTATATATGAATTCATAACTGGATAATGTAGAAACCTACAGAACATATTTATATGTATCTGTGTGTGTGTGTGTGTGTGTGTGTGTGTGTGTGTGTGTGTGTGTGTGTGTGTGCAATTACAACGAATAGATCATGTCCTGAATTGCAAAAGGAAACATATTCTAAGTAGGGAATATAATAACCTCAGCAAATGCTATCACAAATTGCTGAGGGTTATACAGCTCTTCCTGGATATCTTTATGTTTTCGCAAACATCTAATGATTGTGTTTTATACATATTGCCAAGAATGGGACGCCCAAACAACAGATGGTGGACTGAAATGGATTTAGAACAACAGCAGGCTACATTTTAAAAATGCTTTGTAATCTGTGCACGTAATGTTAATTTAATATCATATTTGAATTTCGTTTGCAAGAAAAAATCCAAGTATTTTCTCAAAAGTTTAAAATATAATTGTTTGTTGTTGTTTTTAATATTATAATTGTTAATTTTAATTCTTTTCACTCGTCGACAACAGTAAACAACAATTTAACACTTCAGAACTGCATTTAGATGCATCTTTTTCTTGTTTAAAAACAGTGAATCAACGAATTCATTCCAGTTTATTCTGATTCCTCTTGTGACAATGCAATATTCCAAATGTGTGTGTGTGTGTGTGTGTGTGTGTGTGTGTGTGTGTGTGTGTGTGTGTGTGTGTGTGAGGGGGGGGGTTGCCTTTCTTGTCAAAAGCGATGATAACAAAAGTGAAGATCTTGTAGGTAAATAAGAGACACCAGTTCGAGGGATTTTTCCCCATAGAGTTAATACCACTACCTACTCCACTCCCCGTGAAAATCTTTCGAATGACACTATAATAGACTCGTGCATTTGATACTTTGCGTTGTCACAAGAGGAGTCGGAATAAATTTTTGCAAGGCACTTTCTCATTGTGGACATGATCCGGATTAGTTTTGTTGGTTCACTAGCTTAAAAAAAAAGTCCATCTGAATGCAGTTCTTTAATATTTTGTTGTTATTTACTTTTTAATGTTGTCCTTGTCGCCATCATCGCTTTTTGTCATTGTCTCCTTTGTTCTTATCTCCACCTATGTTGTCTTATTCGTTATCTTCTTCAACTCTGACATCATTTCTTTTGGCCTTTGTCGCCAGCGCCTTTGTTGTTGTTATTATCATCATCGTCGTTGTTACCATCCACATTAGCATCACACCTACCACAACCGTGGTCGTCATCGTCTTCTTCCTCTTCCTCCTCTTTCTCATTCTCCACATCATCTTTCCCTTCCTCCTCCTCCTCATCGCCATCATCATTCTTATCGTCATTGTCATCGTCATCACTACAAAGCGTGACTGTTATTGCAGCTAGGGGGCTTTGGGTTGCCGTTCTGGTGTCTGGGGTCTTTTCTCATCCTCTGGAGTATCATCAACTTTTTCTGCCTGGCCGTATCCACTGGTGAGTTGCGACGAGGAGGAGGAGGGAGATAATTGGGGGGGGGGGGGGGGGGGATTGGGAATGTGTGGTTGGGGGTGGTGGATAATAATAATAATAATAATGTATGGAATTTATATAGCGCTGAATCTTGTAAAGCAACAAATCAAAGCGCTCAGATTTCATTTCATACCACTTTAAGTCACGGCAGATTTCTCTCCGCGAAATTCGGGCTGCTCTCCCCGGGGAGAGCGGGAGAGCGCGTCGCCACAAGCGCAGCGCCACCCATGGGCTGGATGTGGGTAAATAGGTGGTGGAGGTGGATATGTGTATAGATGGGTGTGTGTGCGCGCGTGCGCACGAGACAAGGACACAGACAGATCTCAGAGACAGAGAGATGTTTATTGTGTAAGCTATGTTTGCTCATTTGAAAACAGAAATGGCAGAAAGGGAGGGGGTGGGGGGAGGGTGGCTGGAACGGGATTTTACAAAAGTGAAAGTTTCACAAAATTGACATCACTTGCACAAACTGGTCTGTGAATCTGCATCTGCCTGTTTGGCTGCCTTGTGTTTGTGAGTGTGCGTGCGTGTGTGCGTGTGTGTGTGTGTGTGTGTGTGTGTGTGTGTGTGTGTGTGTGTGTGTGTTGGCAGACAGCTACCAAAAGCGAGTACAGCGGGGGTCTATGCTGAGCCTCCTGGCCAGTCCTCTCATAGTGGTGTGCGCCATCGCTCTGATGTCTACAACCTACTCCTTCGGCTTCATAGACGCCGCCCTCTCTCTCCACCTGCACGAGGTCAGTTGATTAAGGAGCCTGAAGTAAAACGCTAGATCCAGGTAGTCCATGGATATTGGAAGGTGGAGGACGCACGGGTGGGAGGGGGGGGGGGAGGGGGGTAGCATAGTGGTTAGAGCACTGAGCTGGCGATCCGACCGGCCCGGGTTCGATTCCAGCCGGCACTCCGAAGAACTTGTTCGATGGGATTTGTTTTTCCCTGTAGAGTTAAGATTTGTGTCCATAAAGTTTGATATCGTTTATTCATTATGATAACGTGATTACAAGGATTTTTTTCTGTTATGCTTTGTTTCTTCTGTTTTATGCTTTGGGGGCTTGGAGGGGATGGCTGCTTTCTTTTTTTTTTTTTTTTGGAGGAGGAATGGATGAAAAAAAGTTGCAGCCTACTTATTCTATTGCCCTCAGAAAATTATATTTTGCTTTGTTCTATTTCGTTGTTTTGTTCTACTCTTTCTGTCTCACTGTGTCTGTCTGTCTGTCTCTCTCTCTCTCTCTCTGTCTCTGTCTCTCTCTCTCTCTCTCCTCTCTCTCTCTCTCTCTCTCTCTCCCCTCCCTCCCTCTCTGTCTCTGTCCCTCTCTCTCTCTCTCTCTCTCTCTCTCTCTCTCTCTCTCTCTCTCTCTCTCATAAATGCAACTTTTTTTGTTTAGGTCAAGGTTTTTTTCAAACGAGAATTCATGAATGCTCTAGCTGGGGGGGTGGGGGGGGTTCCACGATATTTTTTGTCGCTTTTTAGCTTTTTTTTTTCTTCTTCTTTTCCCATACGTTCCTTATCATTGTGTTATCTGTGTGTATTTACATGGACAGATTGTAAAACTAGGCTTGGCATATAATCTTTATTCTTGCAAATTAAAGATTTTTTTATTCATCCATTCTCTCTCTCTCTCTCTCTCTCTCTCTCTCTCTCTCTCTCTCTCTCTCTCTCTCTCTCTCAGATCTTCAGTTTAACGTCTATTCACATTTAGTGATTTTAGACGGGAAAATATAAACAAAAGAATGCAAACAATATCAGAAAAGTGTCAGATAACTACTTGATAAAAATAAAAAAACTAACTTTAACATACTACAAAAACTGAAGTATCGGACTTCTTATCAATCCTAACACAATGTTGTGTGTGTGTGTGTGTGTGTGTGTGTGTGTGTGTGTGTGTGTGTGTGTGTGTGTGTGTGTTCAGTTCAACGTGCCAATAGCCACCAGTGGCCTGTATTTCATCATACTGTCCTGCACATATTCAGCCATCTCTATGTGTGTGGGTTGGATCCTTGGAAAAAAGGTAACACAATTTACTTATTCATTTATCACTTTGTTTGTTTGGTGGACATTATAGCCAACTGGTTAAACCGTTTAACCGCCATCCCACGGGTCTGTGAAGTTATGGGTTCGAATCTCAGCAACCGTGTTTGTTGAATTAAAGGGTGGGAATATTTATGATCTTATTGAAAGTGCAGACCTGCCAGTGCTTTGATTCCTTTAGTAGATAGATAGATAGATAGGTAGACGTGCAATTAGGGGTGATGATTTTTACGATCTCCCAGGTCATCTTCAAGCGCAGACCTAGCAGTGACTCGGTTCATACGCATGCAATTAAGGGTGAGGATTTTTTACGATCTCCCAGGTCAACTTTAAGCGAAGACTTGCCAATGCCTCCGTTCCTTTCGTGTATATACACAATCAAAAGATCAAATGTGCAAGTTAAAGAGCCCTCATTAAATGATGTCAGGGTGTGGTGGGTTACCGGAATCACAAACACACCCAGCATGCGTACAGTGCACACACACACACAAAAAAGAGCTGCTCTGAAGTTGGAGTGTGTCATTGGCTGAGGCCAGGGGGCAGACAGACCTGGAAAGTTAGTACAAGCACAGAAGACCAGGCGCTACACACCCCATCCAGTAGTGTAATAATGTATGGAATTTATATAGCGCTTAATCTTTTAAAGTAACAAATCAAAGCGCTCAGATGACTTTTTAAAAAAAATTAAATTCGTGTGTATGCGGTTTTTTTAAAATTTTGTCATCTGTTCCCACCGGCACACAATGGCCTACTCTTTCGAACAGCGGAACAGGATTTAACGTGTGCGCAAGATTTTCTGCATGCGTTCGCACACGGGGCCTCGGTTTATAGTCTTATCCGAAGGATAGGAATGCATAGAAGAGAAGGAAATAGGACAACGCCAAAATTCAAACAATATATCTTTTTTAAGCACCCTCACCATCTTTCACGTCTCCCGCGCACAGCTGTCGGCTACTTTCAGCTACTCTCCGTTCCATCCCCATCCCAGCCGGCCCAGCTGGGGCTAATCACAGCAGGAACTGACCACACCCGGACTTAGAAAGAAAAAAAAAGTGGAACGACAATTTTAGCACTGGGCCCTGGGCTCTTGTCTATGTTGTTGTTATATTATATTATGCTGGATTTCCTCGCTGCGCTAATGCCTCAAAACTTTTCTAATCCCACTCGCCTATTATTTATATTCCAATGATTTCATATTTAATGGATTTTGATTTAGTTGTATTGGCGTCCCAGCGGAATTATCCGATTAAGGGACTGTACTGTACCGTCAGTCAACAAATCTGGAATCGTTGTGTGACAACGTTGATTTCTTATCGTTTTTTGTTGTTTGTTTTTTATCTCCACAGCCACACTTGTGCTACGCCTTTCCCATATTTGGCAGCGCCCTTCTTACGGTGGCGCTGCTGCTCATTGGGCCTTCTCCTCTGCTTCCCTTTTTACACGGGTGAGTTACAGACGCTGAAGCCGAGCGGTTAAAACCGTTTGACTTCAGTCCCGTGGTCCAGGAAGTCGTGGGTTCGAATCTCCGCAGCCTCTGGTTATTGATTTATTTTTGGTTCATGGTTGATTTTTTTTTCGTTCCTCGGCTACAGCTCCGAGGTTCACCGGTGGTGAGATCTTTGTGCATGCGACCGTATCCTCCACCCAGGTTTCCACCGTTTAGGTAGCCACATTCCGACTTCGGGATGTCTGGTGAATTAAGGGTGGGAGTTTTTACGACCTCCCAGGTCAACTTCAAGTGCAGACCTGTCAAAGCCTTAATTCTATTCGTGTGTGTCTGTGTGTATGCGGAAGATAAAATATGCATGTTAAAGATCCCGTCATTCATGTCGGCGTTCGGTGGGTTACGGAAACAGGAACATACCCAGCATGCATCCCCGAAGTCTGAATGCGGGATACCTTCGTTGTGCACAAAAAGTGGCTGTGTACGAAAAATCTCACTGTTTGTGAGTCTTGAGGATCTAGCCAAGGATCAACAACAAAAAACCCACAACAAAACAAAAACGGTTCATGGTATTTTTGCGCTTTGGTTTGTTTTTTGCAAGATATAGCGCTGTATAAATTCCATGTATTATTATTATTATTATTTTGGGGGTAGGGTGTTCAATCCTCATGCTGACTCAGTCTTGAAAGCTTCTGTCAGTTGCAAGCTAAATGCCGAGGCCTACATTAATGAAAATGTTACCTTTTCTAAACTGTTACATTGACATTTGCCTTCAGCCGTGACAAATCTTTTATCATAACACTGCCCTCTACAGGGGGAAAGAAAAAACTCCAATCCTCTGAAGTCAGAGTACGGCTGACCGTTTGGTGAGGTGCTTGTAAACAGTCATACCCGCAAACTTCTCATCATCCAGTGTGTATTTACAACCTCACAGTGATTCCCAGGTGTGATGAGTGAGAGAGAGAGTGCATGTTCTGGGTGCCCCCCCCCCCCCCCCTCCCCCACGGCATTAAAGAGTGGAACGCCCAACAGTATCATTTCTTTAAAGTTAGGAAAAGTTTAAAGTGGCAGTAGATTGGCTTGTGTTACGTGTCAGACTTTTTCACAGTTTTCATTTACGTGATTGCCCTCGTAGGGATGCCGGGGACTTGTCACTATCAGTAGCAGCTCTGCCTACTGGACATTCTATGCTGGGGATTCCCTTTTTTCTATACCTCTTTCTGTATCTGCCT
The DNA here is from genome assembly GCA_028751875.1 of Rapana venosa. Taxonomy (NCBI): domain Eukaryota; kingdom Metazoa; phylum Mollusca; class Gastropoda; order Neogastropoda; family Muricidae; genus Rapana; species Rapana venosa. The sequence goes on from CM054166.1 coordinate 13,130,006, forward strand.
TATTCCTTTTCTTCCTATCACCTCCTTGTCTGTGTTCTGCCATCTTGTTCCATTCTCCTGCCTTTTTTTTTCACAGAAAGACTTTAAAAGATAACATTTCTCTCCCGCGCCGGAGTCGTATGTGCTGGGCCTGACTTGTCAGGAGCTTTACGACAGGGCAACCCATTTTCGCTCATAATTATGACAGACAACAATAGCTGCTGTCTGAGCCTTCGATGAAGAAGTATTTTCTGTTGGTGCGCCTGTGCATGCATGTGTTACTACGTGTGGGTGAAAGCATTATATGCATGTGAGTGGTTAAGACCAGTTAACTCCAATCCCATGGGTCCATGAAGTTGTGGGTTCGAATCTTGGCGGTGTCAAGTGAATTAAGAGTGGGGAATTTTACCGTCTCCCAGGCCAACTTCAAGTGCAGACTTACCAGTGCTTTAAATTCCCTTTGTGTGTGTGTGTTATATATATATATATATATATATATATATATATATATGTATATATATGTATATATATATATATATATATACACACACACGCGCGCAGAAGATCAAGTATGCCCGTTAAAAAGATCCCGTAACTCATCTCGAGCGTTCAGTGGGTTACAGAAACACGGAACACATCCAGCATACATCCCTACCCTGAAGTCGGAATGCAGCTACCTTCTTGATAGGGGGGGGGGGGGGGGGGGGGTGGCGGTCGCATACGCGAAAATCTGACCATTGGTGAATCCTGGAGCTCTAGACGAGAAACGAAGAGGGGGGAATGTAGTGATACCTAGGTGAAGAAGCAAGCCATTCATTGAAACCTTTGTTGGTGACTGACTGCAGGGAACTGTGGCTGATAGGACTGTCTTTGGCGATGATAGGACTGGGGTCAGGGGCCGTTATCATACCCGTCTTCAGGTGCTTCTACATTGGTGGCAGGTAATGCTCCGCGTGTGTGTGTCTGTCTGTCTGTGTTTCAAATCGCGAGTGCATGGGAGATGTTGAGATCATTTTCATGCTCTCCCTGTAAATGTGTGCGTGCGTACACATGCTCTCCCTGTAAATGTGTGCATGCGTGCACATGCTCTCCCTGTACACATGCTCTCCCTGTATGTGCGCGTGCATGTATGTATGCATGTGAACGTACGTGCGTGCATGTGGGTGTGGTTATTTACGCATGTGTCTGTGTGTATGTGATATATTTCAGACGTCTGGGTTTCAAAGACGGGATAGAACTGGAAGGATTGTTGTCGGGTTTATTCACCTCCTGTTTTCATCTTGGGTTCGTACCATGAAAGAATTACACCTATGACTACTTCTTGTGTGTGTGTGTGTGTGTGTGTGTGTGTGTGTAGCGGTGGGGAAGGGGGGTGTGTGTGTGGCGGTGGGGGGAGGGGGGGTACGTCTGTGTGTGTGTGTGTGTCGGTGGGGGAAGGAGTGTGTGTGTGGCGGTGGGGGGAGGGGGGGGGGGGGGTACGTGTGTGTGTGTGTGTCGCGGTGGGGGAAGGGGTGTGTGTGTGTGGCGGTGGGGGCAGGGGGAGTACGTCTGTGTGTGTGTGTGTGTGTGTGTGAGGGAGAGAGTATGTGTGTGTGTTGTGTATATGGTTGGGGTGGTGCGCGCGCGCGCGTGTGTATGTTTGTGTATGTACATGTGTTTGTGTGCACTGGTTCTTCAGTGTTGGTTTCCACAAGCACTAAAAACACACACACAAACCCAGCAGCAAACCAAGTAAATGATTGAAAACCTGAACAAATGAATAAGTTCCTAAAACAAATTAACTAGAAAAAACAAAACGAAATAAGTGACTAAACAAACAACCAAACACTCAGAACAAAACCAAACAAAACAGCCCATCAAAATGACAAAAGAAAGAACATATTTTTTATAAATCATCAATCTAAAAAACAAACAACTAAACTTCAGAAAACCAAACAAAAAAACAAACCCCAAACAAAGCACCAAATGAAAGGGAATGAAAACAAACTCATGGTGTTTGCAGGATATTCTAGAATCCGAAAAGCAAAAATTCAGGAAACAAAACAAAAAACAAACAAACCAAACTGAATGATAAACAGAAAGGAACAAGTACATTTATGGTATTTGCAGAGTATTCTAAAATCCGAAAAACATAAATTCAGGAAACAAACAACAAACAAACAAACAAAAACCACAAAATGAAAGGGGAAAAAAGAAAGACGGAAAAGACCAATTAATAAACTCATGGTCTTTGCAGAGCATTATAGAATCCGAAAGCCAAAAACCAAAAAAATCCAACAAAACACCCCCACAAAATGAAGGAAAGAAAGAAAAACCAACAGAAAAAACAAACAAACTCATGGTATTAGCAGAGAAATCTAGAATCCGAAAAAAAATTCAGGAAACAAACCAGAAAAAAACCCACCTGAAACCAAACCATGAAATGAAGGAAAGAAAAAACGACAGAATATAACAAACAAACTCGTGGTATTTGTGGTTGGTTGCATGACTCTATAAGAATGAGTTGAGGGCAAGCGCTTTGATTTGTCTCTGCAAGATATAGCGCTATAAATTCCATTTATTATTATTATTATTATTATTATTTTGCAGGGTGTTTCTAGGCCCAACCATCGGCAGTCCGGTAATGCAAGCCACAAATTATGAATGGTCGGCCACACTAAACGCTGGTTTTGTCGCCTTGTCGGTAAGTTTGAGATGATTATAGAAGAATTATTAGATGGGATTACGGTGTGTCGTGATGAAGAAATGTTGAACTGCATGGAGTTGCATGGTGTTAGGTCGTATTTGTTCCGTTATAATGTAATCTGTTTATTGTGTTGTGTCACGTTATATTGTATTATATTTTTAATGTTATAATTATATTTTAATAATTATATATTGTATGGTATTATAATTATGATGTATATAATTATATCCTATCATATTAATAATACTATACTGCATTGTATTACTGTTATATCGTATTTATTATACTATACTACAGTATACTATGCTATTATCATATTGTGCTAAATTAGATTAATTATTGTTGTTGTTGCTGGTGATGGTGGTAGCCATAGTAATCGTCGATGCTTGCTAAACTTCTTGGTACCTTATACAGAGACCACATTACAAATGAGGAAGTAAAAACCAGAATTGAAAATGCCATCAGGCCATATGAAGAGCTCCTGACCAGTGATAAAAACGCAAACTAAAGTGTACGGGCACGTCACACGAACATCTGGACTGGCCAAGACTGTCCTACAGGGAACAGTACAAGGAGGGAGATGAAGAGGCAGACAGAGAAAACGATGGGAAGACAACATCAGAGAGTGGACTGGCCTTGAGTGGAACGACTTGTAATGGAAAGCTGAAAAACAGGAGTGGAGGAAGCTGGCTGCAAAATCTTTAGTGGCCACTGGTGCTCCAGCGATCTGCCAGACTACGGGACAGGTGAAGGTCTGATTGTATTGGCTGGTCTGCTGAACCACTCCACTCCAGACCTTGCTCCAAACAAGGCTGACGTGGCCAAAGAAGCCATTGTCTCCCGAGACAGAAGGAGACGATTCATTTCTTGATTGCTTTGCCTGGCCTTGCATTGCAATGCATTCTTCTTCTTCTTCGTCGTCGAACGCTCAGACAGCAACTATTGTTGTCTGTCATATGAGCGAAAGTGCGTTGTACTGCCGTTAAGTGCCTGGTCAGTCGGGTCCAGCGCATCCGACTTAATGTGGGAAGGAATTGGTATCTTTTTAAGTTTTTCGGGGGGGGGGGGGGGGGGGGGGGGGGAGGCAGGAGGGACCACGAAGGCAGACAGTAGGCAAGAAGGAGGTGGCTGGAAGGAAAAAGTTTCAAGACAGAAAAAAAGAGATGGATTAAAAAAAAAAAAAAAGAATTCCTAGCAGATTTATATTGACGGCCCTAGCTCGCCCCCCACCCCCCACCCCCTTCCGCATCCCCATGGAAGAATTGCAGTGTTTAATATCATGTTTTGATGTGTCTTGATGTATTGTATCACACTGTTTGCATTGCTATATATTGTGCTGTGTTGTATTGTACTGCATTGTTTTGTACTATAATTATATTACATTGCATTGTTTAGTATCGTTTTTTGTGTTGTGTTGTATCGTGCCATATTGTATTTCATTTTATTGTGTTGTGTCGTATCATTTTGTATTGTGTTGCATTTTGTTGTGTTGTATTGTTGTGTAGAATAGTGTTAGACTCCCATCTCTAGATAATAGTCATTTGACACATTTGTGGTGAAAACACGTTTTGTTTAGGCGGTCATTTTGGTTACCCTCTAGATTTTTCCACTTTTCCCTCAGTTTTTCTATAGGACTCTCGTATTCAGACCACACGTACAAAGGCATCCACCGAAATAAAAGCCACTTTTTGTAAAAAAGACTAGCCTGTGACTCAAAACTTCATCTCATTTTGCTAATTTTTTTCCTTCTTTTTTTTTTGCTGCCTCATCTCTGCGACGTCCCCGTCCTGCTGTTTCCACGCCGCTCATCTCAATCTCCCGCCACAGCCATCACCCAGATTCGTTGTCTCATCCCTAGGGTCGGAAGTCCACAGGGAGACTATCAATATCAGGCTGCCGTGGGCCTACCAGCCAGAGGGGCCCTGCACTGCTGTTGTGTAACTTTAGTGGTGTTCAGTGGTGCCTGTTTTGAGTTAACATACGCAGGACACCACCTACTAAGCCCCCTACTAGCGACAGTATTAGCTCAGTCACAGAGCCAGAATGAGTGAATTGCCCGCCCGAGGTGGCAACCACCACAACGTCCTTCCAACGACCGTCCCTCGTGAACCTCCAACCCCAAAAGCCTTGACACAAACTCACCACAGGCACAGAAGTGTATGGGCAAACTGAATCTGAGGTCACCATGAGACCAGAGCAACTGGGACCACTGAATCAGAGGCAATTTTTTTTTTATTGCATGATGATCAATGACGATGACGTAATTATGCTGCTGTGGAAATGCATATGCTTTGAGACTGCTTGACAGGGTTGCACTCTACGCTTACTATCATAATATATCCCGGCGTCAACCGGGCCCGAGAGATACAGACACCTGCAGTGTTAGTCACATAATTTGAGCAACACTTTCAAACTCGCATCCGTTAAGTGGATGAAACTCGACTGTAGGGTCCCAGTCTTCCCACTGAGCCACAACACACTCACTCTGGGTAGAAGCCGGCTGGACTCCGAAAAATCCCTATAACTCTTATGGGATTCGAACCCGCGACCATCCAGTCCGAAATCCAAGGCGTTAACCACTGCGCCATGGCGGCTGGTATTTTGCACAAATATGGTAGGTTTGATTTTTTTTTTCAGCAAACACTGTATTCCCTCAGCCCTTTGTCATCTGCTAGCTTCCTAGACACAATGTGCATGAAGGGTCAACACTGTAGGATACTCTATTTGAAAAAAGAAAATAAACAAACAGCAGCAACAATTCTCCATGCTAGCCTACAAAAAAATTAAGTTGTTGCAGTTGATCCTGTTGATCATCTACAAAGTGGTGGAGACGCTGTTCCTTAAGTATGACGACAGCGACATTTACCACAGCACCAACGAGTCACTGGATGTAGACCAGACTACGCCGATCCCCTACCAAACTTCGGCCCCGGACAATCACAACGAAAAATACCCACCCCGCATCTTCAAGGATGAACAGACTGAGTTTTGATGGACAATGCTGTTGTCGTTGTGGCTGTTGCTGTTATTTCTTCTCTCCTTCTCTTACTACAACTTAACACAGTTACCAGTATTATAGTATAGTAGTTATGATGATTTGAAATGATCATATAGTCCTTTTGATCACTGAAAACTTAAGTGAATGTTTGAAATGATCAGAATCAGTTTGATCACTGAAATTATTTTTTTTCATTTTTGATCACTCAAAATTTTAGAACCCTCAGGAAGTGACATTCGAGAGACTGGTTTTGTTTTTATCTCATGATGATGATGATTTTTGTTGCGTTTTGCTGTTATCCAACATCAGCCAACAAGACTACCAAATCACTGAGATCAGTGGTCTGGGAGGAGGGCTACAGGAGATCGTAGAACTCAGCAGAGACAGAGAGAAAGATGGCGAACCCTAGTGGTGGCATTGCGTGGAGCTCCTACCGACGACAGCGGCGATGGAGACAGTTCAGTTGAGTTGCTGTTAGTGATTTGTTTTTTTTTCGGTTCCTCGGATCATGCACATGGGATGGTAGAAGGCTCATCATGTCAACCCCCCCTGGACAAACATGAAAGAAGGAATCAAGAAGAGTCGAGCTCGAAGTTCCAATGGATAAATTCGGTTGAACGTCCCTCCCACTTCCCAATATGATTAGGTAGCCGTTTCCAACGTTGGGATTGGTATGGTTGTTGTGATTAAACGCAGTTTGATTATTTTTTCGAAATCTTAATAATATGTGATTATTGTTGTTGTTATTGAGTATCAGATAGAAATCACAATATTTGAAGTTCATCAGTGGAGGGTCATTTTTTAAATTCTACATTGATGATATGTATGAATAGACTGTAGTTCTAGTAGTGCAGTTAGTAGTATCACATCGAATGATATGATATAAACCGTAAATCAGTGTCTTTGCTGCGTTGCTGTTTGCGTCCCAGGAAGGGTCACCCAGAACATGCACTGTTCTGTCTCACTCATCACACCTGGGAATGAATCACTGTGAAACCGTAAATCCATACTGGATCAGAAGTTTGCGTGTATGACTGTTTACAAGTGCCTCGCCATATAGACAGCCATACTTGGACTTTAAATTTTTGTTTATCCTTTCATGGAGAATACCTGTTGTTATGCTAAGAACTTGTCATGGTTGAAGACATAACATTGCCAAAGCATAACAGCATGTTATCCTCGGCTAGAGCTCCGAAGTTAACCGTGTGCAACCGATTTTGCTCACCATTCAGGTAGCCGCATTCTGACTTTGGGGATATTTGCAGAAGTAAGATATACTGAATGTATTAAAGAACTACACTAAGCTCTTTTATATAGAAGTGTTTTTTCTATGGACTCTGTTGCCCTTAAATGATAACTATTTTGTCGATCACTTAAAATGACTGATTTAATTATTTTGTCATGAAATTGTCAAGGACTTGGAGATGTACAAAATTGAAGAAAACGTCTTTCATTTTCTCTGTGAAGAGAATTACATGTTGTATATTATTACCTTGCAGATGAACATCCTGCGCCATATTTTGTCAACTCGGTGCTTGTTTGATTAAAGCGAATATTCTTTCTTCTGTTGACGTTATCGTAATAGTTTTCTCGTCTTCTGTCTGTCCAAGGTTGTTCCTGTATGCATTTCCCATCACTCCATCTTTTGTTTGAGTTCGTTCTTATTGTTTCTGGTTATTGCTCCAAAGAGTTTTGCCGAAATTGTTTGATGCGAAAGCCCGAGCTTTGGAAATAGTAGAGATAACTATTTGGTCTTCATAAAGTGAGGATACTCGGGAGATGATGTGTTTTGAAAAACCCATTTCATAAGTTGTGATAAAAAGAAGGCTGGTAAATCACACTGTTAAAAGGCTTTGCTGTAGTCTATGAAGGTGATAAAAAGTTCTCCATTCGTACGTTTCACCTTTCCATTGATGTTTTGGAGCACGAATAACATGTCCATTGTTCCTCTGTTTGTTCTGTAGCCTGTCTGACAGTTCAAAACTCTACTTTTTGTTTCATCCTGTTTAAGATTATGATCAAACAAGATCTTGCTTGCGTGACAGATAAAGAACTATCGTTTTGTAGTCACTGCAATCTTTTATATTTTCATTCTTGTGGAGCATGATACAAACCCCCCGTGACTTCCAGTCCGCTGGCCGCTGACGTGTCTCCCAGATGGTTACAGCATAGCTAGTGCATGGTGCTTAGCCCACCAGCATCTTTTGAACACCATGTATAAAATGGGCATTTCAAAACACATCACGCAGGAGGAAGGAAGAAGGACAGAGCGCATCACTTCTTTAAAAAACCCAAACAAAACCACACAAAAAACCCACCTCGCTGTCCAACTAACGTAGTCACACTTGGTTGTCATAGCGGGGTGATGCTGTTGTCCTCTAGCTCCTACCTCACCTCCCTCTCTCTCTCCACACACACACACACACACACACACACACACGCGCGCGCGGGCAACATACACACACACACACACACACCGGGAAGTATATCGGCCCTTGGTGGGGGTCCTCGCCTCCCTGTCTCTACTTTCCTCCTAGAGGGGCCGGGACTGTGGGGAGAGTAGAGGGAGAACTACGGGGAGAGTAGAAGGAGACAATGGGGAGAACCACGGGAAGAGTAGACGGAGAACTACGGGGAGAGTAGAGGGAGAACTATGGGGAGAGTAGAGGGAGAACTATGGGGAGAGTAGAGGGAGAACTATGGGGAGAGTAGAGGGAGAACTATGGGGAGAGTAGGGGACGATGGGGAGAGTAGAGGGAGAACTATGGGGAGAGTAGAGGGAGAACTATGGGGAGAGTAGAGGGAGAACTATGGGGAGAGTAGAGGGAGAACTATGGGGAGAGTAGAGGGAGAACTATGGGGAGAGTAGAGGGAGAACTACGGAGAGAGAAGAGGGAGAGCTATGGGGAGAGTAGAGGGAGAACTATGGGGAGAGTAGAGGGAGAACTATGGGGAGAGTAGAGGGAGAACTATGGGGAGAGTAGAGGGAGAACTACGGGGAGAGTAGAGGGAGAACTATGGGGAGAGTAGAGGGAGAACTATGGGGAGAGTAGGGGACGATGGGGAGAGTAGAGGGAGAACTATGGGGAGAGTAGAGGGAGACGATGGGGAGAGGAAGACAATGGGAAGGGTAGAGGGAGAACTGTGGGGAGAGCAGAGGGAGACTATGGAGAGAGTAGTGGGATGTTATTGGGAAAAGGAGTATGGGGATAGTAGAGGGAGACTATGGGGAGAGTACAGGGGGGTTATGTCTGCGTGTTCAAATCAACTCACAGATGATTACAATAGCAGTCTTACGATTTGCTCTTGGACAGGCAAGTGTCAGTTGACTTTTTGATTTAGCAATAAATAACATTTGATTACTGTCATTATTAGAAGGAAGAATTTCGTTAGACAAGCCTTGGTTTTCAAGGCAACGTTTGTTACAGGGTGTCATTTTTGTCAAATCTTGAAAATGGTAATCTGGTACGGTAGCTATTCATATGATATTAAATTTTTTAACACTTTTAAGCGTTAAATCCAAGGGACTTGCTCATACTGCTAGCTGATTTAGTCTCCTTTCTAATGAATTTTTTCCCATTAACTGTCAGTTACTTTGTGTGTGTGCACGCGTGCTTTTAACTTTTTCTTACATCACCGTGAGTTGACGATTTTTCATGATGACTTCAAAGTGATCCCTCAGCCTCAGGAAGCATTACTGCGTGTAGAATCAATATGATTCTTTCTTGTGGATTAGCTGACGGATCATTAGCTGCAGAGGAAACAAACCCCCCCTTTCCCTTCGTGTACATACGCGTGCAGAAGATCAAAATATGCGCATTAAAGATCCCATCACCCATGTCAGCGTTCAGTAGGTTACGGAAACATAAATATACCCAGGATGCATCATGCGCCTAGAGGGAGATGGGCTCCGCCAGTTTCAACTTACCCAAGGGATACACACGGCCTGGAAAATTCAGTGCAGTGCCCCAACGACTCCTCAGGGAGTTAAGGGAGAGAGAGACTTCTGAAGTCTGAGAGAGAGGGGAAAAACAAAACACTTAAGGAAGTAGCAGAGTGATGGTCTTTAGGATTAAGAGATGATTAGCCTTCCATGAAGTCAGTGGGAGTAAGTTTTAGGAGTGCTAAGGATCAGGTAGAACTGATAGAGCGGGTACGATGTGATGGGTCAGAGGCAGAGAGAAAGGGTTTTGTGCTAAAAGGGGTACACATACATGTCCGGGTTAAAGGTACGCTGCCACAGGAGAGAAGTGCATGAGTTTGGCGGCCTGGTAGAGAAGAGACCATCCAGAAGACGTTTTGTTCCAGATGTCAGAGAGATGGCTATTTATACCGGTAGGTACAGAGATGGTGCAGGCTCTGAAAGCGCTCTTCCAATGATGGACAGTGAAAGAGGCAGTGTGTGAAAGAGACAGACTGTTGTTTACAGATGCAGGGGATGGGGGTGTGACAGATTCTCCAGTGGTTGGTGCGGATCCTGGACATCATGGTGGCTAACTAGAGAGATAGACAGACAGAGGTACAACATAAAAACTAGAGATAGACAGACAGAGGCACAACATAAAAACTAGAGAGATAGACAGATGCACAACATAAAAACTAGAGAGACAGAGGCACAACATAAAAACTAAGAGAGATAGACAGAGGCACAACATAAAAACTAGAGAGACAGACAGAGGCACAACATAAAAACTAGAGAGATAGACACAGATGTACAAAATAAAAACTAGAGATAGACAGACAGAGGCACAACATAAAAACTAGAGAGATAGACACAGAGGTACAAAATAAAACTACAGAGATAGAGGCACAACATAAAAACTAGAGAGAGAGAGACAGGCAGGCAAAACATAAAAACTAAGAGAGATAGAGGTACAACATAAAAACTACAGCGATAGACAGGGGTACAACATAAAAACTACAGAGATAGACACAGAGATACAACATAAAACTACAGAGATAGACATAGGCACAACATAAAAATAACAGGGATAGACAGCCAGAGGTACAACATAAAAACTATAGAGATAGACACAGAGGTACAACATAAAAACGGCAGAGATAGACAGAAGTATAACATAAAAACTACAGAGATAGAGGTACAACACTAAAACCTACAGAGATAGACATAGGTACAACATAAAAACTACAGAGATAGACAGAAGCACAGCATAAAAACTACAGAGATAGAGGTACAACATAAAAACTAGAGAGATAGACAGACAGAGGTATAACATAAAAACTAGAGAGATAGACGGAGGTACAACATAAAAACTCGGCCATACAGTCAAAATCTGCACACAACACAAAAATCAATTTTCAAAGCAAGGCAAAATTTATTTTTTATATATAAATGTACAAATATATATATTGCACCACAGTGTAAAGTCATCTGTATCACAGCACACACCTCTACCTAAAATATTTCTATTTCTCTGGTGATGACAATGTGATGAAAACAAGGGTACCTTCTGCACTCTGACCAAACACTCGCACACACACACAGACACACACACACACATGCACGCTATTGTGTGCTGGTGGGAACAGATGACAGAATTTACAAAACCGCATACACACGGGGAATGGGTGTAAAAAAGCACATAAGTGCTTATTCCATTATCCTCGATATAAAAGAATAAAATTAAAATACACACACAGCATCCCCACCCACTCTCCCCCTTCACCCCATCCCCCCTCTGCTGGCCCTTCCCTTTCATGAAACATGGCCCTTCTGTCAACAGAGAAAGTTCACTTTGCACACGGCTATTCTGTCAACAGAGAAAGTTCACTTTGCACACAGCCCTTCTGTCAACAGAGACAGTTCACTTTGCACACGGCCCTTCTGTCAACAGAGAAAGCTCACTTTGCACACGGCCCTTCTGTCAACAGAGAAAGTTCACTTTGCACACGGCCCTTCTGTCAACAGAGAAAGCTCACTTTGCACACGGCCCTTCTGTCAACAGAGAAAGTTCACTTTGCACACGGCCCTTCTGTCAACAGAGAAAGCTCACTTTGCACACGGCCCTTCTGTCAACAGAGAAAGGTCACTTTGCACACGGCCCTTCTGTCAACAGAGAAAGTTCACTTTGCAGGTGGAGACATAACTTCACATCAGTCTGTTGTTGGCTTGTGTGAATTCCTGGATAGTATGATTACTACAGCTTCAGAGAAGAGTATGGCCTCACTGTGTATACACCACCAATTCTTTCAATACACATCTTGAGACAGTTTAAAGGCAAGCCAAAAGTAGGCTGATGAACCTTGCCCCATAATTGCATACAGTGTAACTTGCAACAAGGCATGTGTGGGCACAGGCCTATGGTGATGAAGGCACAGAAATAGAGACACACACACAGACAGACAGAGAACTGAACTGAGTGAATTTTAATAAGAGGGTAATGGCATGTATACATGCTATTTTACAACCATCCCTCTGTGCAAGGAAAAAAACAACAACAAAAAGACCCCCCAAAAAACCTCCAACAATAACAAAATCTAAAACAATAACAAACTGCACAAAAATAATTACGAATGAAGAAGAAACAAAATCCATCACATCATCTAAATAAATGCAAGAGACAGAGAGAGCTCTGGACTCTGAAACAGTTTTTACATGAAAGGCTGTTGGCCCATACATGAAGAGGGTTACTGATCAACACAATGAAAAATGATAGGGATATATGGTGAAATACAGCTGTGACAAACAAATGCAAGCAAATCCACAGGAGATAAAAAAATTTCTTATAATCTTATGACAACATAAATCTCTTATTTTAAAGTCTTTATATAGATATTAAGCTAAATTTCTAATGATACAAAGACTACTGCAAACAGTGTCTGAATGCATAGGCTGGTTGGTCTATTTAGCTGGAATATATTTTTTGCCCAATGTCATTGGAGAGAGAGAGACCTATATCCTGCATGTATGTTACATTGATACTGTCACAATTTTGAAACAACCCAAAATCCTTTTCAAGTTGTGGGTAATAAAGGAGGTAAAGGAGTCCCATAACCTATAAGGTCGTAGTGGAGCGAGGCGTCAGAGACCTCACCTCTAGGGCCAGCATATTGAGGGCGGCGCCCATCTCCTCTCCCTCGCTGCTTTACCTTCCCTGACCCTAAAGAGGGCAGGTACCCATTTACAGCTGGGTGAACTGGGGGAACTGTACTGAAGCCAAGGCGCGCAAACGGTCACCCATCCAACTGGTAACCACGCTCGACGCTGCTTAACTTGGCTGGGGGAAAGCGAGTGTTCTGACCACTGAGCTATCCCGTCCCCTTGTGGGTAATAATGATGATGATGATAATAATAATAATAATAATAATAATAATATGGACTTTACATAGCATGAATCTTGTACAACAACAAACAACTTGAAGCAGTAATGCTGTCTTTTGTCCACTATGGTCACTAACTTTGGGGAAGATAAGAACTCTAAACAAAACAAGACAACTGAAAACTGTGTGCGCTCGCGCAAACACACACATACACATGCGTGTAGTGGGTGAGGGAGTGTGGGTAAGTGTGTGTATGCATACATAATGGTGTTGGGGGGGGGGAGGTATGCCTTTGAGTGAATGCTAGAGTACCGGAATGTGGACACATAAATATAATGTTCACAATAATGATGAATAATTACTTCAGTTTTTCCCGAATGACTTTCTCTTTCTCTCTCTGACACTTCCCCCAGCCCCCACTCTCCCTATATAATTATCAGAAAATCTAATGATGGTGATGAATGTCATGCTGCAGTGTGGCTTATATATAAAGTATTGTGATTGCCTGGAACAATGGATTTTGTGACTAGCAGCTATATCGCGATACCAGAGACTCTTGTAACAGAGCAGTTGTGTTTGTGACAAGTTGAATTTTGAAATTTTCTTTTTGCAGTTAATTATACATTTCAGGGTTTTTTTTCTGTCTATACTCCCTGTCAGTGTATCCTTTTGTCTTAGAGCTTTATATGAATATTTGTGGTGTGTAAGTGAGATTGATTGTTTTTGAAAAGATTGTGGTGTCTTAGTTTATCAAAAGTTTGTTGTTTTTTATTGTGTATGCATTTTTATAGGTATTTTTTAGATAGGGTGTGCAATACAAACGTGACTAGTTTTATCCATTGTATTCACATAACTTACTGATTCATTGCAGATCCAGAGCTGTGATAATATATCCTGGCTTTTGATTTATTTTTTAACATTGTGCTTTTTTGTTGTTGGTGGCGTTTTAAAAAAAAAAAATATATATATATATATATATATATATATATATATATATACAATATTTGTAGATTACCTGTTTTAAAGCCTACTAATCAGGTCTTCTAATCTGATAGATTACTAAAAAAAAAATACTGATCAAGATTTTACTATAAACAACATTTATCTTTACAAATGTCTATAACTTCAGACAAGTGGCCAACAAAACAAGGCCTTCGTGTGGGCTACCTAAATATCAACAATCCAACAAACAAAAAAGACAATATTGCAACCATGCTATACAATAGTGGGAATCAGTTACATTTACTTTGCCTAGCTGAATCCCGCCTTTCTCCAAATGTAACTGATGCATACATGAATAATCCAGGGTATCAGATCTTCCGCCAAGACCCACATAAACCCAAGTCCACTGGACTTCTAACATATTTTGCTTCCTCGCTAAACTGTAAAAGACTATACACCTTTGATGTTTATAACATTGAATCCATTTGAGTTGAAATCAAATTAAAACACAATAGTCCAATACTGATAGGATTTATATACAGAAATCCTTCTGAAACCACAGATTGGGTAGAACAATTTAACTCCCTTATGGATGAAGTAGCACTTTAAAACTATGAAACAATCATTCTTGGGGATCTTAACATAGCCTTATTAAAACCTAAGCCAAAATGGAGTCATAATATAACTATGCTTGGCCTAGAACAACTAACAGATAGACCAACTCGAGTAAAAAGATAACTCTAAAACGTTAATAGATCATATCTACACTACTGCAAAACAACATGTAGCTGAAGTATGCTCCCCCTCATGTGGATGCAGTGATCATAATCCTGTGTGTTGTTCTTAGTTTAAAAGTCATAAAAATTCCAAAAGTAGGGCATAAAACTATCTTTTACAGAAAATTCAAGAACTTCAATGAGCAAGATTTTCTCTCAGTGTACAAGTATGCCCCCTTCATTAAAAATTTTTTAAAAAGAGTTAAATAAAAAATGTTCACCTCCTTGGATAACAAAAGACGTAGAATCTGAAATGCAGTCAAGAGACTATTTGAAAACCCATGGTTCAAAAGAGCATTTTAGATTGCAAAGAAACAAAGTAACTTCACTAAAATGCAGATAAAAACGTTGTTACTTTCAAAAGTTTAGTTACAACTACTGACTGTCGCCAAATTTGGAAAGCCATCAATATATTATGTAATAAACCTTTATAAAAAAAGTCAACAGACAGACATATATCAGCTGATGAATTGAATGACCTCTTCTCAAGCATTGCTACTAAAGTTATAACATGTGACAAGTCAAGTGAAAATGATCTCCTTTACCTAGAACAATATGTAGAATCAAAACAAAATAGATTCCCATTCAAACTACTGCCAGTGACAAGCATAGACGTGTTTAACCACACATCCAATGATATAAAGTCAAAACTAGACTCCTTAAAATAACCTTGTTCTTAGTGTCCATGACATCTTCACTCCTATCACACGGAAAATATATGCCCGATTCTCTCAGGAAGTTAAACATGCCGTCTGGTGGAACGTCATGAAAAAGGATCTGCAGGGAGTCTGCAGTGAAATGCTTGTAGTGCCTAATATCCTGGACGTCTCGACACTCCAGAAGCAGACTCTTGAAGGTTACTTGCACATCACAAATCACACACCATGGGATTCTTTCGTCTTTCAGCAGATGAATGAGTAATATGAGAATGGACCCCCGTGTGTATCCTGATGAGCACTTTATTTTCAAACACAAAGGGGGAACTTCTTTCAAGTTAGGATGAATCTGGAAAAGTTTATTGTCAGTGTGAGCATTCCATTCCTCTTACCAGTGACTGCAGGTTAACGTTCTTCGCTGTTTTAGATACGAGTTTAAAAACAAAAGGAAGGTGGCAGGATATTTACGACGTTCACATGCCAAACAAGTCAACCTTTAGGTTCTGGGTTCGATTCCAGCCTCACGATGGCATACGTAAAGTTATCTATCACCATTTGTGAACCTCTGAACAACAAAAAAAAGAAATCTGTGTATGGCACAGTAGACTTTGAGGTCTCCTTTCTCTTCTGCACCCCAAGGATGACCAGCTGTCATAATCAGCACTTACTGATGAGCTCCATGACGAGGCACTAGGCCTACTTGAAGATGATCGAGATGACGGACTATCTGTTGAAAATGACCTTGACTTTGATGAGTGAGTTAGAGGACACAGGCGAGTGTAATCCTGAATATGAAGAAGATATCCTGTACGATTCCTTACGTGATCCTGGAGGTGACCTTGACCTTGAAGAAGTTGCCGATTTTGTCCGTGATCTTGAAGATGTGTGTGATATTGAACTCAACACCCCTGGCTAACTTCATCTGAAATCTTGGCGGTGATCAGGACTCTAAAAATCTGGCTGACTTTAAACGTGATTTTAAAGGTAGGAACCTGACCTTGAATTTGACATCGTGGCCGATTTAGTTCAACTACCCATTGCATACACTTTGCCTTCTGGTAAAATGTAGTATTTATGCAGCCTCTTACTTAGAGGCCATATCCTCCCTGTTCATACTGTGCTGTCGTAGCCGAGAAGTTGTACAGAGTTGTGGCAGATCAAAAATCTCCATTCTGTTACATGGCTTGTACTTGCTGAGTGGGTCAGAAGTTTGGACACTACTGGAAAGTGAAAAAAAACAACCACAAAAAAAAACACATCCAAAATGTGGTTCTACAGGCAACTTCTATGAATCAAGTTGTCACACAGAAGAACAAACGAAAGCCTTCTTGATGAACTCTCAGTGCAAAGATAAACGTTGGCCGAAACTGATTGTCATGCAAACAGAAACACACACAAAAATCTGACGATGACAATTTTCCAAGGCAAGGCTGAGGGCAGAAGGAAAAGAGGCAGAACACCAACATCCCTGAGATCAGTGGTCTAGGAGGGTTGCAGGAGACTGTAAACTACAGCAGAGACAGCTGACGAACCCTGGTGGCAATGTGTGGAGCTCCTAGAGATGAAGGTGGCGACGGA
The DNA here is from genome assembly GCA_028751875.1 of Rapana venosa. NCBI lineage: Eukaryota > Metazoa > Mollusca > Gastropoda > Neogastropoda > Muricidae > Rapana > Rapana venosa. The sequence goes on from CM054166.1 coordinate 13,146,902, forward strand.
GGTGTTAGTAGTACTGGATCTGGACCTCAGCCTTGACCCAGACTTTGACAAAGACCTGGACCTTGACCTGGACTTTGATGAAGAGCTGGAACTTAACCTGGACCTTGACTTTGACGAAGAGTTGGGCCTGGAATTTAACCTTGTCCTGGACTTTGACGAAGAGTTGGGCCTGGAGCTTGACCTGGACTTTGATGAAGAGCTGGAACTGGACTTTGAGGAAGAGCTGGAACTTGACCTGGACTTTGAGGAAGAGCTGGAACTACCTGGACGAAGAGCTGGAACTACCTGGACGAAGAGCTGGAACTACCTGGACGAAGAACTGGACCTGGATGAAGAGCTGGACCTGGATGAAGAGCTGGACCTGGATGAAGAGCTGGAACTGGGCCTGGATGAAGAGCTGGACCTGGATGAAGAGCTGGAACTGGGCCTGGATGAAGAGCTGGACCTGGATGAAGAGCTGGAACTGGGCTTGGATGAAGAGCTGGACCTGGACATGGACCTTGGTCTGTATCTGGACCTGGACCTTGTCAAAGACCTAGACATGGACCTTGGTCTGGACCTGGACCTGGACCTTGTCAAAGACCTGGACATGGACCTTGGTCTGTATCTGGACCTGGTCAAAGACCTAGACATGGACCTTGGTCTGTATCTGGACCTGGACCTTGTCAAAGACCTAGACATGGACCTTGGTCTGGACCTGGACCTGGACCTTGTCAAAGACCTAGACATGGACCTTGGTCTGTATCTGGACCTGGACCTTGTCAAAGACCTAGACATGGACCTTGGTCTGTATCTGGACCTGGACCTGGACCTAGACACAGGCCTGGACCTGGACCTAGACACAGGCCTGGACCTGGACCAAGCTCTAGACAGGGACCTGGACTGGGATCTGATTCTGGACCGGGATCTGAACCGGGATCTGGATCTGGACATGGCGTGGGAACTCGGCCTGGCGCAGGCTCCTGATCTGAAATGTGGCACTGCCTCCGCCCTTGGTCTTGATCTGTCAAACAAATAAAGAGACAATAGATTCTACTGTGGAGTTTGTGCGAAGTTTTCCTACTGGACAAGTCCACTGGAGGTCTACAGTCTCTTAAGTCAAACAAACCATTTCCTCATTTCTAGGTCAAAACGTATTGTTTTTTTCTATTCTCAGTGAAAGTATATCGTTTCTGTTGTAAGTGAAACTTCTTCTATGAGTGAAAATGTATTACTTCTCTTTTAAGTGAACATACATTATTTCTGTCATAAGTGAAAATATACGACTTCTGTTATAAGAATTGTGTTGTATTCACTGTCAATGTGTTGTACACATGTCATAATATACAGCCACCAACGAGATGCCCGTTCCACAGGAACTTTTCCCCCTGGGGTTAACATCAGTGCCACCTCCACTCCCCTAAAGTCCTTTGCATTAAACCGAGGCCCTGTGTGCAATCACATGCAGAACATATTGTGCACATGTTCCACCTTTATAAGAGTAGGCCATTATGCCAGTGGCAATGGATGAAAAAATTTGCAAAACCGCATGCACACGGGGACTGGTGTAAAAAAAACCACACGAGTGCTTATTTCATTATCCTCAAAACAAAAGAGCAAGTAAATAAAATTAATAAATAAACACAGTGTCAATGTGTTGTACACATATACTGTATACATATATATATATATATATACACCGTGTCATTATGGTGCATGCAGTGTCAATGTGTTGTATGGTCTCTTCATGTCAATATGTTGCAAACAGTATCAATGTGTTGCACACAGTCTCACCAACTCAATGTTGTATACAGTATCAATGTGTTGTAAACAGTGTCAATATGTTGTATACAGTGTCAATGTGGGGTGTTTTTTTTTACAATCTCACAATGACATTATGTCGTTGTAATTGTAAACTTTATCAATGTACACAGTCTCACTATCTCAAAGTTGTAAATGGTATCAATGTGTTGTACAGTCTCACCATGTCAATACATTGTAAACAGTGTCAATATGCTGTTTACAGTGTCAATGTTTTGTACAGTCTCACAATGCCATTACGTCCTTGTAAACTTTATCAAAGTGTTTTACACAGTCTCACTATCTCAAAGTTGTAAACAGCTCCCAATATCCTGTCAGCTTGACTTGTTTAACTCACTAGTGTTGCCAGTACTGACATACATATACGGCTGTGAAGTGTGGGGCAATAGCTGTACTGATATAGCCGAATCATTACACCTGCAATACTGCAAATACATCTTACGATTAAAAACGAGTTCTCCTAACTGCTTTATATATGGTGAAACAGGTCGTTTTCCTGTGTTTATACACATTATACAGCCGTATGGTAAAATTTTGGCACACATTGTCTGTCAACCAAGTAAAAAGTACTCATCGTGTATGCTTCAAATGCTGACAGAATGCTTCCACCTTCAAATTCATAAAAAAAACACGATTGGCTATGCAAAATTAAACAAATACTTGATGAAAATGGACTATCCTTTGTATGGCATTATCCACAGTCGGTGTCTACAACATGGTTGACAAATAATGACCTGTGGCAGATACTTAAAAGACAGTTCTATGCAAAAATGGGTAGAAAACTGTCGAGACTGCAAGAAGGCCGACAACAACTACTGCACTGTGTATATGCACCAGACATCCTATGAACAGGATTTAGACAGCCTACCACTGTGCTACAGCCTGTCCATGTTAAAAATCAGAACTAGCAGCCATAAACTGTCCATAGAGAAAGGAAGACATGTCAATTTACCACATGATGAAAGATTCTGTACTCTGTGAGATATGAATCGTCTAGGTGATGAATATCACTTTGTCATGGAATGCCCAGCACTACAGAACTTGTGCAACCAATACTTGCCCAGATATTACACAAATCGTCCTAATTTTTATAAATATGAATCGCTGATGAAAATGGGCAACAGACAAAAATCACTGATTTTTGCAAAATTCGTCAAAACAAGGACTACAGATGTTTCCCTGAATCATTTTTCATATACTTGCATAACCACATAACCATTTATGAATGTAACTTCTGTTCTTATTCATTTCTCTAGTCATAAGCTGTCCCTATGTATTTTCTACTGAAGTGCGACTTATCCCCTATCTAATCTGACTTGTACACATGTAGTGTGTGAGAGAAAGAGAAAATTATTATCCATTGTTGTTCTTTTGCATTTTTTTCTTCTTAATGATTGTAGTATTACTTGTTTCATTTCTGTTGATTGATTGTATTATTACTATTATTTGTTTTATTTTTTGTTCTTTCCCCATGCCCCTCTCGCCTAATCCATGATGGCAATATATTTTTCCAGTTATTGGTTCATTTATCCTCTGTTATATGTAGCCCGACTTTTGTTGTTCTCCCTCTTTTATCACTCCAGATAACCGTATACTTCTTGCAGGTACATGAGTAATATGCAACCTATAATATAGGGTGCATCAACCCTATCAGTGTACATATATAACCATGTCTAATTCATTGTCATTATTACTGTCTTTTGTACACTTGGGTCTTGCTCTTCCTCTCGATGCCGTCATTAATATGCTGCTTGGTTCTCTATAACTCAAAAGATTTAATGGGAACAAAAAAAACCACGTGAAATTGTGAAGAACTTCTCAGTCATGCTAAAGGGATACTAAAGGGATACAACTCTATATTTTCTAGTAGACAGCAGTTATCTTTCGTACATTGCTGAGAGTGTCACAATAATCTATTCTGAATGATGGTATTATTCTTAATGTTCTGCTTTTGTTTTTATTTTTTGTATAGCCTGATCCGTTGGCCGCCGCTCTTTCTCTATTTCGTGTCCACTGACCTGGAATGAGCTCCCTCTCTCTCTTCGCCAGAAACCTAGTTACGACACTTTTAAATCCAGCCTCAAGACATATTTATTTCAAACCTAACATTTCCCCCCTCCTGTTTCATATCAGAACTATCCCACCTTCACTAACCCATGTACTATCACCCTGCTAAAGTATACGACCTGTGTGAGTGTGTGCGTGCTTTTGAAAAACATTTGACTATTGAAATTTTATTTCATAGATTTTGTCTGCAGCGCACCATGTTTGTAATATCTGTTTGTTTAAACTATTATTTATCACTGATTGCATGACTGTGTAAGATTAAGTTGAATGCATGCGCTTTGATTTGTCTTGGCAAGATATAGCGCTATATAAGTTCCATTTATTATTATTATTATTATTATCCATAATGTTGATGTCTTGCTCAGTTATTGGTCTATTTCTCCTATCATCTATGTAACTTTTGTTGCTATTCTCTCTTTTTATCACTTCAGATACCTGTACATTCCTGATGGTACATGAGTTATTTCCCATCTACATAAGGTGCATCAACCCTAACAATGTATAACAACGTCTAATTCGTTTTTATTATCACTGTCCTTTGTTTATTTGCGTTTGCTCCTCTTGACACCTGTCATTCATTTAGTGATATGTCTGCTTGTTTCTCTATAGCCCAAAAGACTTAACAGAAATAAACTATTGTGGTTGTCAAAATAGTATTTTTACTGGTAACTTCGTACTTGGGGTCAAAAAATCATAAAAATATGAAGAAAAAAATTGTGGAGGCAGGTCATAAAAAATACATACAGTTCTGAGCTAGTTCTTACTTCTGTATCGAAGTTTTTCAATATGTAAAAAAGTACAACCAATCCACACAGGTTGGTGCCATGTAAGCAGTTTTGTAAGTCTGTGTCCATGCCTTTTACTTGTTTTTTTCCTTTCAACCATCAAAAACAATGTTATTTTTGGATTGACAATGCAATGATTTACATGATTATGATATGGTTCATAACTACCCCTTCAGTTGGGTGCTATGGCCTAATCTGAATAAACATTTCACATTAGCATCCTTTTAACCATCAATGGTACTTTAATCAAAAACAAAACAAAAAACCCCAAAGGCCAATAATAAAAACAAAGACAATTGTCCCTTGTCTACCTGAAGCAAAAGAACAAGAAAACACACAATTGTCCCTTGTCTACCTGAAGCAAAAGAACAAGAAAACACACAATTGTCCCTTGTCTACCTGAAGCAAAAGAACAAGAAAACACACAATTGTCCCTTGTCTACCTGAAGCAAAAGAACAAGAAAACACACAATTGTCCCTTGTCTACCTGAAGCAAAAGAACAAGAAAACACACAATTGTCCCTTGTCTACCTGAAGCAAAAGAACAAGAAAACACACAATTGTCCCTTGTCTACCTGAAGCAAAAGAACAAGAAAACACACAATTGTCCCTTGTCTACCTGAAGCAAAAGAACAAGAAAACACACCACCCCCCTCTCCCCCCTCAAAAATCTCAAAAAGACAATAATGTAGAGAAATGGTAAAGATAGTTACAAGTGCACTCAGATGAACAACAAACAATAATAATGAAAAGACAGCTAGGTAAGGGCAATAGACTTGTGTAAGAAAACAACAACAAACAACACAGAATGATAATGAGGGAAAAACGGTTAAGACAACAGGCAACAGACCTGTCAACCTGAGGCAGGGCATGTGTGAGCCTGCTGTCCCGTGGCTCAATCCATCCATGCTGGGCTGCTCTCTGCAAAATAGGCTTGGTATTTAACTCACTTTTATTTGAAAACCATGGCACACTGAACTTTTCCTAAAAACCATGGAAAAACTCACATTTACAAAAAAATCATGGTAAACTGACTTTTATCTAATAATCATGGTAAACTTACTTTTAAGTTTTATCTAAAATAATAAAAATCATGGTAAGCTTGTATTTTTCTAAAAAATCATGGTAAACTCACATTTCTCTAAAAATCATGGTCAAATGGCCTTCATCTACAAATCATGATAAACTGAACTTTCCTAAATATCATGGTCAAATATCCTTTATCTAAAAATCATGGCAAACTCACTTTTATCTAAAAACCAAGGTAAACATACTTTTATCTTAGAACCATGGTAAAAATGCTCTTCTTTTAAAACCATGCTAATCACACTCTCATCATAAAATCATGCTAAACACACTCTTATCTTAAAACCATGGTAAACATACTTTTATCTTAGAACCATGGTAAAAATGCTCTTCTTTTAAAGCCATGCTAATCACACTCTTATCATAAAATCACGCCAAACACACTCTTATCATAAAATCATGCTAAACACACTCTTATCTTAAAACCATGGTAAACATACTTTTATCTTAGAACCATGGTAAAAATGCTCTTTTAAAACCATGCTAATCACACTCTTATCATAAAATCATGCTAAACACACTCTTATCATAAAATCATGCCAAACACACTCTTATCATAAAATTGTGCTAAACACACTCATTGTAAAATCGTGCCAAACACTCTTATCTTAAAACCATGGTAAATATACTCATTTTAAAACCATGGTAAATATGCTTTTATTTTCAAAGAGCCAGATGACTTGAGAAAATCAAACATTGCTAATAGAGATGGGGGGAAAAGGGAGGGGGGGGGGGGGGGGGGCCGGACATTTTATGGGATGGGATAGCTCAGTGGTCAGAGCGCTTGCTTTCCCAAAGCCAATGTTAAGTAGCATTGAGTGAGGTCACCAACTGGATGGGTGACCGTTTGTGCACTTTAGCTTCAGTACAGTTCCCCCAGTTCACCCAGCTGTAAATGGGTACCTGCCTCTTTAGGGTCAGGGATGGTAAAGCAGCAAGGGAGAGGAGATGGGCGCCACCCTCAATATACTGACATCTAGAGAAGATGAGGTCTCTGTCGCCTTGCTCCCCTACAACCACATAGGTTATGGGCACACCTTTACAACCATACACTGGTGGTCACAACTTGGAAAGTATCGTCTTGTTTCTGCTGTAATAATTACTTTTAGATTTTTCATGAATATTCTCTTTATATCTGCTTGGCTCCCTTTCTGACCAAAAAAAAAACAACCCTTAACTTTTCTCCCCCAGGAAAAAAAAATCCTAGCACTTTTTTATGGGAGCTTCTGACTTTGTCCCACTCACATCCTCCTTTCATCTTTCTACACTTCACCATGTGGAAATATCCTGATGACAAAGTCAAGGGTGCAGTGCATACCCACAAGTCACAGGCGAAGTGTTTTGGGCGCTATGTTTTTTAGCTTGCTCAAGATTATGAATCTTGCTTGTAGGCCTACTTCTCCAAAACCTAAAAATCCTTGCTTGGTTTTCTACTCTATGCTCCAGTTGAAGATCTCTCCTATAAATAGTGCGCTGTCGCTTCATTTTCTGATGTCATATTCCAACAGATCATGTCGAAATTTTATGTCAATACTCCGATTTCAGAGCTCCACATTCAATTTGCTACCATCAGGTAACATGAGAAGGGAAGAAATCAGTAAGGAGTGACACCCCTTGGTGTGGCTTTACTTTTCTCTCCTTTTTTTTCATGGCATTGCCCGTCACTGGATGACCTTATGTGCTGGGGTGAAGGATGGGAGTACAGTCTAGTGAGTTGCTAATGCAAGACTTGGGGCTTTACAAAGCTGGTACTGTATCATCATCATCATCATTATTATTATTATTGTATCATCATCTTCACCATCATCATTATTATTGTTGTTTTTGTTGTTATCTATCATCACCATTACCAGTATGATTACTGTTGTTGTTTGTGGTTATCATTATTATTGCATGTACAAGTGTGTGATCATTACCATCATCATTATCATTAATATAGTAGTATTAGCATTGTCCAAGAGCCGCACCTGAATCCTAATCCCAGAAATATCGACGTTTAGCAAACCTCCAGGCAGGACAGGAAGGTGAGACACACAAGTGCCCCGGAATCCAAACAAGAATGATGTCAGCCCCGTCTCCTTTCAAAGATGTAATGTATAAATTATACAGATTGCAAATCACGAGTTTGGGGTGACTGATGGGCTTACCAACAATCCAGACCTGAGAGTAAACGAGTGCAGACCAGAAAATTTGTCTCACCAGATCACTCAACCACTTTTACAGCCAAAACAACGGCACAAAGTTGAGCCATGCACACCATGCCTTGTGAACACAGCACACAAATCCAGCATAACTCAGTCAAGGGTCCAGGGCCCAGTGCTTAAATCAGTCCCTTCCTTTTACCAAGTCCAAGTATGGTCAGTTTCTGCTATAATTAGCACCAGCTGGGATGGAATGGATAGCAGCTGAGAGGAGCTGAAGGTGGGGGAAACTGACAGCTGTGTGAAGGCAAATGCTTAGAAGTGTGGATTCTGACACGGTAGTCATAAAATGCCATACAGGTCACCCCCCATTCTCCAACTTGGATCCACCGCTGACACTGTTTGTGTACAACAGATAAGACTGACTGAACTCTGAAAAGATCCTACAGATCTTGAAATCGGGGATGGATCTTATTCACACAGAGCTGAAACTGCCGCTGTCCTCCTGCAAATACACCGCCAGTAGTGTCAAGGGCAAAAACTGTCTACAAAAAGCAAGTATTCCTGGTGGACCAGCTTGACCAAGATGCTGCTGATCTAAATGTTGAAGAGGACAGGCAGAGGATACTCCTCTGCAGTTCAAACCCACCATCTGCTTGAAGATGTCAAAAAACTGATGACCCAAACTGCACCTCAAACTGTCTTTCCATCGCAGTGTTCTCAAGGAACCAAATCCCCAAAAGCTGAGGTCATGCAGGTCTGACAGAAGGCCGCAGTTCCATGTCATGTCATAAGTCTTTTCCAGACCAAAGAAGACGGATATGACTTTCTGTCTGTTTATGACAAGTGTTACAGACCTATAGACATTTTCCAGGTGGACCAAACAGTCAACAGCGGTGAAGAGTGGTTCTTGATAAAAACTGCTGTTCACTTGGTCAGAAGGTCATCCATTTCCAGCTTCCAAACCAATCAGTATTGTTTATAACTTAAGGGGAAACCCGATTCCTGTTCTACTGCATCTGAGCATTGTCAGAAGTTACTTTCCTTAAATATTTTGTTGCCTGCTACTAACTCCCTGCTAGTATCTTCCACAAATGCATACATGCACATACGTATACACACACACACACAAGCTTTTTTTCTTTTTAAACTGTACCTTTTGTTCATCATCCTCCTTAAAACAACCCCTCGTAGTTCAAGGAGTTTCAGTAAGAGCGTTAACCTTGAATTCACCCCTATACATCACCTCACAACTCACCGGATTATAATATAGCTCCCAGGACCAGTCATCCTCACTGTGCCTGGAATCCTCTCTGTGCCTGAAATCCTCTCTGTGCCTGCCAATGCCATTATACTCTCTGAGCCTGACACCATTCCTTGGTGCTGCAGTGGTCTGTGGATGTGGCCTGTCAAACATGGAGTAGCTCCCTGAAGAGGTAAAATAAAAACAACATAGGCGTTAATTCTTTACTTGATAAAAAAAAAAAATGTGCATTGGTGTAACTTTTGTTAACCACTCCCCTTTCTTTAACTGTGTTCCTGGGGAAAAGAAAAAAACAACCTTTTACTTAGCATTCTTTCTCTAATTTCTAGAACAGTAAGTACTGTTCCTGAAAAATGAGATATTTGGTTCAAAAACTGGTTCAACATGAAACAACACTGAAATCTGACAACGTGAAACAACACTGAAATCTGACAAGGTGAAACAACACTGAAATCTATATATATATAAATTATTTTTAAAAAATTCAAAATCAAGGAAAACAACACAGAAATCTGACAAGGTGAAATAATACTGAAATCTGTTCTTTTTTTTTAAAAAGGGGAAACAACACTGAAATCTAAAAAACAAGGGAAACAACACTGAAATCTAAAAAACAAGGGAAACAACAATGAAATCTAAAAACCGGACACTGAATAATACCAATAACCAACCACTGAAATCTGACAAGGTGAAACAATACTGAAATCTATTAAAAAACAAAAACACACACACAAGGGAAACAACACTGAAATCCGACAAAAGTGAAACAACAATGAAATCTGACAAAGTGAACTCAACACTGAAATCTAACAAAGTAAAATGACACTAAAACGTAACAATTTGAAATGACACTGAAATCTGACATGATTTTAAATAAAACCCAAACTCTCATAATAGACTGCTGTGCACATGGAATACATACATGTGCGCATATACACACAATTCATGAAGAAAATATTCTCTACAGTTTGGACATAGTTTTGTTTGGTAACATGCAGGTGTTAGAAGATGGGTTGCTAAAAAAAAATTTTTAATCAGATATCAATCTGATGCAGCTGACTCACCTTTGTCGCTGTCAAGGCAGTGCACAAAGGTACATTTATTACCCTTGGTGCAACCTGCTTTCATGTACAGGCTGCAAACGGGTCTGACCCTCCTTGTCGCACTGTCATCCCTGATCTCCCCTTCCTCCAGGCTGTCATTCTGAAAAGAATGTATACACAGTACTTAGCCGCTCAGTAATCTATTTCAGTATTTGATATACACACACACACACCACACACACACACACACACACACACACACACACACTGTGCTTGTATTATTAATAATGATGAAGATGATAGCAATGATGATGATGATTAACATTATGAGGAGTTGGAGGAGGAATGCTATAGCTGGGTGGTTGGGAGCATTTGACTTTAATTCCATTTATGAACTATATTATAGACGCATAGGAGCGATCAAATATAAAAGACCCTGTAGGTCATATATGTATATCTGTTTTATCAGCATTTGATTTGGTGCATTAAAACAAAATAAATATACCCAGTATGCATCCTATATAAAATGAGCTGCTCTGAAGTCAGAATGTGTCAGCTGAGGCCAGTGAGCAGACCTCCTGCAGAGTCACAAGCACAGATTCTAAGATGACCAACTCACTACACACCTTGCCCAGTAAAAGAATGCAGACAAGAGTCATGAAGAGAGAAGAGATGATGATGATGAATCCAGCCCCAAGATATTTCAAACCTAACTTTTTCCCTCCTCTTTCATCTCAAAACTGCCCCCTGCCTTCAACAGCCAAAATCCTATTACCCTGCCACAAAGCCTACAACCTGTGTGTGTGTGTAGGTGTGCACATTTGAATTTTGTTTAAGCTTTTGATAGTTATTGGCTGCATGACTCTGTAAGATTATGTTGAATGCAAGCGTTCTGATTTGTCTTTGCAAGATATAGCGCTATACAAATTCCATATATTATTATTATGAGCACTAATTATTGTCATAATCCATGACAATCATTATCATTACTATAAATACTATCACTGTTGTTGCTGCTGCTAAGCTGCTATTCTTGGTGTATTTTTTTTGGTATAATACAGCATCTGGAGGCTCAGTCTAATAATAAAAAATTAATAATAAATGGAATTTATATAGCGCTATATCTTGCAAAAAGAAATCAAAAAGGCTCAGTCTTACTATAAGTAACATAAATTACACTGAGCACTTACAAAACATTATCATTATCATTAATGTTTTTACTACTACTGCCTCAAAATATATGATTAATATTAGCATTGTATCATCATCATCATTATTAATATTTTATATCATCATCACCATCAGTAGTAGTAGTAGTAGTATGATTCATTATTATCATCATCATCATCAATATTATTATTACTAATGTTATCATTATTGTTATTAATACTGTAAAATTACTATTTGTATGGCCCTCATGTGAGAGGAAACTTATCTTTCATTCAACAGGATTTTCAAAAATTTTATTTTAGTTTGAGTCAACAGAGGAAAGTTTCCTTTGGGTCAACAGGAAAACCTTATCTTTCAGTCACTCAACAGGAAAACCTTATCTTTCAGTCACTCAACAGGAAAACCTTATCTTTCAGTCACTCAACAGGAAAACCTTATCTTTCAGTCAACACATAAAAACCCTAACTTTCAGTCACTCCATCAACCCATAAAAACCTTATCTTTCAGTCCCTCAACACAAAAAACCTAATCTTTCAGTCACTCAAGTTGAGATTTAATTACATATATGTTCATTTTTAGATTACAAGATAGAAACAATACCTCAACTTTCAGCCGTTTGTAGACTTAGAAAATTATGCTTCTTGTGTACACACTTTTGAACTTTCATTGCTTTACATTGAAACCAAAAATGAATTTCATCATCAACATTGTGACCACATAATGGGCATGGTAACTGTATGGATATCTCAGACTGGAACCACTTTTGTTTGCATTATAACCCAGTGTTCTTAACCTAAATGGAACATAATTATGTGTGCCATTTATCAGTACTGATCTTTAGGTGATTTTTTTCTGTCTGAAAGACAGATTTAAAAGAAAAGAACCACCATTTTAGCATTTATCAATAATTATCTTTAGATATTTTTTTTCTGTCTGAGACAGATTTAAAAGAAAAGAACCACCATTTATCAGTGATTATCTTTAGATAATTCTTTCTGTGTGAAAGACAGATTTAAAAGAAAAGAACCACCACTTATCAGTAATTATCTTTAGATTAAAAAAATTTCTGTCTGAAAGACAGATTTAAAAGAACAGCTATAGTCCTAGTAGTAGAGATCTATTCAATTTTAGTCTCATAATGATTAAATGTACCAGGTTTTTGTTATGTATACATGTGTGAATAAGCCTTTCTTTAAATTCCAAAACAAACTGGCTAAGACAACCACAAAATTACAAAATCATGTTCTGACAAAACTCTTTAACTTGATGAGCCCAGTCCTCTTTACCCAACTCCATCTGTATTTAATCAATATTTCACATGACTGTCTATGTAAATGTGTTTGTGCAAGTTTTAACAGCTTTAACCAATATTTAATACCTTTAACAACAGTTCTTATGTATCAAGGATATCTCCCTGTCTCTTTGCAGCGTACATTCAGAATGAATTGGTGCAATTACAAAAAGGTTTTACGACAAATGTATTTATGAACTTTTTCCATTTTTGTTTATTGATGTAATCCCCAAATTTCTGAAGCGTACACAAGCAAAGGCTCTATTTGAGTGTCAAATAATTCTGTAACAGGTAACGATATATCAAATTCAGGTTTTGTTATGATTTTAAGATTTCTATTACACCTTTTTCCAACTTCCTACAAAATTTTCGCCATGCAAAATTTAGACAACTTTGTTAAAAAATATTATATTTATAAATATTAACAATTTTCACAAGCATTTCCATAAAAGCATTTTTAATGTACAGATAAAATTAATATCCACCCATTCTGAAAACAATACGCCAATGTTTGCTTTACCCATATTTACTGAAAGATAATTTTAAACGATCTGCCTCCTCTTTGAAGACATTAATTTTAACTGATTTTGTAAACCAATAACACCAACAGTATCAGGCAAAACAATGATATCATCAGCAAAAAGTCATAAAAACACCTCGATTGCTCCAGGAGTTATTTGAATGCCTTATTTTCCCTTTCTTGATACTAATGATAGCTGAATAGCTAGTTCATAAACCAAAAAATTTGTAGGCTTAAAATACAACCCTGCTTCACTCCCTTGGGGCATTCAAAGCAATTGGAATGTTCATTTTCTGCACACACACACACACACACACACTAAAACTGAACTGTAAAAAGTTCTCAAGGACAAACATGATTTACCATATAATATGCACCCTTTTTCCATAGTAAATTCCACAATATATCTCAATTTACAGAATTGAAAACCTTTCTAAAGCCCCCAAAAGCAAAGTTCAGTTGTTTCTTTTACTGGAAAGCAAATTTATGCTTTTGAACAAAGGAGTATAGAGTATTTAATGTATTGTATGATCAACAGTGCTGTACTTCACTCTGAAGCCTGTGACTGTGTGCTCTTCAAATAATTTTTATCATTGTCTCAATGTCTGCCCACCGAGTTCATCTCTTAATCAGAATTTTTTTTTAATTTTAGTTTTTCTTAACAAACTAATGAGAGCTACTCCCCGTGAAACTTGCCTGCATTATATAAATTATAATATATATAATTATATCTCCTTTTTAAGAATCAGAATTATTACTGACTTGGGCCACTACTTTCAAACAGATGGTTAAATAACTGAGCAAAGAAAGTGATTATGACATGTACAATTGAGTTTGTTTTTCTCCAATTATTTACTCAGGACTGGCACTTTTTTCCCTTTTTAAAAAGGTCTCATGGCATCAGTAATCTCATTCTGAGTTATAGGATTGTTAAACAATGGTTTCAACATTTCATCTTCTTTGCAGTGCATCCAGAGACTGAGGGAGAGTCACAGGTGATTAACCAGAGCGAGAGAGAGTCAGGCTAAGAGAGAGACAGACTGACAGCAGACAGAAAGAGATTTTAAATTTTTTTTATTTTATTCTTTTATTTCGAGGATAATGGAATAAGCACCCGTGGGCTTTTTTTTCCATCCAGTCCGCATGTGTATGCAGTTTTGTACATTTTGTCATCAATTCCCACTGGCACACAATGGCCTACTCTTCCAAAAAGTGGAACAGGTTTTCAATGTGTGTGCAAGATGTTCTGTGTGTGTTTGCACACGGGACCTTGGTTTATAGTCTCATCCAAAGGACTTTTGGGGAGAGTGGAATCTGCACTGATGTTAACTCAGGAGGAAAAATCCTCTTGAACCAGAATCGAACCTGGGTCAGCAAACCATGAACACATCACTCTATCAGGCTATCCCGTCCTGAGAGAGACAGAGAGTCACAGTTGATTGACCAGAGAGACAAAGAGAGACTCAGAGAGAGAAAGAGAGAGAGAGAGAGAGAGAGAGAGAGAGAGAGAGAGAGAGAGAGATGCTGTTGGAAGCAAGTTCTCTTCACTGTTCATACAAGTCAGGAATCATCAATGCAGACCGAGTGGTAGGCCTAACACTGACTCAAAAGGTACGTTCATCCCTTCTATGCATTTATATCTTTTTTTCATGAAGCAAGAATCATTGGATCTGTCTGCCCTAAGCCCTAAGCTTCAAACTAAACAGTAAACTAAACTCAAGTCAACTGAACCCACCACATTGGCATAGGCATTTTTGACTTGCCTTATGTACTGGATTTGTTTCTGTATGCGTTCTGCAGGAAATCTGTGCAGTGATCTCCCCAAATAACGAGTAGATTTGGCTAGATATCTCATTGTTTTCCCATTCTCATGCAGGTCTGTCTCGATGACTGCCATTTTGTAAACTGTGCGCATGGCTTCACGTGCAAGAATGGCTATTCACAGCGCAGCTGTGCTAAAATTGAAAAAATATCGTAGGCCTTGGTTTGTTTCGACTCGTGATCGCTATTCCATCGTTTAACCTCATTTTCCGAACAAAATACGGACAAATTGTAGGAGTAGGTAGCCTAGCCCTGTGCACGTAAAATTTTTTTGGCGAAAACAAGCATCACACGCTTCCGATGGATAAAAATTACCACCCTTGGTAAAATGGGAGTCGCAGACGACAGGTCTTCTATGGGCAATTATCACTATCTTGGACATCCTTCTTGCTTTCGTTTCTCTTAAGTTTTATTTTGAATGTTTTATATATACATTTCAACAGAAATACTTACTTATAATTCCCAGCTGTCTGTCTCATTTCAGGGCTCCTAAAAAATCAGGGCCTTTTGGGTTTTTTAAAGATGTTTAGAACCCTGTAAATATGCTTGCTTGCATAGTCTATTCATATCCATTTTTAAGTCTAATCCAGTAGCCAATACATCTGACTACACTGTTTATGTAAAATGCCTAGCATCCTACTTCTCCATAAACAAACTTCTGTGTATTCAGATTCATACAGTTTATTCCAATTCCCCAAATTCAGATTAATATAACTGATCAGATTGTTATCTGTTCATAACGTTTAAAAAGATTCCCTATGTTGAGATTAGTAGACATCCATTAGTCTTGTAAGGTTATGGAGTTGCACTCTAGGTGTTTATACTCCGAGCACAAAGCCTGGGTAAGCATGCAGTAAGTATTTGTTTAGTTGTTTTTTTATGCAGGGCAAGCTGTTACCCATGCAGCAGACCCCCCCCCCCCCAACACACACACACCCACACATAGCTGGAATGGTCCATTGAAAAGGCAACCGCTGATACACGTGGCTCCAGTGCTGTCACAGAACGATGTACATACAGCCTACAGCTCTTAAAATCCTAAGACAGGCTAGTCCCTAGGTGTCCCCTTTTTTCTTCTCCTTCCTCCACAAGAGCCTCTAAGCTCACCACTAGTGAGGGCATGCCTATGGAATCACCCCCCCCCCCCCCCTCCACACACACACACACCATAATTATAGGTGAACTTATTCCGACCTCCCTGATGGTGTCTAAATTCGACACCTACGTGCATGCTGGTTGTTTTGTTGTTGTTTTTGTTTTAATACTTTGTCATCCATTCCTACCCGCACACAATGGCCTACTCTTCCGTAAGACTGAACGGGCTTTTTTTAAGCAAGACGTTCTGCATGCGTTCGAACACGGGGCCTTAGTCTATAGTCTCATCCTAAGAACTTTGACATTCAGTTTGATTTTTTTTCTTTAAACTTGTTGGCCAACTGTTTGAGGTTGACTTTTTTTTTTAAAGTAATCAGATTCATAATTATATTCTGAGTTATAAAGTTCGAACGGATTCTGTATAAGATTCACAAAGTTGAACATTAGAAAACTTTCTTCTATACACCCAGTGTGTGACACAGTTTCTGTTGAGTTGACATTTGACAACCATAGCACTATAGGACTATTCAAGAACAAAGAAAACTTCCAATGTTGGTTCTTAATTACATTTTTTTTCGTTGCAGAAATCAGAAACAAAGTTTGAAGAAAGGGGGGGAAAAAGTAAAACCACTTACCAGTTCAGCCATATTGAGAAATCAAAGCGAGCACAAAACAACCACAGACGTATACCCTACAACTGTATGGCTACGTTCAGAATCACAACAGGATGTTGGGTGTAGGCCTAGTATTCCGCCTTTTAGAGTGCACTGTCCTTCCTACCCCCTCCCCCCCCCCCCCCCCCCCTGTGATTGGTCGAAACACTTGCACGTCATACCACGTCAGTGACTGCTGTTCAAAACTACCTTTGCTGGGTTTTTCCTCGAGGATCTTTTCTCCATCTTTCTTTCTCAGATTAGATTAAAGTCCCAGCGGAGTTATCTGATTTCGGCACTGTGTCAACAAACCACTACTCTATTAGTACTACATTGTATCAGTCAATCAATCAAAAGTCAGTTACAATGCTAACAGCTTTGTGACCATCACAGACGCCATATTGGGCCACACTAGGTGTCACCTGGCAGTGAAGAAATAATTATAAATTATACTGAAATAAAAACTGACCCCAACCCTTCATAGCAAATGTTGTTTTTTCTAAGATAATAACTTCACCTATCTCCTGGTCCATTGTGTCGTGGAGGCACCACTGAAGATTTTGCTAATATAAGGAGATTTTATGAATACCTTTGATTTTTGTTACATGTCCATGTATAGCTAAAGTGTGCCGTAGGCCCTACTATAATGTTAAAGAATAACTCATCGTAACAATAAAGTAATCATAATGACTCTCATCTGAAATGGCAGAATCAGCAATGTTTGAGAAAGAGAGAGAGGGGAAGGGGGGGGGGGGGGAGGGGATAAAGCAAACGTCATTTTCTTTCAATGTCTACAATATGTCAAAACCTGTTCGGTCTTTCAGAAGAACAGGTGGGAACAAATGGGAAAATATGCAAACCTGCATGCACATGGGGACTAAAAAAATTTTTAAAGCACATGAGTACTTATTTCATAAATTTCTGAATAAAACAATTTAGATAAAAAGTGAATTTTTACAACCCCCCCTCCCCCCCCCCCCCCCCCCCAAAAAAAAAAATGCCACAAAACTAATCTGAAACGATCACAGGGAGGAATAAACTACCAACCGACTTAAAATCAATGGCTGTGTAATAATTAAATCTGATTTGTGAGAGACCAGACTCGAACACAACCAGGGACGTCCACAAAGGGACTGCCCCCCCCCACCCCGACTCTCACTCCCACCCTACAGCACCTTCATGGATCTTCCCCTTTTTCTCTGTTGGTGGCGGCTGGTTATACAGCGCTGCTGCTGCTGCTGCTGTTATCATTGACCCATCACATGACTGTTAGATGAACACTTTCTCCTTCATCTTTCCTATCCTCCCATGGCTCTTGCTAGGCCTAGGCCTATACTGTCACCCCCCCCCCCCCCCCCCTCCTCCCCCTTACCCAGTCCTCAACTATCCTCTATACGCTGTACTCCCACAGCAGAAGGCTTGTTTTATTTATGTTATTCGTTTATTTCGAGGGTAATGGAATAAGCACTCATGTGCTTTTTTTATGCAGTCCCTGTGTGTATGCGGTTTTGTAAATCTTGTCATCCGTTCCCACCAGCACTTCCGAAAAGCGGAACGGGTTTTAACGTGTGTGCAAGATGTTCTGCGTACGTTCGCACACGGGACCTCGGTTTATAGTCTCATCCGAAAGACTGTTGGGGAGAGCGAAGTCTGCACTGTTGTTAACTCCAGAGGAAAAATCCTCTTGAACGAGAATCGAACCCGGGTGAGCAGTTCACGAATATATCACTCTAACCACCAGTCTATCTCCCCCCCCCCCCCCCCCCCCCCCCCCCCCCCCCGTGGTCACCCACCTCTGGCTGGGGAGAGTTGCTTCCATTGAAGGCGACCTGTTAGTTCCTGACGAGCAAAATTAACACTATGCAAATTTTATGTTAGAACATTGCCCTTGCAATCTGAGACCCAGGTTTGATTCCCGTCCATGGGGATATTTTCCCCTGGAGTTAACATCAGTGCAGACTCCACTCTCCCAAAAGTCCAGATGAGACTATAAACCGAGGCCCCCTGTGCGAACGCACGCAGAACATCTTGCGCACACGTTAAAACCTGTTCCCCTTTTGTAAGAGTGGGCCATTGTGTGCCGGTGGGAACAGATGACAAAATTTACAAAAACTGCATACACACGGGAATTGGATGTAAAAAAGCACATAAGTGCTTATTCCATTACCCTCGACTTGAGATCTCTTTGTTCTTCTCCAATTATTTTTTTAGCAGATTCTAACAAATCTCCGAAGACTATTCTTGTTTTTAACACCAAGGTTGTTGTACCAACAGCTCTCAAAACTGCAATAGTTACACCTCTACTCAAAAAGCAAGACCTGGATCCTAACACTCTGAAGAATTATAGACCTGTATCAAACCTACATGAAGGATCATGAAGGATCAGTCAGCATTGGTGGCAGAACGATCACAAACCTCCGCTTCGCAGATGACATTGATGGAATAGCAGGATCAGAAAAAGAGCTTGCCAGCCTAACAGAACACCTGAATAAGGCCTCCAAAACATACGGCATGGAAATCAGTGCAGAGAAGACCAAACTGATGACTAATAACACTAACGGCATTAGCACTGATATCAGGGTTAATGACCAGAAGCTGGAAACAGTTCAAAGCTTCAAGTACCTGGGAGCCATTGTATCAGACCAGGGATCCAAGCCAGAAGTAGTATGCAGGACTGCACAGACAATAACAGCACTGTCAAAACTAAACACCATCTGGAGAGATAAAAATATCTCACTTATCTCCAAGATCAGACTAATGTGCTCCCTTGTCATATCCATTGTTCTGTATGCCTGTGAATCATGGACCCTGACTGCAGATTTGGAGAGAAGAGTACAGGCGGTGGAGATGAGATGCTTTCGGAGACTCCTTGGCATCTCCTATAAAGACCACATAAGCAACGAAAGCATGCATAACAGAATCCAGCAAACCATTGGACCCTATGAGAACTTTCTAACGATCGTGAAAAAGCGTAAACTTAAATGGTATGGGCATGTCACAAGATCCAAAGGACTTGCAAAGACAGTTTTACAAGGCACTGTCCAAGGAGGAAGAAGAAGAGGCAGACCAAGGAAGAGCTGGGAGGATAACATCAGCGAATGGACAGGCCTAGAACTCAACAAAACCCTGAGAAAGGCAGAACAGAGAGAAGAATGGAGGGAACTGGTTGTTGAGTCTTTGAGGGTGCCCCCACGGTCGTCAGACTACAGGATAGATAGATAGATAGATAGATCAAACCTACCGTTCATCTCTAAAGTTCTTGAAAAAGTTGTTCTGATACAACTCAACAGCCATCTTCATTCAACAGTCTCCTTCCCCTTTTTAATCTGCCTATCGCACCAACCACAGCACCGAAACTACCCTAGTCCACACCTTAAACACGCCTCTGACTCAGGAAAAATCTCCCTTCTCACTCTCCTCTACTTATCTGCAGCCTTGACACTATAGACCACTCAATTCTTCTCTCCCGTCTCCAAAAAACTTTTGGTATTAAAGGCACAGCCCTCACCTGGTTCAGTTCCTACCGTACAGACTGATTTCATACAGTTGCAGAAAACAAGATTCAATCAACATCTATCAAACTGGTGTCCCACACTGGCCACAGGGACCAGTTCTAAGCCCTGTTCTTTTCACACTCTACACTGCTCCTCTTTCACACATAATAAATCGTCATCAGATAAACCATAATTTTTATGCAGATGACTCTCAAATTCTTAGCAATGGTACTCCTAAAAATCTGTTTTCTCTCTTGATTAATATGTCCTACTGCCTTCAAGATATCCAAAATTGGATGATACAGAACAAGTTACAGCTAAATGCAGATAAAACTGAAGCCATGCTTCTAGGGACCAAACACAAACTCTCTTCCATCACAACAGCTTCAATAGAATTTGGCAATACGTCTGTCCTCTATCCATGCTGTGAAATATCTGAGGGTCGTTATAGACAACACACTCTCCATGCAAAAATTCATCACCCAATCAATTGCCAGGGCAGTTCGAAAGTACCTGTCCACTGATGCAACATCCAAACTAGTCACGTCTCATTCTGTCATTCTCTCGCGCATCAGTGCAGTTCGAAAGTACCTGTCTACTGATGCAACATCCAAACTAGTCATGTCTCTCATTCTCTCACGTCTGGACTATTGCAATTCTCTTCTGGCTGGTCTGCCAGCTTCATCTATCCACTTCCTTCAACGTATACAAAGCTCTGCAGCTCGCCTAGTCCTCAGAAAGAAGAAATCTGAGCACATTACTTCTCTCCTGCCATCTCTCCACTGGTTGCCTGTGCCACAGAGAGTAAACTATAAGATCAGTACTCTCTGTTACAAATGCCTCCATAAAACAGCACTTTACAACCTCTGTGAATATCTTCACCTGTACATTCCTGGTTCCCTCGATCTGTTGCAGATACCTTGTGCTTAAGAATACCTAGATTCAACATCCACCCTTGGCAATGCTCTTTCTCGGTTTCTGGTCCAACCATCTCGAATAACCTTCCTCTCCCTTCGCCAAAAGCCTTCTTATGACGCTTTTAAATCTGGCCTCAAGACATTTATTTCAAACCTAAGATTCTCCCCTCTTGTTCCATTTCATTTTTGTCCCTGCCCTCAACAGCCCAAACCCCATCACCCTGCCAGAGTGTACAACCTTTTTGTGTGTGCATGAGTGTGCATGTGTGTGCGTGCGTGCCTGCAAGAGTGTGTGCATACATTTGAATACGTAAAAAAAAAATTTAACACCCTATTAATTGTAACTGGCTGCATGTGAATGAGTAGGGTGAATGAAAGCACTTTGTTTTCTCCAAGATATAGCACTATATAAATTCCATGTATTTATTATTATTATTATTATTATTATTATTATTATTATTATCCCTGATCGTCAAGTGGGTGTGAAGTCATGAAAATAAGTACTCCTGTATCTTACTTTTGGCTTAAATGGTTTTTAAATTTTGTGTGTGTGTGTGGTGTGTGTGTGTGTGTAGGCTAACTGTAAGTTTATGTCTTTACTAGTCAATGGTCATTATGGTGCGCGCGTGCGTGTGTGTATGTGTGTTTACTAGTCAATAGTCTTTATAAAATTGTGTTCATATAATTATTGGTGGGTGTGTATGGATGTGCACATGTGTGCATGCGTGTGTGAGCGCGTGCGTGCGTGCACGCGTAAATAAGAAGTTCATATGTCTTTTCCAATGTTAAGGTTTTTTGTTTTTTTACAACATTGTATTCCTAGGAACATTAGGGGGACGGGATAGCTCAGTGGTCGGAGCACTCTCTTTCCCCCAGCCAAGTTAAGCAGCGTCGAGCGTGGTTACCAGTTGGATGGGTGACCGTTTGCGTGCCTTGGCTTCAGTACAGTCCCCCCAGTTCACCCAGCTGTAAATGGGTACCTGCCCTCTTTAAAGTCAGGGAAGGTAAAGCAGCGAGGGAGAGGAGATGGGCGCCGCCCTCAATATGCTGGCCCTAGAGAAGTGAGGTCTCCGATGCCTCGCTCCCCTACGACCTTATAGGTTATGAGACTCCTTTACCTTTTTACCTTTTTTTTATATTATTCCAACATTGGTGTGTGTATTTAAAAAATTATTTTATTTCGAGGATAATGGAATAAGCACTCATGTGCTTTTTTCATCTAGTCCCCGTGTGTATGCAGATTTGTAAATGTTGTCATCCGTTCCCACCGGCACAATGGCCTACTCTTCCGAAAAGCGGAACGGGTTTTAACGGTGTGCGCAAGGTGTTCTGCGTGCGTTTGCACACGGGACCTCGGTTTATAGTCTCATCCGAAGGACTTTTGCGTGTGCGTGCGTGCATATGCCGTGCGTGTGTGTGCGCGCATATGCCGTGCGTGTGTGTGCGCGCACACCTGGGTTTGTGTGTGGGTGATATATATACATAATTTGAAATGTATTTTTCTTGTGTCTTTTTGAGATAATTATACGTATCAATGTGCCTGTCAGTATTGTAATTGCCCTTCATGGGATGATTAAAGTGTTTTTGACTTGACTTGACTTGATAGGGCTACGTGTATTGACAAACAGTATCACTACAGTACATGGGTTCAAGAACAAAGAAAACTTCCAATGTTGGCACTGATTACTTTCTTTTTTGGTTGCAGAAATGAGAAACAAAGTTTAAAGAAACGAAAAAAAGTAAAATCACTTACCAGTTCGGCCATTCTCTTGAAATAAACAGAAATTAAAGGGATCACAAAAACAACGGAACACAGGCCTGGAGGTAGGCTAGTCTTCACAGGCGTGTACAGTAAGCTCAGCTCAGTAAGATGTGTGTAGGCCTAGCTTTGTCATAGCCTAGTAGGCCTAGGCTAGTTTTTAGCCTATTCCACGTTTTACTGAGGTCACATGGGTTATCTGGCTTGCTTGTGATTGGACGACACTTGCACGTGGTAACATGTCCTCTGTCAGGTGACTTTGATGAAAGCGCTCATGCTAGGCTAGCCCCAGAGCTCCCATCATGTTCTGGGATCTTTCTTTCTTTCTTTGATTACTGACAATATTTGATTTTAAAAAACAACTATTAATAATAATACTAATAATAAAAAAAAGGGATTTATATAGCGCTGAATCTTGTAAAGCAACAAATCAAAGCGATCAGATGACTTTTTTTTAATGCATGTGTATTCCGTTTTTTAAATTTTGTCATATGTTCCTACCAGCACACAATGACCTACTCTTTCGAGCAGCCGAACAGGATTTAACGTGTGCGCAAGATGTTCTGCATGCGTTCGCACACGGGGCCTCAGTTTATAGTCTCATCCAAAGGATATTACAAACTGAAATAAAACTTGAGCCCCAACCCTTCAAATCAAGTTTTATTTGAAGTATAAAGAGATTTTGTAAATACATAGATTTTTTTTTTTTTGGGGGGGGGGGGGGGTATGTTATCCATGTACAGCTAAAGCGTTTCCTACATGTTGTATATTGTTAGAGAATAACTCACCATAACAATAGAATAACCATGTCTCCTACCTTTTGCCAGGGACAACTCTCTTGTTGCCGTGGGTTCATTTACAGCTCGCTGAATAATTTTGTGTAACACACGGGACCTCGTGTCATCCAAAAGACTAACACCCAGACTACCACCACTCATGGTCTAATGGATGGGGAGGGTAAAGTTTCGGGCCCAAACGGGATATACACACAGGGGACTGAATGTAAAATAACACATGAGTGCTTATTCCATTATCCTCGAAATAAAACAATAAATAAATAAAATAAAATAAATAATGGTCGACTTAATATTTAGGGACAGTTGTTTTCATTGAAGAGGGGGGTGAAGGGGGGGGGGGGGGGGGGGGGGCACTCTTGTGCTTGCATGGTCCTAGCACAGTTGCTTCAAGAATTGTACAGTTTTTAGGATGCCCCCATCCCCCACCCCTGGTGCCAAAGTGGGATGGCTTGCCATTACCACAGTCCATAAAATTGGATAACTTCGCTGGGATTCTAATACAATCTCCACAGATCTCATTGAAGGCGACTTGCTAGTGGGAGAGGAGCAAGGGGCTGGTGAACAAATGGACCACCATGTAGGTTATCTTGTGTGTGTGTGGTGGGGGGGGGGGGGGGGGGGGGGGGGGTTCAGGTGGTGTCCATTCCACAGGTGGTGAAGCAGCAGATTTATCTTTTCATAACAATAATCATAATAATAATGATAGTAATAATAATATTTATAATGATTATAGTAATAATGATAGTATTAGTACTACTGATAATAATAGTAGTAGTATTAATAATAACAGTAGTAGTAGTAGTAGTAGTACAAAAGTACTGAAATTTGTACTTTTAAGATGGCAAACTATTCAAGAGCATTGTGATGGGTAGGCAGGTGTGTGTAAAAAAGGAAAGATGCGACTTTTATCCCTTTCAGTTTAAGCCTGAATCAAGTCACTTTTTGTACAGAGGCAACAAGAGCAACACAACACACATGCATGCACACATGCATACACACAGTCATACATACACACACAGGCATTTGATTACATCTGAATGAGTCAGAGTTCATATATATTGGCTGGACTGATTGGGTACTTTTAAATATAAAGAAGGGGACAGAGAGAGGGTGGGAGAGAGAGAGAGAAGTACACATAAAAGGAGTTATTATAATGCATCCGAGATCTTGTACACATTCTACATTTAAAAACACAGTCATCCATGAATGGAACTCTAAACAAAGGCCTTGGTCATTTTTTTAATTGTTCTTTTCATCAAGCTTTGGCAATATGTTTTTCAAATCATTCCAAATTTTTATTTCAGCTGCAAGCCGGCTACCCAACCCTAACTCCAGCCTCTCTTTTTTGGCTGAAGGGGGAGGTAGGCTTTTCCCAATGCTCTGACCAGCAGTGACACAATGACTAACCAACTGACTGACTGCTTTTAAATGTTTACACCATTTGAAATATTTCAGGCCACAACAACGTTTTCATTCCAAAATGCTTTTACATCACACAAGTGACGAAAAGCTTAATTCCAGCTATGTTATCTTTACAGCCAGAAAGCATAAACACCCTGATAAAAAATGTGCCAATCAGCTTGCAAGTCCTAAAGGAGTTGTGCAAAGCTTTCATTTCATTTCATTTTGATGGATCCAGTGGATTCATGGTGGATCGGTGGTCTAGAGGTAGCGTACCTGCCTAGAAAGCAAAAAGTCTGGTTCGGAAGTGTGCGGAGGTTCGATCCCCGTTTGGGTCCAAAACTTTTTCCCCATCCATTAGACCATGAGTGGTGGTCTGGGTGGTATTCTTTCAGATGAGACAGTGAACCAAAGTCTAGTGTGTTAAAATTGTTTAGCGCATGTAAAAGAACCCATGGCAAATAGAGAGTTGTCCCTGGCAAAATTCTGTAGAAAAAAGCCATTCTTGATTGGGAAACACAGTCGAAGACAGGAAAAGATTAAAAAAAATAATGAGTGGCACGGGCTGTTGTGGCAATGTGCTCTTCCCAGGGAGAGCAGCCCGAATTTCATGCAGAGAAATCTGCCATGATACTTTCAGGTTGTTTAGAGCAACCAAGAAAAGCTTGTATTTTTCTCAGGAAAAGTCAGTTGGGTAGTCAAGTTCCAGTGGTGTGTGCTCACCACATTACAAAACAATGTATAAACATAATACATATGTACAGAAAAAATAGCACTACTGGTTACAGGAAACATTTGTTGATCCTCTAAAGGAACGTGCTACATTTTCTCCACTCTTTCAAATGCCTGAGATGAGCAATTGGATTTGATGCAACACATTTAACAGTAATCAAATTGTGTTATAAAAATACATTTCCAGTTGGGATTCTAGAATAAGTTTAACTGGGGTTTGGGTTTTTGTTTTTTTTAATGAAATGTACAGAGCAAAGAAACCACCGATAATATTTGCAATCCAAAATAACTTCACATGCTATTGGCAAATGGAGTTTCATGTTCACCTTTGAGTAAATTCATTTGAAAAGTAACTTCAAATGTAATACATCTTTAAAAAGTCCAAGAAAACTATTCCAAATGTTTCAATACAAAATAAAGCAAGCGACCAAAAAAAGTGGCCATTTCTCTTCTACTTGAAAATTGATTTAAACCCCCACCCCCCCCTAAACCCCCCCCCCCAAAAAAAAAACCCACCAAAAAATCCCAAACCGTTTAATACAGCCAAGTGCTTTGTACAACAGTTTGTAAACATTCACACTTTACAACCAACTACTAAAAACAACCCAACAACAAACAAAACAAAAAAACACAAATTTTATACCATTTTCTTGTTTTTCACAACTCAGGTTTCAAGAGAGCACAAAAACAAAAGCAAAAAGAAAGGCTGAACAACATGACAACCTTGTACCACACTGTTTTCACAGCGATCCGCTAGAATACATTAGGTCACATTTGCTACATTGGAATTTCAGAATACACACATTTGAAGAGAAGTTCAATACTTGCAGAAAAGCAGCACAAATGGACATATAACCTAGAGTGAAAAGGTTGGACAAATGCAAGAAAGCCGACAATCATGCAGCTATCAGCACTGATCAAAGTCGAATCTTTCACTTAAGTCTTGCCAATACAACCCGCTTTTTTTTTTCAGGATGGAGGGGCATCTAACCATTTTCCTTCACCAGCCCCACACACATACACACAGAGAGGGGTAACTAATTTCCTTTTTAAAAAAAAAGTCTTTTTACATTATTAATCTTCATGTTTCCTTTTGTGTTTTTTTTCTCAATTGCATTGTGGGGCCATCCACTTTGCAGATTAAACAAAAAACAGGCTTTGACAGAGCATTTGTGCTGACAATGGAGACGGCTGGGAGAGATGCAGATGAAGCAGTCAATGAGCTGGGAGAGCTATGACCAGGGTAATGGCCATGTCCCTGACTTACGGCAAAGCAAAATGCGAGAAGGAAAAACAGGGTAACAAGACACATCAATACAGGATGCCTGCAATCTTATACACTGAGAATGAAAGGCAAATATGGTTTTCTTACACCATATTTTGTCAAATAATAAAAGGAAAAATGCCTTTTCTAATGTAAGTTTGTTAAAGAAAAATTTTTTAAAAGAAAAGTACATATACATTTTAAAAAATCAAAGTCTGCGAATTTTTATGTGACAAACCAACATTTCCTCCACATCCATCCTTTCCAAAATAATGGTAATTATTTAAAAAGTCAAAACTGGTTACAGCTGCAAAGCCAGCCATTCAATATTTCTTTAAACCATAAACACACAGAGAACTCATTCATGTTTCAGTAAGTGCTATTTTGCAATTTACATCCCTCCCCCCAAAAAAACAACAACAAAAAACCCAACCAATAACAAACCCAGCCCCACACACATACACTCACACACAGAGGGGTAATTAACTTTTGTGCTACTTGCACAATATAGCCTACACTGGTGGTGAGAAATACCTGTGGTATACCATTCCATAGATTTGTCTGAAGCACAAGTCCATCTTTCTTATAAACCTGGCGAGAATGGATGACAAATTTTCAAAACCGCAGGCACATGGAGACTGGATGTAAAAAGGTACACGAGTGCTTATCCATTACCCTTGAAACAAAAGGAAAAAAAAAAAAAATTGTATGCACACACAGAAGAATAGGCCATTGTAAGCTGGTGGGAACAGAGGACAAAATTTAGAAAATGGCTTGCACATAGGGACTGGATATAAAAAAGCACAGAGTGCTTATTCCGTTATCTTTGAAATAAAAGCAAATGAATAAAGGACTAAAACACACAAACGCAACACAACACACACACTCATTCCCACTGACCTAACATTCTACCCCTCCTCTTCAATACCGCCCATTTTCTGCAATGCATCCTCACTGTCTCCCAGTACTTTCCCCCAATGACTAGTCAATAATGCTGCATTCTAAAACCACCATCCCCTACTTCCGTTTGTTTCCTTCCAACTTAATCATGCCTTCTAAAAAATAACCTCTTCTTCTTTAATATATATTTTTCTAAAATGCTCCCTACCCCCACCCTCCCCTGAACATAATCACAAAGTTTGACT
Source organism: Rapana venosa (assembly GCA_028751875.1). NCBI lineage: Eukaryota > Metazoa > Mollusca > Gastropoda > Neogastropoda > Muricidae > Rapana > Rapana venosa. The sequence continues at coordinate 13,175,147 of CM054166.1, forward strand.
GCCTGCCCCTTCTCCCCATACAGTACAAACAGGAATATGAATGCTACCTCAAAAATTATCTCCAAAACAAGAAACCATCCCCATCCTCTGTCACTACACCTCTTTCCCCCTTTCCTACATACCAGAGCATTCTAACGTCCCCTAAAATTCTGACACCCCTCCTCCTCCTCCTACCAACCCTAGCAGCAGCAGTATCTGATCATATCCTAACACAGTCCTGAAGTCGGAATGCTGCTACCTTAACGGGCAAAAGCGGTCGTCCTCGGCAAAATCGAACCATTGGTGAACATCAGAGCTCTAGCTGAGTAATCAGATAAAAATTATTACAATCGGAATCTGATTCTGATGATCATTTTCAATTCGTTTTGGTCATTTACTATTGTTGATCACTGTTCGCGTATGTTTGTTTCTTTTTGTTTTCAAGAGCACAGTGTAAAGAAGCCCTGTGCTTAACCATTTACTAACAATTTAATTCAACACACAATAATGTTCAGCCACAGTGTCGCGTATACCTGTTGTCCACCTGCCTTTTGTGTCCACATGTAGGGCCAGGGTTAGGGGGTAAAGGTTAGTGTTAGGGTTAGTGTTAACAGTTAACAGGGAAGGGTTGTCTGTCAGCTGGTCGGTCTGAATGTTAGAATGCATGTGGACACAATAGCACACAGACAACTGGTATGTAGCTGTAGACACAATGGTATCTAATTCAATTTAATATGTATAGGTCCTCCGACCACAAAGGCCATACGTAGCTCGCAATACAATAAGTGTGGAGATTCAAGTCTGAATCACAAATCCTAACAGCACCTAAGGCTATATGCACTGGACTTCAGTGTCCACAAATTTTCTGGTTTGTATAAAAGGGATTTCAGGTCTCAAGACATTTTCAAACAAGTTACTTTCATCTTTAAAATTAAAAAAAAAGACCATGAGAAAAAAATGGAAGAAAAAATTGCTTTTGTCTTTAAAAAAAAAAAATGCCAGGAAAAAAAAACATAAGAAAAAGTTGCTGTCATTTAAGAAAAAAAAAGACCCTGAAATAAACCATGTAAGAAAAAAACCCATCAGCCTGCCCTCTTTCCATCTGTACTGCTCTAAATGTGCATCTGTGTACCCCCCCTCCTAGACCCCCACCCCTCCTTTTCCTTCCTTACCTCTTTCCCACCCTGTGTCTCCTCCCCAGTACAACCCCCTTCAACACACACACACACACACACACACACACAAAACAAAAACCCAACACTAATACTTTGTTGAAAATTATAAAAGGTTTTAAAATTTCAGATGTCATTCCCTAAGTCGAAATGTGATCACTTTAAAGATGGGGGGCAAAACCGGTCACCTAAGTAAAAAAATTAATTTTTTTTTTAAAAATCGCACTATGGATGAACCTCAGAGCTCTAGCCAAGGAACCTCCGGGGTAAGGGTGGGAGGTGGGGGGGATTTTCAGTTCATTCTAAAACTTTATTCGATGGACTTGATGCCTCAAACAAATCAGAAACGTTATACAACTAGCAAATTCATCACACAGATCTGTTCACAATACTAACATGATACTAATTCATTTTATTCATTTATTTATTTATACCACTTAAAGTCACGAGATTTCTCTGTGTGAAATTCGGGCTGCTCTCCCTGATAACATGAAAAAAAAAAACCTTTTGAGATTTGAACTGATCTCAGATCTTGGAATGATAAAAGTTGTCAGGGGTGGCCAGAGCATAGATTTTTGGGGAACCATCATTAAATCAAGATTCAATCACTCTAATCACTGAATCAGTATCACAAATAATGGCTACTGTGTCCTTTTGAAATGAAATTTTTAAAAAGCGCCTTCATGGTGAAAGCACACACATTCTTTCCAAACCTTAATAAAAGTTACGTCTGGATCCGAGTATCTTCAAGCCAACACTGGATCATTTATATACACACCCAAAAAAACCCATGACTCTCGCTTAAAAAATCAAATGTTGCATTTTTTTTCTCAAAAACCTCAAAGTTATGTCAGGAGCAGAATATTTTCACAAACAGTCATTTGATCAGATTTCAGAAAACAAAAATCGTATACAAAATATTCACAAGCTACTCTCTAATTGTCCCACGAACATGAAGGGACATAGATTACAAATATTTATTACAGTGATTTAAAAATCACTTTAAAAAAGATACAATTTTTAAACATTGCATAATCCTAAAATTCTATTTCCAACCTCTTGTTTGGATACAGTCTTAATTCTTTACTGGTAATTTTGCAGATGTATACTAAAAGGCGAAGGTGTCCCATAATCAGCATATTGTGGGCAGCACCCATTTCTCCCTCACTGCTCTACCTTCCCTGAGCCTAAAGAGGGCAGGTACCCATTTACAGCTGGGTGAACTGGGGGACTGTAGTGAAGCCAAGACACACAGTCACCCATCCACTTGGTAATCACACTCAATGCTGCTTAAGATTAGTTTGGGGAAAACAAGTACTCTGATGACCATTGAGCTACCTGTCGCCAAATGTACACAAATACTATAATTTAAAACATAAAAATTATGTTTCTTAACCATTACATTTCACGCACATTTTCACTAGTAACAAGGGACAAATACATTTAAGGAATAATTTTTTAAAAATGCTTCGATTATAAACGATAGCAATTTTCTACTCTGGATTTTGTCCTAGATGCAAGACATTTTTATTCCATTTTGTGCAGGCACATACACGGCTTCAGTGAGCCTCCCTCTGTGTCAGGAGACAAGGGCTGTGTCTTCCTTCACTTCAGTCATGCTGGGAACAAGGTCTGGAGCAGCTCACAAGTTCAACCTGTGCATGGCAGCCTCTGCTGCAGTTGTAGCAGACAACACTGGATGGTGAGTTGATGGCCTGGTTTAGCAGTTTCCTTTGATTTTGGATTTCACTGGAACTGTTCTGGCTTATATGGTACCTGGATCAATAGAAAAAAACCCACTTTAAAATAGACAAAAATCTAATTTAGCACTAAATAATGTTTTAAAAAAAAGAGAGAAAGAGAAAAATCGACCACTTCCCATGGTGCAGTAGCTCACACATTTAACTCTTAGTTGGTAATTCATGAGTTTGAATCCCATAACTGGCACATTTAAATAGTGTTGGATTTTTAAAAAAAACAACAACTCCAGCCTCCTCTTATCTAGAGCAAAACCTACAGGCTTCATGGAGAGACTGGGACCACAAAGTTGAGCATCAACCATTTTACAGATGCGGTATTGACAAACGTTTAAATCACACCAACACTGCAGGTGTGTGTTTAAGGCCTGACCGACACCAGAGCATATGACAGGAAATGCAGAGTGCAGCCCTTTCAAGTAGTCTCAAAAGTTCTAGTACAATACCATCATTTCCATATCATACACAACACCACATTGGCCTTCCAACAAGAAAACCGTGAGGTTCTGGGTTCAATTCCCAGCTTCACCTTTTCTATCCAGTTTGATGAAAAAAAAAAATCAAACTGAATGTCAAAAGTCCTTCGGACGAGATTATAAATTGAAGCCCTATGGGCCAACCAGAACATTTCGCGTACATGTTGAGAACCCATTCCACCTTTTGGAAGAGTAGGCCATTGTGTGCTGGTAGGAATGGATGATAGCGACAACAAAACATACCCCAGCATGCACACAGGGTGTCATGTCTTAGACACCATCCCTGAAGTCGGAATGCAACTACCTAAGTGGAGGTGATGGGTGAGGGAGGGGGGGGGCACCTTGAGTTTTCCATACTTTTTCCATGCCTGAGACAGGCAGACAGAAAAGGGTAAGAAGCTGAAAGACAGAAATAAAAAAAACAACGTAATACGAGCCCCAACAAAGACAGACCAACAGAAATGCAAACACAAACAAGGACAGACAAACCAAAGAGAAAAAAGATGGGGCACAGCTGAGGGCAGACATGGTGACAAACATCATGCAAAGATAAAGACAGATACTAGGCCAGACAGAGTAAAAGATAACATTAAAGGTACCTGATAATTCATTTTTGCTGCCTGTCACGAGAAGTGCCTGGTGGTGTTAAGACTTGAGTGGCACTCTCCCATCTCATATGGCACCTGGTAAAACATGAACACCAGAAAATTAAAATCAGGTGGAAAATAAAAACAATAACAAAGAAACAATAACAAAGAAACAATGATAGAGACCATGAACACAAAGTTACAAAATAAAATCAAAGATCTACCAGGAGAGAGGCCAGTAACAAAATGCTAAAGTAGAAGCAAAGACTGGGCAAGTATGAAGTACCAAACATCTCTTCCTTTCAATTTAAACTAAAAAAAATAGGGAGCACTCGTGATTGACAGCCCAGGATCAAACTCCGGTTTCAGCCACCACCAAGACTCTCTCCCTTTTCAAGGTTTCTTCCCCTGTACTCGGTGCTGACTCCACTCCTTCAGTTGAGATTAAATCCCTGTCTTATGTGCAAACACATGCAGAACACCTTGTGCACACATGAAAACCAGTTCTGCCTTTCAGAAGAGCAGGCCTATCATTCCGGCAAGAATGGACGATGTTAACTTTTTTTTTTTTATTAACTGCATGCACACACTAGTGTGTTTAGACATCTTCCCTCAGTTGGAATACAGCTCCCTTAATGGTGGGCAAACTGCTGTTGCATTTACACACAAACATTTCATCATTGGTAAAACCTTGGAGCTCTAGCTGAGTTTTGGAGAGAGACAAAAGAAGAGAAGACGAAAAAGGAACAAAAAAGATGCCGCCCCCCTCCCCCCCCCACCCAAAAAAAAAATGAACAGGAAAAAGATGGGGTCGAAATAAAAGAAAAAATGGAAGAAAAAAAAAATTAAATCCCTTTGGTTATATAAACCCCTTTATTGGTTATATAAATCCCTTATTGTTAAAAAAAATCCCTTATTGGTTATATAAACCCTTTTTTTTTTTTTGGTTATATAAACCCCTTTATTGGTTCAGATACAAAGATTTTTCACTTCCCAATTTTAGTAAAATTGTATTCAAATCGTTTATGGATTAAATATTCAAACATTACAATAAACCCCTCCCTTTTCTTTATAAAATACACAATTTTTAAAGAATTTAAAACAAGAGGCTTTTCTGTAAACACTGATACCCCCTTTCCCAGATTATTAGAAGTTCCCATGTCTGCAGAAACCCAAACACCACAAGCTCCCCGGGGAGAAAAAAAAAAAATTTTTTTTAAAAACACCAAAAAAAACGACTTGTTTCAAAGGAATGTGAACTCTTTTTTTTTCTTCACACACAGGGCGTAACTTAGAAAGACAAAAAAAAAAACAACCAACCGTATCATAAAGTAACTCATTTTACTGTATACTCACCCACAAACTTTTGGGAGATAAGCCCCACCATGGACAGATGACAGCATGGGGCAGATGACAGCCCCCCTCCTGGAGCAGATGATAGCATGGAGCGATGACAGCCCCACTCAGGGGGCGAGACAATGGACAATGGCATATGGGGCAATGAAGCCCCCCTCATGGAGCAATGACAGCATGGAGCAGAAGGGACATGAGCAGATACGCCCCACTCCGGAGCAGAGACAGGGGGGAGTGAAGAAGGGGGAGTGACAGAATTGGGGGAAAGGCCCCCAACAGGGGGGGTGACAGCCCCCCCAAGAAGACAGGGGGCGTGGCCCATTGGGCGGGAAAATTAAGGAAAAAATGGGGGGGGTGGTTGGGGGAAATGGAAAAGAGACAAATAGAGAGGCCCCCCAGGGGGGAAAGCCCCCCTAGGGGCGTGACGAGGGGGTTCGCCCCCCTCCCGGAGCCAAGAAGTGGGAGTGAAGCCCCCCCCTAGCAATGACAGCATGGAGCAATGCAGCATGGAGCAGATGACAGCCCCACTCATGGGGCAAGACAGGGGCATGAGCAATGACACCCCACCCTGGAGCAGAGACAGCCCCCCTCCTGGAGCAGAACACATGGGGCAGATACAGCCCCACTCTGGAGCAGATGACAGCCCCACCTGGGGCAATGACAGCAAAGGAGAGAGACAGCATGGGCAGATACAGCATGGAGCGATGCAGCCCCCCTCTGGACAAAAGAAGCCCCACTCATGGAGCAATACAGCATGGAGCAATGACCCCCACTCATGGGGCAGAAAAACCCCCTCATGGAGCAGTCACCCCACTCCTGGGGCGAGACAGCCCCCTCCTGACAAGACAAACCCCCCTGGAGCAGATACAGCCCCACTCATGGAGCAATGACACCCCACTCATGGAGAATGACAGCATGGGGGCAATGACCAAAAATGGGGCAATGACCCCCACCATGGAGCTACACCCCACTCAGGAGAGATGACAGCCCCCCTCATGGGGAAAATGACAGCATGGAGCAAACAGCCCACCTGGAGCAAGACACAGGGAGCAGAGAACCCCACTCTGGGGCAATACAGCCCCCTCAAGGAGCAGATACACCCCACTATGGGGAAGATGACAGCATGGAGCAGAGACAGCCCCCCTGGAGCAATGACAGCCCCCCTCATGGGAAAAAAGAGGACAGCCCCCTCATGGGGAAGAGACACATGGGGCAGATGACAGCCCCACTCATGGAGCATATGACAGCATGGAGCAGATGACAGCCCCACTCATGGAGCAGATGACAGCCCCACTCATGGAGCAGATGACAGCCCCACTCATGGAGAACTCTCAGATGATCCACAGAACTTGGCCCCACAAGACGACTCCCCGGTGATCCACACCATGACTCACCAGGTCAGGACCCATGTTTAGTAAATGAAGGGGGGGGGGGGGCAAAGCTAAGGAAATGCAGGGATGACCGAGTCACTATCCCCCATAACCGCTGTCTCAAAGCCGTTGTAGGTGGTGGTAATTCCCGACATAAGGAAAACTATCAGTAATGGAAAGGAACGACCAAAATCACAATACCTCTGCCTACTGTCTCAATGTGGTAGTGATGATTACAGACCAAAGGAAACCTAAAAGAAATGGAAAGGGACGACCAAATACTGTCTCAATGTGGTAGTGATGATTACAGACCAAAGGAAACTTCACAGAAATGGAAAGGGACGACCAAAATCACAATACCTCTGCCTACTGTCTCAATGTGGTAGTGATGGTTACCGACCAAAGGAAACCTAACAGAAATGGAAAGGGACGACCCTGTCGCAATACCTCTTGACAACCGTCTCAAAGTGGTGATGGTAACTCCCGACATAAGGAAACCTATCAGAAATGGAACAGGACGACAAGAGTCACAATACCTCGGGAATGACTACTATCGCAAAGCCGCTGTTGTAGGTGGTGGTACCTTCAGACTATGAGATCACTGTCACCCAGATTGCTGTCAGATTTCTTGCTTCCCTATTCTGTTTTATTCTTTTTGTGGCTAGTTTTATGGCTGGTTTATTTTATTTCATTTTATCTCACTTTATTTTGTTCTATTCTATTCCTAGCATTTTAGTTTTATTTCCCAAAATTTCTCTCAGATCATTTTGCTGGATTTTATTTTTGGTTTTAAATTTTATCTCACTTTTATTTTATTCACATTTATTTTATTCACATTTATTTTATTTCATTCTAATCTATTTTATTCACATTTATTTTATTTCATTCTAATTTTTTAGCAAGCAATGCTGAAGCAATCGGAGGTTGGTGCCCAGTGATCATTCGCAGGCTAACTAACAGGGAAGTCTGAAAGAAGACTAAAGATAAAACCACCGACAGAACTCTGGGGGCAAAACATGAAAGCAGAGAAAAATGTGCAGAAGAGACCTGTAAACCTGCTGAAGGAAGCCGCTATGTTGGAACTGCTTCAAGTTCAACTGCTCATTTTTCCAGTCTACCCAGTGTTTCAGAAGTGCCCAATCCCGTGGACCCATTCACACAAAAATAAGACCCTTTGTTCTCAGATTCGGTCCTTTGGGAACTGGAAGCGCACAAAATGTGATGTGTGTGAGTTGTGAAGGAGGAAAGAGGGGGAAGGGGGGGGGCGAGAGAAGAGAGAGTGCAAAATGTGTGTGTGTGTGTGTGGTGTGTGTGCGCGTGCGGCCAGAGGAGAGAGAGAGAGAGAGAGAGAAAAGAGAGGAAGAGAGAGAGAGAGAACCCATTCACATGAAAATAAGAGCCTGTGCTCAGACTCAGTCCTTTGGGAACTGGAAATGTAAAAGCCTAGTGGTGAAAACTGAAGATTCAGATTGAGGATATAATAACACGGTCCTCATTCTGAAGACTTAACACCAACTATTTTCCATGTCCCAGATCCCATGAAAACAAAACCCTGTTCAGGTTTTGCTGGTTTCCTGTGTCAGCCATTCCCTGCCCTCTACACCAACACAGGCCTGACAAGGCAAGATCAGGTGTGGCGTGTGTGGTGAGAAGGTTGAAGATTGCTGCGAAGTTATCTGAAAAATCAAGACAAAACAAATGTGTGATAAGGGTGTGTGTTTGTGTGTGTGTGTGTGTGTGTGTGTGTGTGTGTGTGTGTGTGTGTGTGTGTGTGTGTGTGTGTGTATGTGTGTGTGTGTATTGTGAGAGATATCAAAAAATTCTTTGAGAGATGGACAGAGAGAGAAAGAGGGCAAATGCATGCGTGTGAGTGCTGTAAGTCGCAGCAGATTTATCCCATCTAATCAGCATCCCCACAAGAATAAAGCCACACATTTCACTTTGTGTGTGATTGCGTGTGCACACATGCGCATGTGGGTATATGTTAGCATTAAGTGATTACTTTCAATGCACAAACGCATGTCTCTGACGCTCAAACTATGACACTCTAGGTTCAGATGCTGAGGTCGCTAAAACTGATCAGTGGTTACAGCACTATGCTCTTGACCCGACGGGCCAAGGATTGTGTCTCCACCAAAGCACCTGTGTGAGCAAATTTTTCCTTGGAGTAAGTTACCAGTACCGACTCTACTCCCTTGAGTTGAAAGTCCTTTGGATGAGACTGTTTAAGTCCTTTGGATGAGACTGTTTAAAACCAAGGTCAAGTGTGTGCACACAGAACAACTTGTACACATAAAAGTCCATTCCACCTTACAGAAAAGTAGACCATTACGTAACAATTTTTATAAAAATCGCACGCACACTGTTGTGATCAGGGACCATCCCAAAAGAAAGCAGAGCTCTACCTTAATGGGGGGGGGGGGGGGGGTCGCACACGCAAAATCTCACCATCAGTGAACCTGAGCTGTAGCCAAGCAACTACACATAAAAGTCTGATTGCAAAATAAATATATAATCTTATCAATCATACTCACAATTTAATGACAGTTGGAAGTTGCACGTCCCCATCACAGTGGCACCCACAGCTGCAAGAAGCTTGTTGGCAGGAGTTTTCACCAGTGTGAAGTTCCCGTTTTTCTTCTGCGTTGGTCAGAAGACAGCTCAGTCTCTATGATGAAGGCAGCAGTGTGCTGCAGGTTCAAGGTGATGTGGCGTTGCTGGGCCACTGGGGTGGGGTCAGGCCAGATCCTCTTTCAGAATGTTTCATGTAGCAGGCAGGGCTGCAATACATGTTCTGTTGTCTGGAGATCTTTGGAATGTTTCATGTAGCAGGCAGGGCTGCAATACATGTTCTGTTGTCTGGAGATCTGTGCAATGTTTCATGTAGCAGGCAGGGCTGCAATACATGTTCTGTTGTCTGGAGATCTGTGCAATGTTTCATGTAGGGGGCAGGGATGTAATACATGTTCTGTTGTCTGGAGATCTTTGGAATGTTTCATGTAGTGGGCAGGGATGTAATACATGTTCTGTTGTCTGGAGATCTTTCAGAATGTTTCATGTAGGGGGCAGGGCTGCAATACATGTTCTGTTGTCTGGAGATCTGTGCAATGTTTCATGTAGGGGGCAGGGCTGCAATACATGTTCTGTTGTCTGGAGATCTTTCAGAATGTTTCATGTAGCAGGCAGGGCTGCAATACATGTTCTGTTGTCTGGAGATCTGTGGAATGTTTCATGTAGCAGGCAGGGCTGCAATACATGTTCTGTTGTCTGGAGATCTTTCAGAATGTTTCATGTAGCAGGCAGGGCTGCAATACATGTTCTGTTGTCTGGAGATCTTTGGAATGTTTCATGTAGCGGGCAGGGCTGTAATACATGTTCTGTTGTCTGGAGATCTTTGGAACGTTTCATGTAGCAGACAGAGCTGTAGATGTTCTGTTGTCTGGAGATCTGTGGAATGTTTCATGTAGGGGGCAAGGCTGTAGATGTTTTATTGTCTGAATGCCCGTCTTGCAAGGGCAGTGCTCTTTATGGCTTTTGCAGAATTTCATGTACATGTCGGCTAGTAATTGGGATCTGACCTGTCATTGCATTGATGCTACTGTATTCATTTGCCTTGCTGTTTGGCCTAGGTAGGTGACTGGTCTTGGCTTCAGAGTAACAGGTAGACCTAACCACCTGCCTTGCTTTGTGCTCTCCTTCACCAGGGAGTCAGTCTCACTGCCAAGCACACTGCAATGGGAGGGGATCCACTGCAAGACTAAAGGTCACTCAGGTCAGTATTTTTCTGGATTGGAAGGCCTGCAAGATGCCAGACAGGGCATTGGTGACTATGATGTGGGCTGTGTCTGTTTTCATGACTTCTGCCTCAGGTTTGTAGCTCACGGAGAAGAGGCCAGCAGTGAGGCGAATCCTGTCTTTTCTGTTTTCTGGATTCCAGATGCGGGTTGAGAGGCTGAAGGTAGTGCATGTCGTCTTTCTTGTGCATACCTGAGAACACACAAAGCCTTCTGTTAGTTTTGAATAGCACTTAAATCTAATCGGTGATAGTACTGTGTATTCTACTGCAAGTACGTGTTGTATTTGAGTATGTTGGGTGTGCATGCAACCTTCATGTAAAAAAGCAGGGGAGTCAGGAGGCACAACCCCCTGAAGCTGAAGCATTTTTTTTAATCTATTCAAATTTTAACCCAAAATGAAAATATCTAAAATTCTTTTTTTGGGTACAAAAACAATAGTCAAGGAAAAAACGGCTGGCAGCACTACTTGTGTATGCCTAGGCAGAAAGTCAAAATGTGTGGCATTGTGAGCATGAAGACTTCTTCTCCATCAATATGTACATGTATGCATATACAGGGTTCACAGACCTCTCAGTATAAAATTCGAAGACTTCTTGTTTTCAAGGAGTTTAAGAAATTTAAGGTGGTGTGATAAATGCAGAATTGCATAATAAATACTAATTATAGCCTAAGCATGCTATGCTCTATCAAGTATGTGATTGCCACCCAAAACAAGAGTTGGCAACATAATCTCTCCCTCTCTGATGGTACATTCACTCTGTGTGTGTGTATGTGTGTGTGTGTGGTGAGATGAGATTGCTTTGAACACACTTCTAGGCATAATTATTAAGTTACTGTCAAACTGTTAGTGTTATGATATACACTATATACATACAAATGGTATGTTTATAGAATAGTAGCATTGGTTTGTATATGTTTCAAGTAAATCAAAACAATATTAGCAAAAGAATGCCGCACTTGAGAGGAAATGTGGAAACCGAAAGTACACTATTCATTCTCTTGATCACATCTTTTACGAAATCAGCAGTATATTTCATATAGACCTGAGCATAAAGCATCCCTTGCGTCAAATTTCATTACCTTGTATACGACTTCAGCTTCAACCCCTCCCCCCCCTTTGTGTGTGGGTGGGTGTGTAAGGGTATCTATTTCCACAAAATTTTGGCTTCTTCAGCATTTAAGTCCCACACCTTTTTTTTTTTTTTTTTTTTTTACTGGGCATAGTTTTCATCAAAACGTAGAACTGGATGGTACCAAAAATCCCCTTAAACTGATCTACGCACGGTAACACTTGAAAAGTGAAATGAAAACTGTGTGCACACAGTTCTGTAAACAAACCACCATTTGCATTTGAAGAAGGGGGTGTGCATTACTCAAGGTTTATGGAAGGGAGCAGTCCTTGTTTCATTTATAATTTAACAAGAGCTAATAAAGGCATGTATCTAATATTTGTGGGTGTTTGTGTGTGTTTTTTTGTGTGTTTTTTTTTTGTTGGGGGGGGTATTACAATCCGGGTTCCCTGCTCCCTTAAGGAGGCAAAAACGGTCACATAGGCAAAATCGCACTACTGGAGAACCTCACTGCAAAATCGCACTACTGGAGAACCTCACTGCTCTAGGACTAACCAAGGAACACACAAAACTAACCATAATGTAATGTATGGCGGAGTACTATATAAAATATGTGCGCCAAAAACAAGAAAACCCCACCACCCAACAACGTTAGAAACATATTTTAACCCACAGCACTTTTTTAGGGTCGTCTTTTTTTTATGGGAGTCCTGTGTCTAACTTAACATGCATAACATATCCTGTTCACACATTGAAAACGATCTAGATATCCCTCTGCTATAGAAAAATGGCTATGGTTGATGTCATGGATGGTGTGGAAAGGGGTGGGTTTCACCAGCATAGCTTCCACAAAACACTGGAGTGCCCCCAACTACTCAAGGCATAAGCCTGGAGGGGGGGGGGAGGGGGGGGGGGGGGTAGAGACCGGGGATGAGATAGCCTAGCCTGGTGGTTCGGGCAATGTGCTCAAGATTTTGGAAGCTCATGGATGACATAATTTGCAAAACCGCATGCACAGAGGAAATGGATGTAAAACAGCCCATGAACGCTTTTCTGTTGTTCTTGAAATACACAAAAAGGGGATGAGGATGGAGTGGGAGCGCAAGAAAATCTTGCTCCACAATGATAATGATCTAAGCAACTTTTTTTGGGGGAGTCGGGGTACAACTTGGAATAAACAGTCCTTCGCCCCTTTGTTAAATCTACTTGTGATTGGCTTGATGCGTAAGACTGGGTTGAATGCAAGCCCTTTGCTTTTTCTTTTTTTTTTTTAACAAATATAGATCTAGGTCTTTATACCTTCCATATGTTATTATTCCAAACATAAAATTAAATGAATAACAAACAGGTCAGCCTTTAACGCAAAAATAAAAACAGTTACCTGTAGTAGTGAAAAATGCAAGGTCAGGATTTTCTGCATGTCTTAGGCCTATAGGCTATACACCACGATCTTGACTCAGTCATCCCAAATGAAAAATGAACATGTCGGCTTGGCAACATCCTACGTGGGTGAGTAAAGTTTATTTTCTACGTGTATCACGGGGCATCAGTGTTGACAGTGACAACTGTATGTTTTGGTTTGCCTAGGCCTGGTGTAGGCCTATCCCGAATTTTCGCATTTTCGGCCTGCACGTACAGCTGCATGCATATCCCTAGTCACACTTGTACTACCCACAACTACTACTAATGATAAATGCAATTTATATAGCGTTGAATTGTGTAAAGCAAAAATCAAAGGGCTTTACATTCATTCCCATGTTACTTTCATATTTCAAAATTTGCATAGAGGAATGCTGTAAAGTGCAATATTTTTTTGATTGTAATGATGATCACATTGGTAAAACATATATATATATATATATATATATATATATATATATATATATATATATATATATATATATATATATATATATATATTTTGTGTGTGTGTGTGTGTGTGTGTGTTGTGTGTGTGGTGTGTGTGTGTGTGTGTGACAATCATATAGACAGTTATGATAAGATCATCATCATGCTGCTGCTGCAGCTGCTAAAGATGATAATGATATAATAGTGATGATGATCATGACAGATAATAATAAAAGTAATAATAATAAACATTATTATCATTTATTATTTCTACTATTATTATTAACAATAACAACAATCACTATTGTCTTGTTCTGTCATTATCATTACCAAGTAAAGGATTATCATCACTTTAACAGGCAGAGAAGGCCAGGTTCACGACCTTCTCAGAATGCTTTTATTGAGGAGGTTTAAATACAAACAAACAAAAGACCCACCTTTAACCTCTACCTCCCCCCCCCCCCTCCCCCCATCAAAAGACTCAACCATTCAGGGAGGGGGGGGAGCAGTATTACTAAGTGAAAATGACCACAGGGCTCTACTTGAGGTTAAAGCTGTAAGTACATGTATACATATGGGAAAGCTGAGAACCATGAGAAGTGGAGGAAGTTGGTTGCAGAACATCTTGCACATACGTTAAAATCCGTTCTGCTTTTCAGAAGTGCCCGTGGGAAGGGATGACAAAGTTTATAAAACCGCATACACACGGGGACTGCATAAAGAAAAGCACATGAGTGCTTATTCCATTATCCTCGAAATAAAAGAATAAAATAAAATAAAACAAGCCTTCTGCTGTGGGAGTACAGTGAATAGAGGATAGTTGAGGGTTGGGTAGGAGGGGGGAGGGGGGGCGAACAGTAGAAGCCCAGGGCTAGCCAGAGCCATGGGAGGATAGGAAAGATGAAGGAGAAAGTGTTCATCTAACAGTCATGTGATGGGGCAATAATAACAGCAGCAGCAGCAGCAGCGCTGTATAACCAGCCGCCACCAACAGAGAAAAAGGGGAAGATCCATGAAGGTGGTGTAGGGTGGGAGTGAGAGTCGGGGTGGGGGTGGGTGGGGTGGGGGAGGAGCCCCTTTGTGGACGTCCCTGGTTGTGTTCTGGTCTCTTACATATCAGATTTAATTATAATACACAGCCATTAATTTAAAGTCCGTTGGTGGTTCATTCCTCCCTGTGATCGTTTCAGATTAATTTAGTGGATTGTTTTTCTTTTCTTTTTTTTGAGGGGGGGAGATGGTGGTGGTGTAAAAATTCACTTTTTATCTAGATTCCTTTATTCAGAAATTTAGTTTTAAAAAATTAATGTGCTTTAAAAAAATGTTTAGTCCCCATGTGCATGCAGTTGCATATTTTGCTATTTGTTCCCACCTGTTCTTCTGAAAGACCGAACAGGTTTTGACATATTGTAGACATTGAAAGAAAATGATGCTTGCTTTCGGGCTCTCTCTCTCTCTCATTGCTGATTCTGCTGTTTCAGATTTGAGTCATTATGATTACTTCGTTGTTATGATGAGTTATTCTTTAACATTTTAAAACATGTACGGCACACTTTGGCTGTACATGAACATGTAACAAAAATCAAAGGTATTCATAAAACCTCCTTATATTAGCAACATCTTCAATGGTGCCTCAACGACACAATGGACCAGGAGATAGGTGAAGTTATATTCTTAGAAAAAAACCAAACATTTGCTATGAAGGGTTGGGGTCAGTTTTTATTTCAGTATAATTTATAATTATTTCTTCACTGCCAGGTAACAACTAGTGTGTCCCAATATGGCGTCTGTGATGGTCACAAAGCTGTTAGCATTGTAACTGACTTGTGATTGATTGACTGAAACAATGTAGTACTAATAGAGTAGTGGTTTGTTGACACAGTGCCGAAATCAGATAACTCCACTGGGAGTTTAATCTAATCTGACAAAGAAAAGATCCATGAGGATAAACCCAGCAAAGGTAGTTATGTCAGCAGTTGCCTGACGTGGTACAACATGCATAACCCATGTGACTGATAGCGGGTACAGGTTTTATTGTGGTTGGAGGTGGTTGGTGGGGGGGGAAAGCAAGGCTCTCTAAAAGGCCGGAGTACCAGGCCTACACCCCACATCCTGTTTTGATTCTGAGTGTAGGGTATACGTCTGTGAGGAGTGCCTTCCTGTCTTGTTGTGGTTGTTTTGTGCTGGCTTTGATTTTCTTTTATTTCACAATAATGGCTGAACTGGTAACTGATTTCTGCAAGAAAAAAACGTAATTAAGAACCAACATTTAAAGTTGGTTTTTGTTTTTGTTTTTGAATAGCCCAGTAGTGATATGGTTGTCAAATGCAAACTCAACAGAAACTGTCACACACATGGTGCATAGAAGAAAGTTTTCTAATGTACGGAATTGGTTTCAACTTTGTGAATATTATAGGGAATCGGTTTCAACTTTGTGAATCTTATACAGAATCCGTTTAAACTTTATAATTTTGAATATAATTATGAAATATGATTACTTAAAAAAAATTAATCTCAACCTCACAGTTCGCCAACAAGTCAACCATGAGGTTGTGGGTTAGATTCTCAGCCTCACCCTTACTTCCCAGTTTAAGGGAAAAAATCAAACTGAATGTCAAAGTTCTTAGGATGAGACTATAGACTAAGGCCCTGTGTGCCAATGCATGCAGAACGTCTTGCACACACGTTAAAAGCCCGTTCCCTCTTACAGAAGAGTAGGCCATTGTGTGCTGGTAAGAGTGGATGACAAAGTATTAAAACAACAACAAAACAACCAGCATGCGCATAGGTGTCGAATTTAGACACCATCCCGGAGGTCGGAATGCATCCACCTATATGGTGGAGGGGGGGAGGGGGGGTGAGGGGGAGCGAGGGGGGGCATCCCATAGGCATGCCCTCACTAGTGGTGAGCGTAGAGGCTCTTGTGGAGGAAGGAGAAGAAAAAAGGGGACACCTAGGGACTAGCCTGTCTTAGGATTTTGAGAGCTGTAGGCTGTACAACATCACTCTGTGACGACACTAGAGCCATGTGTATCAGGTTGCCTTTTCAATGGACCATTCCAGCTAGGCCTATGTGTGTGTGTGTGAGAGGGGGGGGGGGTGTCTGCTGCATGGGTAACAGCTTGCCCTGCATACTAATACTTACTTACCCAGGCTTTGTGCTCCAGAGTAGAAACACCTAGAGCACAACTCCATAACCTTACGAGACTAATGGATGTCTACTAATCTCAATATAGGGAATCTTTTTGAACGTTATGAACAGATAACGAATTTGATCAGTTATATTAATCTGAATTTGGGGAATTGGATTAAACTTTATGAACCTGAATACACAGAACCTGTTTTAGCTTTAAGAATCTGAATTTATAGAATCTGATCAGTTTTAGTAATCTCAATGTAGGGAATCTATTTAAAAGTTATGAACCTGAATACACGGAATCTGTTTAAACATTAGGAAAAAAAAGTTGAGGAATCATTTTCTATGCATTGGATTGGATTATATTTTGCTTCCAAATTTTTTTTTTTATAGTTTTTTAATTTGGAGGGAAAGACACAATTCACTTTTAAAGGTGTGTCTAATTAATTGTTTCTTCATACATTTGTTATAAACTTCAATGAATGTATTTTGTATTAGATTTAAGCTCTTGAAAAGAGAGAAGGATGAGGAATAGATGATAGAGTAAAGGAGAGCTCCATGTTAGGGAAATTGACGT
>CM054166.1:13192768-13240268 GCA_028751875.1 Rapana venosa
GGTGTGTGTGTGTGTGTGTGTGTGTGCGCGCGCGCGCGCGCGAGTGAGAGTGTTTTCGTAAGTATAGTGTTCACTTCTACTAGGAATCTGTACTTAGTTATGACGTTTATAAAAAAAAAGTTCTAACATTTGAAAAATTTCAAACAAAAATCCAATATACAAAAATTTAAAAGAGAGAAAAAAAGATTGAGAGAAAACGATCAACTGGGCTGTTAATCAAGTCTTTCACTATTTCAAAATTTTTAAGATCAGGCCTTCAGATGAGGATGGATAACACTGAAAAGATACACTCCTTAGCCTGTAACATTTTAATGTTTTTGGGTATACCACTCAATGTACCAAAATTAAGTTTGTTTATGGAGAAGTAGGATGCTAGGCATTTTACATAAACAGTGCATTCAGGTGTATTGACTACTGGATTAGAATATTAAAAATGGATATGAATAGACTACCCAAGCAAGCATATTTACAGAGTTCTACAAATCTTAAAAAGCCCTAAAAGGCCCTGACTTTTGAGGAGCCATAAAAAGGCTGAAAGTGAGACAGACAGCCCTGGATACCCTAAAAATGGGAATAATGAGTAGGATTTCTTATGAAATGGAAATTTTAAAAATATTCAAAATAAAACGTAGGAGAAACGAAAGCAAGAAGGGTGTCCAAGATCTTGATAATCACCCTTCCATAGAACTGTTGTCAGCGACTCATTTCACCAAGGGAGGTAATTTGCATCCATTGGAAGCACTTTTTTTTTTTTTTTTAAACATGCACAGCACTTCCTTCTCCTACGATTTGTCAGTATTTTGTTCGAAAAATGAGTTTTAACTCTGGAACTGCGATGTCGAACCGAAAAAAACACCGTTTTCTATTGACTGAGCTACAGTCTTTCTTTAGGGCATAGGGGCCTATGAGATTTTTTTCAATTTTAGCACAGCTGCACTGTGAATGGTCATTCTTACCCATGTGGTGATGCGCACAGTTTACAAAATGGCAGTGGGGGATACTTTTGTGATTGAGAATGGGAAAGCAATGAGACCTGTAGCCAAATCTACTCTTTATTTGGAGAGATCGCTGCACAGATATCATGCAGAATGCATACAGAAACGAATCCAGTGCATAAGGCAAGTCAGAAATGCTCTTTGCATATTTGTCACAGCTGGACTTGGTGGGTTGGGTTGACTTTAGGCTAGTTAACTTCTAAGCTTAGAGCAGACAGATCCAATGATTCATGCTTTATAAATAAAATTTAAAAAAATAATGCAGAGAGGGGATAAACTACCGTACCTTTCAAGTCAGTGTTAGGCCTACCACTGGGTCTGCATTGAGGATTCCTGACTTGAATGCACTATGTAGAGAACTTGCATCCAACAGCATCTCTGGCAGGTTTGTTTGAGATTGAAGTGAAGGAGCAGAATTTGAAAGAGGCCCTGTGACCATATTATTAATTTATTACCAGTTGAATTTTAGTTGTCTTCCCATTACCATCTGCATCTTTGATAAGACAAGGAGACTTTGTTCACATGAGATGAAGTTTGAGGGATTGTGTCAAAATTCACATTGCTAGTTGTTTGTGAAAAACATCTTAAATTAAAACCAGAGACATTTGTTTCAGTTTTCACCTCATTTGGTATTCCAAGTCAGAGAGACTTTCATCACACCTTGACTTGAAGTTTTACTGTGTGACTGATTTTAATTCATTCACTGATTCAGGATCAGACTTTTGACGTTTTGTTGTTTGTTTTTTGTTGAAAAATTGTTTTGTTTTTGTTGAGGTATGTTTCAAGCACAACTTAGCCTATGTGTTTTTTATGCCCTATCTGTTTCTATTCTTTTTCAGTCTTCATTGAGTTCTTCTTGTTTATGTTGGTCAGGTCATTGACTAGTTCAATCTCTTCTTTAATTATTTATGTATTTCTTTCAGTACTTCATTGTTGTCTATGAGGTTTTTAAAGGTATTCATACTTTACTAGGTGCTCATTTGATATTGTTCGTCTGCTCTAATGATTGGTTACTCAGTCTATTGCTAAATGTAAACTTTGTTGTCCTTGCTCTAAAATGTTGTTTAAATTTATATCTTGTTGGTGCTGTTTGCAGTTGTGTCTTTCTTTGAGTCTAGAAAAAAGTGTTCAGATTTATAAATTATCAAATCATCAAACCCATTAAATATCTTGTATGTCTGTATCAAATCCCCTCTCACTCTTTATGCCTTCAGTGATAGCAGTTGTCAAGTCAAGTCAAGTCAAGTCAAAAACACTTTAATCATCCCATGAAGAGCAATTACAATACTGATAGGCACATTGATACCTATAATTATCTCGCAAGACACAAGAAAAACACATTTCAGATTGTTATAAGCATTCCAAGATAGCTGAAAAAAATTATCATACACAAACCCAGGTGCGCGCACACACACGCACCGCGTACACACACACACACACACACACACCAATACAGGAATACAATAAATGTCAATATTGTAAATACCATTGATTGGAAAAGAAATAATTTTTTTTGTGTGTGCGTGCACACACCTGCGGAAATTAAAAATTATTTTTCCAGTCAATGGTATTTACAATGTTGTAGACTATTATCTAAATTTTTCTTGATATAAATAGTCTTTTATATCAAAAATAATTTTTTCCTTGCTCTTCTCTAAACTCTTTCAAGGGCCTGTGAGTGTGACTGTCTTATTACAAGTTATTTGTGTTGGGTACTGTACTGTGTTCCCATAGGCATAGATTCCAGAATAGTCTCACACTAACGTACCAAAAAACCCCCAAAACCCCATTTTTAAGAAAGGTGTAGGCTCTTTATTATTCCGGTCAATCGATTGGCTTTCTGTACACTATCAATCACATGGTTGTCAAATAATAAACTTTTTGTCAAATATCACACCTAGATCCTTTTCTTCCTTATATTTTGATATTTATTTGTTTTTGTCTCTGATGTTCAGTATGTATTCTTTATGTGGATTTGCTTTTCCAATAATTATGTAGTACTAGCACCTTGCATTTTTTAGCATTAAACTAAAGTATAGATTCCAACCAGCCGCCATGGCGCAGTGGTTAGCGCCTTGGGTTACGCACTGGAAGGTCGCGGGTTCGTTCATAAGAGTCATAGTTTTGGTGAAGTGGTGTGCTGTGGTCAGTGGAAGATGGCCACACTCGCTTATCTTAACGGATGCGAGTTTGAGACTGTTGTCAAATTCCTGACACACTGCAGGTGTCTATACTTGGCCGTGAAGCGGATATTTATGATATAAGTGGTAATGTCAATAGTCTAGTATCATAGGCTATTAGTCATTCATTTATTGATCATCATTATAAAAAAATTGCCATGGGTCTGGTTTCTTGTTATGTGACATCAGATGGTTGCCCATTCGTGCTGTGTGAGTTTGGCAAGCCTTTGGGGTTGGAGGTTCGCGGGGACGGTCGTTGAGGACTTGTGGTGGTGCCACTGGTGGGAACTCACTCAGTTGCTCCGCGACTGAGAAACTGTGTAGTAGGGGCTTAGTATGTGTGTCGGTAGCAGAACAGGCATGTATCAAGTGCCCGAGCGTTGCAGGGCTCTGCTGGTGAGGCAGCTATAGTTGGCTCCTTATTCCGACCTGATGACTAAATTGGTTTGTTTGGCGGGGAGATTGAATTCGTTTCGTTCAGTAGTCTCAGGGGGTACTGATCAGATTGGGCAGCTTAAAATTGAAATTAGACATTCCTGTCGAACTGATTTTGTTTCTATGTCTTAATCTTGGTGAATTTGGAGATTTGTACTTTAGATGATTAGTGTTTGGAAATTAATGTTAAATACAAAGCAGTTAATGCATTGAATGCGAATAACATGTTTACCTTGTTATAAATACTACTATATTTTGAAAAGGGTGTTTCATTTTAACCCTATTTATTCCTATTGTGGAATTTATAACTGCGCCTGTAATAAAGCCCATTTTTGGCTTCATTACCAGTCATGTGGAAGCTGTTTAATGATTAACTGCTCTAGACTGATTGTGTAATATCATGTTTTGGTTGTAACATATGTTAGTTTAAATTATTTAACAACGTGATGAGGTTGAATCTTGTTTTGGTTATATTATCTATACTTTTAAGACCTGGTGCAACAAGGTTTTTCGGCTTACGTGGGCGAGCATGGTGAAATATGTTGTGTACATTTGAATGACAGACTTGTTTACAAGTGTGGTTTTGGATATAAGCATGGTGCAACAAGAGTTGGCTGTGAACGAACATGTTTTGTTATCTGAGCATAGTGACATATGTTATACAGGAGTGGAATGGATCGGTCATGATTAAAGACATATCACACCAAATGTGAAGACTGTTTTAAGTTAACTTTGAATATGAACAATATTTTGATTACATAGATTGTATAGTAATAGAAAGTGTTTCAGAGACTGTTTAATCAAACTTCGTCTTTTATCTTGGCTTTTTACTAATTAATGGATAATCTTTCAAAGGAACTTTTAAAAAGAATATTGACCACATACATGTGTAAGTTGTGTAGTAATACATTGGAAGATGAAGAACAATTCATGAAGAGCTGTATTCTTTATATACTGATTTAGTACATAAATATGTGGACTCTGGTAATCAACCTTACATGATTTGGAAAAATTTGGTTCAATGTCCTCTTTGCACTCTGAGCTATTATTTTTTTCAATGCTTTGAAATTATGACAGAAGTTTGTTGAAAAATTGGAGAATGGACATTGGAAAACTTTAATATACACGACTGTTTAGATTATTTTGTCTAATATTTTAATGTTTATTTTTACATTAGTCATGTTTGGGCAGTTGCCATGATTATATCATGTCACATGTCCTAATTTTTGTTCTCTCTTTGTTTTCTCTTCTCTTTCTTGCACCTCCTTCTCTTAGGGGCGCTGGTGCATGCCATGAGCAAGCCTGAGAAAGTAATTTTGTGTATGTGCTGTCTCAGTTTTGAGATGTTAGCGACTCATCCTCTGTTAAATCTAGTAGCTCCTATTTATATTAACCTGTTTATTCTGGCTCTCTCCTGTTTCGAGCTCTCACTGTTATCTTGTGTAAGCTCAGAATAAGGATATGTTTCCTACGATTCTTTGCTACTTTTGATGTTTACAGTAAATGTGTCTGTTGGTAATTTTTGTTTAATATTCTTTTTTAACTACAGCATTCGGAACCGCCTTGTATGGCAATGGACTTTTGGAAAAAAAATGGCTGGTCCTTATTTAACTACATTCGTCTTCTATACTTTGTCATCCACCTCAATTGTACATGTCTAATCACTTTCTTGATCTCGTTATTCTCTCATCTGTTTGGGAAAGGAGTGACTTCCCTCTACTTTGCCTGCCCATGTCAGTATATTTGTTTACAAAAGATGAATGTTATTTTACAATCTATAACTCAGACAATTACATGGGGATCGAACATTTTCAAAAAAGAGAAAAATAATGCTGTCTGATTAAATAATTAAAAGCAAAATTTATAACGGAAATCCTCATTGATTCATAAAATTTAATTCTAGTTATTTAACATTTTTAAAGGGGTGCCTCCCTTATTAACGGCAAGTCAGCTACTATTGATTATGGTAAGAAAATTATAATATTATAAAAAAAAATTATAAGAGAATTATACTGGCAGACGACAATTAACTTGTTGGAACAACTAAAATTTAAAGAACACTTTAATGAAGTCACGGATGTGATCAACATAATAAATTATATTAAAACCCTTGGTGTAATAAGCATTTGTCATACAATGACATTAAATTGCTTATCTTGATGATTAAAAGGTTTTGCAATTCCAGTAAATTGAATAAATAATTGTTTGGGATGGCTTTAGAAAGGTTGCATATGTACATTGAGATATATTGTGGAGTGTACTACAGAAAAAGGATGCATATATAATATGGTAATTTATGTTGACCTTTAGAACTTTTTACAATTCAGTTTTAGTGTGTGTGTGTGCAGAAAATGAATATTCCGATTGCTTTGAATGCCCCAAGGGAGTGAAGCAGGGTTGTATTTTAAGCCCACAAATGTTTTGTTTTTTTATATTTATGAACTAGCTATTGAGCGGCATTCAAATAATTACTGAAGCAGTTGAGGTGTTTTTATTACTTTTTGCTGATAATATCATTGTTTTGTCTGATACTGTGTGTGTTTGGTTGACAAAATCAGTTAACATTAAAGAGGAGGCAGATTGTTTAATTTAAAATGAGTAAATATGGATAAAACAAACATTGGCATATTGGTTTTAGAATGGTGGATATTAATTTTATCAGTATATTAAAATGGCTTTATGGAAATGCCAATCAAAGTTGTTAATACTTATAATAACTGTATTTTTAACAAAGTTGTCTAAATTTTGCATGGCAAAAATCATGCAGGAAGGGGGAAAAAAGGTGTAATAGAAATCCTAAAATCATAACAAAACCTGAATTTGATAGACTGTTCCCTGTTATAGAATTATTTGACATATGAATAGAACTATTGCTCATGTACGCTTCAGAAATTTGGGGATTACATCAATAAACAAAAATGGAAAAAGTTCATGTATACATTTGTAATAAAACCTTTTTGTAATTGCACCAATTCATTCTGAATGTACTAGGCCAAGAGACAGGGAGATATCCTTGATACATAAGAACTTTTGTTAAAGGTATTAAATATTGGTTAACTTAAAAGCTGTTAAAACTTCCACTAACACATAAATTTACATAGACAGTCATACGAAATATTGATTACATACACATACAGACGGAGTTGGGTAAAGAGAACTGGGCATATCAAGTTAAAAGAGTTTTGTCAGAACATGATTTTGTAATTGTGTGGCTGTCTCAGGAAGAAGTTAGCCAGTTTGTGTTGGAATTTGAAGAAAGGCTTATTCACACATGTATGTGTAACAAAAACCTGGTACTCATATGGAGACTTAAAATGAATAGATCTATACTAGGACTATAGTTGTTTGTTTTTTTTAAATCTGTCTTTCAGGCAGAAAAATATCTAAAGATAATTGCTGACAAATGGCACAGATGTCAATTTTAATTTTTATGCTCCATTCGGTTAAGAACAATGGGTTTTAATGCAAACAAAAGATGGTTCCAATCCAGCCTGAGATATTAATTCAATACAGTTACCATGTCCACTGTGTGGTCACAGTGATGATGATGAAATTCATTTGTTGTTTCAGTGTAAAGAAGGTGAAAGTTGAAAAGTATATATACAAGAAGCGTAATTTTCTAAGTCTACTACAAATGGCAGAAAGTCGAGATATTGTTTCTATCCTGTAATCTGAAAATGAACATGTGAATAAATCTGTTGTTAAATTTATTGCAGAAGCAAAGAAAATAAGACAAAGCCAAGTCAGCACCCCTTGTATCAATATTTGATGATATACTGTTGTTATTTTAAAGAACAATGTATTATTGAGTAGACAGCTTTAAAAAGTTTAGTATTTAAAGTTCTTTTTATCACATGCAATTTAAATGGATGGTCGATTCAGAGTTTGTTGCATTTCAGTTTGATTTCTGTTTTTCTTTTATTTGTAGGTGATTTTTTATTTTATAACTGTATTGACACACAATGTTATGATTACTATTACAGTATTAGTTTATTAAAAGTGGATGGATCCTTTCTTTTTGTCAAACTTAAATGTACTGGTAATGTATTTCACTTTTTGTTTACTTTTTCACAAACGATATTCATGTTACTTCCCTTGTCTTCCCTGGGGGAGACGGGATAGCCTAGTGGTTAGAACATTGCGCTCGCAATCTGACAACCCAGGTTCGATTCCCGTTCAAGGGGATATTTTCCCTGGAGTTAACATCAGTGCAGACTCCACTCTCCCCAAAAGTCCTTCGGATGAGACTATAAACTGAGGCCCCGTGTGCGAACGCACATAGAACATCTTGCACACATATTAAATCCTGTTCAGCTTTTCATAAGAGTAGGCCATTGTGTGCCACAGACCAGCCTACCCGTACAATTTTATCGTACTGCATCCATACGGGTACTGGATGTAAAAAAGTACATAAGTGCTTATTCGATTATCCTCATGTAAAAGAAGCAAATATTCAACTTGTAAAACAATAGATATGATCTCTATAATCTAATAGATATGAATGAAGTAGGGTAAGAAGTCAATTGTGCATTCTTCAGACCTGTAGACTGAAAAGATCCTATGCCACTGACGGCCTTCACCTGCAAATGAGAGCGCGTTTTTGGATGGCCATCAGGAGCCTTTACTTCCCGTTCCTCAGATCTCTGGGCCCCTGCTCTGGAGCGGTGACTCCACCTCCAGCAGATTTGAGAGAGCTGGGAGTAGTGGGGTTGTGCTGTGTGACAGACTTGGGTGTGTGCGCCCTGCCATATCTCTGTTTGCGGTGTGTGGTGGCACGTCCCCTGCTTGTTTTTGTGTTGTTTTCTGTTTGTTTTTTTTTTTTTTCATCTGTGTTTTTGCTTTGCTTTTGCTGTTGTCCTCCAGCTTTGTTGCTTTATCTGTCTCTGTTGTCTTATGTCTGTCTGTCTCTCGTTTCTTTATCTTTCACTCTCTTACACTTGTTTAGTTGTTAAATTACAAATATGAGCCGTTGGCTTTAGATAGCAGTATGGCAACCAAATCCAAGATGCATGAACTTCCTTTTCTCCCTGCTGTAGATGTCGTCATCACAGCTTCCTGTTTATTGACACAGCAGAAGCAAGGCATCTGTGAAAAAGATAAAATATTAGTATTATCAGAACTGACCATGAATCTGCCTGCATGGAATGGCAAACTATCACAATTTCATGAAAAGTAATGCTAGAATATCTGTTGCCAACATTCATTAAAATAGATTAAAATATATATGCATAACTAAAATTTGTATCTGAACATGCAATGGTGTAAAGAGTGAATAAGTTTCAGTTTCGAGGGAAGAACTATTTTTTTTCAGGGTTTGTTTCATAGATTGAATTTGAAATTCTTGTTCTGATTATATTATTATTTTGTTTTTAACGAGGGTGAATAATGGGTGGGAGGAGGAAGAATTTTTTTTTAAATATGATTATTCGAAATATTTGTACCTAATTTTTTTTCTCTTGTTTTTGTGAGTGGTGGGATTGAAGGGGTGGAGGTCTTTTTGTATATAAATAGAGAAAAAATGGTGAAATTCTATTCAAAATTGATATGTCAAGAATGTGATGATGGTTGTGATGTTGATGTAACTTCTGTTGTAATAATGAAGTGTAATAATAATGATGATGAAGATAATAATGTTGATAATGACAATGTGATTATTGTAATGATGTTAATAATGATGATAAAGATAAATGATGATAGTAATACATGTTATGATAAAGATGAACATGATGATGATTAAAGTAATGATGATTGATATGATAGATAATGCTGTGATGATATGATGTAGATAAAGATAACGCTGATGATAATGACTGATGATTGATAAGTATGATGTGATGATAAAGATAAGCTGCTGATGATTGACAATGACCAGCCAGATGGTATGATGACTGCATGATGATTGACCATGATCCGATCTGACTGCAGGCGTGCTGCACAGCTACAGCACAGCAGCCAGACCTGGTGGCTGTGGAGCAGCAGGCTCTTGCTGTGGACCGTCTGCTCCTGGATCCTTGGTCCTCCCCGACCACATGGACCTGCGGGACGTGCTGCACACGTCTTGAGGCACAACCACGAGCTGGTCGTGTTCTAATCTGCTGTCGTCCTCCGTCTGTCTGTCTTGTCTGTCTGTGTCCTCAGTCTGTGATGTCGCAGTTCTGTCTGTCGTCTCACTGTTTGCCTGTCTGTCTTTCCATGCTGTTATCTATGTATTGTAGAAGAGAGAGACAGAGAAAAGTATCATATAGGTCTTTCAAAACATTTAGTGACGTTTCAGGACATCTTGTATGACATGGGATCAAATTTGTAGATGTTAATGCAAGCAGTACTCTGTCGGTAACTCAAAACAAGAGAATGATCAGGTGTTTTTTTACTGCTATTTTAATATATCTTTCTAATTCATCTGTCAGATGTCACTACGGCAAAGACTTTAAATATGTAGATCATTTATTGTGTGGTATATTTTAGGCTGACGTTGTTATATCCAAATTGACGTGTAGTATAGACTGTGTCATCCAGCAGTGTGTGCTATGTGTGTGCGCTGTAGAGTTTGGATCATTGATGCGTCATTTTGCACTGTGTGTTAATATATAATAAGCAGATCTTGGATCGTTGGTGTGTCATTGAGCACTGTGTGTTAGTATACAATAAGCAGACCTTGGATGGTTGATGTGTCATTGAGCACTGTGTGTTAGTATATAATAAGCAGACCTTGGATGGTTGATGTGTCATTGAGCACTGTGTGTTAGTATACAATAAGCAGACCTTGGATGGTTGATGTGTCATTGAGCACTGTGTGTAGATCAATAAGCAGACCTTGATGTGTTAGATTGTGTGCATTAGCACTGTGCAGTGAGTCACCACCCAGTCTGCCGAGGTCATGTTCCTGTACTTACCTGTATTTGTCATGTCAGCTTGGATCAGTTGTGTTTCCTGACTTACTGTCACTGTGTCTGTCCGTCTGTGTGTGTGGTCAGTGTTTCCGACTTACCTGTCACTTGTTGTCCTTGTGTGTGTGGTGGTCGTGTGTGTTGGTCAGTGTTTCCTGACTACCTGTCACTTGCTCGTGGTCAGTGCCTGACTACTGCACTCGTCTGTGTGTGTGGTCAGTGTTTCCTGACTTACCTGTCACTTTGTCTGTCTCTGTTGTGTGTGTGTGGTCAGTGTTTCCTGACTTACCTGTCACTTTGTCTGTCCGTCGTGTGTGTGGTCAGTGTTTCCTGACTTACTGTCAGTGTGTTGTGTGTCGTCTGTTGTGTATGGTCAGTGTTCCTGATTACTGCATTGTCTTCGTCTGTGTGGTCAGTGTTCTGACTTACCTGTCACTTTGTCTGTCGTCTGTGTCTGTGTGTGTGTGTGTGTGTCGTGCTGATACTGTCACTTTGTTGTCGTCTGTGTTGTTGGGTCAGTGTTCTGCTTACTGTCACTTTGTCTCTGTGTGTGGTAAGTGTGATATGCACTTTTTGTACAGTTTGTGATGTTGATCCAGTAATCCGACTACATTTGAAGCTTCCAACACGACTGTGCACACAGTGTCATTCACTGACACCTCACCCACGATCTGACTGTGTCACTAGTACCGATCAGTTCCTGACTTAACACTAGTCACATTCTGTACACAATGTGTAGTTATGCGAAAAGTCAGGTCACTACCTGACACGTACTGTGAAGCATCACGAAGTCACTGATATGAATTACAACCAGCAACGCTGTGCTGTGTAGATGTATTGTGATGATTGTTTTTTTCGAACGCAAAACTGACAATTGCTATCATAATATTTTTAACCGCATCTAAAAATGGCTGTTGTTGTTCTGATGTGTGTGTGTAATAAATCTGATTTGTGCTTGATGCTCAGGTTCTGATGCACTGACACTGTATCTGACCTGAGACATACTCTGATGTGCGCGCAACGTCCACTTACACACGTGTGGTCATTCTCACACTACGATCACGCAACGCTCTGTTGACATGTAAAGCACTTGTTATACGACTTTTTGATCAACAGGATATCATATTCACTTGATACCTTCATTTAAAATGATTGAAGCAGTTAAAGTGATCACATGTATAATATTAAAAAAATTAAAGTGTGACTGTAGAGATGTCTGAGGTGATGATATGTGAGATGTCTGATGTATGTGACTGTAGAACTGTCTGAGTGATGTGATGTAGAGATGTCTGGGTGATGATGATGCTAGATGTTTAGGTGATATGACTGTCAAGCATGTCTGAGGTGATGATGATGCATAGATGTCTGAGGTGATGGTGATGATGTTAGAGGACTAACGAGTCAGGTGATTGCAGATTTTTGTTGCCGTGGCGATGGACGGAGGCCTGGCAGACGAGAGACCTTCCGTGGTGGCGGCTGCTGTGCTGGCCTACCTCCTGCGGGAGGAGGAGGCTGAAGACTTTCTCTGTGGTACGTCCTCTCCTCCATGTCCGTCTGTCTGTCTGTCTGTCCTTCTGCCTGTCTGTCTGCCTGTCTGTCATTCTTATTCCTCTTTATTTTTATTCTGTTATTTCGAGGATAATGGAATCAGCTCTCGTGTGTGTGTGTGTGTTTTTACATCCAGTCCCCATGTGTATGTAGTTTAGTAAATTTTGTCATCTGTTCCCACCGGCACACAATGGCTTACTTTCAAAAAAGCAGAACAGGGTTTAACATGTGCGCAAGATGTTCTGCATGTGTTCACACATGGGACCTCGGTTTATAGTCTCATCCGAAAGACTTTTGGGGAGAATGGAGTTGGCACTGATGTTAACTTTAGGGGAAAATATCCCCTTGAACGGGATTCGAACTTGGGTTGTCAGATTGTGAGCGCAATGATCTGACCACTAGGCTATCCTCCCGTGTGTGTGCATGCGTGTGTGTGTATGCATGTGTGTGTGTGCTTGGCGCTCGTGTGCGCATGTGTGTGTGTAGTGAGACTAGTAGAAGTAATAGAAAATTGTAGCGCATAGAATTTTTTACTAGTGGTGGTCATGATAAATAATGATAACAGTGATATTAATCATCATCATCATTATTGATAATGATCTTAAAGGAAACATTCAAACAATCTCTTCTTTTTATTTCTTTGGATTTTACGTTGTTGATTTTTTTCCCCCTAAAAATACCAGCACTGCTGTTGTGTGTGACTGTGTTACATAAGATGAAGACTTTGGTTCGTGTGTTACAGCAAGTTTGTATGTAAGGCGGTGTGGTTGTGATGTCATTCTAAATTATTTTGTGTCAACAGAGAAAAAACCAAACCAGTGCTGTATTTGACGACAGATATTGTTATGGCAAATATCAATAGTCCCTTGTTGTTAAAGAGTATTATTATTGTAAATGATAATAATAACTGACATGTGTCAATGTGAGACTAATGCGAGTACTGTTGCAGGCTACGATCTTTTCGAGATCGGGGCTGCCCTGACTCATGTAGAGTCTGTCCTGGACAGTCTTCCCTAGAGCCTGGAGATCTTCGGGGCAGCGGGCTGTCTGCTGCTGTCTGTCCCCTGTGACGTCACAACTGCCGTCTGCTGCTGTCCCCTGTGACGTCACAACTGCCGTCTTCTGCTGTCCCCTGTGACGTCACAACTGCCGTCTTCTGCTGTCCCCTGTGACGTCACAACTGCCGTCTGTCTGTCCCCTGTGACGTCACAACTGCCGTCTGCTGCTGTCCCCTGTGACGTCACAACTGCCGTCTGTCTGCTGTCCCCTGTGACGTCACAACTGCCGTCTTCTGCTGTCCCCTGTGACGTCACAACTGCCGTCTTCTGCTGTCCCCTGTGACGTCAGAACTGCCGTCTTCTGCTGTGACGTCAGAGCCTTGTGCCGTCTGCACAACAGCCGTTTGTCTGCTGTCCCCTGTGCTGTGCACACAGCAGTTTTCCAGGAACTGTTTGTTCTGCCTTGTGTTGTTGTGGTGATAGCGGTTTTATTGGAACTGAAAGGCACTGTCCTGTATATATATATATAGTGCTTTTATTGGAACTGAAATGCTTTTTTTGGAACTGAAATGCTTTTTTTGGAACTGAAATGCTTTTATTGGAATTGAAATGCTTTTATTTGAACTGAAACGCACTGTCCTGTATATATGGTGCTTTTATTGGAATTGAGTTTTACACCTGTTTACAAAGCATTGTGATTTTTTATCTTTCTTAAAAAATTTTTTTATTTTTATTTTATTATCATACACTTTAAAAGTCGCTTTGAAGTATTTTTTCTTTGTGGTCATTGGGGTTTTTAAGTTGTTGGGTTTTTTTTGGTGGGGTGGGGAGGGGTGATTAAGCTCTTTGATTTTGCTTGTTTTCTGTTTTTAGCATTTTGTGTGTGAGAGAGAGAAAGAGAATTAGGGAGAGAGTGAGAGCGCATTTTTGATTTTGCTTGTTTGTTTTATATTTTTAGCTTTTGTTTTTCATCATCCAGTGTGTGTGTACATTGTGTGTGTGTGTGTGCGCGCTTGCATGCGTGTGTGTGTGAGAGAATTAATGAGGGAGTGAATGAGTGAGGGAGGGAGTGAATGAGTGAGGGAGGGAGTGTGAGAGAAAGAGAATGTGTGTGTGAGAGAGAGAGAGTATTTTTGATTTTGCTTGTTTTCCATTTTTAGCTTTTGTGTTTTTCATCATCCTGTGTGTGTGTATGTGTGTGCGTGTGAGAGAGAATTAATGAGGGAGTGAGTGAATGAGAGAGAGGGAGTGTGAGAGAGAGAGAGAGTGTGTGTGTGTGAGAGAGAGAGAATTACTGAGGGAGTGAGAGTGAGTGAGAGAGAGAGAGAGAGTGTGTGTGTGAGAGGGAGAGAGAGAGAGATCAGGAGAGCATTCTGTTTATGACACAGCATTAATTACACCTTCTGCAGAGGACTGGGTGACTAAAGAAAGAATCCTGTGACAGCTAACACTAAGCTAATGCTCCAGTCCTCTCACTATTTTTTTTTCTGTGAAGAAAAGAGTGTGTTAGTTAGGAGAGAGAGAAAAAACAAACAACCTGTAATGAAATGACAAACCTTAATGCACTTAACAATGTAGCTTGTTGTGTACGTGTACTAGATAGTCCCTAAATTTGAAATTGCCGCTGGGACATAGATAAAACAAGAAGAAGAAGTATCTATACATGCAGGATTAAAAAAAATACTGCACATGTTCAGATGGTCATATGAAGTTTTGATGGAAAAAATAGATTTTGGATTTCGTGTTAGCAATGTGTGTTTCAGGATTTCTTTTACTCAGTTGCTATTTTGGGGGAGGGGTGGGGGGAGAAATAGAAATATTTTAGGTAGAGGTGTGTGCTGTGATACAGATGACCTTACACTGTGGTGCAATATATATATTTGTACATTTCTATATACAAAATAAATTTTGCCTTGCTTTGAAAATTTATTTTTGTGTTGTGTGCAGATTTTGACTGTATGGCCAAGTTTTTATGTTGTACCTCTGTCTGTCTATCTCTCTAGTTTTTATGTTGTACCTTTGTCTGTCTATCTCTAGTTTTTATGTTGTACCTCTGTCTATCTCTAGTTTTTATGTTGTACCTCTATCTCTAGTGTTTATGTTGTACCTCTGTCTGTCTATCTCTCTAGTTGTTATGTTGTACCTCTGTCTGTCTGTCTATCTAGTTTTTATGTTGTACCTCTGTCTGTCGGTCTATCTCTTTGTTGTTTCTAGGGGGTTTTTTGTTCTGTTTTTAGGGCATGGTGTTACAAAACCCTGTGCTCATGCATCTTCTCTTGAGCAATAAAAGAAACATGTGAGTTTCAAGTCTTTCTCTCTCTCTCTCATGCACATCAGGCTCCCATGGTAGATGTCAATGGCTCCCCTCCCATGTTGGCATTCATGGTAATGAATGGAGAGCTCATCTCCCACAGAATTTTTCCAAAGTGTTGGACAGCTCCTTCAGTGACAGTGTCAGGAACATAGGCAAGGAAGGCATCCTGGCAAATATGGAAAGAAGACTATGAAAATAATTCCTGACAAAACAAATGGAATAACATAACCTGTTTGTGTAAACAATAAAGAACACATATTTAAAGCTGCATCCCGCCATATAGCCAACATGATGTCCAGGATCCGCACCAACCACTGGAGAACCTGTCACACCCCCATCCCCTGCATCTGTAAACATCAGTCTCTCTCTTTCACACACTGCCTCTTTCACTGTCCATCATTGGAAGAGCACTTTCAGAGCCTGCACCATCTCTGTACCTACCGGTATAAATAGCCATCTCTCTGACATCTGGAACAAAACGTCTTCAGAATGGTCTCTTCTCTACCAGGCCGCCAAACTCATGCACTCCTCTCCTGTGGCAGCGTACCTTTAACCCTGACACTGACACAAACATGTCTGCCTCTTCTGCCTGAAACTCTCTCTCTGCCTCTGACCCCTGACATTTGACCCCCTGTATCAGTTCTGCCTGATCCTTCCCACCCCTGCAACTTCCTCCCTCTGACTTCATAGAAGACTAATCTACATGCAAGACATCTAAGACAGATCAAACCCATAGGCCATCCCACTGCTGCCTCCCAAGGTGTAACTTCTTGTTGCTGTTCTTTTGTTTTACCTCTCACTGCTCTTTCTAAGTACAAGACATCCTTCTCACAGTTCTTAAACTGGAAATCTCCACTGGGACCTAAATATAATCACAAGAGCAATGCAACAACCCAATGTATAGGCTATGCACATGTCTCTTGCTTTTGGAAGCACAATGGTGGAGGAAGTAAGGCTATTAAATAAATAAATATCTTGTATAATAATATTAAACTCTGATAAAGCCAAACATATTACATATCAAAATAAACTTAAGTTGAAGTATTTTTAGGATTTACAAGGATAGTTGTCCACATATATCCCAATTGTTTTGGTTTTGCCTTAAAGCAAGTCATGTCAGTCAATGCTAAAAAGGTAGCCAGTGCACTTTGCGCTTACGATCTTCTGACCCAGGTTCAAATCCCGTAGAAGGAAATTTTTTCTCTGGAGTTAAGATCAGTGCTAACTCCGCTACCCTGCTAAAGTCCTTTTGGAGGAGACTATAAATCAAAGTCCCGTGTGCGAACCCACACAGAACAACTTGGCACACACGAAAACCTTTTCCCCTTTTCAAAAGAGTATGTCATTTTGTACTGGTGGGATCAGATGACAAAATAGACAAAACCGCAAGGACACGGGGACAGGATGTAAAAAAAGCATATGTGTGCTTATCCTGTTATCCTCGAAATAAAAAGACAAAATGCAAATACAATCTCTCTCTCTCTCTCTCTCTCTCTCTCTCTCTCTCTCTCTTTTCTCCTTTCTTTTTTTCTTTCACAGTGTATTATTTTCAGCTACAGTAATTAACACAGAACCAAATCACCCAGCAAG
This sequence comes from Rapana venosa, assembly GCA_028751875.1. Classification (NCBI taxonomy): domain Eukaryota; kingdom Metazoa; phylum Mollusca; class Gastropoda; order Neogastropoda; family Muricidae; genus Rapana; species Rapana venosa. The sequence continues at coordinate 13,209,716 of CM054166.1, forward strand.
TGACTGAGGTCGAAAAAGCAAACAATTCGGATATGCTGACGGAAAGCTGAAAAAAAAAGTAAGTCAGCCAGCCACAGTTAGCCAGGGATGAGGGGAAATAAAGAAGAAAAAAAAAAGAAGAAAGAAAGAAAACGGTAAGAAGAAAAAAAAGTTATCAAACGCTGTCAACACGGATGCCCCATAATGCACTTGGAAATGAACTCTGCTCATCCACGGAGGAAGTTAGCCTACCAAACGACAAGTTCATTTTTGATTTGGCAACGACTGACTCAAGATGTGTTGTAAACCCATGCAGAAAATCCACCCCACGCATCGTCGCCACAAGGTTCCACCTGAGGCTGCAGGTAACTATTTTATTTTTGCGTTACAGACTGATTTTTTTGTTATCCATTATTATGTTTGAAATAATTATACATGGAATGTATAAAGCCCTAGATCTAGGCCTATATATTTAAAAAAACAAACAAATGGAAGCACTTAAATTAAACCCATTCTAGAACATGTTGCCAACTCACAAATAGTACATCAAATTCAAATAGCCTACACACACACATTGACACACACACATATGAGGTTACATATTTTGGCAGGATGTTGGGGATTATGGCTGTTAAAGGTATGAAAGGGGAGGGAAGAAAGTTAGGTTGGAAACGGGTTTTTGAGGCTGGATTTAAAAAAAAGATAAAAGCCTCTTAAAAAGCGTGGGGGTATAAAAAAGAAGTTTAGATCATTATCATGGTGGGGCAAGATTTCTGTGTACTCCCACCCCTATGACTTGGTTTCTGATGAGGGGTTTTTGCTTGTTCCTTGACTAGAGCTTAGAGGTTCTCCGGTACTTCGATTTTTTGGCGTATGTGACCGTTTTTTGCCTCCATTATGGGAGCAGGGTGACCCAGATTGTTGCAACAAAAAAGAAAAAAAAAAAGAAAATCACATACCATTGATGTAGCTCCTTTTAGCCTAGTTATAAATTAAATGACTGCTCCCTTTGAAAAATCGGAAATAATGGGCACCCCCCTTTCTTCCAATGCAAATGGCGGATTTGTTTACCGTCGTAGTGCATTCTAGTTTACATTTTTCACTTTAAAGTCTGTGTGTAGGTGTGTTTAGGCTAGTGGCTTTTAGTGTCATTCACTTTTGTGTTTTGGTGAAAACTATGCCCCATGAGAAAACTATGGGCCTTCAAAGCTCAAGATGCACAAATTTTTGTGGAAAGAGGAAGACAATATGAATAAGTAGTAACAGAACATCAAGGATGAAACTTAACTGTGCATTGAATCTTGTGTAACAGATGATAGCAGAGCTATAGAACTTTAATGAAGTAGCAACATTTAAAACATATTTTTACTGTGTCACTGTGTGTGATAAAACACATTGGCTTGCAAGAAGGGGAGGGGGGCTGGCAAGAGTTTGAAGCTGAACCCTCTTCCAAAAGCAGATTTGACACTTTGTTTGGACTAAGTTGCTATGAAACAGATATAATATAATGAAACTTGACCCATCTTGTGCTTTACCCTCAGGCCTAAATGAAATAAATCTATATGCAGATTTAGAAAACGAGGTGATGAAGACTAGCAAACATTGTACATTCTTTCAATTTCCACATAATTATACTTATAGGATATTTTGTCACAAGTGAAGCATATGCAGTATCCAGCTTTATTATAGAGAAAGAACTTTATGAACTTTGCATTTTCTTTACCTAGATCTTTGCTTTTTTTTATTACTTGAAACATAATATACACCTATTCCAGTATACTATCATAAACATACCATATACTGATATAACACTATCTCGGATATTATGCCTAAGAGTGTTTAAACATCTGACAGCACACCACACACACACATACACACACACACACACACACACACACAGAGCAAATGCATTGAATGTACCATCAGAGACGGAGATAGGTATTTTCCAATTCTGTTTTGGGTGGCAATCAATGATGAAGCATAGCATGGGTAGGCTACAGCTGTAATCCTGCATTTATCACACCACCTTGAAGTTCTTAAGGTCCTTGAAAAGTCTTTGACTTATATACTGAGAATTCAGTGTGAACCCTATAGGCTATACATGTTAATTGGGGAAAATGTTTTCAGGCACATACTCAGTCCTACACATTTTGAAAGATTTTCTTCTTAGGCTCGCACAACAATGCTGCCAGCCCTTTTCCCCCCTTGACTATGGTTGTTTTAAGACAGTAAAAAAGGATTTTAGATATTGTTTTCAGTTCAGGAGATTATTTGCCAAGGTTGAAAATGCTGTGCCCCCTGACCCCTGCTTTTTACATGGAGGGTGCATGAACACCTGACATACCATGATACTTGCATACAACATACACTTGCAGTAGAATACACAGTACTAATGTTTTAAAAAAAAGAATACACAGTACTATCACTGATTAGATTTAAGTACTATTCAAAACTAACAGAAAACTTTGTGTGTTCTCAGGTAGGCACAAGAAAGACGACATGCACTACCTTCAGCCTCTCAACCCACATCTGGAATCCAGAAAACAGAAAAGACAGGATTCGCCTCACTGCTGGCCTCTACTCTGTGAGCTACAAACCTGAGGCAGAAGTCATGAAAACAGACACAGCCCACATCATAGTCACTGATGCCCTGTTCGGCATCTTGCAGGCCTTTCAATCCAACAGAACTACTGACCTGAGCAACCTTTAGTCCTGCAGTGGATCCCCTCCCATTGCAGTGTGCTTGGCAGTGAGACGGACTCCCTGGTGAAGGAGAGCACAAAGCAAGGCAGGTGGTTAGGTCTACCAGTTACTCTGAAGCCAAGACCAGTCACCTACCTAGGCCAAACGACAAAGCCAATGACTACAGTAGCATCTATACAATAGTCTTATCTCAGTTACCTGCTGACATGTACATGAAATTCCACAGGCCATAAAGAGCAGTGCCCTTGCAAGACTGGCAGCCAGACAATAAAACATCTACAGTCCTGCCTGTTACATGAAACATTCCAAAGATCTCCAGACAACAGAACATCTACAGCCCTGTCCGCTACATGAAACATTCCAAAGATCTCCAGACAACAGAACATGTATTGCAGCCCTACCCGCTACATGAAACAATCTGAAAGAGGAACTGGCCTGACCTCACCCCAGTGACCAAGCAGCGCCACGTCAACTTAGAGAATCTGCAGTTCACCGCTGCCTTCATAGAGACTGAGCCGCCCGTCATCTGACCAACACAGAAGAAAAACAGGAATGTCGCACTGGTGAAAACTCTGGCCAACAAGCTTGCAGCTGTGGGTGCCACTGTGATGGGGACATGCAACTTCAACTGTCATGAAATTGTGAGTATGATTGATAAGATTATATATTTATTTTGCAATCAGACATTGATGTGTAGTTAGTTCCTTGGCAACAGCTCAGGTTCACTGATGGTGAGATTTTGCGTGTGCGACCATTTTTCTCCCCACCATTAAGGTAGCTGCATACTTTCGGGATGATCTCTAATCACAACAGTGTGCGTGCAATTTTTATTAAAAAATTGTCACGTAATGGTCTACTTTTCGGAAAGGTGGAATGGACTTTTATCATGTGTGCAAGATGTTCTGTGTGCACACACTTGACCTTGGTTTTAAACAGTCTCATCCAAAGGACTTTCAACTCAAGGGAGTAGGGTCGGTACTGGTAACTCCAAGGAAAAATCTGCTCACACAGGTGCTTTGGTGGAGACACAATCCTTGGCCCGTTGGGTCATGAGCACAGTGCTGTAACCACTGATCAGTTTTAGCGACCTTAGCATCTGAACCTAGAATGTCATAGTTTGAGCGTCAGAGACATGCGTTTGTGCATTGAAAGTAATCACTTAATGCTAACATATACCTGCATGCATCTATGCGCATGTGCGCATATGCAATCAGACACACACAGTGAAATGTATGGCTTTCTTCTTGTGGGGATGCTGATTAGATGGGATTAATCCGCTGCGACTTACAGCACTCGCACGCATGCATTTGTCCTCTTTCTCTCTCTGTCCGTCTCTCAAAGAATTTTTGATTTGATCTCTCTCTCACAATACACACACACACACAAACTTACATACACAAACATGCACACACACACACACAAACATGCACACACACACACACATTCGTCTAATATCACTTAGAGTGAACAGACGTTAAATTGAAGACAACAACAACACACACACATACACACACACACACACACACACACATACACACACCCTTATCACACATTTGTTTTGTCTTGATTTTTCAGATAACTTCGCGGCAATCTTCAACCTTCTCACCACACACCACACATGATCTTGCCTTGTTAGGCCTGTGTTGGTGTAGAGGGCAGGGAATGGCTGTCACAGGAAATCAGCAAAACCTGAACAGGCTTTTGTTTTCATGGGATCTGGGACATGGAAAATAGTTGGTCTTAAGTCTTCAGAATGACTTCAGAATGAGGACCGTGTTATTATAAATATCCTAGATCTGAATTTTTCAGTTTTCACCACTAGGCTTTTACACTTCCAGTTCCCAAAGGACCAAGTCTGAACATAGGGTCTTATTTTCATGTGAATGGGTCTTTCTCTCTCTCTCTCTCTCACACACACACACCCTTATCACACAGTTTGCACTCCCTCTCTTGTCTCTTCCCCCCCCCTCTCCTCCACAACTCACACACATATTTTGCGTGCATCCAGTTCTCAAAGGACCGAATCTGACAACAAAGGATCTTATTTTTGTGTGCATGGGTCGACGGTATTGGACACTTCTGAAACACTAGGTAGACTGGAAAAATGAGCAGTTTATTTATTTATTTATACCACTTTAAGTCACGGCAGATGTCTCTGCGTGAAATTCGGGCTGCTCTCCCCGGGGAGAGCGCGTTGCCACAAGAGCAGCGCCACCCTTTTTTTTTTTTTTTCCTGTCTGCAACTATTTGTTTCCCTATTAGAGTGGCTTTTTTCTACAGAATTTTGCCAGGGACAACTCTCCTGCTGCCATGGGTTCTTTTACGTGTGCTAAATAATTATGTGCAACACACGGGACCTCGGTTTATCGTCTCATCCGAAAGACTAGCGCCCAGACCACCACTCATGATCTAATGGATGGGGAAAAAGTTTTCGGGTCCAAACGGGATACGAACCACCGTACACTTCCGACCCGGACTTTTCGCTCTCTAGACAGGCGCGTTACTTCTAGACCACCGATCCACTTGAAGCAGTTCCAGTGTAGTGGCTTCCTTCAACAGGTTTACAGGTCTCTTCTGCACATTTTCCTCTGCTTGCATGTTTTGTCCCCAGAGTTCTGTTGCTGTTTTTGGCTTTAGTCTTCGTTTGGACTTCACTGTTAGCTAGCCTGCGAATGATCACTGGGCACCAACTTCTGATTGCTGTATCAGTATTGCTTGCTTAAAAATTAGAATGAAATAAAATATATGTGCATAAAATAAATGTGAATAAAATAAAAGTGAGATAAAATTAAAAACCAAAAATAAAATCCAGCAAAATGATCTGAGAAAAAAATTGAGAACTAAAACGCTAGGAATAGAATAGAACAAAATAAAGTGAGATAGAATGAAATAAAATAAACCAGCCATAAAACCAGCCACAAAAAGAATAAAATAGAATAGGGAAGCAAGAAATCTGACAGCAATCTGGGTGACAGTGATCTCATAGTCTGAAGGTACCACCACCTGCACCAGCGGCTTTGCGATAGCAGTCCTTCATGAGGTATTGTGACTCTGTCGTCCTGTTCCATTTCTGATAGGTTTCCTTATGTCGGGAGTTACCACCACCACTTTGAGACGGTTGTAAAGAGGTATTGCGACAGGGTCGTCCCTTTCCATTTCTGTTAGGTTTCCTTTGGTCGGTAATCATACCTAGATACAACCAATCCACTGTTGGCCGCCGCTCTTTCTCTATTTCGGGTCCATCGACCTGGAATGAGCTCCCTTTCTCTCTTTGCCAGAAACCTAGTTATGACACTTTTAAATCCAGCCTCAAGACATATTTATTTCAAACCTAAGATTCCCACCCCCCCTCCTGTTTCATATCAGAGCTATCCCACCTTCACTAACCCATGCCCTATCACCCTGCTAAAGTATACGACCTGTGTGAGTGTGTGTGCTTTTGAAAAACATTTGACTGTTGCAATTTTATTTCATAGATTTTTTCTGCAGCGCACCATGTTTGTAAATATCTGTTTAAGCTATTGATTATTTATCATTGATTGCATGACTGTGTAAGATTAGGTTGAATGCATGCGCTTTGATTTGTCTTTGCAAGATGTAGCGCTATATAAGTTCTATTTATTATTATTATTATTATTAATCATCACTACCACATTGAGATAGTAGGCAGAGGTATTGTGATTCGGTCGTCCCTTTCCATTACTGATAGATTTCCTTCTGTCAGGAATTGCACCACATACAACGGCTTTGAGATGGTGGTTATGGGGGATAGTGACTCGGTCATCCCTGCATTTCCTTAGCCTCCCCCCACCCCCCACCCCTCCCCTTCATTTACTAAACATGGGTCCTGACCTGGTGAGTCATGTGGAGGATCACCGGGGAGTCGTCTTGTGGGGCCAAGTTCTGTGGATCATCTGAGAGTCTGCTCCAGGAGTGGGGCTGTCATCTGCTGCTCCATGCTGTCATCTGCTCCAGGAGTGGGGCTGTCATCTGCTCCATCAAGTTCTTGTGGGTGAGTATACAGCTGTACAGCTAGAACTGAGTAACTTTATCAAGATACAGGATTCAGGTGTTGGTTTATGTTGTTTGTCTTTTCAAAGTTACAGACCTGTGTGTTGGAGAAAAAAAGAGTTCACATTCTCTTGAAACAAGTCGCTTTTTTTTAATTTTAAAAAATGCTGGAGAGCTTGTGGTGTTTGGTTGCTGCAGACATGGCAACTTCTATATAATCTGGAATGGAGGTATCACGTGTTGACAGAAAAAAGCCTCCTTGTTTGCAAATTCTTTTTAAAATTATTGTGGATTTGATAAGAATAAGTGGATGGTTCCTTATAATATTGTTTGAATATTGAACTCCATAAACTGATTGGAATACAATTTGACTGAATTGAGGAAGTGAAGAATCTTTGTATCTGAACCAATAAGGGATTTATATAACCAATAAGGGATTTATATAACCAATAAGGGATTTATATAACCAATAAGGGATTTATATATTTTTTCTTTTATTTCTGACCCGATACTTTTTCCTGTCTCATTTTATTTTTGGAGGGGGGGGGAGGGGGGGGGCATCTTTTTTGTTCCTTTTTCATCTTCTCTTCTTTTTTCTCTCTCCATAACAAAGCTAGAGTTCCGAGGTTTACCGATGGTGAGATATTTGTGTATACATGCAACAGCAGTTTGCCCACCATTAAGGTAGCTGCATTCCAACTGAGGGAAGATGTCTAAACACACTAGTGTGTGCACGCGGTTAATAAAATAAAATAAGTGAACATCGTCCATTCTTTCCGGAATGATAGGCCAGCTCTTCTGAAAGGCAGAACTGGTTGCCATGTGTGCCAAAGGTGTTCTGCACGTGTTCGCACTTGGAATGGGGATTTATATTCTCAACTGAAGGAGTGGAGTCGGCACTGAGTACAGGGGGAATAACCTTGAAAGGGAGAGAGTCTTAGTGGTGGGTCTATCTGGAGCTTGATCCTGGGCCGTCAAATTACAAGTACCCCTTATTTTGTTTTATTTGAATTGAAAGGAAGAAATGTTTGGTACTTCATACTTGCCCATACTTTACTTCTACTTTAGTTCTGACTTCTCTCCTGGTAGATCTTTAATTTTATTTTGTAACTTTGTGTTCATGGTCTCTATCATTGTTTCTTTGTTGTTGTTTTTTGTTTTCCACCTGATTTTAACGTCCTGGTGTTCGTGTTTTACCAGGTACCACATGCGATGGGAGAGTGCCACTCGAGTCTCAACACCAGGCACTTCTTGTGACAGGCAGCAAAAATGAATTTTCAGGTACCTTTAATTTTGTCATCTTCTACTCTCTGGCCTAATATATGTCTTTATATCTTTGTATGATGTTTGTTGCCATGTCTGTCCACAGTTGTGCCCCATCTTTTTTCTCTGTGGTTTGTCTGTCCTTGCTTGTGTGTTTTTGCATTTCTGTCGGTCTGTCTTTGTTGGGGCTCGTATTTCATTGTTTTTTTATTTCTGTCTTTCAGCTTCTTGCCCTTTTCTGCCTGCCTGTCTCAGGCATGGAAAATTTGGAAAACTCAAGGCCCCTCCCCCCCCCCCCCTCCCTCGCCCATCACCACCACTTAGGTAGCTGCATTCCGACTTCAGGGATGGTGTCTAAGACATGACACCCTGTGTGCATGCTGGGGTATGTTTTGTTGTCGCTATCATCCATTCCTACCAGCACACAATGGCCTACTCTTCCAAAAGGTGGGATGGGTTCTCAACATGTACGCGAAATGTTCTGGTTGGCCCATGGGGCTTCGTTTTATAATCTCGTCCGAAGGACTTTTGACATTCAGTTTGATTTTTTTTTCTTCATCAAACTGGATAGAAAAGGTGAAGCTGGGAATTGAACCCAGAACCTCACGGTTTTCTTGTTGGCAGGCCAATGTGGTGTTGTGTGTGATATGGAAATGATGGTATTGTACTAGAACTTTTGAGACTACTTGAAAGGGCTGCACTCTGCATTTCCTGTCATATGCTCTGGTGTCAGTCAGGCCTTAAGAGGTAACACACTCATGCAGTGTTGGTGTGATTTAAACGTTTGTCAATACCGCATCTGTAAAATGGTTGATGCTCAACTTTGTGGTCCCAGGCTTCTCATTAAGCCTGTAGGTTTTGCTCTACATAGTAGTCTGGAGTTTGTTTTTTTTAAAAATCCAACGCAATAAATGTCAATTATGGGATTCAAACTTATGAATTACCAATTAGGAGTTGTGTGTTAGCTACTGCACCAAGGAAAGTGGTTTTTTCCTTCTCTCTCTCTAAATAAATATTATTTACTGCTAAATTCAGATTTCTTCTCCTGTTTTAAAGTTAGCATTTTCTCTATCCAACCAGGTACCACATATAAGCCAGAACAGTTCCAGTGAAATCCAAAATCAAAGGGGACTGCTAAACCAGGCCATCAACTCACCATCCAATGTTGTCCGCTACAACTGCAGCAGAGGCTGCCATGCCTGGGTTGGACTTGTGAGCTGCTCCAGACCTTGTTCCCAGCATGACTGAAGTGAAGGAAGACACAGCCCTTGTCTCCTGAAACAGAGGGAGGCTCACTGAAGCCGTGTATGTGCCTGCAAAAAATGGAATAAAAATGTCACGCATCTAGGACAAAATCCAGAGTAGAAAATTGCTATCGTTCATTAACAAAGCATTTTAAAAAATTATTCCTTAAATGCATTTGTCCCTCGTTGCTAGTGAAAATGTGCGTAAAATGTAATGGTTAAGAAACAGAATTTTTCTGTTTTATGTTAGTCTTTGTGTACATTTGGCGACAGGTAACTCAATGGTCAGAGTGCTCGTTTTCCCCAAGTTAATGTTAAGCAGCATTGGTTTGTGCACCTTAGCTTCACTACAGTCCCCCATTTCACCCAGTTGTAAATGGGTACCTGCTCTCTTTAGGGTCAGGGAAGGTAAAGCAGTGAGGGCAAGATGGGCGCCGCTGCTCTCAATATGCTGGCCTCTGGAGAAGCTGAGGCCTCGGACATCTCACTCCCCTACGACCACATAGGTTATGGGACACCTTCGCCTTTTAGTGGTCATTTGCAAAATTACCAGTAAAGAATTAAGACTGTATCCAAACAAGAGGTTGGAAATAGAATTTTAGGATTATGCATTGTTTAAAAATTGTATCTTTCTTAAAGTGATTTTTAAATCACTGTAATAATTATTTGTAATCTTATGTCCCTTCATGTTCATGGGACAATTAGAGAGTAGCTTGTGAATATTTTGTATACGATTTTTGTTTTCTGAAATCTGATCAAATGACGGTGAAAATATTCTGCTCCTGACATAACTTTGAGGTTTTTGAAAAAAAATGCAACATTTGATTTTTTAAATGTCATGTTTTCTTTTTTTAAATATAAAAAAAAGAAATGTATGATCCAATGTTGCTTTGAGAAGATACTCAGATCCTGACGTAACTTTTATTGAATTAAGGATTGGAAAGAATGTGTGTGCTTTCACCATGAAGGTGCTTTTTAAAAATTTCATTTCAAAAGGACACAGTATCCATTATTTGTGATGCTGATTCAGTGATTAGAGTGATTGAAGCTGAGTTAATGATAGTTCCCAAAAAATATGTGCTCTGGTCACCCCTGACAACTTTATCATTCCAAGATCCGAGATCAGTTGAAATCTCGGGTTTTTTTTCTGTCAACAGAATTGGTAACTTGTTAGTATTGTGAACAAATCTGTGTGATGAATTTGCCAGTTGTATAACATTTCTGATTTGTTCGAGGCATCAAGTTCATCAAAGAAAGTTTAAGAATGAATTGAAAATCCCACCCCCCCCAGCCCCAGCCCCACCTCCACCTCGTTCCTCGGCTAGAGTCCTGAGGTTCATCCATAGTGTGATTTTTTAAAAAATTTTTTTTTTTTACATAGGTGACCAGTTTTGCCCAATATTGAAATTTTAAAATATCTTTTTTAATTTTCAACAAAGTAGTTTAAAATATCTTTTTAAATTTTCAACAAAGTAGTAGTGTTGGTTTTTGTGTGTGTGTGTGTGTGTTGTAGGGGGTAGTACTTGGGAGGAGACATAGGGTGGGAAAGAGGTAAGGATGGGAAAGGGGGATCTAGGAGGGGGATCTAGGAGGGGGGTACAGATAAACATTTAGAGCAGCAAGGATAGAAAGAGGGATGTCTGTTGTTTTTTTTTTCTTATATGGTTTATTTTGGGCTATTATTTTTTAAATGATAGCAACTTTTTCTTATATGGTTTATCTAGGACCTTTTTTATGGACAAAATCAACTTTTTCTTACATTTTTTGTCATGGGCTTTGTTTAAAAGATAACTTGTTAAAAAATTCTTAGACCTGAAATCGTTTTTATACAAACCTGAAAATTTGTGGACACTGAAGTCCAGTGCATATAGCCTTAGCTGCTGTTAGGATTCGTGATTCAGACTTGAAGCTCCAGACTTATTGTATTGCGAGCTACGTATGGCCTTTGTGGTCAGTAGACCTATAAACATTACATTAAATTAAACACCATTGTGTCTACAGCTACATACCATTTGTCTATGTGCTATTGTGTCCACATGCATTCTAACATTCAGACCGACCAGCTGACAGACAACCCTTCCCTGTTATTATTAACTGTTAACACTAACCCTAACACTAACCTTTACCCTAACCCTGGCCCCACATGTGGACACAAAAGGCAGGTGGACAACAGGTATATGCTGACACTAGCTGAACATTTTTCCTCTTGTGTTGAATTAAATTAAATTGTTAGAGAGTAAATGGTTAAGCTCAGGGCTCTTTACACCTTGCTGTCAAAAACAAAAAGAAAAAAATCATATGTGAACATTGATCAACAGTAGTATATGTACCAAAACGAAGTGAAAATGATCATCAGAATCAAATGCCAATTGTAATTTTTATTTCATTACTCAACTAGATCTCCGATGTTCACCAATGGTCAGATTCTGCGGACACAACCGCTTTTTCCCGTTGTTAAGGTAGCAGCATTCCGACTTCAGGACTGTGGTAAGATATGATCAGATACTGCTGCTGCTGCTAGGGTTGGTAGGAGGAGGAGGGTGTCAGAATGTTAGATACTGCTGCTGCTGCTGCTGCTAGGGTTGGTAGGAGGAGGAGGGTGTCAGAATGTTAGATACTGCTGCTGCTGCTGCTGCTAGGGTTGGTAGGAGGAGGAGGGTGTCAGAATGTTAGATACTGCTGCTGCTGCTGCTGCTAGGGTTGGTAGGAGGAGGAGGGTGTCAGAATGTTAGATACTGCTGCTGCTGCTGCTGCTAGGGTTGGTAGGAGGAGGAGGGTGTCAGAATGTTAGATACTGCTGCTGCTGCTGCTGCTGCTAGGGTTGGTAGGAGGAGGAGGGTGTCAGAATGTTAGATACTGCTGCTGCTGCTGCTGCTAGGGTTGGTAGGAGGAGGAGGGTGTCAGAATGTTAGATACTGCTGCTGCTGCTGCTGCTAGGGTTGGTAGGAGGAGGAGGGTGTCAGAATGTTAGATACTGCTGCTGCTGCTGCTGCTAGGGTTGGTAGGAGGAGGAGGGTGTCAGAATGTTAGATACTGCTGCTGCTGCTGCTAGGGTTGGCAGGAGGAGGAGGGTGTCAGAATGTTAGATACTGCTGCTGCTGCTGCTAGGGTTGGTAGGAGGAGGAGGGTGTCAGAATGTTAGGGGACGTTAGAATGCTCTGGTATGTAGGAAAGGGGAAAGAGGTGTAACGACAGAGGATGGAGATGATTAGATAATTTTTGAGGTAGCATTCATATTCCTATTAGTACTGTATGGGGAGAAGGGGCAGGCTGTCAAACTTTGTGATTATGTTCAGGGGAGGGTCGGGGCGGGGGAGCATTGTAGAAAAATATATATTCAAGAAGAAAAGATGTTTTAGAATGCATGATTGAATAATTTGGAAGGGTTGGTGAATAAAAAAGTTAAAACAGAAGTAGGGGATGGTGGTTTTAGAATGCAGCATTGTTGACTAATTGGGGGAAGGTACTGGGAGACAGTGAGGGTGCATTGCAGAAAATGGGCGTTGTTAGATAGGAGGGGTAGAATGTTCAGGTCAGTGGGAATGAGTGCAGGTGTTGTGGGTGTCTGTTGTGTGTGTGTCTTGTGTGGTGTCTTGTGTGTGTGTGTGTGTGTTCTCTATTCATTTTCTTCTGTTTCGTTTATTTCAAAGATAATGGAATAAGCACTCATTTGCTTTTTTTATATCCAGTCTGTGTGTAAGCATTTTTCTAAATTTTGTCACATGTTCCCACCAGCATACAATGACCTACTCTTCTGTGTGTGGGTGTTCATTTAAAAAAAATTCTATTTCAAGAATAATGGATAAACCCTCGTGTGCCTTTTTACATCCAGTCTCTGTGTGCAAGTGGTTTCGTAAATTTTTGTCATCCATTCTCGTGGCGTGTGTAGGAAAGATAAGACTTGTGCTTCAGGCAAATCTAAGGAATTGTATACCACAGGTATTTCTCAACACCTGCATAGGCTATATTGTGCAAGTAGCACAAAAGTTAACTCTATGAATGTGTGTGTGTGCGCATGTACATGCGTGCAAAATAGCGCTTACTGAAACATGAATTTGAGTTCCCTGTGTGTGTATGGTTTAAAGAAATATTGAATTGCTGGCTTTGCAGCTGTAACCAGTTTTGACTTTTAAAAAAAAGGCCATTATTTTGGAAGGATGGATGTGGAGGAAGTGTTGGAATGTCCCATGAAAATTGCCGACTTTGATTACAAAAATTATGTGTACTTAAAATTTAAAAAACCAAACTAACTGGCATTAGAAAAGGCATTTTCCTGATTTGACAAAATCTGGCAGAAGGAAACCATTTTTGCCTTTCATTCTATTATGTGTAAAAGATTACAGGCATCCTGTATTGGTGTGCCCTGTTACCTTATTTCCTTCTGGCCTTTTGCTTTGCCATAAGTCAGGGACTTGGCCATTACCCAGGTCATAGCACTCCCAGCCCATTGATAGACTGCTCCATCTGCATCTCTTTTGCTCAGGTCTGCATCTTTCCAGCAGTCTTTTATTTCCATTCAGCATTAATGTATTCTGTCAGAGACTGTTATTTTTAAAATCTGAAAAGTGATTAAAAAGAAAGAGGGTGGAGGCCCCACGATGCAATTAAAAAAAAAAAATCATGGAGAATCACAGAAAAAGACAAATTTTCCACAAAAAAGGAAAGAAGAAATAAGTTGGAAAGTGTTAGATGCACCTCCTTAAAGGGTTGCATTGGCAAGACTAAAGATTTGATTCTTATAAGTGCTTATTACTGCATGATTTATGGTCTGCTTTCTTGCATTTGTCCAACCTTTTCACTCTGCCCCTTACGTCCATTTGTGTTTCCTTCCTGCAAGTACTAAGCTTCATCTTCAATCAAATGTGTGCATACTAAAATTCCAGTGTAGAAAATGTGACCTATTGTATTCTAGCAGATCACTGTGAAAACGCAGAAGTTTCTAATTTTGTTCAGCCTTTCTTCATGCTTTTGCTTTTGTGCTCTCTTGAAACCAGGGTAGTGAAAAACTAGAAAATGGTTTAAAATGTGTGTGGGTTTTTTTTCCAGTAGGTAGTTGTAAACTGTGAATGTTTACAAGCAGTTATACACGTATATTGCGTGTGTGTGTGGTTTTGTGTGTGCGTTAAATCAATTTTAAGTTGAAGAAAATGGCCACTTTCCTTGTCACTTGCTTTATTTTGTATTGAAACATTTGGAATAGTTTTCTTGGACTTAATTACCAAAATGAAAATTTACTTTTATTCTTGCTTTTTTGATGTACTCAGTTTGAAGTATTGAGTGGAGAGTGAAGCAGTTTTATTGCTGATACCCTTTTTATTTTTATCATTTTCTTTCAAATATAACATTGCCCTTTCTTGAATGAATTACATGATGCTTTTGATTTACATGTTCAGTAATGGATTTTTTTTTTTACATTTGATGTTTCAATATTTATTTTGGAGGTTTGAAATGTCTGTATTTTTCTGGGCAGTTGTGCTATTGGTTTACTTGCATGTAACCATTTCAAGGAATTCCCACATTTTTTGCCTTCAAACGAGGGATGATGTGTACATGTGTGTAGCTTGTTGCCTGTATCAATTCTTGATCATGACAACCTGAAGGACATGGCTTAAATCACGTCTTCCAACAGATCTTTGTGTGAAATGTTTAGAGGCATTTTTGCATTTTGCTGTTAATGCCCTCCTTTTTGTTTGCTCCCCACCCCCCACCCATCATTTCCGATTATTCCAGGGTCAATGTTAGCTTTATTAGCTTTATTATGTGCATTATTTTAAAATGTATTGCATTTGAAACTGCTGTTTTTTTCTTTCTTTTGCATTTGAAACTACTTTTCAATTGAATTTACTCCCATCAAAGGGTGAATTGAAAACCCATGTGCCAGTAGCATGTGAAGTTTTTGTTTTGGGTTGCAAGAATTATCAATGGTTTTCTTGCTCTGTACATTTTCATTAAAAAAAAGTTATTGCCCCATACCCTGTTAAACTTGTTCCAGAATCCCATTTGAAAATGTATTTTTTAAAACTGAATTTGATTACTGTTAATGTGATAAAATCCAATTTCTCATTTGAATGACTGGATGTAAAAAAGCACATAAGTGCTTATTCCATTATCCTTGATTTAAAAGAATAAAAGAAAAAAGATTATAAAGTTTCCTGCAACCAGTATTGCTTCTGTTTTTTCTGTACATACCTGATGTATAATTTTTACATTGTTTTGTAATGTGGTGAGCACACACCACTGGCAATTGACTACCCAACTGACTTTTCCTGAGAAAAATACAAGCTTTTCTTGGTTGCTGTAAACAGCCTGATATGAAATCAAATGAAATCTTAGCACGACTCCTTTAGAACTTGCAAGCTGTTATGTGTACATAATTTTTTTTAGGGTGTTTGTGCTTTCTGGCTAGAAAGATAACATAGTTGAGAGCTTTTTGCCTTTTTTGTGATTTAAACGCATATTGGAACACGCCATTGTGGCCTGAGATATTTCAAATAGTGTGAACATTCAAAAGTTTCTTCACTCGTTAGCTTTTTACACTGTCAGATGTGTTTGGGAAAAATAGTGGCAAATCCTTTCCAGCTCCTCTCGTGGGTCGTACAGCTTGGTTTGCAGGGTTATCTCTGTCGGCCACACAATCTTCCTCAGGTCGCTGAATAGCGTGCATCTTTGAAAGATGTGCTCGCCAGTCTGGTTATCTTTGCCACAGGCACACAGGGGAGAGGGAACGAGTTTCAGCTTTGTGGACATGTAGTGATTTAGTCTGTTGTGCCCAGTGCGGAGTCTTAGAATGATGACTTGTTCTTCTCTTTTGAGATGGTGGTAGTCATCCTCTACTCTGGGTCGGGCCATTGATGTGGTGATAGTCTTCTTTCTGTGGAAGGTGAGGCTGCTTTTGCATAGTTCTTTCTGTGCTCCCTGTTTCGCAAGTTCCATCAGCCTGTTCATTGCCAGGTATTCAAAAGCAAACAAGTCAGTGGGTCGGTCATTGTGTCACTGCTGGTCAGAGCATTGGGAAAAGCCTACCTCCCCCTTCAGCCAAAAAAGAGAGGCTGGAGTTAGGGTTGGGTAGCCAGCTCGCAGCTGAAATAAAAACAGGTTTTGGAATTATTTGAAAAACATATTGCCAAAGCTTGATGAATTGTTAATGGTTGCATTAGGTTGAATACAAGCGCTTTGATATGTTTTTAAAAGGTATAGCGCTATATAAATTCCATTTGATGATGATGATTATAATTATAAGATATAACAAAAATTAAAAAACTCATGACCAAGGTCTTTGTTTATAGTTCCGTTCATGAATGACAGTGTTTGCAAATGTAGAAAGTGTACAAGATCTCAGATGTATATATACACCTTTTATCTGTACTTCTCTCTCTCTCCTGCCCTCTCTGTAGTTTTTTATGTCTTGAATTTTGCCAGGAACAACTCTTTTTATCATGGGTTCTTCTTCGTTGAACTCTCGGCAACTGTTGTCATTGTTTTCATATGAGCAAAAATGCGTTGCGCTGCCGTTACGCGCATAAGTTGGGCCCAGCATATCCAACTTCCGCATTATGTGCTCTTAGTGCGCTAAATGTGTATTGTACATGGGACCTCGGTTTACCATCTCATCCAAAAAAAGTAGCACCCAGACCCTAATCAAGGCTTTATGGATGGGTGGTACCTGTAGACCATCAATCAATCCACCATTATTCATATTCTTGTCATTGATAGTCATGCCTGCAATATCTTTTTCAATTTTGTACTTGAGAAAAAACCAGTATAAAATATGTTCAATTGCCATTTTTTGAGTTATTGTTTTAAAAACAAACATATGTCCCTATGTATATCCACGGTTACCGGTAAGTCATATCATTTAACATGTGACAGCATTCACAAACAATCCATTGTCATTTTTGCCAAACAGTAGCAGTGTAATCATACAAACAATATCTAATAAGTGGTCAGTGCTTTCACATTTTTTGCATAACAAAATGTAAAAGACGAAGATCACCCAAATTCAGCAAGATCATGTCATTCTTCAACGATCTAAATTCGTTCATTTTCATTTGTTGTCGTTATATGTATACTTGGTCGTTTCAAGTCAGCATGACTTTTTGTGATGTTTTGATTTTAATTTTGCTAAAAAAAAAAAAAATTCAGATCAAAATAAACAGGCACACGGCTGCATTTCATTTTGAATTTAGTTTTCCAAGGGCGCAGAGCTATATTATTTGAATATACGTATGATATACATGACAAGTGATATCTATAATGCGCTAAAGCTGGAAATAAGTTCCATAGGAGGTGGGGGTGGTGGGTGGGCGGTTTTGTTGTTGTTTTTGGATGCTTTCATTCCTTGACTAGAACACACCAGAGGTTCAGCATTGGTGAAAAACTTTGCATAAAATATACAACTTTTTTAAAAACCCACCATTAATTAAATGAAGGTAGCACAGCTGTCAGTTTCCCCCACATTCAGCTACTCTCAGTTGCTATCCATCCCATCCCAGCCCAGCTGGTGCTAATTATAGCAGGAACTGACCACACTTGGACTATGTAAATAGAAGGGGTGCGTTAAATTTAGCACACTTGACCGCGTGATGTTGGATTTGCGTGCTGTGGATGCCACATTCTGACTTCAGGGGTGCATTGTTCTGTTTGGTGTCGGGTGTTCTGATTCAGTTGAGAGGACAGGGTAGAATATTTCTATTCTTCTTCTTCATAGGTTTTGTTTTGTTGTTGTATTTCTGTTTACAGTTTACTGAAAGAAATGTACTGGCTTGTTTGTTTTTTTATTTATTGATTTATTTATTTTTAAGAAAAGGAAAGGAATGTTTTTTTTCAAATTCTCTCTCTCTCTCTCCCTCTCCCTCTCTTTGTGTCTCTGTCTGTCCCACAAGAAAGTTGGAAATGATCGTCAAAATGAAAACTTCAAAAAAAATTTCTTTAATATTTGGAATGAACACACACACACACACACACACACACACACATACACACACACACACACACACAAATTATGTATGTATATATATGTATAAATATGTGTGTGTATATATGTGTGTGGTGTATATATATATTTTGTGTGGTGTATATATATTTTTTGGGGGTAGAGATATATACTTAGTGATATATGTATATATATGTGTGTGTGGTGTATGTATGTGTGTGTGTATGTATGTATATATATATATATATATATTCTTGAAAAAATATGGGGGGTGGGCATGAATTTGTCGTTGCTGTCTAAAGAGGGTACCAACATCCTGGTTTCTGTGATAATGAGACTGCTATATTACATCTTCCAGTGTAGTTCCAGTTAAATTTCTGTCCAAAACAACTTCATTCATATGTCCATTCATTTATCATTCATTATTCATCCATTCATTCATCCATTCATCATTCATTCATTCATTCATCTATTCATTCATCCATCCATGTATTTAATAGTTCATGTATTCTTTAGTGTGGTCGTTATCTCCCACCTCCCCCTCTGCCTCTTCTTACTCTACTTGTTTTTGTTCTTGTTCTTTTCTTTATTTTGCTCTCTCCCTCTCTCTCTGTCTGTCTGTCTCTCTCTTTGCTCTCTCTCTTTGCTCTCTCTCTCTCTCTCTTTGCTCTCTCTCTCTCTCTCTCTCTCTCTCTCTCTCTCTCTCTCTCTCTCTCTCTCTCTCTCTCCCTCTCTCTGTTTCTGTCTCTCTGCCTCCTCTCTGTCTGTCTGTCTCTGCTCTCTCTCCATTTGCCCTCCCCCCCCCCCCCCCCCCCCCCTATCTGTCTCTTTCTGTCTCTGCTCTCTCTCCATTTGCCCCCACCCCCTCTCTCCCCCCCTCTCTCATTATTCCGTCATCTTCAACTCCCCCACCACCACCAGTCTGTTAGCTCCAGATCATCAATTAGGCCCAAAGGCAAACGTTTGGATTTCATTCAGCCAGCCAAACTTGTCACTATCTGAAATGAAATCATCTGGAAGTACTTCACCTTTGAATTCCCTATTTTTTGTAGCTCTTTTTCTTTTTAATGGAAGACACATTTGGAGCCACACCAGCAACAAACAATGAGGGATTCCAGTGTGCCCTGTTGATCTTAAAAGAGTGATTTGGTGTGATTCCGCTGCCCTAAGGCATTTTTACAGAGGCAGTTAAGGTGTTTTGTTTCTACAACGAAGAAGAACGAATGGTATTTGGTTGATGTGCGTGTGTGTTTGTATGTGTGGGTGGTTGTTTGTTTGGTAAGTTGGTTGGTTTTGTGTGTTGTGTTGTGTGATGTGGTGTGTGTGCGCGTGCGTGCGTGCACATAGTGGTGATGATGATGATGATGGTAAAACTAATGGTAAATATAATAATGATAATAGTACATGGAATTTGCAGAGCGCCAAATCTTGTAAAGTGAACAAACCAAAACCGCTTCATAAATGCCTCTCTGACTCCTGTAACTTGAAATATCCCCCAGCAAACAGTGACCCATTTCCTTAACCTTTCATAATGTAATCACAGAGACTGGAGAGAGAGAGAGAGAGAGAGAGAGAGAGAATCGATGTTAGGACAAGCCTATTCTGCTCTTGGTGATTTAATAGAGGACATAGAAGCCTCACAATTGAGAGAGAGAGGTATTTAAAAAAATATTCTTTTATATCGATGATAATGGAATAAACACTTATGTGCTGTTTTTTACATCCTGTCCCCGTGTGTATGCGTTTGTAAATTCTGTCATTTGTTCAGTTTCTAGCATGTGTTAAAGCACATCATGGGGTGTGTGTTTGTTGTTTGTTCTTCACATTAGTTTTGTTTTATACATATATTTTCTTCCTTCATAAACATCTTAAAACCAAATTGGTTATAGAATCGGGGGGGGGGGGAAAATCTAAGCTCTAGAATTTTATTTTTATGGTATTATTTTGTATGTTTTTTGTTTTTTTTGAGAGAGAGAGAGAGAGAGAGAGAGAGAATCAATGGTAGGACAAGCCTATTCTGACATCGGTGATTTAATAAAGAGAGGATATGGAAGCCTCGCTATTGATATTATTTTCAGCTGTTATGCAGAGAGAGAGAGAGAGTCTTTATTTTTCAAGGGTAACGGAATAAGCATATGCATACTTTTTCATCCGAAGAGAGAGAGGTGGTTGGATTGCAGACGGTAATTTAAATCATTGATTTATTTATCCCTGACTGTTCACTGGCAACACACTGACCATGTTCCTTTTCCTGAAGGGTTGAGGGGGTGATGCATATTCATGAAGTGGGATGTGTTGTGAAGAAAAGGGTCTGGGTGTTTTTTTTTCCTTCATTTTTGAATGACATTAGCGACCTGATAGTTATGTTGGATGTTCCAGGGTTATTTCTGGTAGAAAGACGTAATGAATTACATTTTGGGGGGGGGGGGGTATTTATTTATTTTATTCTTCTATTTTGAGTATAATGGAATAAGCACTCGTGTGCTTTTTTTTCCATATATGTGTGTGTGTGTTTCTTTAATATTTGTTCGCTTTCTTTCGTTATCGTTTGATTAATCTGTTGATACATTTTATTTCTGGATCTCTCTGAGTGTTTTTATTACCTGGAGCTTGTTTCAACATTTCTGAGGAGGCATTGTTTGTTTTTTTTATAATGAGAGAGAGGGAGAGAGAGAGAACTCAAACTGGAATTTTATTCTTAAAAAGGCATTGGCCCATATATTAAGAGGGTTGCCAAACTGCTTAGTATTTGGGTGGGGGGGGAAAAAAAGCAACTGCAACAGCAACAAAATGTTATTGTATGACAAAAAAGACAGTTACAAAAATATGATAGAAGATAACAATGTATCTCTTGAGAGAGAGAGAGAGAGAGAGAGAGAGATGGAACAAGGGAGAGAATATCAACAGTACCCTCGGTTAAAACTTTAGTACTTATCTCCCTTATTCTTCCCCATAGTGTCTGCTAAGATAATCAATTCCCACATTCTAGCCGTTTTGGGGCGTTATTGTTTTTAAAAATGAAACAAAAACAACATGTGTTTGTGTGTTCTTGTTGTTGCTATTCAATTTAAAGTCTAGATATACCTGGTGATAGTAAACTTAAAAAACCCCACCACATGCAAAAAAAAACACCACACAAAAAACCCACCCAAGAAAACCCCAACAACCCCCTCCCCCCCCCCCCCCCCCCCCCCCCAACGAACATACAAAATCTTTCCACAAGATATTCCCAGAAGAATAAGAAAATAAACGAAACAACATAAGTAATCACTGTTTTTTCCCCCTGCAAAGCTGTATTAACTGGTTCCATTTGAATTTCACCGCCAGATTCTTTGTAAACTGAATATAAAACTGGGACAGTGAAAAAAGCGTCATAATGATATTACGTAGTGGCTCAGAACAGGAGAAGCACGTCACATTTTTGAGAGTATTTACTCTTGAATTTTAAGCGGCGCAACCTGTAGATGATGCTGTTGGAAATAATGACGTCTTGGCCCATCTCTGTCTTTACACTTGGGAACCAGGGCGTGTTTATGAATACACACTGGATAAAAAGTTTGCACATCTGTTTTTATTAATGCACTTTGCTCTCTCTCTCTCTCTCTCTCTCTCTCTCTCTCTCTCTCTGTTCTCTCTGTGTGTGTGAGAGAGAGAGAGAGAGAGAAATTCTTTTATTTCGAGGAAAATCAATAAGCGCTCATGTGGTTGGGTTGGTTTTTTTTACATGCAGACCTCGCCCTTAGGGATACATGATATAATAATAAAATAAAATAAACCCTGTAAAGAGAAAAAAGCAACAACAAATAATGAAACAAAGCTAAACAGAAAAAAAAAGAAAAACACAAAAAACAACCCAAAACAGAAAAATAGCAAAATCCCCAAACAACCCCAAAGAGCAAAATAAAAGCAGCAACAGCAAGGGGAGAGGGAGACAACCAAAAAAATCCTGCCCCCCCTCCTCCCTCCCCCCCCCCAGAGAGGGAGGGAGAGAGAGAGAGAGAGAGAGAGTTATATCTGAATCTGTCTCCCATCATTAGTAGGCTACTACCCTATATTCCTTCGTCGTTGCAAACAGCCATAGCTTTATCATCATAATCTGGCCAATCAATCGCATAATAATTATGGAGATGCAAATGATCTTGGTTTTTTTCCCTTTTCCTTTGTTGTTGCTTAGAGTTATGGTGGTGGTGGTAAGCTACCGTGTGATTTTGGTCCAAAACACCCTGTGGAACGAGAAAAGAAGAAAGAATGAAACAAACGAATGTAGTACTCCTTTTTCACAACAAAAAGCCCCGGCGCAATTAAACGGAAGAAAGAAAAAACAAAAAACAACCAATCAAATTAAGCAAAATGAAGAAGAAGAGGAGAGAGAGACAGACAGAGCAGATACAGAGAAAGACAGAAACTAATAGAAAATAGACAAGACGGACAGACGGGTGGGCAGGCAGACAGAGCCACAGCAAGAAGATTAGGGGGGGCAGAAAGACAAAGAAAAAGAGGAAGAGAGAGTGACAGAGACAGACAAGATGACAACAGACAGAGACGGCCAAACATATATCTAGATATATATCTAGATATATATATATCTAGATATATATATATATCTAGATATATATCTAGATATATATATATCTAAGTCTGTCCCAAGTCTCGTTACACAAACACACGTCGTTCATTCGACCAAACTTTGTCCAACAAAAACTTTGCCAGACTTCTCTCTCTCTCTCTCTCTCTCTCTCTCTTCCTCCTCACCCTCACACCCCACCCCTATATAACTGGATTTGGCTGGGGCAAAAGCAAATCCAATTTCACCTGATCTTCTCAACTCTTTTCTTGACGTCATCCGGGCGCCATAAAGAATGTTTCTGCATGAAAAAGAAGGATTCTGCAAGCGAAAGAATCAATGTTTTCAGACAATGTTATTAAGTTATGAGTGAGGTGAACAACCCTGTCCAATTATCTTTGACCATTTCGAAAGAAAAAAATAAAGGAGGAAAATAATGTGAGAATGAAGGGCTATATATAAAAAGCAGAAAGTGAAAATGCCGTTGAGAAGTATGAATATTTCTTTTTGAATGGAAGTGGCTAGATTTTGTGTGTTTTTGTTTTGTTTTGTTGTTGTTGTTGCAATGTTCTGGCTGCAACAGTGTCTATGGTTTATTTTATTAACACATTATGACGTGCATCTGTGTGTGCTCGTCTGTGTGTGTGTGTGTCTGTGTTCACTTAGACAACACAAAGATTTACGAATATAAGCGATCACACACAACACACACGTGCGTGCGTGCGTGCGTGCATCCAAACACACACACACCTTGCTCCATATCGCGACCTTTTACCAAAACAACAACAAAACAATGACACACTTTGCCAAGTGCTCTGGCATAAATTGGCAAACAGTGCACCTCAGCATAGTTTAGACATTTCAAGTGTTTGCGTTTGTTGGTTTGTTTGGTTGGCTGGCTGGTTGTTGGTTGGCTGTTTGGCTGTTTCGTTGGTTGGTTGATTGGTTGGTTGTTTGGTTGTTTGGCTGGTTGGTTGGTTGGTTGGTTGTTTGGTTGAGTGGCTGGTTGTTTGTTTGATTGGTTGGTTGTTTCGTTGGTTGGTTGGCTGGCTGGCTGGTTGGTTGTTTTTGACACCTCTTGTATTTTGGTCTATTCGTTCGTTTCTCTTTTCGGGGTCTATTTTCTCAAAGAAGAAAATGAAAACGGTCTTCTTGTGTACAATGCTCACACAGCAACTGTTGTTGTACTGCCGTTAGGCTCCTGACTAGTCAGGCCCAGCGTATCCGACTTCAGCGTAGAATGTGGACATTTGTCGTATGTTCTCTTCAGGCTGTGTTTTTTCTACAATCGACATAGGATCATGGCTGTGGATTTGAGAACAGAGCAAAAATATTGATACTGATGATGCATGTGTTTCCTAGGGCATGTGTGTGTGTATATATTGTGTGTGTGTGTGTGTGTGTGTGTGTGTGTGTGTGTGTGTGTGTGTGCGTGCGAGTGTGTGTGTGTGTGTGTGTATGCGTACGGGCGTGCGAGCGTGTATGTATGTGTGTGTGTGTTTGTCTCTCTCACAGAGAGGGAGAGAGACAGAGACAGACAGAAAAAAAGAGATAGATAGTTTACATTTTCCTAACATTTTTGTTTTTAGTGATTGTCTGTCTGTCTCCTTCTCTGTCTCTCTCTTTATCTATCTACCTATCCATCCATCAGTCCATCCATCCATCTAGTTATCTATCTATCCTTCCATCCACCCATCTCTCTCTCCCTCTCTCTCTCTCTTTCCTAATATTTTTGTTTTTAGTGATTGTCTGTCTGTCTCTCTTTATCTATCTACCTATCCATCCATCCATCTAGTTATCTATCTATCCATCCATCCATCCATCCATCCATCCATCCATCCATCTCCTCTCTCTCTCTCTCTCTCTCTCTCTCTCTCTCTCTGTCTCTCTCTCTCTCTCTCTTTCCGTTTATCAAAATAGGTAAAGAAAAAAAAAGGCCCAACCAAGAGAAACCGACCCCAGTGCTTTCATGAACACAGAAATGAACCAGCAGAAAATAACTATTTGAACGAAAAAGAAAAAAAAAGAGAAGTGATCTATGATGACTTTAGAAGCAGAAAGACTCTCGCACAGTCATAAACAGGATGCAAGATTGATTTGTTGAAGTACAAGACGAAGAGGAAGACTGTATCGAGAAATGTGTGTTTGCTTTAGGGATGAAAAAGGGATGTGGTCAGAAGGTTTAGATCAGTGGGGAGAGAGAGAGAGAGAGAGGGAGAGAGAGAGAGAGAGAGAGAGAGGGAGAGAGAGAGAGGTGTGTGTGTGTCTTCAATTTTACGCACACACACTCTCTCTCTCTCTCTCTCTCTCTCTCTCCTCTCTCTTCTCTCTCCTCTCTCTCTCTTCTCTCCTACAAATTCTTTTATTTCGAGGATAATGAATAAGCACCCATGTGCTTTTTTTTTTTTTACATCCAGTCCTCGCTCTTAGGGATATATATGAAAATAAAATAAAATAAAGCCCATACCAGTATACTCACACAGTATACGGGGGAAAAAATATCTACACCCCCCACCTAAAAAATCACCCAAAAGAGAGAGAGAGAAAAAGCAACAACAAGTAATAAAGATAGCAAAACAGAAAACACAGAAACAACCGAAAAAATAGCAAAGAAACCAAGAGCAAAGAGAGAGAGAGAGAGGTGGATGGATGGATATATACTAGATGGATGGGTGGATGGATGGATTGATAGGTAGAGAGATAAAGAAAGAGAGATAGAGGGGAGAGAGCGAGAGAGAAGAGAGAGAGAGAGAGAGAGAGAGAGAGAGAGAGAGAGAGAGAGAGAGAGAGGAGAGAGAGAGACGCACAAACAAAAACCATACAAGCAGACACACACACACACACACACACACACAAGCTGATATTATCAGCATTGATAAAACAGTTTATACCATAAAAAAAACCCAACCCACACCAAACCCACACAAACGCAGTGTACATCAAAGATGACCCCCTAAAGCTAAGTGAGATCGAGAGCGAACAGAAGAGGAAGGAATACACCATCGCAGTGTATCCCATACTCCTGATTTCTGCACGGTACCACACAACGAACCATCACGATCGTTTACAAAGGACCAGTACCTCCTCCCCCCCTCCCCTATCACCGCAAAGGACCCCCCTCCCCCATCTCCCCACTCCATCCCCACCCTCCTCCCTCTACTCTTCCATCACCAACCCTTCCTATGACGACATTATGTTCAGTCCTCAGTAAGTGAGGTCATTATGAAGGAAGGTGGCAGGATGGTTAAGACGTTTGCCTGCTAACAAGTAAACCGTGAGGTTCTGGGTTCGATTCCCAGCCTCGCCCTTTCTTCCCAGTTTGACAAACAAATCGAACTGAATGTCAAAGTCCTTCGGATGAGACTATAAACCGAGGCCCCGTGTGCAAACGCATGCAGAACATCTTGCGCACGCGTTAAATCCTGTTCCGCTTTTCGAAAGAGTAGGCCATTGTGTGCCGGTGGGAACAGATGACAAAATTTACAAAACCGCATACACACGGGGACTGGATGTAAAAAAAAAAGCACCTGAGTGCTTATTCCATTATCCTCGATTTAAAAAAAAAGCGCTTTGATTTGTTGCTTTACAAGAATCAGTGCTATATAAATTCCATATATTTATTATTATTATTATTATTATTATTACGTCACATGCAAATCCCACATTTTTTTCCTTCATGTATGGTTAACTTCTTATTCGGTGGAATCCTCAGACAGCAACTATTGTTGTCTGTTATAGGAGCGAAAATGCGTTGCGCTGCCGTTAAGCGCCTGACAAGTCAGGCCCGGTCAGCGTGTCGGACTTTGGCGTGGGAGAGAATTGTCGTCTTTTAAGTCTTTGTGGAAAGAAAAGGGCAGGAGAATGGACCAAGAAGGCAGAAAATAGACAAGAAGGAGGTGACATGACAGGAGAAAAAATGAACAGGGCAAAAAACAAAGAGAGGGATAGAAAAGAGGGAATTCCTAGCACATTTATTTTTATTTTATTTTTTAACCCCCAGCACATCTTAATATCATATATACCACGTTTGGTCTAAATGTTGTTGTTTTTTCAGAATAAAAGAAACATGCAGTACACACAAATTGATGCTAACAGCAACAACAAGCAAACCAATTTACCGTTAACATGCCCTAACACAAAGTGAGAGGCTGATCATAAAGATCATAAAGATCAGTGGCTTTCCCACTCACGGAATTCCACTTTACAGCTTGAGTCTTTAGTGATCGACTATGACTCTCTGACTAGGAGGCTTGACTCGCACAGTCCTTATGTGCTGCAGCCCTGGGGGCTGGTTGGCCTTTGGAGAACATCTCCAACGCTGACTGTCCTTATGCCCACTTGGCCGAGAGAGTGGGGATGTACTGTGGGCAAGGCATCTCTACTATAAATTTCTGTCCCACTTTCCGAAACAGCAGCTGCCTCCTCTGCTGTTTTGGTAGTCATCGTCGAACACGACGGACATATATAAAGGAAACTACAGAAAACATTAAACTAAACAAGCCTAGTACTTTGGTGGCTGGTAGCTGTTGATATGAAATTTTTAAATAAGTATTTTTAGAACAATTGTAATCAACTTGTCATCTTTTCCCGATTTTACTGTGTTTGGGAAGACAACATCAGAGAGTGGACCTTCCTTGAGTGGAACGATTTGCTACGGAAAGCAGAGGACCGCGAGGAGTGGAGGAAGCTGGTTGCAAAACCTTCAGTGGTGCCTCCCAGGGTCCAAGGGACTATGGGATAGGTGAAGATGAAGGGTGAACGGAAAGAACAACCGTAACTGATTTAAGCTAATTATCAAACTAGCATCACAAAAAACAAACAAGTAACACAGTAATACAATTCGAATCTTGTTGAAGAGGATTTTCCCCCTGGAGTTAACATAAGTGCAGACTCCACTCTCCCCAAAAGTCCTTTGGATGAGACTATAAACCTACGTCCCGTGTGCGAACGCACGCAGAACATCTTGAGCACACGTTAAACATTGTTCCGCTTTTCGAAAGAGTAGGCCATTGTGTGCCGGTGGGAAACGGATGACAAAATTTACAAAACTGCATACACACGGGGACTGGATTAAAAAACAGTGCAAGAGTGCTTATTCCATTATCCTCGAAATAAAAGAATAAATAAATTATTTAAAAAAAAGAATAAATGGACCCCAGTTCTGCTCTCTGTGTGTGTGATGAGCAGGTGTGTCGTGAGCTGATGCTATTTTTGTCTAATTATTAATCAGTAAGAAAGGATTAGATAATAAGGAAAGTTACAAATTGTTATGATATTGCTCCAGTCGGGCTTGAGTTCGAGGGTATCATTTTTCAATTCATTATTTTAGCGTCATCATATTAAATTTTTTTTTTTTAACGGCTCTAATGTAGAAGCAGTTATGTGACGCCACGTGCAATAAGGGCAGTGTGTGTGTGTGTGTGTGTGTGTGTGTGCGTGTGCGTGTGTGAGATATCCCTGCAAGTTTCTCGTGTTTCTCTATGGAGTGTGCGTGCGTGCGTGCGTGTGTGTGAGTGTGTGTCTGCTCTCGCCCGCACGTGCGTGCGTGTTCAGCGTGCGTGTCTGTGTCTGCTATACCCCTGCAAGTTTTTCGTGCTTGTCTGTGGAGTGTGACTCGTTGAGATTTTTTTCTTCTTTTTTTTTCCTTTTCTTTCCTGGCCACTGTGTTGTGCAATGTGTCAGGGAGTGGTGACCTGCCCTGGGGAGTGTTTTCATCGTCAGCTAGCTTAGTCCAGGTGGACATGTTGTAACTAAAAAATGATGGAGCAGATTGTGCCTTCAAATGTCGAAGTGTGTACCTTCAGATGACGGAATGTGTGCCTTCATTTTATGAAGTGTGTGTCTTCAGTTTACAAAGAACTTGCTATCAAGTTACTGTGGCATCAGGTTACTGTGCCGTCAAATTACACAGTGTGTGCCATCAGGTTACTGTGCCAACAAATTACACAGTGTGTGCTATCAGGTTACTGTGCCATCAAATTACGCAGTGTATGCTATCAGGTTACTGTGCAATCAAATTACACAGTGTGTGCTATCAGGTTACTGTGCCATCAAATTACGCAGTGTGTGCCATCAGGTTACTGTGCCATCAAATTACACAGTGTGTGTCATCAGGTTACTGTGCCATCAAATTATGCAGTGTGTGGCCATCAGGTTACTGTGCCATCAAATTAATTACACAGTGTGTGGCCAGTAGGTTACTGTGCCATCATATTAATTACGCAGTGTGTGCTACCAGGTTACTGTGCCATCATATTAATTACGCAGTGTGTGGCCATCAGGTTACTGTGCCATCAAATTATGCAGTGTGTGCCATCAGGTTACTGTGCCATCAAATTACACAGTGTGTGCTGTCAGGTTACTGTGCCATCAAATTACACAGTGTGTGCCATCAGGTTACTGTGCCATCAAATTACACAGTGTGTGCCATCAGGTTACTGTGCCATCAAATTACACAGTGTGTGGCCATCAGGTTACTGTGCCATCCTATTATGCAGTGTGTGCCATCAAATTACGCACTGTGTGCCATTAAATTACGCACTGTGTGCCATCAAATTACGCAACATGTGCCATCAAATTACGCAACGTGTGCCAACAAAGTACACAATATGTGTCATCAAATTGTGCAACGTGTGCCATCAATTCACGCAGTGCGGGCCAACAAACTACGCAACGTGTGCCATCAAACTACGCAACGTGTGCCATCAAATTACGCAACGTGTGCCATCAAACTACGCAACGTGTGCCATCAAATTATGCCAAATTATGCAATGTGTGTCATCAAATGATGTACTATATGCCCTCAAATTACTCAACATTTGCCCTCAAATTACGCAACATTTGCTCTCAAATTACGCAACATTTGCCGTCAAGTTACGCAACATGTGCCATCAAATTACGCAACATGTGCCATCAAATTACGCAACGTGTGGATTACTATACTGTGATGGTAGGAACCCTGGCACTGCGTGAGTATTACAGCTGTGTTGTGTTGTTGTTGTTGTTGTTGTTGTTGTTGGTGGTGGTGGTGGTGTGGTGTGGTGGTGGTGTGGGTGTGGTGGTGGGTGGTGGTGGGTGGTGGTGGTGGTGGTTGTGGTGGTGGTGGTTGTGGGTGGTGGTTTGTGTGTGTGTGGTGTGGTGTGGTGTGGTGGGGTGTGGTGTGTGTGTTGGTGGGTGTGGTGTGTGTGTGTGGTGTGTGTGTGGTGTGGTGGGTGGTAGTAATGATTTGGGGGTGATGGTGGTGGTGTGTGGTGGTTTGTGTGTGTGTGGTGTGGTGTGGTGTGTTGTGGTGTGGTTTGGTGGTAGTGATGGTGGTGTAGTGGTGTGGTGGTGGTAGTTGTGGTGGTGGTTGTGTGTGTGTGGTGTGTGTGTGTGTTGGTGGTGGTGGTGGTAGTGATGGTGGTGGTGGTTGTGGTGGTAGTGGTTGTGGTGGTGGTTGTGGTGTGTGGTGGTGTGTGTGTGTGGTGTGGTGTGGTGTGTTGGTGGTGTGTGTGGTTGGTGGTAGTGATTGGTGGTGGTGGTAGTGATGGTGGTGGGTGGTGGTGGTGTGTTTTGGTTGTGTTGTGTGTGGTTGTGGTGTGTTGTTGGTGGTGGTGGTGTGGTGGTGGTGGGGTGGTGTGTGTGTGTGGTGTGTGTGGTGTGTTGTGTTGGTGGTGTGGTGGTGGTGGTGGTGGTTGTGTTGTGTGTGTGTGTGTGTGTGGTGTGTGGTGGTGGTGGTGGTGGTGGTGGTGGTGGTGGTGTGGTGTGTGTGTGTGGTGTGGTGTGTGTGGTGGTGGTGTTGGTGGTGTGGTGGTGTGTGTGTGTGTGTGCGTGCGTGCGTTGTGTTGTTGTTGTTGTTGTTGTGAGGTGGTGGTAATG
>CM054166.1:13255268-13257768 GCA_028751875.1 Rapana venosa
CAAAAAACCAACAAACCAACCAACTAACCAACCAACCAGTCAGCTAACTATCCAACTATCCAACCAACCACCTAACCAAACAGCAAACTAATCAACCAACCAACTAACTAACAAACCAGCCAACCAACCAACCAACCAACCAACTAACAAAGTAACTAACTAACCAACTAACTAACTAACCAACCAACTAACTAACCAACTAACTAACTAACCAACCACCAACTAACTACCCAACCAACTAACTAGCAAACCAATCAACTAGCTAGCCAACTAACCAACCAACCAAGTAACCAGCCAATCAACTAACTACCAACCAACCAACCAAGCAACTAAGTAACCAGTCAACCAACTAACTAACCAACAAACCAACCAACCAACTAAGTAACCAACCAACCAACTAACTAACCAACCAACCAACTAACTAGCCAACTAACCAACCAACCAACCATCCAACCAACCAACTAACCAACCAACCAACTAACTAGCCAACTAACCAACCAACCAACTAACCAACCAACCAACTAAATAACCAAACAATCAACTAACTAACGAACCAATCAACTAGCTAGCCAACTAACCAACCAAGCAACTAAGTAACCAACCAACTAACCAACCAACCAAACTAACTAACCAACCAACTAACTAACCAACAAACCAACCAACTAATTAACCAACTACTAGCCAACTAACCAACCAACCAACTAATAATCAGCCAACCAACTGACAAACCAACAAACTGACTAGCCAACCAACCAACCAACTAACCAACCACCACCTAGCTAACTACCAACCAACCACTAAGACCAACCACCAACTAAGTAACCAACCAACCAACCAACCAACCAACAACTAACCAACCAACACAACCAACAAAACCAACCAACTAACAACCAAACATAACTAACCAACCAACCAACCAACAACCAACAATAACTAACCAACTAACTAACAACACAACACACCAACCGACCATCCAACCACCAACCAACCAACTACAACAACAATAACAACTAACAACTAACTAACTAACAACCAACCAACTAACCACCATAACTGCCACCCAGCCAACAACCAACCAACCAATCAACCAGACCAACCAACCAACTAAACCAATAAGTAACACTAACAACTAACTAACTAACCAACCCAACCAAACCAACTACCCAACAACTAACTAGCAAACCAATCACAGCTAGCCAACTAACCAACCAACCAAGTAACAACCAACCAAACCAACTAACCAACCAGCAACTAAGTAACCAACCACCAACTAACTAACCAACCACTAACAACCAACCAACCCAACTCAACCAACCAACCAACAACAAACAACCAACTAACTAAAACCAAACAACAACCAACCAACCAACCAACTAACTAACCAACAACCAACTAACCAACTAACAACTAACCAACCAGCCAACACAACCAGTACCAACCACCACATCCAAACACAACCAACCAACCAACTAATAACCAACCAACCAACCAATACAAACAACCAACTAAGTAACCAACCAACTAACTAACCAACACCCAACAACCAACCAACCAACCAACTAACAACTAACCAACTAACCAACCAACCAATAAACCAACCAACAACTAACCTAAAACCAACCACCGACACAAGTAAACCCCAACCAGACTAACTAACTAAACCAACAAACACTAACCAAAACTAACTAACCAACTAAACAACCAACTAACTAAACAATTAACTAACTAGACCAACCAACCAACTAATAACCAACCAACCAACTAAGTAACCAACCAACCAACAGTAACAACCAACCAACAACTAACCAACAACAACTAAACCAACAACCAACTAACCAACCAACAACTAACCAACAACAACAACCAACCATAACCAACCACAACTAACCAACCAACCAACAACTAACCAACCAACAACAACCAACTACAACTAACCAACCAACCAACCAACTAACCAACCAACTAACTAACCAACCAACCAACTAACAACCAACTACACTAACCAACCAACCACCAACCAACCAACCACCAACAACCAACCAACCAACCAACCAACTACCAACCAACCAACCAACCAACCAACAACCAACTAACTAACCAACCAACCAACAAACCAACTAACCAACTAACTAACCAACCAACTAACTAACCAACCAACTAACGAATCACCTAGCTAATCAGCTAACTACCAAACCAACCAACGAACTAACTAACCAACTAACCAACCAACCAGCCAACTAACCAACCAACTAACTAATCAACCAGCTAACTAACCAACTAATTAACCAGCTAACTAACCAACCAACTAATAATTAACCAGCTAACTAACCAACCAACTAACTAATTAACCAGCTAACTAACCAACCAACTAACTAATTAACAAACTAACTAACAAACCAACTAACTAATTAACTAGGTAACTAACCAACCAACTAACTAATTAACCAGGTAACTAACAAACCAACTAACTAATTAACCAGGTAACTAACCAGCCAACTAA
>CM054166.1:13265268-13275268 GCA_028751875.1 Rapana venosa
TGTGTTGAGTTTATGGGAGCACCTTTATTTTTGAAATATTTTTTTCTAAGTCTTGGTTTATTGAGTTGTTGGGGTTTGTTGTTGTGTTGTTGTGTGATTTGATGTTTGGTTTTTTGGTGTTGTTTGCTTTTTGGGGTGTAGATGTTATTGCTTGTACGTTCTTAAAGGTTACCAGTTTGACCATTGTTTTGAGCTTATGGAGGAACCCTTAAAAAAAAAGTCTTGGTTTTTTTAAGTGTTCGGTGTTGTTGTTGTTGTTGTTGTGTCTGATTTGCTTTTGTTGTTGGTTCTTTTTTTGGGTGGTAGATCTTATTGCTTGTATGGTTCTCAAATGTGTACCAGTTGATGCTTGTGTTGAGCTTATGGGGAACCCTTTTTTTTAAGTCTTGGTTTTTGGTTTTTGGTTCTGTGTTGTTATTGTTGTTGTTGTTGTGTCTGGTTTGTTTTTGTTGTTGTTTTTTTGGTGGTAGATATTATCGCTTGTATGGTTCTTAAACGAGTACCAGTTGATGCTTGTGTTGAGTTTATGGGCCACCTTTTTTTTTCTTCTTCTTTAAAGTCTTGAGGTGTCAAGTCAAGTCAAAAACACTTTAATCATCCCATGAAGGGCACACACTGAGGTGTTGGGTGTTTTTGTTGTTGTTGTGCGTTTTTGTGTGTTTGTTTTGTTTTTTTAATGGGTAGATCTTATTGGTTGTATGCCATTAAATGCGCACCAGTTGATGCTTGTATTGAGTTTATGAATCGCGAGTCTTGATTCCCGAGTTTTGTTACTTTTTTGTCTTGTTTTGTTTGTTTTGAAGATCTTATTGATTTGCATTTAAGGTGTACGAATTGTCTTAGAATTGATCTCTGACTGTTTGTGTGTCTGTCATTACTTCTGCCTGTCTCAGTGGTGTGTGTGTGTGTGTGTGTGTGTGTGTGTGTGTGTGTGTGTGTGTGTGTGTGTGTGTGTGTGTGTGTGTGTATGTGTGTGTGTGTGTGTGTGTGTGTGTGTGTGTGTGTGTGTGTGTGTGTGTGTAGTTTAAAGATGTTATTGGTTGTATGCTATTCAATGTGTGCAGATTGATTTAGAGTTTATCTCTGTCTCTCTGTTTTTTCGTGTCTGTCATGTACTTCTGCCTCTTTCAGTGTGTGTGTGTGTGTGTGTGTGTGTGTGTGTGTGTGTGTGTGTGTGTGTGTGTGTGTGTGTGTGTGTGTGTGTGTGTGTGTGTGTGTTAGTGTTAGTGTGTGTGTGTGTGTGTGTGTGTGTGTGTGTGTGTGTGTGTGTGTGTGTGTGTTAGTGTGTGTGTGTGTGTGTGTGTGTGTGTGTGTGTGTGTGTGTGTGTGTGTGTGTGTGTGTTACGAGAGAGAGAGACATATGAGATATTAATGTACGTGTGTGCGCACTGCCGCTCGTGTTTATATCTATCTATCTATCTATCTATCTATCTATCTATCTATCTATCTATCTATCTATCTATCTATCTATCTATCTGTCTGTCTGTCTGTCTGTCTGGCTTGCTGGCTGGTTGGCTGACTGTCTGTCTGTCCATCCATCCATCCATCCATCCATCCATCCATCCATCCATCCATCCATCTATCTATCTATCTATCTATCTATCTATCTATCTATCTATCTATCTATCTATCTATCTGTCTGTCTGTCTGTCTGTCTGTCTGTCTGGCTGGCTGGCTGGCTGGTTGGCTGACTGTCTGTCTGTCCATCCATCCATCCATCCATCCATCCATCCATCCATCCATCCATCCATCCATCTATCTATCTATCTATCTATCTATCTATCTATCTATCTATCTATCTAATTACCTACCTATCTATAATCTCTGTGTGTGCGTGTGTGCATTATGCGTTCGTGCGCGCATGTGTGCGTTCGTGAGCGCGCGCGCGCGCGCGTGTGTGTGTCTGCATATGTATGTATGTATGTATATATGTGTGCATGCATGTATGTATGTGCACACGCTTGCGCGCGTGTGATGCGTGTGTGTGCTATGAAATAAGGCTGCAGGCTCAGACAGTCTAGCCTACACATGAGTGATCAGGCGTTAACAGCACTGCCAGGACCCGCCTTGTATATATAGTTATGATGGTGATAGAGTTATGAGTCTGTCTGTATATAATATATATATATATATATATATATATATATATATATATATATATATATATATATATATATATATTATACAGGGCTGGAACTCTGTGTTGTCTGCCAGTAAACCGTGCAGTCATAGTCTGCAGGAAAGAACCAACTGTCTGTCTGTCTTTTCGTCTGTCTGTTCGTATGTCTCTTGTCTCTCTTTTCTCTTTGTCTGTCTGTTTGTGTCTTTCTCTGACTCCCTGTCCCTCTGTCTATCTCTATGTATGTATGTATGTATGTATGTCTGTATGTATGTCTGTATGTCTGCCTGCCTGTCTGTCTCTCTCTGTCTTCCTGTACCTCTGTCTCTCTGTATGTATGTCTGTATGTTTGTGAGTATGTCTGTCTGCCTGTATATCTCTGTCTCTATCTGTCTCCCTGTACCTCTGTCTGTATGTCTGTCTGTATGTATGTGTGTATGTATGTCTGTCTGCCTGTCTGTCTGTCTATCTCTGTCTCCCTGTACCTCTGTCTGTCTGTCTGTCTGTATGTATGTATGTATGTGTGTATATCTGCCTGCATGCCTGTCTGTCTATCTCTGTCTCCATGTACCTCTGTCTGTATGTGTGTATGTCTGTATGTGTGTATGTCTGTCTGCCTGTCTTCTCTCAGTGTATGTCTCTCTCTCTCTCACTCTCTATTTGTCTGTTTGTCTGTCTGTTTGTCTATCTATCTGTCTGTCTGTCTGTCTCTGTCTCTCCAGAACTTTCCCCTATCTATTTGTCTGCCTGTATTTTCTAATGTTTATATGTCTGTCTGTCTGTCCGACTTCTACGTGACACTCTTCAGTCCATCTGTTTGTCTGTGCCTCTCTCACTCAGTCTCACAAAATATACAAAACCGCATACACACGGGGACTAGATGTAAAAAAGCACATGAGTGCTTATTCCATTATCCTCGATATAAAAGAATAAATAAATAAAATAAAATAAAATAAAATAAAGTCTCTCTCACTCTCTCTGTGTCTCTCTCTCATTCTCTCTCTCTCTCTCTCTTTCCTCCTCCTTCTTTTCTTATCCCCCACCCCTCACACATGTGCACATACCTGCACATGCACACAAACATACACGCGTGCTTGCTTACACACACAGAGTTCAGACTCGCCACAGTTGCATGTGACGCAAGTACACATAGCTTACATTACACACGTGCATACATGCATGCATACATATATACATATATACGTACGTACATACGTACGTGCGTACACACAGACACAGATATATATTCTCATTATGATGATGATGATGATTATTATTATTATTAGCAGCAGCAGCAGAAGCAGTATTACCATCATAATTATTTCTTTTATTCAGGAAACAGTAGTGGCGGAAAACAAGAGCAGGTAACCATTCACAACTTCTCCATCATATAAAAAACTCCACGATTTCTCAAAGATTAAAAAAAAAGAAAGAAAAGAAAAGAATGTCCCTATAATTAGAATGTCCCTATAATTATATTGATATGATCGGTATTCGAACACAAAACTTCTGACTTTATAGACGGTTGCGTTGCCTCCAGAACTGGCATCTTTCCGTTCTTTCTGCTAACCAGACAATGTACAGTCTGGATCGATTGCTTCCCTTGGGAAAGGTTGCCGCTCCAGTGCAATACACTTTTTCTCTCCCTTTGTTTTCTTTTCGGCTGTTATATATTTGCTTCTTTAATTAAAATAAAAGTTTCTGGTTGAAATGTATATTTGTTTTCTTGTGAGAATATTTTTCTCTACAAAATGTTATCAGAGTTAGATACTGTTGTTGTTACAGGGCTGTTTAAAAAAAAAAGGATATAACGTATGCATACATAAACTCACGCGCGCGCGCTCACGCACACACACACACACACGTATATATACATTTAATATATATACTTATATATATATATATAAATTTATTTATTTATTTATTCTATTATATCGAGGATAAAAGAATAAGCACTCATGTGCTTTTTTACATTTAGTCCCCGTGTGTATGCGGTTTTGTAAAATATGTCATCTGTTCCCATCGGAACACAATGTCCTACTCTTACGAAAAGCGGAACAGGATTTAACGAGTGCGCAAGATGTTCTGCGTGCGTTCGCACACGAGGCCTCGGTTTATAGTCTCATCCGAAGCACTTTTGGGGAGAGTGGAGTCTGCACTGATGTTAACTCCAGGGGAAAATATCCCCTTGAACTGGAATCGAACCCGGGTCGTCAGATTGTGAGCGCAATGTTTTGACCACTAGGCTATCCCGTCCCCCGAGAAAGAGAGAGAGAGAGAGAGAGAGAGAGAGAGAGAGAGAGAGAGAGAGAGAGAGAGAGAGAGAGAGACACACACACACAACACACACACACACACACAGCCATACAGCCAGCCTCACAAACAAACAGACAAAAAACCAGACAGACAGACAGGTAAACAGAGAAGTATTGCTACATCCCATTATGTATTCTCATTCCAGTCAGCAACACAACACAACACATCACAACACAACAGTACACAACAACAAAATGACAGTAACACTTTAGGTAACACTCCATCTCCACAGCTCCACTGCCACTCACAAACAAAGACTGTAATACACTCAGTCAACAAACGTCACTGACACTAAGCCTGTTCATCAATCAATATCACACAAAAAAGAAGAAGAAAAAAAGGTCACTGAAAAATCAGAAAAAAACCCCCAGAACCTCCCACCGCCCCCTCCCTCAATCCCTCTTGTTTTGTCTACATCCAGTGTCACTGTCTCGGGAGTTATTGGCCTTGGTCTATTTTTAGACGAGCAAAGGTTACCTTTCCTTGTTCGTTTGTTTTGAAGCGAGTTAATTGTCTTGTAATAAAAGAGAAAAAAAGCAGTTTCGAAAGATCCCTCTTGCAGGGGTGGATCCAGTGGTCATGCACACATATCCAGGACGTTAGAGATCCTGGGTTCAAATCCTGCGCCAAACCATACTCTCCTTAAAGGTAAAGGTGTCCCATAACCTATCTGGTCGTAGGGGAGCGAGGCGTCAGAGACCTCAACTTCTCCAGGGGCCAGCATATTGAGGGCGGTGCCCATCTCCTCTCCCTCGCTGCTTTACCTTCCCTGACCCTAAAGAGGGCAGGTACCCATTTACAGCTGGGTGAACTGGGGGAACTGTACTGAAGCCAAGGCGCGCGAACGGTCGGTCACCCATCCACTTGGCAACCACGCTCGATGCTGCTTAAAACCTTAGCTTGGGGCGGGGGGGGGGGGGGGGGGGGGGGGGGGGGGGGGGGGGGGGGAAAGGGGAGGGAAGCGAGTGCTCTGACCACTGAGCTATCCCGTCCTCCGTTTCTTTCAAGGTCTACTAGATCAAAAGACTTGTTTAGCATTGACAAGCTCTTAAGAGTGACAATCTGCAATGTCCTGTATAGGATTTAAAAAATAAAATCCACGAGGTCGGAATGCGGCTACCTATATGGTGTATGCAAAAGGTCGCGTACGCATAAAAGTCACCGTTGGTGAACCTCGCAGTTCTAGCCGAAAAACGAAAAAAAAAAAAAACAACCAGAAGAGAGAAAGTCCTGTGAAGTCAGTGTGTGCCTGTTGGTATGGTGAGGGTATTTGAGAATAGTCGGTCACCGTCACCGTCACCGTCACCGATCCCTCAGATTCCGAATCCTTTGGGGCGGGTGCCTTCGAAGCTTTGTCAACCACCTTTCTAATAATAATAATAATGATAATAATAATGATAATAATAATAATAATAATAATGTATGGAATTTATATAGCGCTGAATCTTGTAAAGCAACAAATCAAAGCGCTCAGATGACTTTTGTTGTTGTTGAGGATAATGGAATAAGCACTCATGTGCTTTTTTTTACATCCAGTTCCCGTGTGTATGTGGTTTTGTAAATTTTGTCATCTGTTCCCAACGGCACACACTGGCTTACTCTTTCGAAAAGCGGAACAGGATTTAACGTGTGCGCAAGATGTTGTGCATGCGTTCGCACACGGGGCCTCGGTTTATAGTCTCATCCGAAGGACTTTCTCCAGTCCTCTCGTCTCTCAGCCGCCCGTCTCTCAGCTCCATGTCTGTCCACTCTCGAATGTTGGTTGTCCTCCCATCTCTTCCTCTGTCTGCCTCTTCTTCTTCTTCCTCCTCCCTCCCCTCACTGTTGCCTTGTAGGATTGTTTGTTTTAGCAAGACCAGAGGAGCGTGTGACATGACCAAACCACGTTCAGTTTTCGTTGTCTGACGAGTTTTTTAAAGGTCAGTATAGTGTAGTCGTCCACATAAGCTTTTAATTCTCCCCCCCTCCCCCCCCCCCCCCCCCCCCGCATTCCCCCCCCTCCCCGTGGGGATGCCGGGGGCCCTGTCAGTATAGACAGCATCCCCCACCTTCTGGAAATTCTGTGCTAGAAATTCCCTCTTTTCCATCCCTCTCTTTGTTTCTGCCATTCTTCCTGTCACCTCCTCCTTGTTGTCTTATTTTCTGCCTTCTTGGTCCATCATTCTCCTGCTCCCCCTTACCCCTCCCCCCCCCCCCACCCTTTTAGCAGAAAGGCTTAAAAGACAACACATCCCTCCCATGCCAAATTTGGATACGCTGCTGGGACTGACTTGTCAGGCGTTTAACGGCAGCCCAACGCATTTAAAATCATTGCTGCCTTGAGGACAGTGGGGTTAAAATAGTCGCGGGGACGATCGGAGTTTTTGAAACACTCAGTTTGGAATGAAGGATCTTACTGTAGTTGTCTCTCCTTTTTCTCCCTGTCCTCTTCCTCCTCCTCCTCCTCCTCCTCCTCACCACCACCACCACCACCACCACCACCGCCGCCGCCATCGCCGCCACCACCACCACCACCACCACCACCACCACCACCACCACCACCACCATTATCTTCCTCTTCTGATTTTTTCTTGTACTTTTTGTTTTTTTTATCACCATAATCTTTAGTCTTGATCTTTTGGTTTCTTAGCTGAACCAGAGAATAAAGCCATCTCTTTTAATTTTCTTTTTTTCTTAATAGACTTTATTCAGAGCGAGCGCGCGCGCGCGCGCACACAACACACACACACAACACACCACACACACACACACACACACACACACACACACACACACACACACACACACCACACACACACACACCACACACACAACACACACATGTTTGATTGCCCAATCCTAACTGACCCGTTTAAAAGGAGAGGAATATTCATGAAAAATATGCCACTGTTCAAGAAGTTTTGTATGACTCTCAGCAGTTCATAACATCAGTTGCTGACGTTATATATTCTTCCCCAGTAAGACCTCTACTGTAGATAGTTGTGCATGCATTGGAGAGAGAGAGAGAGAGAGAGAGAGAGAGAGAGAGAGAGAGAGAGAGAGAGAGAGAGAGAGAGAGAGAGAGAGAGAGAGAGAGAGAGAGAGAGAGAGAGAGAGAGAGCGATGTTGGTTTGAATGCGAGTGTGTCCTATCACCAAGTAGTGAATGGACATTAAACAAAACCAAAAAAAAACCAACACAAAACACACGAATACACACACGAATACACACACACACACACACACACACACACACACACACACACACACACACACACACACACACACACACACACATTGTTCACAGTAATGATGAATTTACACCGTCAGTCAATACAAAGGTCACCTCGAACATAAATTGTTATTATCAGGCTGCAGGAGTGTCCTTATTAACTGTGCCAGCCCTATTGTACCATCATTTATTTATTTATTCTTTTATATCGAGGATAATGAAATAAGCACATACGTGTTTTTTTACATTCAGTCCCCGTGTGCATGCGGTTTTGTAAATTTTGTCATCCGTTCCCACTGGCACACAATGGCCTACTCTTACGAAAAGCGGAACAGGATTTAACGTGTGCGCAAG
Organism: Rapana venosa; assembly: GCA_028751875.1. Taxonomy (NCBI): domain Eukaryota; kingdom Metazoa; phylum Mollusca; class Gastropoda; order Neogastropoda; family Muricidae; genus Rapana; species Rapana venosa. The sequence goes on from CM054166.1 coordinate 13,273,268, forward strand.
ATGATTCTGCGTGCGTTCGCACACGGGGCCTCGATTTATAGTCTCATCCGAAAGACCATTAGCGTGAGCGAGCGAGTGAGTGAGTGAGTGAGTGAGTGAGTGTGTGTGTTGTGGTGTGTGGGGTGTGTGTGTGTGTGTGTGTGTTTTTATTATTGTTTATTTCAAGGTTAATGGAACAAGCACTCGTGTGCTTTTTCTGCATCTAGTGCCCGTGTGCATGCGCGGTTTTGTGTGTGTGTAAATTTTGTCATCCGTTCCCACCGTGTGTGTGTGTGTGTGTGTGTGTGGTGTGTGTGTGTGTGTGTGTGTGTGCTGCCTGCATGCGTGCGCGCGCGCGCGTGTGTGTGTCCGTGCATGTGCGGGGGCATGCGTGCGTGTGTGTGCATGTGTGGGTCCCTTCATGTGAGCGTTTTAAATTGAGAGTTAAGGCTTAAGAGATGCTATCACTCTACCCCCCCCCCCCCCCCCCCCTTCCCCCCCTCCCCTCATTCCCTGTCCGACACATCACCGTTTCTTCTTATTCCGTCAGCTGTCTGAACTTATAAACCTTTAACCACGTACAACTTTTTTGTTCGTTTGTTGTTGTGCAAAAATCAGGGCAGCAGTAGTTTAAGAACTGGAGATAAGATTGCTAACCCTCTCTCCCCCAACCCTCCCTCCCTCCCCAACTCTCCCCCCCCCCCCCCCCCCCAACCTCAGAAAGACAAAATACGGATGTAATTGATGGCCTTTCAGGCTGTACACCTTCTGGACGTCTTTAGTGACATATACCCAGGTTTGTAGGCGGGTGTAATACTGGCATTAGGGTATTTCATTTTAATTTCATGCCACTTTTAAGTCACGGCAGATTTCTCTGCCTAAAATTCCGGCTGCTCTCCCTGAAAAAGAGCGCGTCGCCACAAGAGCAGCGCCACCCATTATTTAATTGTTCTTTTTCCTGTCTGCAACTGTCTTTGTTTCCCTATCAGAGTGGCTTTTAAAAAACAACAACAGAATTTGGCCAGAGACAACTCTCTTGTTGTCGTGGGTTTTTTTTTTAACGTGCGTTAAAGAGATATGTGTAAAAGGCGTCTCATCCAAAAGACTAGCACCCAGACTCATGATCTCATGGATGGGGGAAAAAGTTTCAGGCCCAAAAGGGATCGAACCATCGCACACTTCCGACCCGGAGTTTTCGCTTTCTAGGCAGGTGCGTTACCTCTAAACCACCGATCCACCCTGATAACTGGAATAACCCTGGTAACACACCCTGATCTACCCTAGTAAGAGGGGGCACCACTGAAGATTTTGCAACCAGCTTCCTCCACTCCCCGCTTTCCTCCGCTTTCCGTAACCAAATCGTTCCACTCAAGGCCAGTCCTCCACTCTCTGGTGTTGTCTTCCCATCGTTTTCTCTGTCTGCTTCTTCGTCTCCCTCCTTGTACGGTTCCCTGTCTTACAAATTCTTTTCACAGAACTTAATAGTTGCCTTTATTGAGTTTAAAGGTTGCATTTTGGGAGGTGGGGTGGATGGTGGGGGGTAGGGGTGGGGTGGGGTGAGTGGGGGGGGGGGGGGGGGGGGGGGGAGGAGAAGGCAGTAGAGGGGGAGGGAGGCAACTTTTTATTTGGTTTACGTTACTTTTGCAGCTCAATAGCCGTCATGTTTTTGTATCATTTGTAATTTAGTTCAACAACACCAAAGCTACAAGCTCGTTGTTGCTATGATTCCAAAAGGCTGTTTGTTTTCAACGCTTGCTCCCCATTACTGAATAAAAACTATCTAAACCAAAAGGAAGATTTACATTGTTGCGAAAATTTATCTTTATTTATTTTATTTAATTCATTTCGAGATAATGGAATAAGCGCTCATGTGCTTTTTAATTAACATCCAGTCCCTGTGTGTGTGCGGTTTTGTAAAGTTTGTCATCCGTTCCCAACTGGCACACAATGGCCTACTCTTCCAAAAAGTGGAGCGGTTTTTAACATGTGCGCAAGATGTTCTGCGTGCGTTCGCACACGGGA
>CM054166.1:13290268-13296162 GCA_028751875.1 Rapana venosa
TATGGTTGAAGGTTGTTTGTGTATGTGTGTGTGTGGGGGGGGGGGGGGGGGGGGGGGAGGGACGGGCGGGGGAGCAGTTGGTGTGTCTTAAAAAATTTTTTTGTCTTCTTTGTTTGTTTTGGTTTGTTTTTTCTTTGCTGCTTGTTTGTTTGTACTATGGTGGATATATTTTCAAGATTTTAAATTATTTGAATTGTATGGTCTAATATTGTTCAGGGCTTTTTGTTTTGTTTTTAATTCCATGTATGCATATATTATTGTCTTCTCTTGTTTTATTTGTATGGTTTATCATTGATTAGGTTATTTATTCTATGTCTGCATATATATTATCTTTTTTCCTCTCTTTTTATTCTTTAGATAGATGGCTTGATGAAAAAAAGCAAATGCACTGCTTATTCAATGTACCATCTGAAAATACAAGTTTGACTTTAACTTTGACTAACTTTGACACACACCCCCCCCCCACACACACACAGAGACACAGACACACACACACACACACACACACACACACACACACACACACACACACACACACACACACACACACACCACAAAGATTTCAGTTGATACTTTCCACATGTACACACATTATCCTTCAGCTTTCCGTAGCAATTCGTTCCACTCAAGGCCAGTCAGTCCACTCTCTAATGTTGTCTTCTCCCATCGTTTTCTCTGTCTGCCTCTTCTTCGTCTCCCTCCTTGTACTGTTAGTTCCCTGTAGTAGGACAGTCTTGGCCAGTCCAGATGTTCGTGTGACGTGCCCGTACCACTTCAGTTTGCGGTGTTTTTTTTTCTTTGGACAGAAGTCAGGAGCTCTTCATATGGCCGGAAGGCGTTTTTGATTCCGGTTTTTATTTCCTCATTAGTGATGTGATCTCTGTATGCTTTTTTTTTTACATCCAGTCCCCGTGTGTATGTGGTTTTGTAAATTTTGTCATCTGTTCCCACCGGCACACAATGGCCTACTCTTCCGAAAAAGCGAAACAGGATTTAACGTGTGCGCAAGATGTTCTGCGTGCGTTCGCACACGGGACCTCGGTTTATAGTCTCACCCGAAGGACTTTTGGGGGAGAGTGGAGTCTGCACTGATGTTAACTCCAGGGGAAAATATCCCCCTTGAACGGGAATCGAACCCGGGTCGTCAGATTGCGAGCGTAATGTTCTAACCACTAGGCTATCCCGTCCCCAGGATATGTAGGGAATCAGGAAATGTAAAAAAAAAAAAAAAGAGAGAAAGAAAAAAGAGAGAAAACCGTAACAGCAACAAAACTCCAGTATTCTGAAGCATTAACGGTTTGATTAGGTAAACAGCTAAACCGTTTTTCTTTCTGCCGTTCTTCGTTCTTCAGACGCAACTCCCAGGTTGAATTTTTGCCCTGAATGAAAAGTTCGCCAGTACGGGCAGTTTTCAAGCAACCGCTCCATACAGGCAGCCATTCTCCGACTTCAGAGTATGTTTTTAATAATAATAATATATATGGAATTTATATAGCGCTGAATCTTGTAAAAAACAACAACACAACAATAAATCGAAGCGCGTGCACTCAAATCATTTACACGCATGCAACTCTCCTTAAACATAATAAACAACAGATTTCAAAATTCATGCGCGCGCACGCACGTACACACACGCGCGCGCACCCGCACACACACACATACGCACGCACGCACGCACACACACACACACACACACACACACACACACACACACACACACACATCGCGAACACACTTAGGAGGTGAAGGATGCTGTAGAAAATTTTTCTCCTCTAAATAAATATATGTAGCGTATAGTTGTTAAAAAGGCTTGTCATTGCTGAAAACGATATCAACAATTTTTCTTTCTTTCTAAAAACCCGTAACAACAAATTAATGTAAGTCTTAGTTGGGCAGTTTTGCTTACATCATCAAAAACCTGCCCCCCAAAATTTACTACAACCGCACAATGAAGTCCAAAATATTCTGCAACGGGTGGGGAGGAGGGGGGGGGGGGGGGGGGGGGGGGGGGTTACTATGATACGAGATCCTTTGTAGGGATCTGAGAGATCTCTCCAGTGAGTAATATACTACCCCCCCCCCCCCCCCCCCCCCCCCCCTGTGCTTTCTTAATAACCAACTTTTTTTCCCCCAGCTTAATTTCCAAGGTGTTACCATTTCTCTAGGTGAAGGGCATCGCTGCTTGACTTGTAATTGCAATGATGTTGCTGCTGTTTTGTTTTTGTCGTTTGGGGGTTTGCTTTTTTTTCTTTCTCATACACATTCCGACATATTGCCGTGCCTTTCCCCCCCCCCCCCCCCCCCCCCCCCCCCCCCCCCCCCCCCCCCCCCCCCCCCCCCCCCCCCCAAAACCAGTCTACGATACTCCACTCGCACGCATGCACGCACTCACCACACACACACACGCACACACACACACATACCATGCACACACACACATACACACACGCATGCACACACACACACACAATGAACGCAAGCATACAAACGCGTACATAGACAGACAGACAGACAGACAGAAGGCAAAGGGGCGGGGCAGATCCTCACGCAAAAATTTCACCATGGAGAGGTGTACTCAAAGCTTTAGCTGAGCAAGGAAAACACGCAAACCAACAAACCAAACACATAAAACAAACCAAAACTTATAAAAACCAACACACATATACCAACACCCCCCACCCCACCTACCAACCACACCACCCACCAAAGCAAAGCAAAAAATCCCAGACAGAACCTCAAAGTTACGCAACAAAATGACATCACGTTACGTAACAAAATGACGTCAAGCGGACAAAACGTCAAAAAAGAAAACAAAAGAAAAGCACCAACTATGTCAAATCTTTTTCCAGTGCATACATGAAGACTACAGATGTCAATGGATTCCAACGATTCAGTGAGGTGGAGGAGAGGAGAGGGAGGAGGGGAGGGAGGAGAGGAGAAGAGAGGAGAGGAGGGGTTGGAGGGATAACAGAAATACAGACGACAGCCGTCTTATAGAAATACATTTTTGGATCAGTGAGGTAACGCGCCTGTCTAGAAAGCCAAAAGTCCCGGTCGGAAGTGTGCGGTGGTTCGAATCCCGTTTGGACCCGAAACTTTCCCCCCCATCCATTAGACCATGAGTGGTGGTCTGGGCGCTAGTCTTCCGGATAAGACGATAAATCGAGCTCCCGTGTATGTTAAACATAATTATAGAGTTGTCCCTGGCAAAATTCTGTAGAAAAAAAAGCCATTCTGATTGGGAAACAAATACAGTTGCAGACAGGTAAAGAAATGGGTGGCGCTGCTCTTGTGGCGACGCGCTCTCCCTGGGGAGAGCAGCCCGAATTTCACGCAGAGAAATCTGCCGTGACTTAAAGTGGTATAAATAAATAAATAAATGAATAAATAAATAAATAAATTTTGCAACAGCCGGGTTTTTAAAGGAATACATTTTACAGCACACGTATGCAGTTTTGTAAATTCTATCATCCCATCTCACTGGCACACAACGGCCCATTCTTCCAAAAAGCGGAACGGGTTTTAACGTGTGCGCAAGATGTTCTGCTTCCGTTCGCACACAGTACCTCGGTTCATAGTCTCATCCTAAGGACTTTTTTGGGGGGAGAGTGGAGTCTGCACTGATGTTAACTCCAGAGGAAAAATCCTCTTGAACAGGAAAATCGAACTCTCGATGATCTGTCATCAAGTGCGTGATGACTGCAGCCCTGCCAAAGCTCCCTTCACCTTAGGGAGTTCTGACCCCTGAGAAAAATTCTGTGTGTGTGTGTGTGTCTGTGTGTGTGTGTCTGTGTGTGTGCAGCGGCGAGCCCTTGTCTGGGATGTGGGTGATGATGATGTGTCTGAAGACTGGACTGAGAACGTGTGGGAAAGTGTACAGGGCTGTACAGTGATGTACGTACATGTGGGAAAGTGTACAGGGCTGTACAGTGATGTACGTACATGTGGGAAAGTGTACAGGTCTGTACAGTGATGTACGTACATGTAGGAAAGTGTACAGAGTTGTACAGTAAAGTACAGTACACGTGGGAAAGTGTACAGGGCTGTACAGTAAAGTAAAGTACACGTGGAAAGTGTACAGTGGTATACAGTAAAGTACAGTACACGTGGAAAGTGTACAGTGGTGTACAGTAAAGTACAGTACACGTGGGAAAGTGTACAGGGCTGTACAGTAAAGTACAGTACACGTGGAAAGTGTACAGTGGTATACAGTAAAGTACAGTACACGTGGAAAGTGTACAGCGGTGTACAGTAAAGTACAGTACACGTGGGAAAGTGTACAGGGCTGTACAGTAAAGTACAGTACACGTGGAAAGTGTACAGTGGTATACAGTAAAGTACAGTACACGTGGAAAGTGTACAGTGGTGTACAGTAAAGTACAGTACACGTGGAAAGACTACAGCGGTGTACAGTAAAGCACAGTACACGTGGAAAGTGTACAGTGGTGTACAGTAAAGTACAGTACATGTCGAAAGTGCACAGTGTTGAACATTAACGTACAGTACATGTGGAAAGTGTACAGTGGTGTACAGTAAAGTACGTACATGTGGTGTGATGTACAGTAAAGTACAGTACACGTGGAAAGTGTACATCGGTGTACAGTAAAGTACAGTACATGTGGAAATGTACAGCGGTGTACAGTAAAGTACAGTACACGTGGAATGTGTACAGCGGTGTACAGTAAAGTACAGTACACGTGGAAAGTGTAAAGCGGTGTACAGTAAAGTACAGTACACGTGGAAAGTGTACAGCGGTGTACAGTAAAGTACAGTACACGTGGAAAGTGTACAGCGGTGTACAGTAAAGTACAGTACATGTGGAAAGTGTACAGCGGTGTACAGTAAAGTACAGTACATGTGGAAAGTGTACAGCGGTGTACAGTAAAGTACAGTACACGTGGAAAGTGTAAAGCGGTGTACAGGCGGAAAGCCGTTAACTGCATTCTTTGTCTGTGGTTGGCAAGTGAACGTGGGGTTTTGTTTGGATGTTTTCAGGACATAGACACTGTCGGGGTGATCAGCCTCTTGTTTGTTTGTTTGTTTGTATTTCTTTTCTTCTTTCTCTCTTTTCTTTTGTTTACTTTGTTTGTTTCTTTCTTTCTTTCTTGGCGTCTTCATTCTTTTGTTTTTTTATTCCCTCTTCCCTTCTCAGTTTATCTCTCTCTTTGCTCTCTCTCTCTGTCTGTCTCTGTCTCTTTCTGTCTGTCTGTCTGTCTGTCTGTCTGTCTGTCTTTCGTTCATTCTGTCTGTCTGTCTGTCTGTTTCTGTCTGTCTGTCTTTCATTCTTTCTTTCTTGCTTTCTTTCTTCCTTCCTTCATTTTTCTGTTTCTCTTTCTTTTTTCTTGTTTTCCCCCTCTGTTTGTTTGCTTGTTCGTGTCTTTTTCTTTCTTTCTTTTTTATCTGTTGTTCTTGGTTTCTGTCTTTCCTTACTTCCTTACTTTTTGTCTCTCTTTCTTTTTTCTTTATATGCTTTTCTTTCTTTCTGTCTAATTCCCTCTCTCTTTCTCTTTCTGTCTGTCTGTCTGTCTGTATGTCTTACTGTCTCTGTCTGTCTGTCTGTCTGCTTCTCTCTCTCTCTCTCTCTCTCTCTCTCTCTCTCTCTCTCTCTCTCTCTCTCTCTCTCTCTTCCTTCCTTTCTTTCTTCCTTCTCTCCTTCCTTTCTGTCTGCATGTCTGTCTTTCTTTCTTGACTGGTTTTCTTTAATGTGGTCCTATTGTTGTTCGCATGCTCCTCATTCCTATTGACCTAGCCACATACAAACACCATTAGAGACAGAAGTCTGCACAAATCAATATATATCAACGCTAGGCCGCTGCAAGACTCCTCGCCAGCAATGGCCTGCACTACTGACTTTCTCAGGTGTCAGATCTTTGGGTGGATTTTAACGAATAAAA
>CM054166.1:13296662-13299162 GCA_028751875.1 Rapana venosa
TTTTATTATTATTATTATTATAGTGACACAGATAGTTAACTACCTACTTGTGTCCCTGGAACATACTCCTTACCCGTTGGGATGCCGGGGGTGATGGGAGGGGGGGGGGGGCGGGGGGAATGGGGGGGGGCTGTCAGTATCAACAGCATCCCCACCTTCTGGAAATTCTGTGCTAGGAATTGCCTCTTTTCTTTCCCTCTCTATTTTTTGTTTGTTTGTTTGTTTCTCTCTTTTTTTTCTTCCTGTCACCGCCTCCTTGTTTAATTTTCTGCCTTCTTGGTCCATTTTCCTGTCTTTGTTTTTCCTCCCAAGAAAGACTTTATAATTCTCTCCCACGAAGAAGAAGAAGAAGAAGAAGAAGAAGAAGAAGAAGAAGAAGAAGAAGAAGAAGAAGAAGAAGAAGAAGAAGAAGAAGAAGAAGAAGAAGAAAAAGAAGAAGAAGAAGAACAACAACAACAACACCACCACCACCACCACCACCAACAACAACAACAACGACAACGACAACAAGATTTTCTTGTTACCATCACTATGGTCAATTCATCGTCTTTTACTTTCCTTCTTTGTGTGAGGCAAGTATGTTTTGAATCATGAAGAAATGACAGGAGTGGGGGGGAGGGGAGAGAGAGAGAGAGAGAGAGAGAGAGAGAGAGAGAGAGAGAGAGAGAGAGAGAGAGAGAGAGAGAGAGAGAGAGAGGAACTCTGAACTCTGAACATTTTAATCGTACTTTGGCCTTGGGCCACAATACAAGTGAAAGGGACGAAGGGGAGTGGTAACAAGTAAACGAGAAAAAACTTCAATCAATTGTCTAGAAATGCCACATGTTCAAACACAAAACATACCACTAAGGGCGTCATCGTTATCATCATCATCATCCTCAAAACAGTCATGACTAAGAGCGTCGTCACTGAGAGAGAGAGAGAGGGTGGGGGAGGAGGGAGAGAGAGAGGGAGAGAGAGAGAGACAGACAGACAGACAGACAGACACAGACAGACACAGACAGACAGACAGAGACAGACAGACTGACACAGACACACACACACACACACACACACACACACACACACACACACACACTCACACACACACACACAGACAATGAGAGAGAGAAAGACTGACAGAGTCAGAGAGACAGAGAGAAAATCCAGGTGAAAGGTTAATCATCCGTGCTCTATGACCCCAATCAGAGACACCACTTTGGCCCCTCAATTAGCTGATCTATTTTTGGACACACGCCGCGCTAACTTCTCTCTGAGTGTGTGTGTGTGATCTATGGGAGACTACTCTCTTCCGCTAACGAAGACACATTCAGGACAGAGGCTGATTCCGAGGCATACTCCAGGGAATAGAAGGGTCGGGAAAAGGTTAAAGGATGGGTGAAATCAAGTTGTACAGGATGTTTGGGAATGGGGAAAAACTTGCCTGAAGATGGTGGTGGTGGTGGTGGTGGTGGTGCAGTTGTTGTTGTTGCTGCTATTGCTGCTGCTGCTCCTGCTGTTGTTGCTGTTGTTGTTTTTGTCTTTATTGCTTCTGCTGCTTTTGTTGTTGTTGTTGCTGCTGTTGTTGTCTTTGTTGCTGCTACTGCTTTTGTTGCTGTTGCTGCTGCTGCTGTTGTTGTTATTGTTGTTGCTGCTGCTCCTGTTGTTGCTGTTGCTCCTGTTGTTGCTGTTGTTGCTGCTGCTGTTGTTGTTGTTGCTGGTACTGCTGCTGCTTTTGTTGTTGTAGTTGCTGCTGTTGTTGTCTATTACTGCTATGTTGCTGTTGTTGTTGCTGTTGTTGTTATAGCTTCTGCTGCTATTGTTGTGATTGTGGTGTTGCTGCTTTTGTTGTTGCTGCTTTTGCTGCTGCTGCTGCTGTTGTTATTGTAATTGTTGTTGTTGTTGCTGCTGCTGTTGCTACTGTTGTTGCTGCTGCTGTTTTTGTTGTTGCTGCTGTTGTTGTTGCTGCTGCAGCTGTTGTTGTTGCTGCTGCTGTTGTTGTTGCTGCTGTTGCTGCTGCTACTGCTTTTGCTGCTGCTGCTGTTGTTGTTGTAATTGTTGTTGTTGTTGCTGCTGCTGCTGTTGTTGTTGCTACTGTTGCTGCTGCTACTGTTGTTGTTGCTTCTGTTGTTGTTGCTGCTGCTGCTGCAGCCACTGCTGGTGATACTCCAGTTAGGCGTTGTCCAACTTAACACCTTGTGATCACCCATAATTATACACTCTGTCTCATTCATTCACTCATCACATTCTGGAATCACTATGCGACCAATATTACACACTGGATTTCTTCTTCTTCTTCTTCTTTGCAATTCTTCTTCCTCTCCATCTCTTTCTTCTTCTCCTTCTCCTTCTCCTTCTTCTTCTTCTTCTTCCATCTCTTCTTCTTCTTTGCAATTCTTCTTCTTCTTCTTCTTCTCCTTTCCTTATCCTTCTCCTTCTTCTTTTCTTCTTCTTCTTCTTCTTCTTCTTCTCCTCCTCCTCTCCTTCTTCTTCTTCTTCTTTCTTCTTCTTCTTCTTCTTC
>CM054166.1:13306662-13309162 GCA_028751875.1 Rapana venosa
AGACAGGCAGAAAGATATATAGGTATAAAGACGGTCAGGCAGACAGACAGACAGACAGACAGACAGACAGATAGATAGATAGATAGATAGATAGATAGATAGATAGATAGATAGATAGATAGATAGATAGATAGATAGATAGATAGATAGATCAATCGATGGATGGATGGATGCATGCATGCATGGATAGATAGATAAATAGATAGATAGATAGACATACAGACAGACAGACAGGCAGGCAGACAGGCAGACAGGCAGGCAGGCAGGCAGGCAGGCAGGCAGGCAGGCTTAAGCAGCAGTCGGATTTCGTTTTATAAAAAAATCAACAAAAAATGCAAAATCCTGATTATTTGAGAATGTGCCTTTCCACAGAGAGAGAGAGAGAGAGGGGGAGGAGAGGAGAGAGAGAGAGGAGAAGAGAGAAAGAGAGAGAGAGGAGAGAGAGGGAGAGAGAGAGAGAGAGAGAGAGAGAGAGGAGAGAGAGAAAAGAGAAGAGAGAGAGAGAGAGAAAGAGAGAGAGAAAGGAGAGAGAGAGAGAGAGAGAGAGAGAGAGAGAGAGAGAGGGAGAGGTGAGAGAGAGAAACAGACACACAGATACACAGATTACCGATGTTTTCGTAAGAAAGTGCTAAAATGCTTTGGCTTGTTAAAACTTTTTTCTTGCTTTTCCTTTATTTTTATTTTTTTCGGTTGGAGGGGGGGGAGGGGGGTATGGTTGTTTGTGTTGTTCTTCGATGTGTGAGGTTTGGCTTGTTCTTCCAGTTCAAAAATGTCGAGAACGGTCGCGACAGGTGAAGGTATCTCCGCGCGTGTGTGTCTGTGTGTGTCTGTGTGTGTCTGTGTGTATCTGTATATGTGTGTTTGTGTGTTTGTGTCTGTATCTGTATATGTGTGTTCGTGTGTGTGTGTGTGTGTGTGTTGTGTGTGTGTGTGTGTGTGTGTGTGTGTGTGTGTGTGTGTGTGTGTATGGTGTGTGTGTGTGTGTGTGTGTGTGTGTGTGTGTCTGTATCTGTATATGTGTATGTGTGTGTGTGTGTGTGTGTGTTGTGTGTGTGTGTTTGTGTGTGTTTGTGTATGTTCGTGTGTGTTGTGTGTGTGTCTGTGTGTCTGTGTGTGTCTGTGTGTGTCTGTATGTGTGTGTGGGGTGTATGTGTGGTGTGTGTGTGTGTGTGTGTGTTTTGTGTGGGTGTGTGTGTGTGTGTGTGTGTGTATGTGTGTGTGTGTGGTGTGTGTGTGTGTGTTCGTGTGTATGTATGTGTGCGCGTGTGTGTGTCCGTGAGTGTGTGTGTGCGCGCGCGCGCGCGTACGCCATTTTTGTGCAGACTGATGCAACAACAAACAATGTGTATGTCCTCGTGCCATTTTGCAAAGGTTCACACAACGACTTAAAATTTTGTGCATGTGCCATTTTCAGAAATGCACGCGACAACAATTTGTGCCCGTGCCATTTTGTTATAAAAAAAAAAAGCCAACAACAGACTATTGTCCACGCGTGCCATTTCGTGAAAGATTCACACAACAACAGAATCTGATAATTGTCTTACAGTCCCATTTAGGGGGGGGGGGAAGGAACGGGATAGCCTAGTGGTTAAAACATTGTGCTCGCAATCTGACGACCCGGGTTCGATTCCCGTTCAAGGGGGATATTTTCCCCTGGAGTTAACATCAGTGCAGACTTCACTCTCCCCAAAAGTCCTTCGGATGAGACTATAATTGGTGGATCGGTGGTCTGGTGGATCGGTGGTCTGGTGGATCGGTGGTCTAGAGGTAACGCGCTTGTCTAGAAAGCGAAAAGTCCGGGTCTGAAGTGTGCGGCGGTTCGTACCCCGTTTGGACCGGAAATTTTTCCCCCATCCATTAGACCATGAGTGGTGGTCTGGGCGCTAGTCTTTCGGATGAGACGATAAACCGAGGTCCCGTGTGTTACACGTAATTATTTAGCGCACGTAAAAAACCCCACGGCAACAAGAGAGTTGTCCCTGGCAAAATTCTTAGAAAAAAGCCACTCTGATAGGGAAACAAATACAGCTGCAGAAAAAAAAAAAAAAAAAAGGGGTGAAAGGGTGAAAGGGTGGCGCAGCGCTAAGTGGCGACGCGTTCTCCCGCTCTCCCCGGGGAGAGCAGCCCGAATTTCACGGAGAGAAATCTGCCGTGACTTAAAGTGGTATGAAATAAAATCTGAGCGCTTTGATTTGTTGCTTTACAAGATTCAGCGCTATATAAATTCCATACATTATTATTATTATTATTATTATAATCCGAGGCCCCGTGTGCGAACGCACGCAGAACATCTTGAGCACACATTAAATCCTGTTCCGCTTTTCGTAAGAGTAGGCCATTGTGTGTCGGTGGGAAACAGATGACAGAATTTACAAAACCACATACACACGGGGACTGGATGTAAAAATAAGCATATAAGTGCTTGTTCCATTATCCTCGATATAAAAGAATAAAATAAATAAAATGAAATAGATAAAAAAAAATTAGTGCAGATTTACGC
>CM054166.1:13320973-13330973 GCA_028751875.1 Rapana venosa
TGACGATCCGGGTTTGATTCCTGTTCAAGGGGATATTTTCCCCTGGAGTTAACATCAGTGCAGACTCCAACTCTCCCCTAAAGTCCTTCGGATGAGGCTATAAACCGAGGCCCCGTGTGTGCCAACGCACGCAGAACATCTTGCGCACACGTTAATAATTCCTGTTCCGCTTTTCGGAAGAGTAGGCCATCGTGTGCCAGTGGGAACACATGACAGAACTGACAAAACCGCGCACACACAGGGGGACTGGATGTAAAAAAGCACATAAGCTCTTATTCCATTATCCTCGATATAAAAGAATAAAATAAATTTTTAAAAATTAAAAAAGCTGTGTCAGTTATTGATGTAAGCAAAGTGCCCAAGGCCCTACCTACATTAACATGTTTGTTATGCTTTGACAATGTTGTGTTGAGATTATTGCTCTTCAGCCAGGATAAACAAGCTCTTAACATAACAACCTGCTTGACTTATGCCTCTTGGTTCCTTGGGGAACATAGGGCTGCAACAACACCCCTCCAACGAACTGGGTTTTGGGAGATCCTCTTCAGCTCGGTCCATGTCATTCTGGCTGCCTTCGTTTCTTCGTCAACACTTCTGCGCCAGGTCTGTTTTGGTCGACCAACTTTCCGCTTCCCTTGTGGATTCCAGTCAAGGGCCTGTCTGGTGACTCTGCACTCTCCTTTAATTAAAGAAGAGGGGGGGGGAAAATCCCCTGCATCATTTTTTTGTTTGTTTTATGTTTTGTTGATTTTTTTGTTTTGTTTCTCGGACAGAGCTCCGAAGTTTTACTAATGGTGAGATTTTGAGAATGCAACCGGCCCTGCCCCCCCCCCCCCCCCCCCCCCCCCCCCTGACCCCCCCCCCCCCCCCCCCCCCCCCCCCCACCCCCCCCCCCCTCCCCACAACCTCCCCACCACTTCCTGGTTGCCGCATTCCACTCCGAGATGGTGTCAAACACGACACCGAGTACACATTTACGTTCTGGAAAATCTGTCATTTTGTTTTCCTACAGGCATGAAAAGTGACCTACTCTTCCGAAAGGCGAAACGGGTTTTTTCAACGTGCGCGCAAGATGTTCTGCCTGCGTGCATTCGCACAGGGGTAGGGGGGGGGGGTGTGTGGGGGGGGGGGGGTTCAGTTTATATAGTTCTCCTTGGAAGAACTGTTGAGCTTTCAGTTTTGGTGGGGGGTTTTCCCTCGTCAAACTGGGAAGAAAGGGCGAGGCTGGGAATGGAACCCAGAACCTCACGGTTGACTTGTAAGGCAGGTGAGCGTCTTGTTTAACCGTCCTGCCAACCTTCCTACTTTGGTATCCATTCATTTTGATTCTTCCAAAGTCAAGAGAACCTGAAGGAACCCAGGTACCAGGAAAGCAAAGATCCCCCACCCCCACCCCCTTAATCCCACTTCAGTACTCCTTAGCCTTACCCCCATGTGATCTTATCACTTCGTAGTTGCACAATGGAAACGCTGAAAATCTTATCTCAACACTCCACCACCCCCACCCACCACCCAAAAAAAACAACAACAAAAAACAACAAGAAAAAGACTGGATCTCAGACCGTTCAAATAGCGACCGTTTTGTTTTGGGGTTGGTTGTTTTTCTTTGTTGTTTTATTGTTTGGTTTGGGGGTTTTTTGGCCGACCATTAAAAGGTAGCCGCATTCCCACTTCAGGAACCATTTCACTACCACTCTGAACTGACTGGCCGAGCCATCTCCTCTCTCTCCTATCTCTCTCTCTCTCTCTCTCTCTCTCTCTCTCTCTCTCTCTGTCTTTGTCTCTCTCCCTCTCTCTCTCCCTCTCTCTCTCTCTCCCTCTCTCTCCCTCTCCTTCTCTCTCTCTCCCTGTCCCTCTCTCTCTCTCTCTTTCTCTCTCTCTCTCCCTCCCTCCCTCTCTCTCTCTTCTCTCTCAGTCAGAATCTGGTACGCCTGTAAAAAATAGTGTGTTCTCCTGTAGGCTACTGCTGCCACCCACAAAAAGGAGGCAGGCATCAGAGCAGGGAAGCTGGCAGGACAGGACAGGACAGGACAGGACAGGACAGGACGGGACAGGACAGGAGGACAGAGAGGAAGCAGCCTAGGCCACATCCTTCTTCCCCTGGCTGATAAACCAAACACACAGGCCGTCCTGTGGAGCCAGCTGGAGACAGGTCCTGCCGGAAGGAAGTACCGGAAAACGGAAGTGTTTATCGGAACAGCCATACTACCTTAAGAAGCACTCTCCACTGCTGTCTTGTTGGTTTTAGTTAGTTAGCTTGTTAGTTAGTTAGATAGTTAGTTAGCAGGTTTTGGTTTTAAGTTATGTGCGCAGAAAAGACAGACAGACAGAAAGAAAAGGGTGAAGACTATGTTCTTCACAGGCAAACAAAAATCCGGAACTGCAACAATAATGACATCAATAGAGAGTGTATTATTTTGGGATGGGGGTTGAGGAGGACTTAGTTAGATAGTTAGTTAGCATTGGTTTTAAGTTATGTGCGCAGAAAGACAGACAGACAGAAAATAAAAAATATGTTAACAAACAAACAAATATTCGGAACTGCAATAGTAACGACAACAATATAGAGAGTGTATTGTTTTGGGATGGGGGTTGAGAAGGAGGAGGTGGGGTTGGGGTGGTGATTGGGATGGTGGTGGGGGTGGGGGGGTGGTAAGGTGGCGAATACACGAGCTGTAAAAGAGATCCTTGATCTGTTAACATTTGTTAAAATCAACAACTACTACAACTACTACTACCACTACTACTACTACTACTACTACTACTACTATACCACTACTACTACTACTACTTCTACTACCAAACAAAAATCACAGTCCTGCCCGCTACACAAGACACTACCAAAAACAAAATCTGGCCGGGCCCCAACCAAACTAAGAAGCCAAGAAGCTCTATGGAGACTGGGAGAGAGGACCTGCAGGCAGTGTACAGCTGCCTTCATCACAGAGACTGAGCTGTCCATCTGACAAACGCAAAAAAAAGGGAAAAAAAGAAAGAGACTTTTGATGACCTCACTTCCAATAACCCCATTTTCTCCCATCCAGGGTATTCGTTCGTTTGTTGTTTATTTCGTTCCTCGGCTAGAGCTCCGAGGTTCACCAATGATGACATTTTGCGTATGCGACCATTTTGTTTTGTTTTGTTTTGTTTTTACACATCATGAAGGTAGCCGCATTCCGACTTTAGGGATATATACTGGATATGTTCGTGTTTCCGTAACCCACCAAATGCTGACACGAACGACGGGATCTTTAACGTGAATGTTTGATCTTCTACATAAAAATGATGTATAATTGTATGTACACGAAGGAATTTAAGGCAACTGGCAGGTCTGCACTTGAAGGTGAACTGGGAGATCGTAAAAAAATCCCCATCCTTTAATTCACCAGACGGCCAAGGCCGAGATTCGAACCCACGACTTCATGGACCCGTGGGATTGAAGTAGGAACGGTCTTAACCACTCGGCTATAGTGTAGCGTCCGTCCGTCAACCATGTAGGGAAAAGCTTATCACTTCGCAAATAAAAATGTAGAGTTTATGTAGGTAAGGTTCCCTTCAGTGGAAGTGGGGGGAAGTGTTCATTTTTCCTGGTGAAAACTAAAACGAAAGTAGGCATGCTGATAATTATGATGACGTCATCACTAACCGGAAAATATGTGGGAATTGCAGATATGGCGTCACCCCGCTAAACCGTCCTATAGTGTAGTGTAGTGTGGTGGGGTGGGGTGGGGTGGGGTGGGGTCGGGTCAGGTCGGGTCGGGCAGTGCAGTGCAGTGCAGTGCAGTGTAGTGTAGTGTAGTGCAGTGCAGTGTAGTGTAGTGTAGTGCAGTCCAGTGTAGTGTAGTGTAGTGCAGTGCAGTGCAGTGTAGTGTAGTGTAGTGCAGTGTAGTGCAGTGCAGTGTAGTGTAGTGTAGTGTAGTGTAGTGTAGTGTAGTGTAGTGTAGTGTAGTGTAGTGCAGTGCAGTGCAGTGTAGTGTAGTGTAGTGCAGTCCAGTGTAGTGTAGTGTAGTGCAGTGCAGTGCAGTGCAGTGCAGTGTAGTGTAGTGTAGTGCAGTGTAGTGCAGTGTAGTGTAGTGTAGTGTAGTGTAGTGTAGTGTAGTGCAGTGTAGTGCAGTGTAGTGTAGTGTAGTGCAGTGTAGTGCAGTGCAGTGTAGTGTAGTGTAGTGTAGTGTAGTGTAGTGCAGTGCAGTGTAGTGCAGTCCAGTGTAGTGTAGTGCAGTGCAGTGCAGTGCAGTGTAGTGTAGTGTAGTGTAGTGTAGTGTAGTGCAGTGCAGTGCAGTGTAGTGTAGTGTAGTGTAGTGTAGGGTAGTGTAGTGCAGTGCAGTGTAGTGTAGTGTAGTGCAGTCCAGTGTAGTGTAGTGCAGTGCAGTGCAGTGTAGTGTAGTGTAGTGTAGTGTAGTGTAGTGCAGTGCAGAGTAGTGTAATGTAGTGTAGTGTAGTGCAGTGCAGTGCAGTGTAGTGTAGTGTAGTGTAGTGCAGTGCAGTGTAGAGTAGTGTAGTGTAGTGTAGTGTAGTGTAGTGCAGTGCAGTGCAGTGCAGTGCAGTGTAGTGTAGTGTAGTGTAGTGCGTGGTACTCTATATTGTAATGTATTCACTCTATTGTATTGACTCCGATTGCATTGCATCGTATTGTGTTGCGTTGCATTGTATTTTCTTGTACTGTGTTGTGTTGTATTGCATTATCTGGTATTGTATTGCATTGTATGGTACTGGGTTGTTTTTTCTTCTAATACTACTGTCCCCGTATCCATGCATTTGTTTCACCTATGACATTCTCATTTTTCTGCATAAATTTTCCAAATCCAACTTTCTTTTTTTTAGCCATAGGTATATGTTTTACCTACACTGAATGCATTGTTTTCCTGTCAGAGTAACATTTTTCTACAAAGATTTTTTTCCCAATATAACTTTTTTTGCCATCAGTGGTCGGAGCACTCGCTTTCCCCCAGCCAAGTTAAGCAGCGTCGAGCGTGGTTACCAGTTGGATGGGTGACCGTTTGCGCGCCTTGGCTTCAGTACAGTTCCCCCAGTTCACCCAGCTGTAAATAGGTACCTGCCCTCTTTAGGGTCAGGGAAGGTAAAGCAGCGAGGGTGAGGAGATGGGCGCCGCCCTCAATATGCTGGCCCTAGAGAAGTGAGGTCTCTGACGCCTCGCTCCCCTACGACCTTATAGGTTATGGGACTCCTTTACATTTACCTTTTTTTTTTACTTACTTTTACGTGCACTGAATGCATGCTTCCGCACATGGGCCTTAATTTTATCGTCTCCTCCGAAAGACTAGCACACAGACCACGACTCAAGCTCTAGTGGATGGGGAGAGGGGGAAAAAAAGCTCGGTCTCAAACAGGGATCTCAGGGGTCTGTCAGTATAAACAGCATCCCCACCTTTTGGAAATTCTGCACTGGCAAATCCCTCTTTTTTGTCCCTCTCTTTGTTTCCGCCTTGTTCCTTTTCTTCCTGTCATCTCTTCGTCTTAACTTTCAGCTTTCTTGGTCCATTCTCCTGCCCTTTTTTCTCCCCCAGAAAGACTTTAAAAAAGATAACAATTCTCTCCCACGCCGAAGTCGGATGCGCTGGGTCTGACTTGTCAAGCGCTTAAGTAATAAACGGCAGAGCAACGCATTTTCGCTGATATTTATTTATTTATTTATTCTTTTATATCGAGGATAATGGAATATACTATGTGACAGAATATAATGATATGACAGAACAATAACAAAAACAGCAGCAAAAACAAGAAAGAAAGAAAGAAAGTAAAAGAAAGTTTTTTAAAAAAAAAGAAAGAAAGAAAGCAAGAAAGAAAGAAAACAAGAAGAACCCCTAACTTCCATCTCTCTAGGCAGGCAAGGCAGAAAAAGACAGAAAGAAAGAAAGAAAGACAGAAAGAAAGAAAGAAAGAAAGAAAGAAAGAAAAGAAAGAAAGAAAGAAAAGAAAGAAAGAAAGAAAGATAGACAGACAGAAAGAAAGACAGACAGAAAGAAAGAAAGACAGAAAGAAAGAAAGAAAGAAAAGAAAATAAGAAAGAAAGAAAGAAATAAGAAAGAAAGAAAGAAAGAAAGAAAGAAAGAAAGAAAATAAGAAAGAAAGAAAGTAAGAAAGAAAGAAAGAAAGAACGAAAGAAAGAACGAAAGAAAGAACGAAAGACCCAACTTCCATCTCTCTAGGCAGGCAAGGCGGAAAGAAAAGAAAGAACGAAAGAAAGAAAGAAAAGAAAGAAAGAAAGAAAGAAAATAAGAAAGAAAGAAAGAACGAAAGAAAGAAAGAAAAAGAAAGAAAGAAAGAAAGAAAATAAGAAAGAAAGAAAGAAAGAAAGAAAGAAATAAGAAAAGAAAGAAAGAAAGAAAGAAAGAAACGAAAGAAAGTAAAAGAAAGAAAGAAAGAAAGAAAAGAAAGAAAGAAAAGAAAGAAAGAAAGAAAGAAGAAAAGAAAGAAAGAAAGAAAGAAAGAAAGAAAGAACGAAAGAAAGAAAGTAAGAAAGAAAGAAAGAAAAAGAAAGAAAGAAAGAAAGAACGAAAGAAAGAACGAAAGACCCCAACTTCCATCTCTCTAGGCAGGCAAGGCAGAAAGAAAAGGAAGAACGAAAGAAAGAAAGAAAGAAAGAAAGAAAGAAAGAAAGAAAGAAAAGAAAGAAAGAAAAGAAAGAAAGAAAGAAAGAAAAGAAAGAAAGAAAGAAAGAAAGAAAGAAAGAACAAGAGCAAGAAGTCGAAACGGACGATCGAACCCCAACTTGCATTTCCCTGGGCAGGCAAGGCAGGCAGGTGCTTTACCCACTAGACCATCGACCAACCAGGAATGTTGGGAGGTTTGAACCTACACCGAGCTGTCCATGCTCTAACCGCTACACTATTCCACCCCATCCCTCCCCCCCCCCTTCCATCCCCAGCACCCTCCCTCCAGCCTCCCAACATAGAAAGAGAGAGGGAGGAGATGGGAGAGGGAGAGAGAGGGGGAGAGAGAGAGGGAGAGGGAGAGAGAGGGAGAGAGAGGGGGGAGAGGGGGGAGAGAGAGGGGGAGAGAGAGGGAGAGAGAGGGGAGAGGGGAGAGAGAGAGGGAGAGAGAGGGAGAGAGAGGGGAGAGAGAGGGGGAGAGAGGGGGAGAGAGAGGGGGAGAGAGAGACAATGACAATGACAATAATTTATTCAAGAAAAGGCCATAGCCCCATTTGAAGGGGTATACATCATTGGTAATGGTTTGTACATTCCACACCAAAGTCCTGTACCTCCAACACATACATAACAGTTTTGCAATCTAAAGGTAATCATGACATCATCGTTTCTCTTTTTTTGAAAGACTTGTGCAAGTACATAGCAACATGTCGTATAGTGTTTTCATTGGTGGAGGACAAAAGTAAGACTAACCTAAATAGTGCAGGTCTCTTATAAAACTTAGAAGGAATGTATTTTGTTCTTAGGTCTTCCAGTGCTGGGCAACAGAAAACAAAATGTATCTCATCTTCTCTATTCAGTTTACACATGTGGCACGTCATATTTCTGTCATATATTTTATATCTTAAATGATGTACCATCATATCGGTGACCCCAAAACGAAACTTGGTCAATACACACCTTACAAACTTATTCATATTCATGGTTAGGTATGTTTCAACAAGGTGATTTCCTTTGAATAATTTATATAAAGAAAACCTGTCGCTGCTTTGAATGTGGCTCTCCCAATTTTGCCATCTACAATCTATGATCCATTGTTTAAAGGAGGCCAGAAAACTCTTGACACACCCAACACCCTGATTTAGCCACACAAATGCAAAACCATTTCCACACAAACACTTACGCACGCTAGTCACCCATGTTATCTTCCCTCTCTCATCGAGGTCATACAAAAGCTTATAATTATGCTTGGGAAGGGAGTCTGTTTCCACACATCTGCGATACTTTTAACCAATACCCAATGCATTTCACATAAGAATTAAAATACAATGGATGTCTTCCAAGCTCACCATAAACTAGATCCGTTTGGTGTTCGCCTGTTAACAAGTAGGAATCGTTTCATTGGGAATACATGTAATTTTTCAATTTCATGCCCTGCAAAAAAAAGCCCATATTTCTGCACCATACTGAACAATTGGCTGCACCTGTGCTTTCAGACAACTTAAAAAAATAATTCTGCTGAGGTGCTGTCAAATTTGTTCATAAACATTAATATATATTACGTTAAAGAGAGAGAGAGAGAGAGAGAGAGAGAGAGAGAGAGAGAGAGAACTCGAACTCGAACTCGAATGGTTTATTCACAAAAAGGCCATTGGCCCATACATGAAGGGGGTTGCCGAACTGCTTAGTATTTTGGTTTAAAAAACCACAAAAAACAACAACAAAAAACCACAAAAAAAACCCACCACACAGACAACATGTTATTGTATAACAAAGTCAGCTACAAAAAATCACTTAGGATAACATTATGAGAGAGAGAGAGAGAGAGAGAGAGAGAGAGGAGGGAGGGAGAGAGAGAGAGAGAGAGGAGGGAGGGAGAGAGAGAGAGAGAGAGAGAGAGAGGAGAGAGAGAGAGAGAGGAGAGAGAGAGAGAGAGAGAGAACTCGAACTCGAACTCGAAAGATTTATTCACAAAAAAGCCATTGGCCCTTACGTGAAGGGGCGGGGGGGGGAGGGGGGGGGGGGAGGTTGCCGAACTGCTTAGTATGCTTGGTGGGGGAGGGGGTAAAAAAAAAGCAATAGTAATGACAAAACATTACTGTATAACACACACAAAAAGTCAGCTACAAAAATATGACTTACGATAACAATGTCTCTCTCATTCTGAAAGCTTTACACAAATATAAAGTGAGGCTGCGCGCACACATACACACACACAGAAAGAGAGAAAGAGAGAAAGAGAGAGAGAGAGAGGAAGAAGAGAGAGAGAAGGAAAGAGAGAGAGAAGGAAAGAGAGAGAGAGAGAGAGAGAGAGAGAGAGAGAGAGAGAGAAAGAAAGAGAGAGAGAGAGAGAGTTAGAAAGAGAGAAAGAGAGTTAGAGAGAGAGAGATAAAGAGAGAGAGAGAAAGAGAGAGAGTTAGAGAGAGTTAGAGAGAGAGAGAGAAGGAAAGGAGAGAGAGAGTTAGAAAGAGTTAGAGAGAGAGAGAGTTAGAGAGAGAGAAAAAGAGAGAGAGGAGAAAGAGAGAGAGAGTTAGAGAGAGAGAGAGAGTGAGTTCTGTAAGTCATTAAGAAAGAATCAATACATATCTCACGTGGACTGGATCAGATCGAAGAGTTACGTAAATTGGCAAATGAGTTTAGGGACCCCAGAGATTAAAGGGGATGGAGGCAGCAGCTATTAACAGTTAAATCACAATTAATTTGTCCGTCTGATGAAGACAGGAGAGGACAAGCGCAGGGAAGGGGGGGGGGTGAGTGCGGAGGGGGGGGGGGGGGGGGAGACTGTTGTTGATGACAAGTGCATGTGTGGTGTAGGTTGGGGAAGAGGAGTAGAGAGGGAGTGGGAGGGGGAGGGAGGGGAGTGTGCATGTGTGTGTGTGTTGGGGGGGAGGGAGGAGGTTTTAGTGTGTGAGAGAGAGAGACAAGAGAGAGAGAAAGAGAGAGAGAGAGAGGAGAGAGAGAGAGAGAGTGTGAGTGTGTGTGTGTGTGTTGTGTGTGTGTGTGTGTGTGTGTGTGTGTGTGTGCGTGCGTGTGTGTGTGTATGTGTGACAGAAAGAGAGAGAGAGAGTGTGTGTGTGTGTGTGTGTGTGTGTGTGTGTGTGTGTGTGTGTGTGTGTGTGTGTGAGAGAGAGAGACAGAGAGAGAGAGAGACAGAGAGAGAGAGCTCTTGTATTTAACGTCTGTTCACTATAAGTGATATTAGACGAGGGGAAAAAAGACCTATAGCAAAAACAATAGAGGGAAAGAGAGTCATGTAACAGATTGGTATTCAAACATCAATGTAACGCCTACAAATGCAAATAGGGAAAAACAATCTCAAAGAACTTTAAAGAAACGAGAGAGATGTGTGTGTGTGTGTGTGTGTGTGTGTGTGTGTGTGTGTGTGTGTGTGT
>CM054166.1:13333473-13335973 GCA_028751875.1 Rapana venosa
CACAACACACACACACACACACACACACACACACACACACACACACACTAAAAGAAGACAGAGAAAATCAGAATCAGCAGAAAACATGAATAGGGAGGGGGGGGGGGAAATATAGGGAAAAACGAACACATACAAAAAACACCACAAAAACAAAGACCCACGGAAAAAAAATAAACGGAAAAAAAAACAAAGAAAAAATATATAAGAAATCGATTTCTTTTAATAAAGAAGAAGAACAAGAAGAAAAGGAAAAGCATAGAAGAAAAAGGAGAGAGAGAGAGAGAGAGAGGAGAGAGAGAGAGAGAAGAGAGAGAGAGAGAGAGAGAGAGGGAGAGAGAGAACAGAACCGAAAAACACACAGAACAAAGAACAGAGAGAGAGACAGAGACAGACAGCAGGAAAAACAGAGACAGACACATCAAGTAAAAAGAGGGAAAAAATGTCAGAACCTAGAAACGAAAATAGAAAAGGAGATGACAATAAACAAACAAAATGTCACCAAAACAAAACCAAAAAGTAATGTAAGCAAAGAAAATGATATAAAAGAAACGAAAAGAGAAGAGAGGGGGAGAGAGAAAGAGAGAGAGGGAGATAGAGAAAGAGAGACAGAGAGAGAGAGAAAGAGAGAGAGCGAGAAAGAGAGAGAGACATACACAGACAGAGAGAAAGAGAGAGAAAGGAGAGAGAGAGAGAGAGAGAGAAAGAGAGAGAGAGAAAAAGAGAGAAGAGAGAGAGAAAGAGAGAGAGAGAAAGAAGAGAAAGAGTGAGAAAGAGAGAGAGAGAGAGAGAGAGAGGAGAGAGAGAGAGAGAGAGAGAGAGAGAGAGAGAGAGAGAAATTTATAACAGGCATGAATTAAAACCAAAAAAAATTTTAATCACACATAAAAGTGGTGACTGAACAAAATATTTCTGGCACACAATTTCTAAAAGATGCAGAGAATTAGTAACTCTTTTTGGCTTTGTTGATTAAGAACCTTGATAATAAAAAAAAAAAATAAACAAACAAACACACAAACCAAAAACGTACAAACAAAATTTTTTAACAAAAACAAAAAAGATTACGGCCAAACAAACACAAACCAAAAACGTACAAACAAATTTTTTTTAACAAAAAAAAAAAGATTAAGACCATACAAACACAAACCAAAAACGTACAAACAAAAATTAACAAAAAAGATTAAGACCAAACAAACACAAACCAAAAACGTGCAAACAAAAAATTTTTAACAAAAACTAAAAAAGATTAAGAACAAACACAAACCAGAAACGTACAAACAAAAATATTTAACACAAACAAAACAGATTAAGAACAAACAAACACAAACCAAAAAGGTACAAACAAAAATTTTTAACAAAAAACAAACAAGATTAAGAACCGTGGAACCTTCACATAGGGGACGCGAGCTCTGTGTGATGGGACTATAAACCCAGACACCGAATGTGAACACGCACAGAACATCTTATTGACACGTTAAAACCTCCCTGTTCTGCTTTTTCGGAAGAGTAGGCCATCGTGTGCCGGCGGGAACGAATGACAAAATTTATATAAAACCGCATGCACACGGGGACTAGATGGGTTTTGTTTTTAAAAATGCGCGTGAGTGCTTGATCCGTTATCCTCGGAATAAAAAGTATCAATCTCTCTCTCTCTCTCTCTCTCTCTCTCTCTCTCTCCTTCTCTCTCTCTCTCTCTCTCTCTCTCTCATCTCTCTCTCTTTCTTTCTTTCATTTCTTTCTTTCTTTCTTTCTTTAATGATATCATCGCAATATAAGAATTCCTTTTCTTCCTAAAAATTAACATCTTTTCCTTTTCTTCCTAAAAATTAATATCTTTGATCACAGATTTAAATTACAATAATAATAATATATGGAATTGATATAGCGCTGAATCTTGTAAAACAAACACATCGAAGCGCTTGCACTCAAATCATTTACACGCGAGCAACCTTCCTCAAATAACATATTTCAAATTTATGTACACACACACACACACACACACACACACACACACACACACACACACACACACACACACACACACACACACACACTTAGGTGGTGATGACGAAGATGAAGGATGCTGTTGAAAATGTAGGAACAGATATGAGGGGAAAGTGTCAGGTAGGAAATAAGTGTGTTTTGAGGCTGGATTTGTGTAACGAGACATCAAACTTTATTCCGTTCATCTTACGATTCACAGTTAGCTTCTTCTTCTTCTTCTTCTTCTGATTCTTCTTCTTCTTCTTCTGATTTTTCTTCTTCTTCTGATTTTTTTTCTTCTTCTTCTTCTGATTCTTCTTCTTCTTCCTCTTCTTCTTCTTCTTTGTCGATCGCTCAGACAGCAACTATCGTTGTCACTCATATGAGGGATTATGCGTTGGGCTGCCGTTAAGCCCCTGACAACTCAGGCCCAGCGCATACGACTTCGGGAGGGAGAGAATTGTTATCTTTTAAGTCTTTCTGACAAAGAAAGGCAGCAGGAGAATGGACAGGACCAAGA